>OU026141.1:9733768-10933768 GCA_907269095.1 Blastobasis adustella
TCCATTCATTGTATAGCAAAGTAAAACACTTTTACTCCACTCATTTTTATTCATTTTATTTCACAACATTTAAAAATATTCAAATAGAGAAAAAAAAGTGGAACAAACATAAACAAGAAAAAGGATACCCTAATCTCGTTACCTGTGCCATGTGGAGAGTGCAATGATGAGGAAATTATGATAATAAAATCAATATTAATCACTCATCATCATCACATCCCGTAACAGTCCACTGCAGGACATAAAGCCTCTCCCACGAAAGGGGAGGTTATTGCCATAATCTCCACGCTTGCCAGGTGGGTTAGAGATCGCAGTGTTAGAAATATAACAATGGAAAACACTGCTGCCCATTTTCCAGCCTACGGAGACTAGATATTTTGCCTCGTAAACATTAGTCGCCTCGTACGACACCCACGAGTGTAAGGGGTTGGTGCTATTCTACTCTGCCGGACACCACACGGCCAAATTCACTATTAATCACTCAATCGTATGGAATTCTAAAAGAACTGGCTAGCAAACCATTCGCAAAGTATCATAGGGCCATTTTGGAAATGGTGGTCCATAGTAATATAAATAACTATCTTGGCGTTAATGTCTTGGCGTTTGTGCTCTCGAGAACGAGTGCCCGGGGTAAGCCTTGACCATGATCCGGGATTCGGCAGATCAGATAATGATGAAACTCTTTATTGCACAAAACACATTACAAACAGTCACAACACAAAGACGAGCTTATCCCTGAAAGAGAGCTCTTGCAGTCAACCTCACTTTCTATGAAGAGACCATAACAACCGCCGCCGAACGCCGACGACTGCCATCTGTCTGACCTCCGTGACCCTGCTACCAGGGGAACCTGACCATATCGGATCAGGTTACACATCCAGTCGCCTGAATGTGCAGGTTTCATCACGATGTTTTCCCTCACCGTAAGAGCATCGGTTTGTATTCAACTAATGTACATAACTCAGAAAACAGTCATTGGTACATTGGAGCGGGATTCGAACACGGGACCTCTGGCTTACGAGTCGGATACTGTAACCGCTCGGCCACCGACGCTCCTCCTTGTTTCCTTCTCTCAATATTAAGATGAAAGAGATGGCAGTATCTACGTCGCGCCTTTTCTCATTTACACGGGGTTGCCATGGAGATAATCTACCCTCAACGGTAATTAATTTGAGTTAGATGCCATTGTTTGTCAAGGACCGGGTCTTCGGTAACTTCGCGCTGTAAGCATGATGGACGCATCTCTCTAAATGAGTTAATCTTTCCATTCTCTTTCATCTCTTTCTCCCTCTCCTTTTGCGACCCTCTCTTCCTCTCTCCCTTGCTCCCCACGTTGTGTACGAGTATTGTGTGTGTTATACGTGTTTTACGTGTGTTATACAAATATTGATTTACATTTATTTCAAGCACCTGAGGCCCACATTCAGCGACCCGAACTGGATCTTGGCCTTCGACACAAGAATTCGCCATTGGTCCACATTAATGAATACACACATACAAATTATATAGATGATAAACTAATACATACAACACAACATTTAAATTTAATATCTACACTTCTAAATGTTTATGGCGCGTGTATGTGCGTGCGTGCGTGCGTGTGTGTGTTATGCGCGTGTTTTGCATGTGTATACACGGTGCGTATAACAATATGTTCTCTGTGCGTGCTCTAGCTAGACCCCGGGATAGAGGTGGCCGTGTCTTTCTCATTATCATCATCATCATCATCATCATCATCATCATCATCATCATCATCATCCGATCGTTCAATCCCAACTGCCAGAGTCCGCTTTCTCACCCAGTCTTCGGTAATTTCGCGTAAGCCGTTGGCATTCAGGTTGATGGACGCATCTCAATAAATGAGATGATATTTCTATTCTCTTTCTCCCACTCCTTTTGCGACTCTCTCTTCCTGTCTCCCGAGCTCCCTTCGTTGTTTACGAGTATTGTGTGTGTTATACGTGTTTTGCGTGTGTGTGTGTGTATACAGTGCGAGTATGTGTGTTGTGCGTGTGTATTCTGTGCGTGTATGGTGCGTCAACAAATATGTTTACAGTGCGTGTGTGTGTGTGTGTGTGTGTGTGTGTGTGTGTGTGTGTGTGTGTATGTAACTCACTTCCCGATGTGGTCTGCCAAGGTCTGCGAGAGGAACCCGGCAGGCGCCGCAGGAGCTATATCCGACCTTCCTTCGTCCAATACTGCTAAAGCAGACTTGGCAGCCGCCAGCTTGGCTAGCTTCTTGCTGGACCCTGGGGGAAGGAGAAATCAACGAAATTACAGTCATGAGGCATTACATCTTAGTCCTTAGCAGTTAGTTCGACGACCTGAATGGTTCAGTTGGTTAATATATCACCACCCAGAGGTCCCGGGTTCGATTCCCGGCCGGGCAGAAATTGATATGATGAATTTTAATTGCTGTTACGGGTCTGGGTGTTCTATGTATAATAAGTATGTATTTAAAAAGTATTTAAGTAGTATATCAGTTGTCTAGCGCCCATAGCACAAGCTTTGCTTAGTTTGCGACTAGATGGCGCTGTGTGAATTTGTACACGATTTAAAAAAAAAAAAAAAAAATTTGTCGCGAACTGTGCGGTTCCAAAGGAACTTCCGAGCACACTAAGCTTGCGGAACTATCTGGAGAGGTTTTCCCTGGAGATTACGACATGGAGTTCTTCAAGAAAGGGGTGAAAAGGAACGGGGTCGGCAACGCGTGGGTGATGCCCCTGGTATTGCAAACGTCCATAGGCTGCGGTGACTGCTTACCATCAGGCAGGCCGTAAGCTTGTTTGCCACCTTAGTCACCCTCACGCACTCAGCCGCAACTCATAAATTTTTTTTTTTTTTTTTTTTTCTTTACGAACTTTTTTTGCTACTGTTTTACATACCTAAACTGGTATTCTATACCGGATAGTATCTAGGGGAAGACCTGGCGATCTGTGCTACAGGTTTGATTGTCAAATCTAATACAGACGTCAGTTCTCTCACATGTTATGTATATTTTTAAAGTTGGTTGTGTGTGTTAATAATATTTGGCAGTTGTGAAGAAAAAATAAAGATTTTTTTTTTTTTTTTTTAGTGGTAGCAAAAAAAATTACAACAAAGGCTGGGTAAAAGAAAGTGCTCACCGTATCCCTCGAACCTCTGGTCCTTGATCTGGCAGACCACTTTGAAGCGCATGCTGTGGCTCAGCTGGACAGGCGCGCCTGTGACACAGACAATAAACAACGTCATTATTAAGTAATAATGGCTGTGTGGTGTCCGGCAGAGTAGAATAGCACCAACCCCTTACACTCGTGGGTGTCGTACAGTCAATGACACGTTAGCGTACGGTCTATAACTTGAAAATTAAGCATCTGGGTAAGGCAAGGGTGTTATTTTCGTAATCAGTGATAAAGATTCTATAGTGCATAGGGGTCAGGTGCATTTCCGAAAATTTCCACCTGTTTTGTATGCGCCGCCTTCAAAGTGATATTAATATGCGTCAACGCAGCAGGTAACATGAATTGCTGGGGCGGCAGCATCACCATCCAAGCTGGGGCCGAATGCCCAGAGACCTACAGCTCACGTTCTCACAGAACGACACCTAGAACGCCTAGAACAAACATACTTCTTGTTGCATTATCTGCTTTGTTGACATGCAGCGGTCACCTGAATCAGCTCATAGGCCATACACCGCTTTGCAACTTTTGCATAATGTGAGCATGACGTTGCACTGCAGCGCAGCATTCATAGCGGGCACTCACAAGAGCCACTGGTGCTATAAATGAAGTTCTTTATTCAACAGCAGTACTAAAGTAGGATGATGCCTATAAGCGCAACGTGTACCTAAATATTGGCTGACGTGGTCTTAGCATTGTTTCTTACACGAGTTAAACTACTTATCACAAAGTCACCCGATAACCCAACAGTTCTGCTGTTGAGGTAAACCCAACCGATTTTGTTTATATCTTCTGTGTTATCAGTATTCGGTCAAGAGTCACATACTATTTGTTCCGCCCTACTAAAGCTGCATCCGATCTGCATCATTGCCACAGGAGTACTAAAGTAGGATGACGCCTATAAGCGCAACGTGTACCTAAATATTGGCTGACGTGGTCGCATAAATTCAATTGCCCAAGCTCGGTTATTTACAACGGGAAAACCTAATTAATTTTGTGGCAGCATTATCCTCATAATGGGGCATCCGCCCCATTATCGATAAGTTACATTTTGCCACAGAGCACACCGAGCATAGGTATCACACTGCAGCCGTCATCCTTTTTTCCGTTTTCATGGGTTACGAATGTAACATGGTAAGAACTAGGAATGCACAGCTTCGCAGACTTGCAGTGGTCAGCCGCGTTTGCTGGAGCATACATCACGTTGCCACTTTTGCATAATGTAAGCATAACCGCTAAAGTGCAGTGCAGTATGTCACACAATGCCGTGCTTAATAGGTATGTTGTACCTGTATACTAAAACTACAAACTTTTGAACTGGTTTACAGCAATTACACGTTGTTATCGAGGTCCCAAATTGGTAGCGTAAATTTTATCGTAGGTATGATACGATCTATAGTGACTATGTGAACACGTGGGTGACTCCCGAGGCCCCAGTATGGGGGCGCAGGATGAATTGTAAATTGTCTATTTCCATAAGGATGGAAGTTTGACTGACGTGGTCCAAGAATATTTTAATATTCACTTGTATATTTTAAGAATGATTCGATTACCGCGCCAAACGATATCCCGTGGGTGAGGCCGTGGGAATTCCAAATTGCTGTTATCACTATATCGTTTTATTTATTCGGTACGATCGATGGCTGGAGTGGTATAAATTGCTATGGGCGCGCAGTCACTGGCTAGACGCTACACGGTCAACATCCACGAAGGAACATCATATAGACGTGGAAGCCCCGTGACATCCAGACCTCAACATGCAGTCCCAAGATCAAGCCAGAACACTGCAGGTAGCAGGCTTTCCACATTGGTAAGGAAACGGTCTTTTCGTGTTCGGTCCGGATCGTAATTGAATACATTATGGAATTCCTTCCCGTTGCAGAACTCTGCGCAGTACTTGTATGTTGACAGTTGCCATAGCCTTTTACGGATAGCAATGTCTTCCCCGCCATTGGGCCACAACGCCAGGATTAAATTCTTGAATTCTTGAAAGTTCATGAACTTACTCATGTAGAGAAGAACGTCACAGGGTAAATCCATATTTGCTGAATTTCCGAACTAGCTGACGGCAAGGACAAATCTATCACAATGGCAGGAAAACACGAGTACCATGCACTTTCATCAATCACTTCACAGCTTATTTCCTTGAGAAAAAACAAAAACAAGTGACCACTACGCGCACCAGGCGGACAATGGCAGGTTCTGGCTTACCCAAATGCAAATACGGTGCGCCGATTAATTTGTTGCTAAACCTATAAAGGTGTATTTATTGACAACGTGACGAGCGTTATTGATAGACCTGCAGACCCAAAGACCTGCAGCAAGTGCCGTATAACGTCATCATCGAGCTACTGGATATTCACTTCTTACCCAGGAGCAGTGGATTTGCGGCCCGCTACAATTTTTACTCGGCGGTACAAAATACTGGAGAAACTTTCGCACAATGGGCGGCAAGGCTACGTAGACTTACGGCTCAATGCGGGTTCGCTAACATTGAAGAGTCGCTTCGTGACCGTTTCTTAATGGGGATGGTACGAGAAAAATTGTACGCGCAGAAGATGGATGAGCTAACCATAGCAAAGGCAGTAGGACTAGCGGACGACATCCGGAGCGCGCGCGCGGTGGCGGCGGCGGGGCCCGCGCCGGCCGCTCCGGCCAGCGCCGAACAGCTGTTCAAGATCGCGAAGGATAACGTCATTATAAGCTTTAAGTCCGCCACTGTACTATTTTGTGCATGAAGATTTAATAAATAAATAAATTATAAGAAAAGTGCAGTGCTCTGTATGTGGTTACCGGAACCATAGTGCCGCGGAATGTCGGTTTGCTGATTACAAATGCAAAAACTGTAACGTAAAAGGACATTTACGTCGCATGTGTAAAAAAAATAATTTTATGGGAAATACTGCGATGGAGGGAGACGACGACGACGGTGAGTTATTCAACATTCGATCTTTCCTATCTAACCTATGACGGAGACGGTGGTGGTGGACGGTAGGCAAATGCGATTCCAAATTGACAGCGGCTCTGCCGTAACTGCGATTTCGGATCGAACGTATAAAAAATATTTTAATAATGTGCCGTTATTACCTACGGGGAAACTATTACGCACTTATACTGGGGACACCATTCAATGTTTAGGTATTGCACGCTTGCTATTTACCTACGTATAACAATACAAAAAATCACCTCAATGTGTACGTGATTCGCAATGGCGGACCACCACTGATAGGTCGTGATTTTATTGCTATTTTTAAACTAGAAATATTACCAATTCATTTCGTTGAACAAACCCACCAGATCCTCAACCAGTTGCAAGTTAAATTTCCTGCTGTGTTTTCTGACGTGTTAGGCAAATTTAATAAGTATAAGGTTAATTTGCAGCTCAAAGAAAATTCGAAACCAATATTTCATAAAGCGCGCCCAGTCGCTTACGCGTTAAGAGGCAGTACCCCTTGCCGACGGCCCACGAATTGTTCACAAAGTTACACGGCGGCCAACAGTTCAGTAAACTTGACCTATCACAGGCTTACGCGCAATTCGAACTCGATGAAATGTCGCAACGTTATACTTGTATAAATACACACCGCGGTCTTTATAAATATACTCGCCTAGTGTTTGGCCTCTCTAGTGCGCCCGCTATTTTCCAGCGAGCGATGGAGTGCCTACTGTCGGGGATGGACGGCGTTCTTTGTATGTTGGATGACATCTTAATAACAGGTGTAGATAGATATCAACATTTACAGAGACTGAATGCCGTTTTGCAGAGGCTACAGGATGTGGGCTTCATCATCACAGCCCGTAACAGTCCACTGCAGGACTTAGGGCCTCTCCCACGAAAGGGGAGGTTATTGCCATAATCTCCACGCTTGGCAGGCGGGTTGGAGATCGCAGTGTTTAAATATAACAATGGAAAATGCTGCTGCCCATTTTCCAGACTACGGAGACGCTTGATCTATTCCTTCGAAAACATTAGTCGCCTTGTACGACACCCACGAGTGTAAGGGGTTGGTGCTATTCTACTTTGCCGGACACCACACGGCCGATGTGGGCTTAACCCTACAGAAAGAGAAGTGTGTTTTCTGTGAGGACCAGGTCGAGTATTTAGGTTACACGATTAGTAAAAATGGGTTAGAGAAATCGCGAAGCAAGGTTAATGCAATAATAAATGCACAGCTACCCACAAACGTAAATAAATTGCAATCATTTTTAGGGTTGGTTAACTACTATCGTGGTTTCGTTCCAAATGCCTCGTCAATACTCAGTCCTCTTTACGAATTATTACAAAAGGGTGTAAAATGGGTCTGGACAGATAAACACACACAGGCGTTTAATTCGATAAAGAAAGATCTCTCGTCTGACAGAGTTTTGGCGCATTTTGATTCAAATGCCCAAATAATTTTGACTGTAGATGCATCGCCAACGGGCCTCGGGGCTGTCTTATCCCAGATCGAACGCGACGGAACCGAGCGGCAGGTATCGTTTGCTCCGCGAACCCTAAATCAAGCCGAGAAAAGGTACGCGCAAATACAAAAGGAAGCTACTGCAATTATTTTCGGAGTACGCAGATTCCACCAATATCTGTACGGCAGGTCAATTCCATTCGTACTTCGCACTGACCACAAGCCGCTATTGTCAATATTCGGCCCTTACCGCGGCATTCCCGAAGTTACGGCCAACCGATTGCAGAGTTACGCAATGTTTTTGAGCGCGTATATACTCGGTCACATTAACTTGACGCGTGGGCTTGGTGACGTCATTAAGACGCTCAGGTACGGTGAGAAAAAAAAGCATGTAGGTAAATTAAAACTATACGTTTGATTTTGGAGCATGGATTTTATTTGTTACATCAAAATATCAAAATTCATCTTTACTATAAATAATTGGTGTGATATCATTAAAACTGACTTCTTCACTTTCGCTTTCGCTATCGCTATCGGATGACTCCTCTGCTCCAAACTCGACCACAAGTTGCTGAACTACGTTGTCAGTCAGGCCATCTTTTTCCCAGTGGTCCTGTTGTAGTCTTTCGACGTGATTGACTTCTTTTTTCCAGTCTGATGCTGTGACTGAATGTATTGCATCTCTCGTGAGATTTTCAATATTTCTTTCATGTTGTTCTACGTTTTTGTATGCCACCCTCTGTTTGACTGAATTCCAGATGTATTCTATGGGGTTGAGGTCACAATGGTAGGGTGGCAAACGTACAACTTCATGGCCATGTCGTTTCAACAAATCACCGACAATGTATTGCTTGGGCGGCTTTGCTTTTTGTATTATAGCATAGAGTTCTCTTTTTCTCATTTTTTCATCAAAGGGAACATTTTTTTCACGTAGCCACTGTTGCATTTCTCCTTTTGAAGTTGCACTCGTGGGCGCCTTCACCGATTGCGTTGAGTGGTAAGGCGCGTTGTCAATGACCACTATACTATTTCCGGGCAAGTTTGGTACTAGCTTTTCATTAAGCCATTTTAAAAAATGATCGGTACCTATTCATCTCATGGTGGTAGTCGCCAGTAGTACTTTTGCACTTGTACAATAAATCTGCACCTGGGATAAATCCGTTTTCTCCTCCAGCATGAACCAGAATCCACCGTTGACCCGGGTTAAAATTTTTATTCACACTGCTATCTGTACTGTTATGCCAGCATTTACTCACAGTACAGTGTGAATGGATCCATGTTTCGTCCAGATAGATAACTGGTTTTTTACCTACGCCGAGTTCATTGTTCTCTTTCATTCGGCGCAGGTAGCGTTCTCTCCATGCGGCTATATCGGCTTTTTGAACTAGCACCGCCTAGGGAACTAGGGCCGTATGGTGTCCGGCAGAGTAGAATAGCACCAACCCCTTAAATTCATGGGTGTCGTACAAGGCGACTAATGTTTTCGAGGCAAAAGATCAAGAGTCTCCGTAGTCTGGAAAATGGTCAGCAGCATTTTCCATTATTATATTTAAACACTGCGATCTCCAACCCGCCTGCCAAGCGAGGAGATTATGGCAATAACCTCCCCTTTCGTGGGAGAGGCCCTAAGTCCTGCAGTGGACTGTTACGGGCTGTGATGATGAACTAGCACCGAACGCGCACTTTTGCATTTTTTGAACTTGTAACCCAACTGATTTATTAAAATACTTCTAAGGAAAGTTCTTAGACCTTGAAAATTGAGATCCCTCTTAGAAGCTGCCAAGATTTTTTTAAGAGTTGGTACTTCCCTTTTCACCGTGTAAAAGCTGTTGATGATATTACGTATTGCGCAAATATCAAAATCATCTACGACCATTTTTTTCGCAGATTGTTTACGCTTTTTACCCGGTGTGGATAACTTTATTTCCCTCATTGGATTGTCTGTGGTACTTGGACGGGGACTAATGTCAGTACTTGGAACGTTACTAGTGCTTGGAGCCGTGCTAGTGCTTGGACTAGCGTCGGGCGAAGAACGTGGCGTTGGTACACATGCCATTTTGGCCTCTCTTTTTATCCGATTAGGAGTACTTCTTGATATTCCAGTTGCTGCACAGGTTCCTTTTTCAACCTGATCTACAGGCACATCAAACTGCAGCACTTTCAACACAACATTTCTCCCTTCACTGTGTATAGTTTTCCCCATGTCCAAAAACAGTCACACAAAACGAAATTAACAAAAATAGTCCAAACTTAACAAAACAATAACGAAAACTTAACAAAATGTCCAAGAACATCAACAGAAAACTAGGCACAATATCGACGCGCGTATCGGTAACAGAGATGCTAACCGTACTGACGTTTGCCGGGCGAGCTAAGGGAATGCGGAGGGGGGGCCAGCGATGTGACCATTCAAGTTAATGTGACCGCGTCTATAAGATCGAATACATACGTAGCGCGGATAATATAGCGGACTACCTGTCGCGCGCGAGTTTGCCGGAGAGCGGTAGGTCACGCCGGGAGGGGTGGGTCCCCACTGCGAGCGCTGTAGAGGATCGGGAGTCGTATATTAATTTCGTCATAGATAGTAGTTTACCTATCACTCGTAATAAGTTAATTAACGACACAAAGGGTGATGTTACATTACGTAAAGTTACTAGTTTTATAAGGAATGGGTGGCCAAATAGGATAAATGATTCAATGTAAAAGCCTTATTTTTTATGTAAAAATCAATTATCGGTGGAAAATGATTGTGTAATGCGAGGCCATAGGATAGTGGTGCCAGGATCATTACAGAAAAGTTTCCTAGCCGAACTACACAAGTCACATCTGGGAATAGTAAAAACGAAAGCTGAAGCTAGGAGCAGGTTTTGGTTTCCAGGAGTAGATAGTGCGGTAGAAAATATGATAGCAAGCTGCGACGTGTGCATCCAATTACGGCAACTACCAGGCCGAGCACCGCTTGCAACATCGACATGCTGGCTCCGATAAATAACGCCAACTACTTGGTGATTGTTGACGCGCATTCGAAGTAGGTAGAAGCATATAATTTTTGCAAATCTACCAGTAATGTGATAAATAAAATTAATGAATTTATGTCTCGATTCGGTGTTCCACGGACAATCGTTAGTGATAACGGCACAAATTTTATATCAAAGGAATTCGAGTCATTTTGTAATTCAAATGGAATTTGCCATTTGACGTCACCCACCTACCACCCGGCAAGCAACGGTCAGGCGGAGAGTTTTGTTAAAATTGTGAAAAAAGGTATTAAAGCTAGCGTTTTAACAAGTTCGAATCCAAAGGAGAAACAAAATAACTTGCTGAAATACTTGTTCGATTATAGAAATTCTATAAATAGTACTACAAACTCTTCACCTGCCGAATTGGTATTTGGCCGTAAGCTTCGTTCTCGGTTCGACTCGCTCGGGGAAGAATCGCCGCCGCACAGTGGGCTGAAAATCGACCTTCATAGACATAGGCAACTCAACTTTTTATGTGTCGGTTTATTGGCGGAAATTGCTTCCATGAGCTATTACTATACATAAAAATGATATCCGAGTTAACTCTGCGCAAAAACGAATCAATAATAATTTTTTTACGAAAAAATTGTATGGAGCCAATATGAAAAATCCAATTATCTCTGAAACAGCAAAGAAAACTAATCATTCATGATTTTTTGACATACTCCATATAACGGTTGCTGCTGCAGAATTTTTTTTAAAAATCGTCGAAATATTTTATTTATTTTTTTATAAACGGTTCCTTTTGGTGGGAATTTAGCAACACGTTAAATCATATATTTTTAAATGAAAGCGGTCGGCATAATGACAATCGGAATAAAGCGGAAGGCAATTTATTTGATTCTTTAAAAAAATAAGTAGGTACATTTTTATTGTTATAACTGTCAGTAACAGGTAAAAAAATTCTAAAGACAATGTAAACAAAGCGATCAAAAATTTTTTTGAAATAGTTATTTGTTATTTTAAAAAACAAAAGTACATAATCCATACCGTTTTTCAACTAAAGTCATTAGCAGTGTGATAACTAGTGACAATATAAAGTAATCGGTCGGTAAGTTTACTTGTTTTACGTTTATGATTTGAATTATAACACAGCTGAAATTCGAAACTGCAAATATTTTTTACATGCAAAGCGGCATCGAAAGGTGCATGAATTGTATGTCATCTTGTTCGCCGTGTAGGATACAAAAGTTCATGTGAGCACCAGCCCTTCAGTTCCATTAAGTTTCGAAAAAATGTACTTTAAGTGTTTTCTCCCATACAAAAAAAAACAAAACATTTTTTTTCTCACGAACGGAGTAACTTGTATCGTTTATACTTTCATGCTGGATAGAGGAAGGTACACTTACGACGTAACATTATTTTTTTTTTAATATCTCACAGTATGTTTCTATGAGTATGGAGCTCGATTTACGAACCACAGTGCGCCGTCATCGCCCTCCCTAGCTAAGCACGTGGAACGTAAACAGTGTTTGCAGAATAAGGCATATGGAGGTTCCAACAAGCAATGCTTTGCCGAAGGAGATACAGATTTATATAAAAAGAACTTGGTAAATTCGAACGGATCTTGGCATAAAATTGGGAAAACTGTTTATTTAATAAAAGATTGTTTTAGTTCTACACATTTAAAAAAACACAAAAATCAACTAATATCGTATAAAGGGACTGATAACACGTCATCAACTTGGGAAAGTCCAGTGACCTTAGAAGATATATTTGAAGCGGAGAGACCTACGTCACCGCAGGCCTCCAGCCCAGCACCACGGCCACAGCAGCCGCCGCAGGAAGAGGAAGTGAGGGATGAGCCAAGTGAGCCAACAGACCACTCTGTGCAAAGTGAACCCGAAGATCAATTTCACGAGGCATACGATTTGATACAGCAGGAGGATCAACTAGCAAATAACCCCGGAACGGGAAAGTTGTTACGTCCCAGGAATAAGGTTGATTACAGGCAATTCTTCTGTATGAAGCTATAGCTCGTACGTAGCCAAGATTAATAATATTAAGTTTATTTTAGATAGGTATTGTGTTAAGCTAAGGGGACGATTGTTGTGTATGTGGGTACCTACATGTTACCATTTGTACCGTTAAATATGAATGTTGCTTTACAATACAGTCAGTGTGCTAACAGCTGTGTTTCACTAAGTACCCTGCGGTTGCGTATCTAACAATTAGCTAATGGCAGAAAGTACTAAACATACTAGATTATAGTTAATCTAAGATATGGCATTCGAAGACAAGTTTCCTTACAGGCAGATTAGGCATGAATGATAATAAGGAACAAAGAAACTCAGAGCAGCAGGCTTTCCAGGCCTCAAGACGTCCAGGCCTGATGTCGTTTCCAGGCCTCATGTCTTATACTTACATTACTTGCATCGCGGGTGCCTTACTGACCAGAAAACAGGACCGACAGCGGGACGTTGTAAACGCTACACCGCCGGACAGGCAGCTAGATTAGTGACATAGATGACTGAAAGGAACAAAGAAACTCAGAGCAGGCAGCAGGCTCTCATGGCTTCAAGACTGCTGTGTGGGATATGGATACAAGCCATTTTTATCAAGGTGGAACGGCAGCAACGTATCTTACTTTTACAAGAAGGAAGAATATGTGAACTCGAAGAAACATTGCGAGTGCGTTATCAACCAGAAAACAAGCCAGCCGTGTATGGTTGCTGGTCAACGTCAGCTTGTATCGAGTACAATACAAGCTCTGCTTGCAAGATTAGCGAGATCCGACAGTCACGCGATAGAGATTGTACCCCGCGATCTACTCTCTCACAGGTCAGAGCCAACATCGATTGACTAGACAACTAGTTATTATACTTTTGCCATGATCATTGCACCACTGGGCGACGACCAGCTCAATGTGGGGTCGAATAGTCACGTACCAGGTAGCCTATCGCCGTCTCGATTGTGGAGTAAGGTCTCAAGTCAGAAACTCATTGTAGTTTAGCACAGCTCATCCATCCGCTAGACACCAACACTCATAACTTATCACACAACCGACCAGATTATTTGCTAGATCAGCTTCTAACTCTACCTCTAAAAAAAGTACGTGTATTACTGTTATGGTCGGAATATGTCGATAAGCTACTGTGCACGTAGCAGACCGTTTTACTTGTTGGTGGCAAAGTGCAATCTGTCCAGGAGAGGAACAAAGGTAACGTGCTCTCGTTCGTAACGATGCTGACAGGATGCCGTGTGTTCAGACATCACTCCTTAGTTTCCTTCAATGTTCAATGTTCAGGAGGGGTCTTCAGATATTATTTCTGCACGTGTGTCAGCCGATAGGGCCGATAGTACTAGAGTTGAGGAAAAAATGAAAAGACAATTTTCTGATACGTTAGTTTATTATACAAATTTCTGATACATTAGTTTATTACATACACATACAAAAGAGTACAAATTTTTGATACATTAGTTTATTACATACACATACAAAAGAGTACAAATTAGTGTAACGAGTTAGTCGCACTATTATGTTAGATGCCTAACGTGCGCTATAATATTTGTAGCCGAGTTTCCTGACAGAGGCAGCTAACATTCGCATATCTAGATTAGTGACATGAACGATGATAAGGAACAAAGAAACGCAGAGCAAGCAGGCTCTAGGGCTCCAGCAGGCTCCATGCTTCAAGACTGCCGTCTGGGATTTGGATAAAAGGGATTTTGGTCAAGATGGAACAGCAGTCGCATGTCTTACTTACATTACTAGCATTGCGGGTGCTTTGATCGCACATGCCACAGCATGCGACTTACTACATCCTGGAGCTTCGAACGTACAGCTTACCTCCTATCATTGCAGATGGTACACACACAGGTTGGAGGAGCGCAGTCATTCTTGTCATTTGATGTGGAAACATATCTATTGGTGGTTCAACGAGAATGTAGTGAGTCGCATGCTGTGGCATGTGCGATCAGTGGGTCGAAGGACGCCATGGCTGTATACATTTACAAGACGTATGAAGAAAAGAGCGACGAGAGTCGGCAGACTCTTGACACGGGGGTGGATATCGGTGTATCAAGCGATGGCCAAAAGAGAGAATGGGCATTTATGTATGTGACCTGGGATCATCTAGATTTACGACTAGGTATACAACGATACACCTCCAGGTCGGTTTCCTGACTAGAAAAGCACCCTTTTCCACTAGAAAAGCACCCTTTGAATACAATATGGAATGTCTTCCCGTTGCAGAACTCTGTGTAGTACTTGTATGTTGACAGTTGCCATAGCCTTTTACGGATAGCAATGTCTTCCCCGCCATTGGGCCACAACGCCAGGATTAAATTCTTGAAGTCTTGAAAGCTCATGAACTTACTCATGTAGAGAAGAACGTCACAGGGTAAATCCATATTTGCTGAATTTTCGAACTAGCTGACGGCGAGGATAAATCTATCACAATGGCAGGAAAACACGAGTACCATGCACTTTCATCAATCACTTCACAGCTTATTTCCTTGAGGAAAAACAAAAACAAGTGACCACTACGCGCACCAGGCGGACAATGGCAGGTTCTGGCTTACCCAAATGCAATTACGGTGCGCCGATTAATTTGTTGCTAAACCTATGAAGGTGTATTTATTGACAACATTACTAGCATTGCGGGTGCTTTGATCGCACATGCCACAGCATGCGACTCACTACATCCTGGAGCTTCGAACGTACAGCTTACCTCCTATCATTGCAGATGGTACACACACAGGTTGGAGGAGCGCAGTCATTCTTGTCATTTGATGTGGAAACATATCTATTGGTGGTTCAACGAGAATGTAGTGAGTCGCATGCTGTGGCATGTGCGATCAGTGGGTCGAAGGACGCCATGGCTGTATACTTTTTCAAGACGTATCAAGAAAAGAGCGACGAGAGTCGGCAGACTCTTGACACGGGGGTGGATATCGGTGTATCGAGCGATGGGCAACAGAGAGAATGGGTATTTATTTATGTGACCTGGGATCATCAAGTCGACGCTCCATTGTATTCTGCAATATACCCCCATCGTGCTGGACTGAATATAACATACCGAGTGCCTTACATGAATCTAGATTTACGACTAGGTATACAACGATACACCTCCAGGCCGGTCTCCTGACTAGAAAAGCACCCTTTTCCACTAGAAAAGCACCCTTTTCTAGTCAGGAAACCGGCCTGGAGGTGTATCGTTGTATACCTAGTCGTAAATCTAGATGATCCCAGGTCACATACATAAATGCCCATTCTCTCTTTTGCCCATCGCTTGATACACCGATATCCACCCCCGTGTCAAGAGTCTGCCGACTCTCGTCGCTCTTTTCTTCATACGTCTTGAAAATGTATACAGCCATGGCGTCCTTCGACCCACTGATCGCACATGCCACAGCATGCGACTCACTACATTCTCGTTGAACCACCAATAGATATGTTTCCACATCAAATGACAAGAATGACTGCGCTCCTCCAACCTGTGTGTGTACCATCTGCAATGATAGGAGGTAAGCTGTACGTTCGAAGCTCCAGGATGTAGTGAGTCGCATGCTGTGGCATGTGCGATCAAAGCACCCGCAATGCTAGTAATGTTGTCAATAAATACACCTTCATAGGTTTAGCAACAAATTAATCGGCGCACCGTAATTGCATTTGGGTAAGCCAGAACCTGCCATTGTCCGCCTGGTGCGCGTAGTGGTCACTTGATTTTGTTTTTCCTCAAGAAAATAAGCTGTGAAGTAATTGATGAAAGTGCATGGTACTCGTGTTTTCCTGCCATTGTGATAGATTTATCCTCGCCGTCAGCTAGTTCGGAAATTCAGCAAATATGGATTTACCCTGTGACGTTCTTCTCTACATGAGTAAGTTCATGAACTTTCAAGACTTCAAGAATTTAATCCTGGCGTTGTGGCCCAATGGCGGGGAAGACATTGCTATCCGTAAAAGGCTATGGCAACTGTCAACATACAAGTACTACACAGAGTTCTGCAACGGGAAGACATTCCATATTGTATTCAATTACGATCCGGCCCGAACACGAAAAGACCGTTTCCTTATCAATGTGGAAAGCCTGCTACCTGCGTTCGGCGGGTACCCCCCGCCAGAAGGCGTCGACTTCATAAGCGTGCCGCAGCTCAACAAGTTCATCATAAAGCAGATTCGTTCCACCAAGACTCTACGAACACAGCCTGATGATGTGCCGCCTTTAGCGCCTGGAACCTTTGCTTTTTCGGCGCATCGATGAAAGAAGAGGCAGCAATTCCGACCGCAAGCAAAAAAATCATCCAACGATGGCGCACCAGGTGGTGGATAGTGCAGACAACTCTGGACAATATCGTAAAACGTTTGACGATTGTCACCCTCCATACTGTCCCATTTGACCAGACAACGGCAAACGTTGCTGATGCGATTGCTCATAGTGACTCTAATGTGGCATTTGTTGCACGTAACGTTGGTCGAACGGTTTATCTCTCGCAAGTGAGCCGTGTATTTGACGATAGTGATTTCCACCACCGACGGCGTTCGAGGTCTTTTAAGATGTGCATGGAAGAAGGCGAAGCCACAGTCGCACATGACTACGCGATTTGGCAAGATAGTAACTGGCCTCATCAGCTGATTCCACATCGGAACATCCCGGATGAAATCGGAGGGCAAGCATTGATGTGATATCGTGAACTCGCAGTTTAAGCACCTGTGCCTTTTTAGAAACCGATCGCTGTTTCTTAATGCAATACATCTTTTCACACAGCTGCATGAATGATCGCTGCAATATTTCGTTTTGTGTTTCTGTAAGCTTGGTACCTTGCAGAATCCTGCTGGTGTCAAACTCATCAAACTTTGTGTTCAATGTGTCGAGCCAGACTCTATGGTCGGGGATTTCATTGGATGATAACAAAAAGCCTGAGGCTGATGTTCCAGCACGAGCTCCATCTTGACAAGGTCCATGCGTCTTCTGGCTCGATGATGGTTCGTTGGATGGTTGTGGTGACGCTGCTTTTGGCTGCTTCTGCTTTTGCTTCTGCTGCTTTTTGTCCGACTCATCAGAAAACATTGCTTTGGTCTTTTGCGCTTTCTCAATGGTGACGCTCTGCTTCAAAGCTTGTTTCTCTGCTTCCACTGTAGGGATGTTCGTTACTGAAATTGCTTCCTCAAGTGGTTCAACGTAACGCCGCTTCTTGAGGGGCACGACGTATGTCCTCTCTTGAGAGGCACGATCCACCTTCACCAATTCTTCTTTAACCTCGGCCTCTTCCAGAACCAATTCAATTATTTTTTCGTCCACTTCGTTACTTCTAATCCTCTTCAAAGTCAAGCGCGGCAATGGCAGTTGACCCGAAGACTGGTGTCCAATAGTAGATTCACTACCAGGAATTATGCGAAGCGATGACGCACACTGACGTTTAATTATCTTAATTGCTCGTCACGTCCACCCAATACACTCGCACTCGCACTCGTTAAATATGTTAACCGCACGAAATGTTCCAGGTTTTATTGCTTTTGACGGTTTTTCCATTATTTATAGGAATTATGTAATTTCCAACTTCGATGTACAAGGAAAATTCGACGTAAACTCCGCGCAGGAACTGTTGGCCGATGAAGGCCGAATGAGAGAGAGACAGCGAGCTCCTCTGCTTATATACCCTTGGCTTGTTATCGAAATTCTAGTGCAAAACAACATGGCGGCATTCCACTTGCGTGTTAGGGCTATATCCTCGTCAACTGGTAATGTTATTAACGTCAGCTCTGCGGAGTTATTGATGTATGTGTCCGCCCACGCCCTAGGGCCGGACGGGGCGGCGCTAAAAGCGATAAGGTTACGTGACACGCCTGCGCTTTAATTAAATTAAATTATTTAGGCACGCTTGGCAGTGCGCTGGTGCCGAAAGCGATCGTAACACGCGACATGCCTAAGCTTTTATGTGTAAATTATAATAATGCTCGCTTCATTTGAATGATTCACGCACGCTTTGTATGTACAATACGTTCTTCCTGATGGCACATTGTTTTCAACATAGCACATCATCGCAGAACAATGCGTGTGATAGATAAAAGGTATTTTAGTATATTTTAATTGTTATTTAAAGTTACATATATATTGAAAACTATCGTGATTATTAATAATTAACATTTCAAAATAATTTCATAAAACATTTTACCAACTTCAGAACGAAATGTCTGGATTTCTGAACGATTGTGACTTTTGATCAGATTAAATACTGTTTATGAGAAATTTCCTTAATTAATTATGTAATAAATTTATTATGATGTTAAAAAATGTTAAAAGTATTTTAATACACTAAATTAACATGTAAGCTATCTATCATTAAATTTAGGAGACCGGAAATAAGAATAAGAATGACATTTCCAGCTAGATAGCTAGTATAAAGGTTCGGTCGTGACAGTGAGAGGGGCCCGAGTCTCCGTTTGGGCTTCGGTGCGCACACTCGTGTCGCACGCTGCCCGCTCGCCCTCGCATTTTTTACGAGTGCGTAAGTTTCGCGCGTGTTGTGTGTGGTGTTGTGTTGTGCTCACTTCGCGTTGCGTGCCCGAGTCCCGCCGAACGGAACGATTTCTAGGTACGTTCGCTCAGAGTCGTAGGTTCTTGCTACCGATTCGTTGGTAGCACAAATTTACGTCTCTACCGCGTTTCTTAGGCGGCTATATCCATTAGGGATAACCGCTCCACCGACCCCGCCCCCTCCCCCCTGCCTCGCGCAGGGAGGACTTCTCTCCCTCTCTCGTCTTCAACGATAGTATTACAAGTATTACTAGCTTTCAGTCCCCTACTCATCCCTCTCGCCTTAGAATGGCGCCGGTCACCGTGGAGCAATTCGCTGCACAGGCGGCCGAGCTCCTTCTAAAAGCCAATTTAGGCCAGGACAATTACATTGTCCGTAATTACCTGGCGGCAATGGGGAGTGCCCCTCAGGCCCCCTGTGACCCCTCCGAAGCGAACATGGAGTTCGAGGACTCCGTGTCGCAGTTCTCGGCGCCGATCTCTCGCAAGAGGGCGGCGTCCATGTCCGATCGCGCCTCTTCGTGCTCGGGCACCGTGACGGGACCCCGCTCCCTCACGCCATCACTCCCACCCCTTATGGGCGAACTGGACGAGTTCGAGCTCGTCCCTAAAACCAAGCGGCATCGTAAGCGCGCTGCCCGCTTGGAGTCCGAGGCCCCGTCCTCGGTAGCCGCGCCCGCCCCGGACGCGGTTACCCCCCGCCCCCCGACCCCCGCCCCGAGCACTGCTGCCGCTCGCACGGGCGCGCCGACTGGCGCCAAACCAGTCGCGCGCTTCTCCCCGCCCGCCCCGCCTAAGGCCAAGCCCCCCCCGCCTATTTTCCTTCGGGAAAAAACCAAATGGGAGTTAGTCTCCCGTCTCTGCGCGGAACAGCGCACCCGCTACACCCGTGCGTCAAACACGGGTGTAGCCGTCAAGATCGACATAGCGTCGACCGATGACTTCAGGAGCCTTACCAGGCTCCTCGCCCTCAATAAAGTAGGGTACCACACCTACGCCCTCCCTGAGGAGCGTAAGGTGCGTGCGATACTCCGCGGAGTGCCGCACGAACTCTCAAATAAGGCCATCTTAGATGACCTCAAAGCCCAAAATTTCCCTGCCGAGGCTGTACATAAGATGTACAGCCGCTCCGGCAAGGTGTTTCCCCTGGCTCTGGTGGTGCTCTCCAACACCACCGAAGCCAGGACCATTTTCCGTGGAGGGTTCACAGTGTGTGGGCTCTCCGGGATCAAGGTAGAGCCCCCGCACAAACGCGGTTCCCCCGGGCAGTGCCATCGCTGCCAGCTGTATGGCCATGCGTCGGCCAACTGCACAGCCCCCCCTCGGTGCGTCAAGTGTGGCGAAGGCCACGCTACTAAGGAGTGCGCGCGTACGCGCGACTCCACCACCCCTCCCTTCTGCTGCAACTGTGGCCACCGCTGCTGCTGTACCGAAGCCTGCTAAGGGCAAAGGTGCAAACCGCCGCCGCCTTCAACGTCAGCGACCCACTTTCCCCCCTCAAGGCCAAAGGCACCCCCCCTGGCGCAGCTCCAGCTGCAGCCGGGGTCCACCCAAGGCCCCGGGGCCAAAGCCCCCCCCCCCCCCCCCCCCCCCCCCCCCCCCTAAGGCCATCAGCCAATCCCAGCCCTCTTCTTGGGCGGAGGATTTACGGTACATCTCCTCCATCGTAGCGTCCGTCAATATTGACGAAATCCCCATCCTGGCGCACAAACTGCGCACCGCGTCGTCTCAGTTCGAGCGTGTAAACGCTCTTGCCGAGCACTTCACGCTACTTCAAGCTCTGAAGTAATGACCCAGGCACCTCACGCCACACCCGCCATTCCCGCCAACGTCGGCACCGGTCGCGTAAAGCCGGCCGGGGTTTCGCTTGTTTCGTTCAATGTGCGCAGCCTACGCACCAACATCCCCGAACTCAGGAAGTTCGTTAGTAGCAGGGAACTCGACTTACTTCTCCTCCAGGAGACGTGGCTTAAGCCATCGATCCGGAGGGG
The DNA here is from genome assembly GCA_907269095.1 of Blastobasis adustella. NCBI lineage: Eukaryota > Metazoa > Arthropoda > Insecta > Lepidoptera > Blastobasidae > Blastobasis > Blastobasis adustella. The sequence continues at coordinate 9,754,818 of OU026141.1, forward strand.
TATGTCGATCCCTGGATTCTCCTTTGTTAGGAATGACAGGACTGCCGCCGTCGCGCGCGGCGGGACTGCCATTTACTACAAGAGATCGCTCCACTGCTCCCCTATCCCCACTCCTACTCTCTCGAGCATGGAGGCTTCTGTAGTACAGTTAGGAATGACTGGACATCCGTCCCTGATCATAGCCTCTGTCTACATCCCCGCAGGCTCCCTCCCTCTCAAAAGCGACTTCGAAGCGCTTCTATCTTTAGGCGAGTCGGTCGTGATGTTCGGAGATTTCAACTCCAAACACACCGACTGGACTTGCGAATCCACAAACACGAACGGTGTCCACTTAATGGACATCACTAGGTCCCTCGACCTAGACGTGTATTGTCCCCTCTCCCCTACCCACTACCCCGACAGAGTGGATCACCGTCCCGACGTACTAGACTTTGCGCTAGTGAAGGGCGTGTCGCTCATCCTCCGGTCGATCGACACACTCGACGACCTAGGCTCCGACCACCGTCCAGTCTCCCTCGTGCTAGGCTCACCCACCCCCATCTCACCCCCACTTCCGCGTACTTTCACGAAGTGGGAAGGCTTCAAGAAGTCCATGGCGGCCATCATGGACGCGCCCGACTCGCCGCTCGCTTTTTCACCCGACTATTTCGATAGTACGGATAAAATCGACGCAGCGGTTGCCTCCTTAACGTCCCACATTCAATCAGCGCTGAAAGACAACGAGCAAGTGGCCCCTGCCGTCGACCGGCAGGGTCTGCCGCTCGAAGTCAGAAACCTGATTAAAGCCAAAAATGCGGCCCTCCGGAGGGCCGCCCTCTACCCGACCCCAGAGTACAGACGCACTGCCAACCGACTTCAGCGGGCAGTGAGAGCACGTCTCGACGAATTGAGGAACTCCCGCTGGGGAGACCTCATGGAGACCATTTCCCCGTCCCATCAAGCGTACTACAAAGTGGCGAAAGCCCTTCGTACAGACGCCACCACCACCGTCCCTCCTCTTGTCCGCCCAGATGGCACAATTGCGTTTGCGGACGACGAGAAAGTCGAATGCTTCGCAGACAGCATTGCTTCACAATGCTCCCCTAGCACCAAAGAGTGCGAGCCCGGTCACGTGCGTGCGGTGGAAGAAGAGGTCCGTCAAAAGACCTCCCTTCCCCCCACCTCGGACCCAGTCACAGTGTCCCCCGACGAGATCCACTCCTTCATCAAGGGTCTCAAATCTAACAAAGCGCCGGGCGCGGATGGAATTTCCAACCGAGTGCTTAAATACCTCCCCGAACAGGTGCTTACTTTGTTAGCGGTCATTTTTAATGCTTGCTTTGACCTTTGCCACTTTCCGACCGCGTGGAAAGAAGCCATAGTCATAGGCATTCCCAAGCCGGGAAAGCCACTAAATGTAGCGTCATCCCACCGCCCGATAAGCCTCCTCAAGGCACTAGGGAAAGTATTCGAGAGAGTTGTACTCTCTCGAATGAAAGATCATCTCTTCAAAGACGATGTTCTTATTCCCCATCAATTCGGCTTTCGTCCCAAACATAATTGCCCCCGACAAGTCCATCGTATAGTAGAATTCATCCTCAGTGGATTCTACCCAAAGAGAGAAAAGACGGTCGCAGTCTTCTACGACGTCGCCAAGGCCTTCGACAAAGTCTGGCACGAAGGCCTTGTATACAAGCTATACAAGCTTGGTCTCTCCGATCGACTCGTCCGATTAGTAGCGTCCTACCTAAAGCACCGTACTTTTCGGTTCAGACACGAAGGTACATTGTCTTCCCCACGTCCACTGAAGGCCGGCGTCCCGCAAGGCTCTGTACTCTCTCCCCTCCTCTATATATCGTACACAAACGATATCCCCGTCCCCGACAACGGGGTACAACTGTCCCTTTTCGCCGACGACACGGCAATCTACGCCAAAGGGCGAAGGCCACCGATGGCTAAGCTCCAAAAGGCGGTGAACAAGCTCGAAGCTTGGTTCAAACTGTGGCGCATCGAAGTGAATCCGGAGAAGAGCTCCGCGGTTTGCTTCGATGTTAAGCGCAGACGGGGTGACAGCGACCCCCCTCCCCTCCGCATGCAAGGGAAACTAGTTCCCTGGCAGCGCGCTGTCAAGTATTTAGGCGTCACACTTGACAAGAGGCTCACCTTTGGGCCTCATGTCGACAAAGTGTGTCGCACCGCCCGTTTTTACTTGGGTCGCCTCAACTGTATGTTGGGGAGATTCAGTAAAATGTCCCTCAGGAACAAGCGAACCCTCTACTAGGTGTGCATCCGACCGGTGTTGACCTACGCATCCCCCGTCTTCGCTCACGCGAGCTCCCTCGTCATTGAGAAACTGCAAATTGTGCAGAACATCTTCTGCCGTAGGGCAACGGCGGCTCCATGGTACGTCCGCAATGCGGACCTACACAGAGACATGGACCTGCCTACCCTGCAGCAGTTTCTCAAAACACTGTCCGAGACCTATTTCAAGGCCGCGGAAGTGCATCCCAACCCGCTCGTGCGAGAGGCAGCAGCCTACTCTCCCCGCCCGATCTCCGGCCACGCGATCCGGAGGCCGAGACACGTCCTCACGGACCCCCCCAACGACCTGTCGAGCGCTCTGAACCTCCTCCTGGAGGCTCAGGTCGACCCGACAAAGCCCCTCCCTGCCGTTTCAGCGGCCCCCGTAGGCCCCCAAATCCAGTCCACAGCAGCGGGACCCCCTTCAGGGGTCACGCTATAAGTTCTCCAGTGTACGCTCCGTAAGGAGTGACGCTGAGCGCACCCCGTCCCTACGGGGTGTAGCATCCGATGAAACCTGAAGGCCCTTCCGGCTACAGGTGCTCCCAGGGGGTGTTTAGTACGTATGCGCCTAGGTTTTTTTTGGCGAGTCGTGCATAACCAGCTGGCCGGCCAGCTGGTACTGATGAGAGTTCACCTCCTCCCTCCCAACCGCTATACCGGAGGGTGCCCATTACCACATGCGTAGGGCGCAAAAAAAAAAGTGAGAGGGACTTTTGCTCCAGAGCCGGCACAGAGTTAAGTACACTTGCATTGTATTATTGTTGCTTTATAGTTTGTATTAGTTTTATTTATTTGGTTTTTATTGAATCGTACGTAATACCACTGTCCTATTTTTAAAGGATAAATATTTGGTTATGTGATCGATAATTGTGTTGTGTGATAATTACATTTGGTTAGAATTTTTCATAAATGTTGTTTAAATAAATACCTCATTTTATAATGGATTACATTGCTTATTAAAATATACCTAATATACTTAAAATATGTTTTTGTTTGATTAAATAATGTGCACTAGAATAATACTTTATCCTAGATAACATATTCAAGTTATCAAGTCTTACTCCGCCACTTCGCCCAGTCTCTCTTAAATACTTTATAACCTATGTCCTAAACAAATAGCACTACCTCCATGAACTATATTTTACATGACATAGATATCCATTTATTAATATGCTCTTGTTTACCTAATTTAGCGTTTTCCATATATTTCACTGGGGTTTTGGATAAATACTCACACTCTGTTATTATTCTGTAGCTTAATTACTAAAATAAAGGTTTATACTAATAAAAGTCACTATAATTTTAAGTAGGACATATATTAAATCTAACATCAGAAGTGGGATTCGTTAACTCTTTATATCGATATAAAAATCACTATTTTGCAGATTCTGCGTCATGGGCGGACCATTCTACGAGGCATCTTGCAAATCGCCGACGACGGTGTTTGAAACGACCAATCGACGTCGGAGGAATCGAGGGACCGAAGAACCAAAGGAAATGTGCTGTGCTGTTTTCGCGGACCATCGCTGTCAAGAGCTTCGCAGATCCTGGTTGAAATCGTCACCCGGAACAGCATCACCAAAGCTGTCATGGCCAGGTAACACCCCGAACGGTTCTATATCTGAACATCTTGGACGCCAGGACATCCACTGCTGGACATAGGCTCCCCCCCCTGGCCTTCCGCAACGATCGGCTTGGTGCCCTTACATCCACCAGTTCCGTCCATCTCCTGGAGCTGTCCTACATATAATTTTCTGTACGTGATCACCATTCGAAGACCTTTGTGCCTCATTGACCATCGGTCCTATGAAATTTTGTGGCCAGCCCACTGCCACTTTAGTTTTGAAACTTGTGGAAACTATGTCGGTGACTTTTGCATCCACTATGGCACAAATCCTGGACACTATGGAATCACGATTGTTTCTTTCACGTCGAGCGTCACTACATCGAGATATAAAACGCCGCTTTTATTATAATATTTTTAGAATTGCAAAACATTTATGTGAGAATGGCATCCTTAATTAGCAAAAGAACACCACATCGTAATTGTTTAACCCTCTTTTCCATGCTAAAAACTACGTAAACGAAAGTAATAGTAGTTTATGCAACTGTCATATAAAAGGGGGTATTAAAACATGAGTGTCTGTTTATCATACGAGGCATAGCCGAGTATGATAATAGTTTGACACGAGTGTTTTAATACCTTATTATATGCAGTTGCATACACTACTTTATCTACACTCATATTTTCATGTTAAAATTCGTACCTACAATTTTTTCGACTTTGCTGGAAGTAACAGCGAGTCAGTTCTGTTGTATCTACGCGTCGAGGATATCAAGCGAAATTCACTTTACTACTTTCACATTTATCTATTTATTTGCTTCAAACAAGATAAAACATTCACAAACACAAATTACAACAATTAGAAAAAATATTCTGTTTAGCGGGAAAATAATTCCAAATGTACACAATCACAACCACCACAGACTATGAACTGATCACAAATATAAACAGGAATTTTGAATTTGTTGAAGACATTTAGGTATTCAGCCTACATTTAGCCGTATCCCGGCGCCCGACAAAAATTTAAAAAAGAAAAGCGTTGCATAATGATTAAAAAGTAATTTTTCGATACAGCTGTAATGAAAATAGTATGGGAAATGCCATAGCCTCCTTCATCTGACAAGCCATGCTGTAGCACGGAACGGCAACGTCGCTGTGAATCGATTTACTCAATGTTTACATGTCAATGTGCGGGAAAATTATGAATTTTATGATGATAAATTAAAAATATATTGATAAAACTGTAAATTAACACGTTTATATGGACCATCTACGAAGGTAAATAAAAGTAAATATATTTATAATTGCGCTAAAATTGGATAAATACGATTTTTAAAAAACAACCCTTGACCATTTTTGTTGTTGTTTTTTACTTATTTCATAAATCAAATTCTATTTGATAATCGTTATCTTACCCCTAACAGATGCCAAGGCGTTGTTGCATATGAAAAATGCAAGTAAAATTATGATTAAACCTTAAAAATGGGAAAGAAGCTGTGCCGAAGTTTTGCTTTCCAAAAGATGTAATTCTATTAAAAAGACAGACTTCTGCTATTCCCCAAGCATGCTGGAGTCCCACCGAAGGATCTTTACTGTGCAGCAAACATTTTCGCATTGTAAAAGTTATCACAACTACTTTAAACCACGGTCTTTGATTATCCACGATGATGGAAACGTTGAAAAAGTATATAGGTACAATAGGTAAGTAAGTAGTTAGTTTGTATATACTTAGGAACTTGAATAAAACTGTTTAAAATGTATTATACCTAATATTTAATAAATTGGGCACTATTTTGACTGGCATAGATTATTTTATTTCATAATAGCTTTTAGCCGCGACTGCGTCCGCATAAAATTTGGCCATAACGTTCCGGACCCGTTCCCGCGGGAATCACATTAAATATCAGAATAAATTATAGCATATGTGTTATTCGGGGCTATATGCTATATAACTGCCAAATTTTATTAAAATCCGTTCAGTAGTTTTTGCGTGAAAGAGTAACAAACATCCATTACGTACAAAACCAAACGCACTTTATATTTCGCATTTATAATATTAGGATAATAATTTTGAAAGTAGGTAGACAGGTAAATAGTACAGGAATCTATCCAATTTCATATTATTTAACTAATGTTTATACTTATTAATATACTTTATCACTTAAATAACTAATAACATTAAACGATGACGACCGCGATGATAGTTTTACAGTCATTATCATATTCACTAAAATTAAAAAATGCGACGTTGTCAAACTTCTGCGCATGGCTTGTCAGATGAAGGAGGCTATGGAAATGCTGTATCGAAAAGTAATTTTTTAATTTTTTATAGACTGGCGTGAAAAAAGTGTATCTTTAAACAACTGGATTCGAATATGTAATTGGAACATTACGCTATGAGTGTAGATAAAATGTTTTAAGCAATTTTTCTTGTCGGTAATTAGACGAAAAAAAAAAATTTTTTGTGCGATTGACCGAAAAAAAAGTTTTGCAAATATTAAGTTAAAGATAATCGGAAACTTTATATTCCCGTAAATTTTGATAGGTATCTTTATATGATAGGCAACTTAAGTACCTACTTGTAATAGTCGGACCGAGTTATTTCGAAAATGAAAACGCACATATATTTATTTTCCATTGTAATAGATACCCCCTTCCAACATTGAACTATGTTTGGGTTGATAATTTTATTAGACAATTTTTCAAAGCTCCTGCTCAATTCCCAATGAAAGTGTTGTTTTAACAATTGTCCCTAATTTACGAGAACTGTTATTTTCCCTGTCAAAAATACTATGATACATATTTTGTTGCACAATGTTTCCAACATGTGGCATATCTTTAGAAATCACTAAAATTTAAGAATAGGTTTGCATTATTATTAATATTGGATTATCAATTCCCTAAATGCTTATTTGTCAAAATCTTATTTCAGTACGTACCTTTGGACCTACAAAGGATACATAAGTTGAATATTACGAATCTTTTCATTTATTGCCCTTTAGACACAATTTGTTGTACATTTTCTTTCTACGTTATATCCCGTAAATACTTAAATTTCCGTTTAAAATTCCGGATCCCTATTTCCCGTCACGTTTCTTAGCCGCTATGCAGTTTCTGCACGTTATTCTAGGATATGCTAAGTATGTTCAAACAAACTGTGCTTGTCTCCATTCTGTGATAACGATACCTACAGTTTGTTTGGTTTGTGCTAAATGAGCACTGAAGAGGCGGCAGAAAGCTCGTGATTTTTCCTAGGTCTCAGTTACATAGCTGAACAGCCTATGGCCTTACCCATTCACTCGCCATCACAAGTGTCGTTAAACATCTCGTGCAGCTCAAAATTTTAACGTCTTGTTCAAAGTTGTTGACCTTGACCTGTTTAATATGAGTTGTGAATCGGCGAGAAATCGGGTACTTAAGTATTACTTTGACACACTGTAATGCAAGTTTTTTTTTTTTTTGAAAATTGAGTCGAGCAAAGATAATTTTTAGGCTCAAGTTGTTGTGTCTCATCAACTGTTGCACTTATTTTTATTTATTGTGTGTTTTATCAGTGGAAGCCTATAATTGGCTATGTAATGCTATTATTGTTTTTAGTGTAATAACTGCTGTTGGCTTTCCTTAAGTAAATAAAATAAAAATAAAAATAAAAACATCAGCTCCGTCATGATTGTCACGCCTGCGACGACAGCATCCAACAATTCTGCATAACAACCTATTACAATGTGGCTACATAGTCCTTATCTTTCTAAGTAATTTCACAGCTAACGTGTTCAGTCTTTAAATAGAACATTTGTTTGTCGGATTTACCAAATCCACGAGACAATATTATATTAAGTTTCATCGCTTGGGTTTTATGACTGTTTAGGGTTCCGTATACGGCATTAGCCGCAATAAGTAGACGTTTGTTTGCAAGTTTTTGTCTTTATTGGTATAGTATACAGATTACATGGGCCGGAGCCATTTGCAAACATCAAACATCAGTTATACATTTATTTATAAATCACACATTTGAAAGATCAAAATAAAAACCAAACATAAAAATAATATCTTTGAGAAATCACATAACATAATATTTCTATTTCATATATATGCCTATAGCCTGTAGGATTAACGGTGATACAAAGTTTGTGTTGCCATGTGGCTTCTGCAATTCTTACATACTAATTATTTCTAATAACCGAAATGCGCGGCAGCAGCCGACTTGATACTTCTGCACCGTATTCACCGAGGACAAGGGAAACTGCAGAAGACCCTGCCGATACAGGCGGTAGCCTGGCCAAATTTCTCTGGTGGCAACGGTAGCACGTCCATCCACGGCCACCAGGGACACTTTGCCAGGCACCTTCTTACTTACGAAGAGAAACATCCACGGGAGGCACACTGAGCCGTGGACAATTGGCTCAGGCGTTACAGGTAGGTATGGACGTGACTTAATATAGATGGCGATGGGTCCAGCGGCGTGAGAGCCCGCGAGCCCTCATTTACTAGACCAACGGCTTCCCCTGGAGTATTTTAATATATATAACAGTAAAACGTAATTAATTTTTTCTCAACACCCTTATAAAGATAAAAAAAACATATTTTTATGCGGGACTAAACTCAAGCGCTTCTTGCACATGAAATGTATGCATTGCTGCAAGCTGCGATATCAACTCTTCGTAATATAGCACATTAATGTTTTTACGAAGCATTATCAATACCAACCAATCCCCAAGCTTGAGGCGGTCATAGACAACAGCTTGGCTCTTATTATTATTATTATTATCATTAAGCAGGCAAGCAGTTGTCAAAACAACTGATAGATGCCTGTATCTAGCTCTTCTCTACTCATTATTAATCTGTATTCAAATGTTTGTCGAGTCTGTTTTTGAATTGGTTAGTATTTTCCGCTGTCACCACGGATTCAGGCAACTTATTCCAGGCATTCACGACTCGGTTGGTTAAAAAATGTCTGTGCGGATTGTTGAAGGAGAAACAAAAGTCGAGTTTCAGAGAATGGCGTCGTAGGTGGTGGTTCTTGTTCTGCAGAAATAACTTTTCAAAATCGTGGATGTCGTAATGTCCATTAAGAATCTTGAACGTTTCGATCAGGTCACCACGCTCTCTGCGTTTCGATCAGGTCACCACGCTCTCTGCGTTTCTTCAACGTTGTCAGCTTTAGTTTCTTCAATCTCTCCTCATAAGGTGATTACCTTATCTTCAGCTGTCTTGGCACCTTTGTGAAACTTTGTTGTACTTTTTCAAGTATTTCCTCATCCTTTACAAAATATGGACACCAGATCTGAAAAGCATACTCTAACAGTGGCTTTATATATGATTTGAAGATTCTCATCATCATCTCTGATGTCAACATTCCAAAAGCTTTCTTTATTATATAAATCAAACTCTTCGCTTTCTTGGCTATGCTTGACACGTGTTCTCCCCATTTTAGATCTTCTGTGATGTACACTTCCAAATCGACTTGTACCTTTACTTCACGCAGTTGTATGTCATTGAGCTTGTACGTTAGGTGAGGATTCTTGTTTCCAATGTGCAGTATTGTACATTTGTCGGCATTTAGACTTATGAGCCATTCCTTTGACCAGTTGCTGATCCTATTCAAGTCTGCTTGGAGCTGGTCATAGTCCACGAGTGGGTTGGCAAACACCTTGGTATCGTCAGCAAAGAGGCCCATGTTACTGTACACGTAGTGTGGCAGGTCGAATGTGTATAAAATATATAGCACAGGTCCCAAGACCGAGCCCTGTGGCACCCCACTTGTAATACGTCTCTCTTCAGACATCACCTCGCCCACTCTCACTCGAAAGGTTCGCTCACGAAGGAATGCCTCGATCCACTTCAGAAGTTTCCCTCCTATCCCAATTAATTCAAGTTTGTGCAGCAATCTTGTGGTAGGAACTTTGTCGAAAGCTTTTTCGTAGTCCAAGTATACTACATCGACAGGTTCGCTTTGGTTGAAGCTCGAGGTCCATGATGACAAGGCGGACAAAAGGTTTGATACCGTAGACCGATGGGGGCAGAATCCATGTTGATGATTGCTTACTATCTTATTCTTGGAAATGAATTTTCTAATATGCTTAACAATAATTTTCTCCATAACCTTACACGGTACACTTGTTACGCTTATAGGTCTATAATTTGAGGGATCCATTTTGCTACCTTTCTTGAAAATAGGCGTGACATTCGCTGTCTTCCACGTACGTGGTACCACACCTGTATCGTATGAGGTCTGCATTATAGTGGCCAAAGTGTCGGTGATTTCGCATTTTTTAAGTATATTTGCAGGTTGGTTGGTTCAATGGTTTCTTCTACTCTTAGACAAGCCGGCAAGTTAGGCATAGGGTGAGGGGTTCCTCTTGGAAGACACCCTCGAACTGATTCGCAAACGCTTCCGCTATGTCGTAGGCTGTATTAACTAATTGCCCTTAGTTATTCCGAAGCACGGATGGTATGCCAACTTTTGACGTGACTTGTTGCTTGATGTAGGAGTAAAATTTCTTAGGTCCACACTGTATAAGGTAAGATTCATAAGTTACCCTGGAAGACCTACAGTGATTAATCAGTTTGTTGCTTATTTTCCTGTATTCCTTGTAACATTCTTCAAGTCCAGTTATCTGATATCTTTTCCACAAACTCTTCTTCTGTCTGATTAGATTTTGTTCTGTTTTCGATATCCAAGGCTTGCTTGAGGTAATTTGGTTAACTTTTGTCAGCGGGACACAGGAATTAACAGCTTATACTGCTCTTATCAGGGATTATACTGCATGATGATCGAAACTTAAACCATCTTACTGAGGAGATCCGACAGGTGGCGAAGCGATGCAGAACCACAAATATACAAAGAATATGAAGGACGTACATCCAGAACCACAGAAAAACTTGGATTGGATTGTTATACATATTCAGCGGCAGCTGGCATATCCCCGTAATGGTCCCTGGGTTTCCCGGGCCATCGGATGGACCAGTACATGTATGTGTGGGACCTGTTATCTGCGCTGTAAACATCGCGTATACATCGGAGATCTCAACACATTTTCCCATGAAGATACGCAACATCTCTAATTGTAACCCAGGGTTAAAAACATTCAATACTTCGCAAAGCATATAATAGTATGCATGGCCTGTGTGTGTCTTTCCCTCAAGACAAACATCCCTGGGTTTAGTTTGAACCTGAACCTGAAACGAGCATTATTATTTTCATTAATTTAATTCTAATTTTACATGTTGATATTCATAAATATATCATTATCTTGACATTTAATCATTATGGGTAATTTCAATTTAATCATTTAATGTTATTTATTGTATTGTAATTTGAGTGAATAAACTATTGACATTTGTAATATTAGATCAATTGATTCATAGAATCGTGTATTTCGTCAAATTTGAATGTAAATTAGAACGTGAAAACTTACGAAAACTTGCGTAAATTCCATTATGTCATCCATCATGTTATACTTTTATTGTATTTCATTCATAAACGAGCTAAAATATAAATGCACTGTTAATTAATTAGGTTATGTTCACTTTATTAAAATGTAACATTGTTGTATATTCACAGGTATGCAGTATGTACGTACCGGAAAACACGTATGGTTGTGATTTAACCATTAATTATTATCACAAATTTGTGTTCGTATAATATTTGCTTCGTATGTGTACGAAATGAAAGCACGCGGCGCGGCACCGTGCACTGTTGATTCGGGCGGTAAGTCACTGTCAAAGTGACAGTGACAGACAGACAGTCAGTCAGTCCAATCCAAGGACCAATAACGTCTGGAACGCACACCGGCTCAATGTTGCCATGGCCCGCAGCCCCATTTTTATAAAAGTATTTTTAAAACATAATTTTGTATTTTATGACGTTCATAAGAGTTTTGTAAACCTAAACTGAATAAAAATTATTTGACTTTGACTTTGTGCATTCGCCTCCGAGTACGTGTCTGCAACGTTTAGGTACGGAGCAGACCATACAGGAATATGAGACGTCTAAATAAGGTTTATTTTCTTAACTTTATATCCATAAGTAACTGCAGATAAGCCGCAAACAGTATTACGACAAAGACCGGCAGCAATTGGCGTTATACCTGTAACTCCTTACAGACATAGATTGTCCGATAATACGTATCACCACATATGGCACGCTTATTTCGTTTAAATATAGAACAAACTATGTGTCATTACTCAGAAGATAGGTAAATATGATAAGACGACGGGACAGTTATCAAAATATTATTACAGGCTACCGTCCGAACGTAAGTAGCTCTCAGTGCAACGACGACCCACACGCTTAGTTGGCACTGTCTTCAAATGTTTAGGGGAAACAAAATTATTATCATTATTAAGCTAACTACCTAAATATCTAGTATCATAAAGGAAACTGGTATGTCGTGACATTTGTAATTGGGCATGCAGTTTGAAATGAAATAGATATGTATTAGGAACAAGTTTTTTTTTTATTTTTTAAAACAAACACTTATATACACGATATACTTAATACTGATGTACACAAATACCTTACACTTATTATGTAAACAAATTATCATATACGCGACTCTAGGATGCGTCACTTGGGCCGGTTGAGTGTTCCACGCCACGATGCCTGCTCGCCCAAAGCTAATGCATACTGCATCAGGTACCTGTCCAGTCGCCGCTGCTCTTCCTTCTGACGCTTTCTCTCCGCTTCACGCTCCAAGTCCATATACGCGACTCTAGGATGCGTCACTTGGGCCGGTTGAGTGTTCCACGCCACGATGCCTGCTCGCGCAAAGCTAATGCATACTGCATCAGGTACCTGTCCAGTCGCCGCTGCTCTTCCTTCTGACGCTTTCTCTCCGCTTCACGCTCCAAGTCCATATACGCGACTCTAGGATGCGTCACTTGGGCCGGTTGAGTGTTCCACGCCACGATGCCTGCTCGCGCAAAGCTAATGCATACTGCATCAGGTACCTGTCCAGTCGCCGCTGCTCTTCCTTCTGACGCTTTCTCTCCGCTTCACGCTCCAAGTCCATATACGCGACTCTAGGATGCGTCACTTGGGCCGGTTGAGTATTCCACGCCACGATGCCTGCTCGCGCAAAGCTAATGCATACTGCATCAGGTACCTGTCCAGTCGCCGCTGCCCTTCCTTCTGACGCTTTCTCTCCGCTTCACGCTCCAAGTCTCTCGCTCCTTCCGACATCTTTTCTCGGCAGCTCGACAAGCGGCTTCTCGACAGTTTCCACTATTCCTTCCCCACATAGTGATTTTGTCGAGGGTATAGGTACACAACCGTGTGATTATGGCGAGTGGATGTATGCTAATGATTCCTTTGACATTTTATATTCTAAATTATTATTATTATGACATTTTGTCCTGTGAGTTACTGCTGACATTTTATATTGGATGGGTGATTTAATTTTAAATTTTGACATGATAATTTTAATATTGGATTTACTAATGCAGTTTGTAAGTCAATAAGGTTTTACTAACACTAATATGGACATTGTCTGAAATAAATTGATTTTATTTTTATTTTATTTATTTATTTATATATACTTTGCTCCATTTATACTAATTCGAAACCTACCTAACAGGGCATGGCATGATTATCGGGAATTTCTCGCTAGGTATATCAGCTTGCTACTGTGAAATATTTTAAATGAGGCCATCGTTACTGTGTACCGCAGTAACGTCTAAATTTAAAACGAAATAGCTAGAAAAAGGAATTTTGTGATAAAATGGGGCAATATCGATGATGTCAACGGGTAATACACATGGTCATTACCAAGTTATTTCCAGCTGACAAAGAAAAATTCGATAAGGATAATGCATACAGTGTTATATTTTATTATGGGAGTGATACCATAGACTGTGTTAACTTGCCTGTTAGCTAGCACAATCATGCTTCGTATTGAAAAAAATATAGGTAAGCTTCAGTAGGTGCTCCTGACGGTACAAATGCAACCAACGATTGTTTCAACTCTAACTGCAAGCATCCCGACATGCTGAGTATGCACGCAGTCTTGCTACGTGACCTGCAGTCTTACTCGACTATGTTATGTGCTGTGGAGACTATGTTCGGCTCCGACAAGCTATCCCACTACAGCGTTGCAGCGTGCACTCATGTCCGCAAAGAAATTTACCAAGCGAACCCGAGAGACTTGGGTTTTATGTTGAAACGTCCATGCACACCATCGTTAGGGAATGAACACTTAATTAACTCCTCAGGTGTACAGGAAGTTAATATAATTACCGTTTAAGCTCAGCGATAAGAGCGTTATCGCCGGCTCGTGTGGTCGCTGTAACAATTTACTGTTGTCGATGTTGCTACCTAACATCAAGGTGCACTTACAGGTCAGCAGTAAAGAGTTTTTGCCCACGTATTCACAGAGACCTAAGGTTAGGGGCTTGAGACTAGGTCTTAGCTTACATAGCAAAACCTAGAACTCTTTCAATAATCATACTTTTCCCGAGACCACTGTGCATCAGAGACGTTTCTCCGCTGAATACATTAGTAGCAGCCTCTCCGTCCCCTGGTCCACTATTTTTTATTTTCACCCCGTACGCTCTTGTGTCACTGACTGTACGAGGCGACTAATGTTTTCGAGGCAAAAGATCAAGAGTCTCCGTAGTCTGGAAAATGGGCAGCAGCATTTTCCATTGTTATATTTAAACACTGCGATCTCCAACCCGCCTGCCAAGCGTGGAGATTATGGCAATGACCTCCCCTTTAGTGGGAGAGGCCCTAAGTCCTGCAGTGGATTGTTAAGAGCTGTGATGATTAGACGGCTGTTTACGTGGAGCGTCAGTAGCTGAGTGGTGAAGGTATCCGACTCGTAAGGGAGAGGTACCCGGTACGAATCCCACTGCGGCCATGTACCGATAACACATTTCTGAGTTATGTGCATTAGTTGAACGCTAACCGATGCTCTTACGGTGAAACCTGCACATTCAGGCGACTTAATGTGTAACCATGATCCCATCTGATCAGGTTCCCCTGGGTCACGGAGGTCAGATGGCGGTCGTTCCACTGTAAATACCTGATCTGCCAAATCCTGGATCATGGCCAAGGCGGACCCCGGGCCCTCGTGTGCGAAAGCACAACCGGCTAACGACAAGACGTCTATTTACGTGACTCCATTCATCACCACCACAGCCCATAACAGTTAACTGTAGGACTTAGGGCCTCTCCCACAAGAAGGGGGAAGTATGAATGCAATAAATACATTGATTGATTGATTGATTGATAGCCATTGTCGTAACGTTTACTCTGCCGGACACCACGCGGCCACGTGACTCCCGCGTGACTCTTATGAACTTTCTAAAGAAAATAGTGTCTAAAAAGATTATTTTTATTTCTAACCAGCTCTCTCTTTGTGCGTTTATGTATGTGTTGCATGTGTGCACTATGTGCATGTGCTATGTGTATGCTGCGTGTGTATGGGAGAATGTGTGTGAATGCACTCACCGTTGTGTGCAATGTGGGTGTACTTCGTGTGAGTATGTGTGTGCGTGTGGTGTGAGATCCGTGTGATTACTGTGAGTGTGTGTGTGCTGTGTGCCTGCTGCGTGTGTGCCTGCTGCATGTGTGTTTGAGTCGCGTGTGAGTGTGTACTGCGTGTCTGTATGCGTGCTGCGTGTGCGTGTGAGTGTATTTTAAAAAAAAAAATTTTTTTTATTTGTCATAGAATCAACAGCTCTTAAAACTTTTACATCAGATATTCGTAAATAACAGAAAGCCAATAACAGATTCTTACTCTGTAGAAGTATACTGCGTGTGTGTGTATGTCTCTCTACTCACCGTCGGCCGTGTCCAGCGGCGAGCCGTCGCCGAAGGTGCAGTGGAACGCGAGTCCGGGATAGTTCTCGTAGAGCGTGTTGATCGGGCTCTTGTGGGCGGGGGGCGCGGTCGTCACCCCGAACAGGGCCGCCGAGGGGGAGGAGGTGGCGGGGGGCGGGGGGAGTACTGCGGGGGCGAGATTTAGAACAAGTTATTTATCCACTCAAGCGTCCGGGGCGCAAGCGTACTCGTAACTAGTCTCACACGACCGCACGCTAAATTCAAACCAAGAGTTAATAGGTATCTATCTAGGCACGGCTTCATCTTCGACCTCATCGTCGCTTTCCATCAGGTGAGTTGAGGTCAAATACAAAAAAAAAAAAAAAAAAAATGGTAACGCTACCCGGCCGCGCATTTTCGTGAAAAACAAATATTACCATAGATGAAAAATGACTTATAGTGCCATATAGTGATCTCTGTACTATCATGGATCAATAATTTCATACAGAACCATTTATTGACATCTCGTAGAACAACTACAGCTGTCAAACTGTCAGTAACAAACTGACTTTGGGACTATAGTTCCCTTGGACGGTTGAGAATTTGTTTTTCCGGTAATACGATTCCCGTGGACGTGTGAGTGGTTATTTTCGACATAGGTAACCAGGCGTACAGTAAATCAAGGTTTTATAATGTTTGTAGTATCTCTATGCTTAGCCCAGGATTGGGCTTACAAATATCAAATTATACCAACATATACAGCGTGTCCCAAAACTCGACGTCAACCCGGAATCGGGTGAAAAGGCAAGTCATGCTGGTTGGCAGAAAAATATTAAAAATAATCTAAGTTGCATGATTTTGCAAAAATCTAAGTTGCATGAATTTATTATTTTGAATTTTTTTCTATGAGATAAATCCTATTTTTATGCAAGCTTAAGCAGCTGGTTTCAAAATTTTGATTACATTTTAGAGAAGCATTATTCAGGGTTAAACAGCAAAATAAAATATGGGAAAAAGTAAAGATTTGTGGCAACAGGACTGAAAAGCCTGTCGCAGGGTGTGCAATATTGCGTTTTTATTTAAATGCCTATAATTTTGAATTCAACTTAGATTTTTTTAAATATTTTTCTGCCAACCAGCATGACTTGCCTTTTCACTCGATTTCGGGTTGACGTCGAGTTTTGGGACACCCTGTATACGGCCGTCTGGTGCCCGGCAGAGTAGAATAGCACCAACCCCTTACACTCGTGGGTGTCGTACAAGGCGACAAATGTTTTCGAGGCAAAAGATCTAGTCTCCGTAGACTGGAAAATGGGCAGCAGCGTTTTCCATTGTTATATTAACAACACTGCGATCTCCAACCCGCCAGCCACGAGACACATCAGCAACAATTCTGCTCGACTAGATGATATCGTAGTGCACATTCATCATCATCACAGCCCGTAACAGTCCACTGCAGGACTTGGGGCCTCTCCCACGAAAGGGGAGGTCATTGCCATAATCTCCACGCTTGGCAGGCGGGTTGGAGATCGCAGTGTTAAAAATATTTCTTTATTTATTTAGGACAACAAACAAGACTTACACTACCAAAGTTATAGCATCTTATAGCTAAAAATAGTGGTAAAAAATAGTGAATCTAGATCTTTTACGACGACACCCGCGAGTGTAAGGGGTTGGTGCTATTCTACTCTGCCGGACACCACACGGCTATCATGTATTGTTTCTCAGGGGATGATAATGTTTGTTATAAACTAAACTTGCGTTCTTTACACATATTATTTTATTAGACAAATTAATTAATTAATTGTTAAACAAATCGAAAAGGTACGTCGCGTGCAAGTCTCGTCTAATAAAGTAATATGATGATAATGTTGCTCTCACCTGGCGCTGGAGCATCCAGCTTGGACCCCAATTCCATTTTCGGTGGCAGGGACTTCATTTCAATACACTGCAACTGTGAGCCTGTAAAGAAATGAAAATAGTATTAAAAAACAGCCGGATAAAAATCCCACAGGTGGACCGACGACCTGGTAAAGGTCGCAGGTACCAGCTGGATGCGGAAGGCACAAGATCGGCCTTTGTGGAGATCTCTGGGGGAGGCCTATGCCCAGCAGTGGGTGTATTTCGGCTGATGTGATGAAAAAATAGGAGTGTCAGTGGCAGAGTGGTTAAGGTATTCGAATCGTAAGCGTGAGGTACCGCGTTTGAATGCCACTGTGGCCATGTATTAATGGCGACTACCATCTGACCTCTGTGACCCTTCTACCAGGGGAACCTGACAAGATCGGATCATGGTTACAAATTCAGTTGCCTTAATTTGCAGGTTCCCTCACCGTAAGAGCATCGGTTAGAATTCAACTTATGTACATAACTCAGAAAAGAATCATTGGTAAGAGGCCGCAGCGGGATTCGAACCCGGTACTTCTCGCTTACGAGTCGGATACTCAACCGCTCGGCCACCGACGCTTCTAGTGTATAATAAATAATAATTTTTACGATGTGCAGACACGGCCTCATTACAGTTTTATTATGGTAATAAATTTATATTAGTTATTTACAGTTAGCAAAAGAATTCCTAGGAGACTATGTGCTAGTAAAATGAAATATTTTCAGAACAATTTCTACTTGATTCTGTAGGTATGCGTTTGTTGGCAGCGGGGAATGTGCGAAGGCAGCGATGAGCAACCTTGTTTTGTTTATATTGTTAAAAGTTCAAAAGTTATTGAGTAGGACATTACATATCTCTTTCAATAGTCATAAAGGGGGGGGTAGGAAAGTAGGAAGGAAACACACAGTGACATGTTGGCCACCTCAGGATCGGAGCACACCCACCCCACGCCGACAACGGCTGGACCGCGTCCGACAATACCGGATAGAGCCGGTCAGTGCCCGACAATGCCAAACAGGGCCGGACCGCGCCCGACATAATACATACGAACCTATATGATAGTTAAGAAATACCACCTAAAACTACAGCAAGATTAAGCCAGTCACCAAGGCAGCACCCGTTCACGAGTATAGCGTAGGGCCCAGCCATATCGTGCCAGCCATTTGAGGGAAAAGAGCGACCCGACCGCCATGCCAACGCCAGACATACCTTCACGCGAGCATGCATCACAGATGCTGCATGTGATAGGTAGCTGCTCCCACCATACCCCTACCTAATTGACTAGACATGAACCGGGTACCCGGTTTGGATCCGGTACTCAGCGGATTCGGCACTTTTTCAAAGATCCGGCTGGGTACCGGATAATAGCGCCGGGCACCCGAAAATAGCCAGTTGAAAAGAAATTGATAGATAGGCCGTGTGGTGTCCGGCAGAGTAGAATAGCACCCCACCCTTACACTTGTGGGTGTCGTACAAGGCGACTAATGTTTTCGAGGCAAAATATATCGAGTCTCCGTAGGCTGGAAAATGGACAACAGCTATTTCCATTGTCAAATGAATAAAACTGCGTTCTCCAACCCGTCCGCCCATCGTGGAGATTATGGCAATAACCTCCCCTTTCGTTGGAGAGGCCCTAGTCCTGCAGTGGACTGTTATGGGCTGTGATGATGAAAGAAATTAATCTTGTTGACGGTTAGTGCGATTCGCTCGACTACACTAATTTGCACATCAATTTCTTCAAATAAATTAGCTATTCAATTCCCGGCCGAGCAGAAATTGTAATGATGAATTTTATTTTCTGTTACGGGTCTGGGTGTAGTATTTATAATAAGTATGTGTTTAAAAAAAGCTAGAAGTAGTTTATCAGTTATCTAACACCCATAACACAAGCTTTGCTTACTTATGGCTAGATGGCGCTGTGTGAATTTGTGCAATCATATTTATTTATAAAACTACCAGCCGCACAATGTTGAGCAGCCCCGCCATGAGGGCTTATAAAGTACCACCAGGCAACACCGAATCGATATTCAAGACTAACAGTTGTAACAAACATGACATCTAAGAACCTGGCTACCATTGGCTGCCTTCTGTACTTTTTCTCCGCTTTGGTGGCCAGTATCCACGGTCGACATTGCCATGGAGCTGATACAAAACAATGCTGGGTCGAGCAACCTGTAGACCACTTCAACGCGACGGACAAACGCACTTTCAAGCAGCGTTACTATATTGACAACTCTACAGCGAAACCTGGCGCTCCGATATACTTGGCACTGTCCTGTTTCGACATCTCTTATTCCAGTATACTACCGCTGCGGTTGCAGACAGAGCTCGCCAGGAAGTCCAATGGTACAGTCATCGCGCCCGAATTGAGGTACTTTGGAAAGAGTATACCTGTGAAGCTAACTGATTCATCCAGCTACGTATATATGACTACGGAACAGGTTCTGGCCGATTTGGAGAGCTTGATTAAGAATTTGAAGCGGGAGGAGCAGTACAAGTCTTCTAAAGTTGTGGTGTTCGGTTTCGATATAACGGGCAGTTTCGCCGTGTGGCTGAAAAAGAGACACCCTGAGTTGGTGGATGTCGCTGTGGCCGAGTCGGCAGCGCTATTGGCTGCCCCCAATATGTACCAATACATCCAGTTGGTTGCCTCGAATTTGTACGCCTTCGGTGGCCCCAAATGCGTCACCGATGGCGTTGAACTGTTCCAGCACATCGACAAGGGTCTGATCTCGGATTCGAGCAGCAAGCGGTTGGAGAAGGAGTTCAATGTCTGCAACGATACGGACTTCTTGAAGCCTCTGGACCGGCTTTATTTGAAGTACGAGAAGTTAATCAAACCCGTCTTTGGAGGGACTTACTTAAGCTTCGAAAACGTAAATATTTTCTGCTTGGACCTATTCAGGAATCCGGCCAATTCATCCTGTGTATCGTATTCCTTCGAGAAGTTCGCTGAGGGGCTCAAAAGGGATCCTGACATCCCGCTCTGGCACCTCTGGTGCACAGAGTACGGGCAGTTCTGGTCCTCTCAAGATCTATCGCCGTTTACGAAGCGGTTCCCGGTTGAGTTCTTCTACGAGACCTGCAAGGCGGTCTTTGGCGCTGGTCACGGAAAAGACCGTGTGTTAGCTGGGACTAAGTGGACCAATCGACGTTTTGGGGGGCTGAATCCTGGCGTCGATAATGTGGTGTTTATCGGAGCGGAGGCGGACCCGTTTCTAGCCTATATGGTGACACAGCCCTATTCGGAAAAGGTCAGAGTTTTCATAGAGAAAGACATTGCAAGAAGCGAGTACCTGAAGTCGAAAGTGGGTGTCCCGAAATTGGATGAGAAGGTGGTTAAAGCTATCGAGGGGTTCCTGAGTGGTTGACTCTGACTAGATTTAAAACATGTCAGTAATGCAGTGCTGGACTAAAACGTAGATTCAAGTTTGCCAAACTTTAAAAAATTTGTCAGTTTGTTTCAGCTTGTACTTATCACATTTTTAAACCAAATTTCATGTACTAAAAAGGGGAACAATTATGTCTTTCAAATGTTAACCATGTTTTAAATTATTACCTATGGATTTGTGTTTTTTTCCAAGTCAGGATTCAAACCTAGAGTCGATTTATTGGTCCACAAGTGTATTGTAAAGGTTTGAAAATGTTTTCTTTTTTCATTGTAGCAGAATCGATAAAGAGTTTTTTCGTTGGTTATAAACTTAGGTTGTGCTGGCTATAAGTTTTTGTTGTTTTAATCATCAGCTTCAATAATAATATATAATAACAATAAAAAATAAAAAAATGGTTTGTATGGTTTGTTTTACTAGCGACTTTTAAGTAAATCTGTAATGTGTTTTGTAAACGTAGGTTTGGAGTAGAAAAATAGATCCACATTCATTGGCATCATATGATAAGTTTGAGCTATTCTAATGAGAGGGGAATTGGATGCGAGGATGCGCTGGTGAGGGGCTCAAACCCGCCTGCCAAGCGTGGAGATTATGGCAATAGCCTCCCCTTTCGTGGGAGAGGCCCTAAGTCCTGCAGTGGACTGTTACGGGCTGTGATGATGATGATGATGCGCTGGTGAGCCTTGGTCGGACGTCTGATCACGCCCCCGCATCCGAAAAGAGCTAAATTTATTTTTTATGTACAATAAAAAGGCCTACTATTATCAGAGTGCTAATAGAAGGCAAAGGTGAGGACGTGAGGATTATAAGGAGATGAAGAGGTTGGCAGACAAAGAGCGTCGGTGGCCGAGCGGTTACAGTATCCGACTCGTAAGCCAGAGGTCCCGGGTTCGAATCCCGCTCCGGCCATGTACCAATGACTGTTTTCTGAGTTATGTACATTAGTTGAATACTAACCGATGCTCTTACGGTGAGGGAAAACATCGTGATGAAACCTGCACATTCAGGCGACTGGATGTGTAACCATGATCCAATTTGGTCTGGTTTCCCTGGTAGCAGGCTCATGGAGGTCAGATGGCAGTCGCTCCACTGTAATTACCTGACCTGCCAAATCCTGGAGCATGGTCAAGGCGGACCCGGGCCCCTCGTACGCGAGAGCACAACCGGGATATTTACGCCAAGATGATGATGAAGAGGTTGGCAGACAGGAGAGAGGAGTAACGATTGCTCCGCCGACAAGAGTCATACTCTTAAATATATGATGATGAGTAAAAAGGTGTACTCTGGTAGAAGCTGGGATTGGCTCCTAGGATCGTAAATAGTCGAGATTCTAGGGTAGTAGGATAGGTAGTATAAATAAATAAAATAAATATTCGTGGACAAATTCACACAGCGCCATCTAGCCCCAAACTAAGCAAAGCTTGTACTATGGGTGCTGGATAACTGATATACTACTTAAATACTTTTAAAGACATACTTATACATAGAACACCCAGACCCGTAACAGAAATTAAAATTCATCATTTCAATTTCTGCCCGGCCGGGAATCGAACCCTGGACCTCTTGCGTGGCAGACCGGCATGTTGACCATTGAACCACTCAGGTCGTCACATGTATGTATGGAAGGGTCGATTACCCCTACCGAATTTAGAGAGCAATATCGTCATCATCATATCAGCCGGCAGACGCCCACTGCTGGGCAAAAGCCTCCCCCAGAGAACTCCACAACGACCAACGGCCTTTCGCATCCACCTGGTACCTGAGATCTTTACCAGATCGTCGGTCCACCTTGCGGGAGGCCTACTTTCGCTGCGTCTTCCGGTACGTGGTCGCCATTCGAGAACTTTCCTGCCCCATCGGCCACCTGTTCTGCGAGCTATGTGCCCTGCCGACTGCCACTTAAGCTTGGCAATCCTTCGGGCTATGTTGGTGACCTTAGTTCGCTTGCGGATCTCCTCATTCCTGATTTGATCGCGCAACAGAGACTCCGAGCAATGTGCATCTCGATTCAGAGACCCTACCTTACTTTTTTGGAAAAATTCAAACCTACATTTAGTCAAAAATAGTCAAAATTCTATTGGCGATATTGAAAAATTTGTCACACATAAAAGATGAAAGTTATTACCCTTTATAAGGATCACTCAGTTCAAACACTATTCTAAGACAGCTACATGAATCTCAGTAAATACATAATATGTAGACGATTTTTTACAAAAAAATATATTACCTTATTGGTCACTAAATTGAACAAAAAGATAAAATTACGTATGGTTTGTAGCTAATTCAGTTTGTAGCCGTGTTGGTAGTGTTTGAACTGAGTGATCCTTATAAAGGGTAATAACTTTCATCTTTTATGTGTGACCAGTTTTTTATATTTCATTATGGTCATCACTGGCAATAATGAATTGCTCAGAGAATAAGGTCCATTTTTGTATGGCCACTGTAGCCTTGCTCATCGAATGAGTTAGGGTCCGACATTTCGACGACCTGAGTGGTACAGTTGGTTAACCTGCCGGTCTGCCACGCAGAGGGTCCGGGTTCAATTCCCGGCCGGGCAGAAGTTGAAATGATGAATTTTAATTTCTGTTACGGGTTGTGTGTAGTATGCATAATAAGAATGTAATTAAAAACAAGGTATGTAAGTAGTTTATCAGTCTAACACTCATAACATGAGCTTTGCTTTCTTTGGGGCTAGATGGCGCTGTGTAAATTTATCCACGCATATTTATTATTTTTTAATTTTTCAAGGGTGGTATAATTGACGCTGTAAGACAAGCAAAACCCAAAAAGTACATGTTTAAAACACAATAAAAAAAACATATAGCAATCACAAAACAAGTTTATTACAAATTGCAAAACCCTTAATCGATTCTGTGACAATGACAAAAGAAAACATTTTCAAACCTTTATAATACACTGGTGGACCAAAAAATCGACTCTACGTTTGAATCCCGACTTGGAAAAAAACCTCAAATCTATAGGTAATAATCTAAAACATGGCTATCATTTCAAAGATCTGTACGAGCTTCAGAGGCCGAGATGGATGGAACCCGTTCAGGATCGACATGAGTGGCATGAGTGGCTAAGTTTTTTGTAAATTATTGTTAACTAAAATTTACTTATATTACATTGTTATATTGAGTAAATACTTAGGTTGAAATGAATGCTGTATATACCTATAATAGGGGTGCATATAAGTCTTGTACCTTGTCTAAACTAAATTGTTACTTTTGTATGTGTACTCTGTTGGTATATTAAATAAATAAATAAATATTTTGGTGTCGGAGGCTCCTCCTCTTTGGGTCGCTGAGCCAGCGCAGTAAGTATTATTTGAAAGACCTTCTAGTACATAAAATTTTGTTTAAAAAAATACAATACATGCTACAACAAACTGACTTCTTTCAAAGGTCCGGCGACAAACCTTGAGTCTACGTTTTAGTCCACCACTGCATTACTGACATGTTTTAAATCTTGTCAGAGTCAACCACTCAGGAACCCCTCGATAGCTTTGACCACCTTCTCATCCAATTTCGAGACACCCACTTTCGACTGCAGGTACTCGCTTCTTACCAAGTCTTTCTCTATGAAAACTCTGACCTTCTCCGAATAGGGCTCTGTCACCATATAGGCTAGAAACGGGTCCGCCTCCGCTCCGATAAACACCACATTATCGACGCCAGGATTCAGCCCCCCAAAACGTCGATTGGTCCACTTAGTCCCAGCTAACACTCGGTCTTTTCCGTGACCAGCGCCGAAGACCGCCTTGCAGGTCTCGTAGAAGAACTCCACCGGGAACCGCTTCGTAAACGGCGATAGATCTTGAGAGGACCAGAACTGCCCGTACTCTGTGCACCAGAGGTGCCAGAGCGGGATGTCAGGATCCCTTTTGAGCCCCTCAGCGAACTTCTCGAAGGAATACGATACGCAGGTAGAATTAGCCGGCTTGTTGAACAGGTCCAAGCAGAAAAACTGTACGTTTCCGGAGCTTATGTAAGTCCCTGCCAAGGTGGCGTCGAACAACTTCGCGTACTTCAAGTAATGCCGGTCCAGAGGCTTCAAAAAGTCCGTATCGTTGCAGACATTGAGCTCCTTCTCCAACCGCTTGCTGCTCGAATCCGAGATCAGACCCTCGTCAATATGCTGGAACAGTTCAACGCCATCGGCGACGCATTTGGGGCCACCGAAGGCGTACAAATTCGAGGCAACCAACTGGATGTATTGGTACATATTGGGGGCAGCCAATAGCGCTGCCGACTCGGCCACAGCGACATCCACCAACTCAGGGTGTCTCTTTTTCAGCCACACGGCGAAACTGCCCGTTATATCGAAACCAAACACCACAACTCTAGAAGACTTATACTGCTCCTCGCGCTTCAAATTCTTAATCAAGCTCTCCATATCGGCCAGAACCTGTTCCGTAGTCATATATACGTAGCTGGATGAATCAGTTAGCTTCACAGGTATGCTCTTTCCAAAGTACCTAAATTCGGGCGCGATGACTGTACCATTGGACTTCCTGGCGAGCTCTGTCTGCAGCCGCAGAGGTAGTGTACTAGGTTTTGAGATGTCGAAAAGGGACAGTGCCAAGTATATGGGAGCGCCAGGTTTCGCTGCAGAGTTGTCAATATAGTAACGCTGCTTGAAAGTGCGTTTGTCCGTCGCGTTGAAGTGGTCTACAGGTTGCTCGACCCAGCATTGTTTTGTATCAGCTCCATGGCAATGTCGACCGTGGACACTGGCCACCAAAGCGGTGAAAAAGTACAGAAGACAGCCAATGGTAGCCAGGTTCTTAGATGTCATGTTTGTTTCAACTGTTGGTCTTGAATGTCGATTCCGTTGGGTGGTGGTACTTTATAAGCCTTCAGGGTAGGACTGGTCAACATTTTGTGGCTGGTAGTTTTTATTGCGGTGATTTTATTGCTTACTTTCGTAATAGATCATTATAATCTTTGATAGATAGTCACAAGTCTTGGCGTTAATGTCCCGGTTGTGCTCTCGCGCCCGAGGTCCCGGGGTTGGCTCGATCATGACCCAGGATTTGGCAGATCAGATAATTACAGTAGAGCGACAGCCATCTGACCTCCGTGACACTGCTACCAGGGGAACCTGATCAGATTGGATCATGGTTACACATTCAGTCACCGGAATGTGCAGGTTTTATCACGATGTTTTCCCTCAACGTAAGAGTGTCGATTAGTGTTCGACTAACCTGTACGTCTAGTCACTATAAACAAACAACAGTACAAAGGTTGCTCATCGCTGCCTTCGTACATTCCCCGCTGCCGAACGCATACCTACAGAATCAAGTAGAAATTGTTCTGCAAATATTTCATTTTGCTAGCACATCGTTTCCTATGAATTCTTTTGCTATCTTTAAATACCTAATATTAATTTATTACCATAATAAAAGCCGTGTACATTGTATATATTGAAGAACACACAGTCAAGATTACGTACTGACACGTAAGTTCGACACGGAGTTCTTCAAGAAAGGGGTGAATATGATTTTCTTCTCTCCGCATAACAAATATGCCCTGTAGCGACATCTATCGCTCCAGTAGGGAAACTCAACAATATTCACGAGTACAACGAACACAAGCATCCGCACATAGATGGCGCTGACTGTCCTAAATCGCGCTAGAGAAGTGTGCCAACTTTCGCGGCATATATACTACTTCCGACGATTAACTGTCGGACCCATGGTCCCCTAGTCAGAACACCCGGCCAGATCGGTAATTACCCTTTTCCACCTTCTCCATCTTCGCTTGCCAACATTGGCGGCGTTCACCGCCAAATGTCGAATCGAGAATATGCCATTACTTGTTTAGCGTGCCCCACAATTTTTTTTTATACCACTAATGTGGCAAACAAGCTCACGGCCTGCCTGATGGTAAGCAGTCACCGCAGCCTATGGCCGTTCGCAATACCAGGGGCATCACCCACGCGTTGTCGACCATGAAAAAACCTTTTCACCCCTTTCTTGAAGAACTCCATGTTGTACTTACTCTCCAGGGAAAACCTCTCCAGGTACCAAATGCGGCTACTGCTAAGGGAACTTCCTCACGTTGGCGCTATTGAGGGAGCATACACAAACGCCTACCTTTCTACCTTCCCCGCCAAATGGCCGAACTAATATAACAACAAACTAAAACACTTAGGCATTATAAGCATCAAGACTTACCGCCATTGGTAACGCCCATAGTATCATCGCTGGTGAAATCGCTGGTCCCCGGGCCAGGAAGGGAGCGCCCGGCCTTCGCAAGCAGGGCCCCGAGGCAGGCCCTGGCCGCTGAGGCCCGCGCCTCGCGCTTGCTATGGCCCCAACCTTCGAAGGTCAGGTCCGCTACCTGGGGAGCGAAGATAGAAAGATAGATAGATAGATATACTCTTTTTTTCACACAAAATTACAAAAAAGAAAAATTAACAGGTCTTTTCAAACATTGTGGGCAAAGGCGGCCTTATCGCTACAAGCGATCACATCCAGGCAACCCCTGTCTAGAAAGAGAAAAAGATAAACATCAGTCAGACGAGCAAATAAAATGGCATTAATCAGCTAGGTAGGAAGACGGGCTTCCGAATCACCAGTTTTTAAGTCCCGGATGATAAAAGATGGATAAGTTTGATGTGTGTTTGTGTATCTGTGGTGGTGTCTGTCTGTGGTATCGTAGCTCTTCTGAACGGACGGTTTTCTTTATTTGAACGCCAATTTAATAGAGATGGTTCACAGCTTTGTTTTATTTAAATCCGTTCAGTAGTTCAGAAGATAAAAAAAAAATACTCATCTTGGCGTTAATGTCCCGGTTGTGCTCTCGAGAACGAGGGCCCGGGGTCCGCCTTGACCATGATCCGGGATTTGGCAGGTCCTCCATGACCCTACTACCGGAAAAACCTGACCAGATTGGACCATGGTTACACATCCAGTCGCCTGAATGTGCAGGTTTCATCACGATGTTTTCCCTCACCGTAAGAGCATCGGTTAGTATTCAACTAATGTACATAACTCAGAAAACAGTCATTGGTACATGGCCGGAGCGGGATTCGAACCCGGGACCTCTGGCTTACGAGTCGGATACTGTAACCGCTCGGCCACCGACGCTCTAAAAATAAAGTTGGTTCATCATTAACATTATCAACATCAACAATTCCGACTGGGGAAGTACCTCACCTTACAGAATACTGCAGCTAAACAATACTCTTTTAAATAGTATTGTGTTTCAGCCGGTGAGTAAGGTCTCCAGTGCTCCATGGGGTGAGGATTTGGGGAACCGTGGCTTTGGCAGTGGAGGGGCATTTGCCTTTTTGCTGCCAGAGCAACGTGTTATGGAGGTGGGCAACGCATTGGCGATACTTTTGGTGTTGCTAATGTCTATAGGCAGTGGTGACGACTTTGCATCAGGTGGCACGATTGCCTGTTCGCCTACAGTATGAAATAAAAAAAACCAGGGGTATCACCAATGTGTTGCCAATCTAAGACCCTAGGACACCTTGCTCTGGCAGTCAATATTGCTAGGCTCCACAGTTCCCCTATACTATTAAAATAGTATTGTGTGGCTTGAACGATGCCGCAGATGAGCTGGCAAGAAAGGGATCTGGGATGGAAACTGCTGGTCCTCCTCCATCCCTACCCCTCTCTTTTAATACACTGCGAGCATGGGTGAACAAACACACGAAGGACCAGCACAACAACCGTTCGCAAAACACATCAGGATGTAGACAGTCGAAGTTGGTTGTGACCGAGCGATCACCAAGACTAACTAATAAACTGCTAGATCTTAAACGGAAGGAACTCAGGACAGTAGTTGGTACAATAACAGGACACCTCCCCCTGAACAAACTACTGTTCACAATAGGAGCTACAGACAGCCCTTTGTGCAGGGGATGCCTAGTAAATGAAGAAACTAGCAAGCGAAGTAGTAAACGAAGGGACTAAAGGACCACTGGGTATAAGTTGCATTAGGAACGGGGTCCCTCCAAGAGATCTGCAAGCGTCCAATTCGAACGGGATACCCTGCCCTATCCCTCTTAGGGCAGATGTTTCAATCAGATAAAATGTATACCCGAAAAAGTAATTCAATACCAAATTAAAACAAACCACAATCCTTCACTTTATATGAAGCAACAAGTAATTTCCATTTCAGTCACATTCAAGTCATACAAGGCTTCACCATCATAAGAATGTCGAGGCTATCCAGCTCCTTGACTTCATAGTGTGAAGACTAAAAATGACAAAACCTTTTGAGTTAGTATAGTGAATATTAGTGATAAATTAGTGCAATGAGTGCTTACAGCAAAGAACACAAGAACAATGTGTTATTGTTTGTAGGGGAACCCCTTAATACAAACAATGAATAAGAAAAGGTGTTAGTGGACACATTCTTACATTATTCTAACTTAGCATATTATGTTACATTTAAATTACTTTTTAGTCTTTAGGCTTCAATGTAATTGCAATAATCTACCTACTTGCCTGATAGGTACAACATTTTAGAAATAAAACAAAAATTTTGTCGCATAATAACTTACCAGGCTGATATGTTTTATCTGAGGATGGAAAAATCTGCACTTATATCAGGTGGTAGAACTCTGTCAAGCCTGAGGAGTCCATCTGGGTGAATACCACAGCCTTATCTATTTCTGCCGCCAACCAGCAATGCTTGCGTTGTTGTTCTGGTTTGAAGGATAAGGTAGCCGGCCAAATTACAGGCATGAGGCATTTCATTTTAGTTCTCGCAGTGACATGACAACGCACCTGTGATTCTACATTTTTGTTACCTGCAACCTAAATATATGAATTGTAGATATTATGGGTGACAGTTACCATTTACTATCAGGTGAGCTGTTTGCTCATTTGTCACTGAATAGCATAAAAAAACTATTTACGTTCAAAGAGTAAATTGCTGGGAAATAGGTGCCTGAACCTGCGGGTATCAGGAAAGAGGCCCCGTGGTTGGCCCAAGCGATGGATTGACATCGCTGAGTCGGATGCGAGAGCCAACGGCTTACGACGCGAGGATGCCGAAGACCGGGCGAAGTGAGAAGAATGAGTAGGAAAGCAGACTCTGGCAGCGGCCGGGATAAGCGCTAAGACTATGGTGATGAGTATACTTACAGTGACAGACGCAATGAACGTTGGACAATGTTGTTCTCCGTAATGCGACACATCCTTGAACTGGTACGGTGTACCACCCTCATTCAGTATTGAAATCGGACTCCTAGATTGCAATTCAAAATCAGGTAACCTGGCCAGGTGTTGCCGTAACGGCAACAACATTTTGTACATTTGGATGGCTACAAAAGTTGTGTAAAAGTCAAGTTTTAAGAGATAACTACAAAAACTATCCTTTAATTTAAAAAAGAATATCGATTAGCGAACTATATTTTTGGGTTGTACATATTTATAATTCTCAGTGCACATAACACAAAAAACTATCTAGAAAAAAATGTTTCGCGAAAATCACAACACAGACAGCACTGAAAACTGTTGAAAATTGTTTATCTGAAACTTATAATACTTTATCCAAGTCGATGGCCGATAACCTCATATCATTGATAATCGATAACAGCGCCGTTCCGTTCAATTTTATCAACGAAGTAAACAAGGAACTGTCAGCAGCGGTACCGCCGATCTCCGATAACATGCCGCAATTTTGATCCCACCAGTGTTACCAGCAGTAGTTTCCAACCACAGACATAACAGACTAAACACAAATCACAAATATTCCCTGGTCGCTCGCTCTACAATGATTATGAATCTTGCTATCCCGTTTCTTCATCCATTAGAATAAGTTCACGGAAAGTGACGCGCGCAATGTTTTGAACGTTCGACATATTGCTCGAGGGCCTAACGACCTGACGTTTCTTTTGAAACATCAGTGTAAATTTTATAATTTCCTAATAAAATTTCAATCAAATCATTTAAAACATTGTAATTTTGTGTGTAATTTAGTGCACATTTATGTAAAAGCGCAAAGTATGGAAATACACCTGGATTATCTTATCATCGGTAAGTAAACATTCGTGGTCGCGGCGATCCGAAATAAATTTTAGAAATTGTGACAAAAATATGCATCGAAATAGTGTGAATTTGCAATAATTGAAATGCTTTACCTTAAAACAACATGCCATTAGAGATAGATTTAAAATGATTGGCAAATTGAGCAATATTTCGGTGTCTAAATAGGTACGAAAATATTTTGATGCTAACAGGGTCGGACTTAGTATTTATTTTATAGTATTTTGTTACTCAAATCTTGTGAATAGTGGTCCACAATTTTATATGTATCAGGGTTCCATGCCAAAAACGTACCTAGATGACATTTTTAATGTTCAGACATTATATGAAACAACGGATTAATCGCGTATTTACGTTTATTTACATAAATATTTGTTTTTCTAGGTTTCCTAAAGACCAGACATGGTTATGTCTGGGTTGCAAATTGGAAGTGCTGCGTTGTAAACATTTTGAAGAACAAGATAATAATTAGATGCAAGTCCCTTCTGTCTTGCTGCACCAGCATTATATGAATTTTTACTGAAAATAAAGTATATGCTGCTTGTTTAATATATTAATGAATCTATCCTTTTCATTATTTTTTATATTTCATGACTATGTCCTCTATAGGGCATCATATTAAATTTATGAAGTCACATAGGCCAACCCGTGAACAATGAAGACGCTTCTAACTATAAGTAAGTAGGTAGGTACCTACTTAGTTTAGAAGTTATGAGGCAACAAATAAACATTAATACCGGTCAAAATCATAACCCTCCTTTTTGCAAAAGCAAGCACTCCCGATTCACGGTATGTAGGATCGAGAGATCGAAAAGACGGTGGTAGGTATCAGGGCATGGCTTTGATTCACTAGACACCTTACCTTTTATTATAATGTCAATATTAAAATATAAGGACAAGTTTAAAAAAATTGCATAGTCATCTGGAGCGAACAACAAGTCAGATTTGTTTGTGTTCGTTACGAGTAGAAAGTCATAGCAAAATATAACTCATGATGAGTTATATTTTGCTGCAGATGGGTTGCCTGGTTCCGTCCCTGCATTTGCATTAGTGTGTGTGTTATAGAGATGTATGACATTTTGTCTCGTATTTAAACTCGAAATGTACTCTGCTTCTGTATACAGGGTGTAAAAAGACCGCTAGCATTAATTGAAACCTCATATTCTACCCATGAAACTGAACAACTTTCTCCAAGAAACACACCCGCGGAAACTCTTAGTTTCGGCAGAAATCGAGATTAAAAATAAAATAAAAAGTTGTATTTTTGTACTAAAAAATATCAAGTATCGATAACTAAATCGTTCACAATTAATAAAGACTCTCAAAGTTCAAATTTAAGTTGAAATAAATGCACTGTAAGTAAAAGAACGCAATGTAAAGCGTCGCTCGGCCGCACACGTGCGCTCACTACCTACCTACTCGCTGCCGCGCGCCCGGAGGTAGGTACTAGCTACAGCGGCCGCGGCCGCGCCAACCGCCACCGGCCGCCCGTGGGCCCATGCCCATGGGACAGCAACACTGCCATGCTCCCACTCGGTAAACTTCAACACGACAGGGGTACGCATACCTTAATGCATTACCTAGACGTTTGCTTACGGTCATTCACATTATACGAAAATCGTACCCAGCACCTACCTATCGTCGATATCAGCAGTAAAGTTCACGATCGAAAGTTCTACCTACCTAGGTAAATGATTGTATGACGACCATTCACATTACATGAGAATTTAACATAGTAGGTATTTACCGCGGCGCGCACTTGCATGATCAGGCACAGGATCAGCTGTTTACCTACCTAACTTACGTACACGTTTGCTTACGGACATTCATATCATACGAGAATCGAGCCCAGTACCTACTACCTACCTACTGTCGATATGTGCAGTAAAGATCACGATCGATAGTCCAATACCTACTAGGAACATGAGAATTGAACGTAGTTCCTGTGGTAGTAACTACCTACCGCCGCGCGGGGTCAATGGCCACTGGTCACGTGGGCGAGCGAGAGCCGTGCGCTGGACGATGTACATTGCGCGTCGCAATTAATTATTTTTTGAGGTAGCGAAATTATGAAGTCATTTCCGCGGGTATGTTTCTTGGGGAAAGTTGTTCCGTTTCATGGGTAGAATATGGGGGTTTCAATTAATGCTAGCGGTCTTTTTACACCCTGTATAAAATTTTTTCTCTGTGTTTCCAACAAAGTACGTCCGGGCTCCTAAAATAATATAATCTAAGAGCCCACGACACTAAACCTAGTTCGATAAGACTACCGGATGAGATATATATAATTAGTCACGTCATTAATGGGGGAACACGAAATGGCGATGCTGCAATGCAAAAAACCTGGCAGCGACATTAAAAAAAAAAAAATTAAAAAATCCGGTTTCTAATATGATAAGACTCCCAATTTTTATTTGTTCCTAGAAATAGGGGAGTGATAGGACTATACGAAAATGTCCCCCTGATTGGTCTAATCCGTGGCAGCAGCATGATAAGCGACGCCTCGTATCTAGGTATCTAGTATGATCGATCTTCTCAAAAAACCCAAGCTCATCCGAAAGTTTATCAATTTCTGTGTAAGAAAATCCACTGCTGCATTTTCCAAAGAGTGGAGAAAGTGGTTGCTGCAGCGATTGAAGGTCGCCGTCCGCGCGGCTGCATTCGGCGTTTCAATTTAGTTTTGTCAGCAATCGACCGGTTCCTTTCGATTTTTACCGGTTAAATACGCGTCCCACGGTCACATATGAATAATTTTAAACAGATATCGATATTTAATAACGGTTATCAATATCGATATCAAAAACGAAATATCAGTTGTGCAATCAATAACGAAAAATATCAATAACGCCCATGCCTAGTATAAACTCTAGACCCTTCGTATAGTCCCCGTTTTAGTTGTAGTATAGTTTAACAGGACAGATAACTCCAAAATTACAATTGCGGAAAGCTACCTTATGTTCATACACTATTCGTCTATTTTGCATTGTCATGGGTATAGAGGCTAACCCGAGCCGAGAGGGACAGCGAGAACAGAGACCGCGTGTCCCGCTCTTTTATCTTGACAGACGAAAAAATGTCGTTCATTGTAAGTTTGTGCTCTAATAACTCCACGAAATCTTGCCCTTCCTGCACCTTTGCTTTGTAAAATTGTACTTTTGTCATTCCTGTACTTATTTATTACGCAATTAAGAATTTACATACAAACATTAAAAAACAACTTTTTTTTTAATCATGAAGCATTTTCTTAGGTAATGTAAAAATACCAAGTTATTACAGTTATTATAATTGATGACTAGATTTACCATGAATTCATGATGAAATGAAACACGAAAAAACTTGGTCCATTTAGAATGATCTACTTCTAAAGCGACCAAACCACAGTTCAAAATACGTTATCATTGTATACATAACATATGCACTTAGATTTTATTAGACAGATAATGTATTATCATCATCACAGCCCGTAACAGTCCACTGCAGGACTTTGGGCTTCTCCCACAAAAGGGGAGATTGGAGATCGCAGTGTTTAAATATAACAATGGAAAATGCTGCTGCCCATTTTCCAGGCTACGGAGACTCTTGATCTTTTGCCTCGAAAACATTAGTCGCCTTGTACGACACCCATGAGTGTAAGGGGTTGGTGCTATTCTACTCTGCCGGACACCACACGGCTAATGTATTATAGATAGATATTTATCCATGGATATTCCCTAAAATAAAAATATATTGTCACGCTATTAGAAAGAGACAAACAGCATCTGATATACTCCTCTTGCTCGGCTCGTTTTTACCCAAAGACGTTCAGACCTGTTAGATAATGATAAGTCAATGGTCGAGACTGCTTGTTGATAGGCGAAAATATTTACAGAATTTATAACATTACAATCTACATACATACATAAAGCTCACGCCTCTGTCCCACAGGTGGGGAAGGCAGAGACTATGAACCGCCTTTTTTTTTTTTATACCACTAATGTTGCAAACAAGCTTACGACCTGCCTGATAGTAAGCAGTCACCGCAGCCTTTGGACGTTTGCAATCCAGAGGCATCACCCGCGCGGTGCCGACCCCGTTAAAACCTTTTTACCCCTTTCTTGAAGAACTCCATGTTGTACTCTCCAGGGAAAACCTCTACCATTTATAACTATGTTCTCGTAGATCGAAGAAAGATGTTACGAATTCGCCTCTCGACAATCATTGTAGCGATAAAAGGATCAACTACACTTCTTCGAAGTTGCTGTTTTTTTTCTATAAGGAAATAACCAGTACTCTAACTTAATATTGACAACAGGACTGTCCCACGACAGCGAACGGGCGATACTAAACTTGTTTCACAGTGCTGTCGAACAGCGCGCTGTTCGAAGCTGTAAATTAAACTGTAATTGGCCTAAAGTTTAATTGGTTGTATGGCAATTGGTACTCCTATAAGTAAATAAATAAACTCAACAATTCCAAGCCTCGAAAAAAAATTCGTCAAACAGCCAGTCCATAAAACCTCCATGACGCTATTAAAAAATAAAGTCTCTCGCCTACAAAGCTTTGAAAAAAAAGGAAATGTCAACTATCCGAGAGCGGGAAATGGCGGGAAATGAAGTAGGTTACGTACATTTGTATTTCAATGTATTTCTCTTCTAATTTGTATTTCAGCTTGTGCGTGTTCAGTTTGTGTCTGTGTCACTGGATTTTCAATGTAAATCCCTTATAATAAGTATGTTTTTTATGTGTAGTTTATCGTTTTTTTTTTTACATTTGTGTATCATTATTTCTGGTGTAAAGTGACCATGTAGCGGCGACCCAATGTATGTTTATGTGTAGTTTTTCGATTATTTTTACGTTTGTGTCTGTCTCTCAGTATCTGTATTGTGTCGTGGTGTGCTATGTGTAATACGTGTCATATCTTCCGTTCTTTCTGGTGCAAAGTAAAATTTTTTTTACATTGTTCTGTAGTGTCTGTTTATCAGTATATCTGGTGTAAAGTGTACATGTAGCGGCGTACTCACGGTGACGGCGACGTTGAAGCTGGGGCAGTGCGCGGGCCCGCCCTGCCGCAGCACGGAGTACGCGACGCGCACGCCCAGCTCGTTGAGCGCGGACACGGGCGACTTGCCGCCGCACTGCACCGCGTCCGCCGCGGCTGCGAGCGCCTGGGAGGGACATATACACATATACATGAGGGATACATATATAATAAATAATAATGTATGATAATATAAATAAAGTTTTCTTAAACCTTGTGAAATACATTTCAGTTTTAGATGTAAAATAACACGTAAAAGATAAAAATGTAACATATTTTTTGCCTGAGCTTTTTTTGCGTGATATACTATTTACCGGGAAATACATACATTACATGGGCGATACATACATATACACAAAGGATATATACATATACATGGGGATTGGTGTCCAACGGAGTGGATAGACAGACACCGTTTGTGCACGATTGGTTCGAAAAAATTTTTGCTTTTCGCGGTTGGT
Source organism: Blastobasis adustella (assembly GCA_907269095.1). Lineage (NCBI taxonomy): Eukaryota > Metazoa > Arthropoda > Insecta > Lepidoptera > Blastobasidae > Blastobasis > Blastobasis adustella. The sequence goes on from OU026141.1 coordinate 9,791,196, forward strand.
TCAATTCGCGGTTGGTTCAATTCGCGATTCATCCAATTTGTGGTTGATCCAAATCGCGATTCGTCCAATTTACGGTTGGTCTAATTGGCGATTCGGCCAATTCGAGATTAGTCCAATTCGCCATTCGTCCAAACTTTGTAGATTTATGCGATTCTTTCCGTGAATTTGACTTTTGGGTAGATTATAGCAGGGCCGTCCAAGTTGCAATACCTTAATGTGTCTAATAAGAATCACTCTAGGATGTCTTCTTCCTCATATTAAAAGAATTTTGTCAATTTCCCTCCATCCCGTGCACGACTATATGCGAAAAGCGACTTTATTGTTTATATCGTAAGGATTAGAATCAACTGTAGTAGTTGCGTGTGAGGAAACAACCGACGACCGATGATTAAACGAGAAGCGACTTTATTATTTATCTCGTAAGGATTAGAATCAACTGTCTCTTTCCCTCAGAAAGACAGATTGCATCCCATGACAACACGAACCACACTCAAACACGCACGTGTGTGCGTGCTCAGCTATTGTGCATAGAATTTTGTATGAAGACGGTCGTCTGTATATATAGTTCATAGTTTGTGGATTATAGTGTAGCACAGAGTAAGAGACGCGCACGCCATATATTATTATAAAATAATACAAGATTCAAAATGGCGGCCACTTCTTTCTAATATTAAAGTTTTCTTACTCTAGGACTAATAGATTCCGACTTACTTATTACGTTTTTAATCAATTGGATAAATGGGGGCAAATCGATTTGTTTCGTTTTCGATAGTTTGCCAGCCAGTGTGCGTTATGCATAACCATTTGGTAAATAAATCATTCGATAAAAAAGGTTTTATAGCCCTGCATGGTCTCTTTGACATTGACAGTTGCGTGTTTACATTTTTGTCTTTAATTTCATCTCCAAGTTTAGCGGGCCCGACGCGACTTCATTCGTGAGCGCACCCCGTCCCTCCGGGGTGTCGCATCCGATGAAACCTGAAAGGCCCTTCCGGCTACAGGTGCTCCCAGGGGGTGTTTAGCACGTATGCGCCTAGGTCTTTTTTTTTGGCGAGTCGTGCATAACCAGCTGGCCGGCCGGCTGGTACTCATGAGAGTTCACCTCCTCCCTCCCAACCGCTATATCGGAGGGTGCCCATTTCCTTGGCGTTGGAAACAAAAAAAAAAAATCTTTATTCGCGTGGAGTCCTACCCCTACTCTACGTTACCCCTATCTACCCTTTTTTCTTGTCTATTATAAACCTTCCTCTTGAATCACTCTATCTATTGATAAGAATAGCATTAAAATCCATTCATCATGATCACCGGGTGTGTCATGCTGCCCTGAGCCATAATATGCCCAGTCTCCAGTTATCTGTGTGAATATTGTTAATACTTTGTTTATAACTAAATTTATGAAAATGACAAAAGTATTTATTGAATTAGGATTACGTTAATTAAATTCTTTTCAAACTTAAAAAATCTAACGGAGAGCAAAGGGAAAGTTAAGCGAGCTCATTATTGACTACATAGTTGGCCCGGCGCGACTTCGTTCGCGTGTTGTCCTACCCTACCCTACAATTACCCTACACCTACAAATAGCGATCAAAACAAACAAGAATCATTGTAATCGGTCGAGTCGTTTCTGAGTTTTAGCTAGACTATAATAATAATCATCTTGGCGTTAATGTCCCGGTTGTGCTCTCGAGAACGAGGGCCCGGGGTCCGTTTTGACCATGATCCAGGATTTGGCAGGTCAGGTAATTACAGTGGAGCGACTGCCATCTGACCTCCGTGACCCTGCTACCAGGGAAACCTGACCAGAATGAATCACGGTTACACATCAAGTCGCCTGAATGTGCAGGTTTCATCACGATGTTTTCCCTCACCGTAAGAGCATTGGCTAGCATTCAACTACTGTACATAACTCAGAAAACAGTCATTGGTACATGGCCGGAGCGGAATTCGAACCCGGGACCTCTGGCTTACGAGTCGGATACTGTAACCGCTCGGCCACCGACGCACCGAGTTTTAGCTAGACTAACGGACAGCAATTAATTTTTATACATATAGATTTTATTTATGATGACGATGACGTAAATATAATATCAAAAACACAACATTTATGGGATATTTTTAGTCTGTAGTTATCTGCGAATACCTATAAACTTCTTCAGCCATTCATTCACAATACATGCAGCTCGTTTTTGGAATGACATACCTGAGGACGTACGAAAGGCGCAGAATCGATTAATGTTTAAAAAATTGCTAAAAGATTTTATTTTGAGTAAGAGGTCGCAGGTTGAGTGATGAGTTTGGCGTAGTCATTATCACATTTTGTATCTAGTGAAAGTATATATAATTGGTATATGTTTATTGTATCTTTTTTTTTTAAATAGTATTAGTATTTAATGTATTAATTTAATTTAATTTAATCTCAAATGTATTTCTTTCACTTTTATCAATATTTTTCTGTTAAGTAGCACCTACTTAATTACTCTCTGCATGGTCTGCTGGTTGACTGTTAGACAAAGCCTCAATGGCTTTAAGTTCGCCAATTGCTGTAATTTGTGCAATAAAGTTTTTAAATAAAAAAAATATACAATAATTGGCTTGACTGTGTCTACTCTTAGTGCTTAACACTTCCCCTGCTAATTGTTGTGGTATTGTTATTTGTGTTAATAAATGTTCTTTCTTTCTAATTCAAATACCAGAGACGCTACAGCAGTGCGCAGTATCGTAGCGCGCGTATTAAATGGAGCGGCCAGGTGCGCCGGCGCACACGCGTAGCGCCGACCGCGGACGCCATTGTTGCGTCGGCCGCAGCGAAAGTGTTAAATTGTTTCATAAGCTGTTGGTACCCCCAAAGAATAAATATATACCTGCAAGTTCCACTTGAAACCGGCGCCGAGATGTATGGAGAGAGCCGCCTTCTTCGTTGGTGGTTCGCCATCTGCAAGACAGATACACAGACAAATAAATAATAATGTTCTATAATAATAGCCACGTACCAGAGCGTCGGTGGCTGGGCGGTCGAGTATCCGACTCGGAAGCGAGAGGTCCCGGACTCGAATGATGCTCCGGCCATGTACGAATGACTCTTTTCTGAGTTATGTACAATAGTTGAATTCTAACCGATGCAAATTCAGGCAACTGAACTTGTAACCATGATCCAATCTGGTCGGGTTCCCCTGGTAGCAGGGTCACGTAGGTCAGGTGGCAGTCGCTCATGGTCAAGGCGGACCCTGGGTCCTCATGCGCGAGAGCACAACCGGGACATTAACGCCAAAAGATTATTATTTTTTATTATTATTAATTGCCACGTACCGGTATTTTTGATATCCTAAACTTCCGACTTATGGTAGTAATAGTACTTACATACCAGCCACATTAACCGATGAGCCGATAAGGTCCGGCTGAAAACCAGCGCTGCATCGTTCCGCTGCAGCTAATGCTGAGTGAGGCCCTTTTTGACATCGCATTACTCCATATTCGAATCGCTTTATTTAAGTAGGTTTTAAATATATATACGAGGGCAGTCCGATAAGTACTTAGCCCCACTGCCCGATGGCACCACTATCGTAAGAGAAATTTACTATCGTGTAGTACATCTTCGTAGACGGCTACTGTCAAAATTTCAGTCATATTGGATTTATAGTTTTGTTTCGACCGCGTGTGGAAGCGGGCGTGTCCGCGGATTTTAGAAAAATGGAAAAAGATCAATATCGGTCGGTGATTCGATTCTTGTTTTTGGAAGGGAAATCGCGCAGCGAAATCAAAGAGCGCTTGGATGCTGTGTACGGTGACTCTTCTCCTTCAATGGCGACCGTCAAAAATTGGTTTAACGAGTTTCAGCGTGGTCGCACGTCAGTTTTTGATGAGCCACGCTCAGGTGCCCCAAAAACGGCTACCACGGAGGATAACGTGACTAAAGTCCACGATCTCGTATTGGCAGACCGCCGAGTGAAGGTGCGCGAGATAGCTGAGACAGTAGGCATCGCAAAAGACCGCGTGGGTCATATGCTGCATGAAATATTGGGCATGAGAAAGCTGTCGGCTCGATGGGTGCCGCGTTTGCTCACTCCGGACAAAAAGCGCATCCGTGAGACCACTTCAGAGCAGTGTTTGACACTGTTTAACCGCAATCCGAAGAAGTTTCTGGGTCGTTTTGTGACCGTCGACGAAACATGGATTCACTGGTACACACCAGAGACCAAGGAACAGTCGAACAGTGGACTTTACCCGGCGAATGTGCTCCGAAGAAGGCGAAGACTGTCCCATCGGCCAAAAGGTGATGGGCACCGTTTTCTGGGATTCACAAGGTGTGATCTACATCGGCTACCTGGAGAAGGGCAAAACGGTTACAGGGCTCTACTATGCCGAACTATTGGGCCGATTCGACGCCGAATTGCAGAAAAAACGGCCCCATTTGGCGAAGAAAAAGTGCTCTTCCACCATGCCAACGCACCGGCTCACCTCCGCCGTCGTCACGGCCAAATTGGTCGCATTAGACTACGAACAGCTGCCCCATCCACCGTATTCTCCAGATTTGGCCTCGTGTGACTTCTTTTTGTTTCCAAACTTGAAAAAGTCACTCGCCGGGCAGAAATTTGAGTCGAATGAGGAGGTTATCGCCGCTACGGAGGCCTACTTTGCATACCTCCAGAAAACGTATTTTTCAGACGGGTTAAAAAAGTTGGAGCATCGCTGGGTCAAGTGTATAGAGTTGAAAGGAGACTATGTTGAGAAATAAATCGCCACTTTTCCAAAATTTTCGTTTTTCTTTTGTAGGCTAAGTACTTATCGGACCACCCTCGTATATGTTAAACTTAGATATACAAATGTAACTTACTCAATGAGTTTTGTATTATGATTATTGTGATGTGAAAATAAATAATGTATTTGTCTATTAAAGTCGAAAAGTAACTTAGTCTTTGGTTGCTGGAAAGCGAAACTGGCAAGAGGATGTGAGGATGGCAGACCGGTTTTTTTTACTGCTAGAACCCCCACAAGAGGATATGTAGGTACTATTGCTTCGAAATGTCGAAGTCTGGGTTAAAAATACAGTTTTTTTTTGTTCCAGGTTGTGCACGGGCAGACCAACGACACGGGCGACACGGAGATTAAACAATCACCATCATCATCATCTTGGCGTTAATGTCCCGGTTGTGCTCTCGAGAACGAGGCCTATCTCTAGATATACTCGATAGATTAGTCACGTAAATATCCTAGTTTTAACAGGTTTTAGGAATGTATTTAGGTGCTTGTGTCATAAAAGTTGGTAAATTTTTATTAATGTTTTGGTAAATAGTAGTAGTCATCTTGACGGTAATGTCCCGGTTGTGCTCTCGCGCACGAGGGCCCGGGGTCCGCCGTGACCATGATCCAGAATTTGGCAGGTCAGGTAATTACAGTGGAGCGACTGCCATCTGACCTCCATGACCCTGCTTCCAGGGTAACCTGACCAGATTGGATCATAGTTACACATCCAGTCGCCTAAATGTGCAGGTTTCATCACGATGTTTTCCCTCACCGTAAGAGCATCGGTTAGTATTCAACTAATGTACATAACTCAGAAAACGGTCATTGGTACATTGCCGGAGCGAGATTCGAACCCGGGACCTCTGGCTTACGGGTCGGATACTGTAACCGCTCGGCCACCGACGCTTCTACTTTTTTATAATATGAAATGATAGTGGTTATAGTGATATTCTGTGTCGGGGGTTAAAATACAAACATAAATGCAATATTTGTATATACATACATAAAGCTCAAGTCAAGTCAAGCTCAAGCCTCTGTCCTACAGGTGGGGTAGGCAGAGGCTATGGACCGCCACTTTGCTCTGTCCCGACACAACTCCCTAGCCTCATACATTAAAAGAAACTTTACAACAGCTTTCCTTTTCTTTTCTTGTAATATTTGTCTTACTACTAAGTCACATTTTCTAATTCAATCAATCGTATTTCCGATTTGAATACGACGCTGTTGGTTGTCGGTAGCTTCTTCGTAAAATCCGCGAGAATCATAGAAATCAAATACGCCTACCCAAAAATCGTAAAAAGTACCCACTTAGCTGAGAATTTGCTTCGGAAACAGGCGGTTAGTGAAAATAGTATACAAAACAAACGTCAATAGCTTCGTTTAACTAATATATATTGGTAGACATTAATCGTAATCATTTACAATAAACAAAACAAAACCTTAATAAAAATATGCGAACTTTAACATAAGTTACTAAGCCTACATAAACGATGTATGTATGTATGTAAACTCTTTATTGCTACAACATAATAACACTTACAAAGCAAAGGCGAACTTATCCCACAACGGGATCTCTTCCAGCTAACCTTAGACAAGCCGAAAGGAGCTTTAGCGAGCGGCAGAGGCAATAACAGAGTACCTTACCTACTTTAAAAATAACCAAAGAATTAATTTAAATATATCTACCAGTAAGACTTATCAGTAAGTAAGTACATAAATATGTAAATCATAAATATACATACCCATAAACATATAACCATATGATAAATATATACAAATAACGATTATATTTACGTGACTTATTTATCGAGTTAACAATGTAGATAACGTAGATATTGGTTATTAAAATTACAAATCAAAACATTAATGTATTTATTAAAAATCGGTATTTACTAATGTTTATAATGTACTAGTGTTGAAATTGATAGATAGGCTGTGTGGTGTCCGGCAGAGTAGAATAGCACCAACCCCTTACACTCGTGGGTGTCGTACAAGGCGACTAATGTTTCCGAGGCAAAAGATCAAGAGACTCCGTAGTCTGGAAAATGGGCAGCAGCATTTTCCATTATTATATTTAAACACTGCGATCTCCAACCCGCCTGCCAAGCGTGGAGATTATGGCAGTAACCTCCCCTTTCGTGGGAGAGGCCCTAAGTCCTGCAGTGGACTGTTACGGGCTGTGATGATGATAATGTACTAGTGGACCCGGCGCGACTTAGTTCGCGTACACCTACTTTACCCCTATCTACCCTTTTTTCTTGTTTATAAAAATTCCTCTTGAATCACTGTATCTATTGTCGAAAACTGCATTAAAATCCTGTTGCGTAGTGCAAAAAATCTAAGCGTACATATGTATACATACAAAGGGACAGACAGCGGGAGCGACTTTGTTTTATTCTATGTGTAAAAAGCTTCCACGCGCATCTCTCTGTCTGTCTGTTCGCGATAAACTCATAAACTACTTTTTTCTTTTTTTTTTCCATAATTGTTACATGTCAATCCGTTGCTTCAACAATGAGCCACTTCTCTGGTTTTTAAATTGTTTTTCTCTTTTCCTCTTTATTTGTCAGAGAATCCAATGACCTCTTCCTTCCTCAGTTTCTTTGGGTATTTAGAATCTCTCCGATAGAGAGGGTATACTATGCCGTCTCAGGCGCTGATGGTGGACACTTCCCATGCCTTTTAAATTATATGCCAATTCGTTGACATGTTTTGAAAGCCTGTCTTGGTATTTCTTACTATATGTAGCTATTTCCTGTTCCACTGTTTTTATCCCTAGCTCCATTTGTATGTACTTGTTGCTGATGTAGTAAGGTAGACCTTATATCAATGAAGACCCATAGACCTCATGAAGTACTGAACGGATTTTCATGAGGATTTCACCAATAGACAGAGTGATTAACGAGGAAAGGGTATAAGGTAGGACAGCACGTGAGCGAAGCGCGGCTGGCCAGCTAGTTTATCCTAACGTATTTATTTTATTTATTTAACCATTTATTGTAGACAAGATTTTTACAAAACTAAATGACAGAATATATCAGACACAACAGGCCAACTTATTTCTATAAAGAAATTTCTTCCAGCAGGCCTACAGCAGAGAGATCGTCACAATTAAATGCAGTTAAGACGTGCATAGTAGTAAAATATATATACATCTACACTAATATTATAAAGAGGAAAGATTTGTACCTATTTTTGTATGTTTGTATGTTTGTAATGAATAGGCTCAAAAAGTACTGGGCCGATTTAAAAGATTCTTTCACCAATAGAATGCTACATTCTTCCAATTTGACATAGGCTACATTTCATTTTGAAAAAAAATAGGGATCCTTGGTAAAATTTGAATAATGTAACCGAAGGTGTAAAAAAATACCCAAAAAATTCCTTACATCGCGTGTGCTGCGAAAACGATTGATGACAGAACAAAATAATGTACTACGACTTTGCAGAACACATCATTATCTACAAAAAATGTCGCGGCAGTATATGTCTAACTATTATAGTTATGTCACAATAAGTGTTTTATTATTTTCAAAATTTAATTGAAATGCCGCCGCTAAATAACGCTCTTTATTTGTACCTTGGTATTAATCCTTATCAAAATCAATTACTTCATATTTACCACTGCTTCAATACCTTTATATAACTTTTTGAATTATTCAATTCAGACATTCCATTCGAAAGATATCACGAGTTTAAAAATGTGAATATTAGAAAAGAAGTCGCGTGTTCGCCGCTCAGTCCGCTCGGCTATGTAGGCAGCACGGGGTACAATGTTAAGAAATAAAGTGTTAAAATTTATAATTTTTGACACTTTTGTTACGTACCCGTGCGAAGCCGGGGCGGCTGCTAGTATATATATATAATGCTCATTTTATAAAAGCCCCGACGGAAAACTTGTGTTATAAGTTTTGTGTATATGTGAAGTTGTGAATTTAGAATCATTTATTTGCTGTAAATGCGGTAGGTACATTAACAATGTAGGTGGTACAACTATCAGAGATGCAGTTCTCACATTCAGCCAGTTTAGGCACTGACATGCAAACATCATGTGTCTGTCATTGGCATCGTATCTCCAGAACGGATGGACCGATTTCGATGCGATCTTCTTTATTAAATAGGCGTTTTAATCGAGATCGTTCTCAGCTTGTTTTATTAAAATCGGTTCAGTATTTTAGGGAATATCGAAGAATTGTCCACATGGTCGGGGGTTCTAAAGTTTTTCCGTCGGTTCCTGTCGGAACCTCCGCTTTGTAGCATGGATATTATTGCAAAACCCTGCACTTATATGAAAGAGGCTCAGAACCAGTGCACTGTTACGATTGACCGATGCAATGAGGGTAAATGGCAATCAATTTAAAAAAAAAACATCTTGGCGCTAATGTCCCGGTTGTGCTCTCGAGAACGAGGGTCCGGGGTCCGCCTTGACCATGATCCAAGATTTGGCAATCAGTGGAGCGACTACCATCTGTCCTCCGTGATCCTACTACCAGGGGAACCGGACCAGATTGGATCATGGTTACAAATTCAGTTGCATGAATTTGCAGGTTTCATCACGATGTTTTCCCTCACCGTAAGACCATCGGTTACAATACAACTAATGTACATAACTCAGATAAGAATCATTGGTATATGGCCGCAAATTATCACTAGTAATTTAAATCCTCAACGACCTGCAATCCTACGAGTGTGCTCCCTGATCACCATAATCTGGACGCCTTCAAAGCTAGAGTGAATAGGCTGGTAGACAAGCATGCTCCATCTTCGGCCGCATCGTCACTTACCACCAGCGAAGATGGCGATGGAATGCCTGGCTAGGCTTAGTAAAAAAAGGTCTTTCAGAAAACAGCTCGAGGACAATGAAACGGATTTTTTTAATATTTGAACGATGAAGAGACACACGGCCTGACTGCCGCCTGATGGTGTGCGGCTACCGTCGTCAGTACATCAGTAAGGGGAGCGGATGTGGTCTTTGAGGAGGTGGTATAGTAAGGTACATAATAGTAAAAAATAGACGATTACCTTCCTTGAATTGAACTTCTGTTATCACCTCGCACATTTGACACCTTTTCGTTGAAGAAAAAAACCGAAATGCAACCTCTGTAGGCACGTAAGAGAAAACTGGACGATCAAATATTAAAGTCTTACACAAATTACAGTTTGTATCTTCGACAAAAACAACAAATTCTATGCGAGAAAACACAAGTTTGCACAGATGGAACGTTTAACGGCTTCTCGTGTTTGAAATAGGAACGTTCCAATTCGAATTTAGAACACGTCTACTCGGCTTGGGAGTTGTTTGCAACGGACAGCGCGAAACGACCGTTAAACGACTGACTACCGCCGTATTTTGAATAAAAACGAAACGCCGATCGCAGTTTTTGAAAGGAGGTTTATGAAAACTACCGCCATTTTAGAACAAAAAAATGGAAGCTCACTTTTTTATTTTTTAAACTGGTCAATTGGGAGTCGGACTTGCTTACAACCGGTAGGCGTCCGTATCATACCGGATAATATACAATTATTTTTTTACCTAGATCCTAGATATAAAACAATATAATGATGCCAGAGCAGCATGGAGGATCAGTCACGATTTTTGTTTTGTGACTTTTCCATTAGCTAATAATACTACAAGAATGACTGGTAACAAACGTTCACGATATCTCTTAAACTAGAGAAGATATATGCGTTAGAACCAGTGATTTTAGCATGTCTGATGACGTTATTCGGCACCCGGGTAAACCTTACGAAACGCTTAATAAAGCACATATTTCATTGCGTTCGACATTTCCTTCAAACCCATATAACTTAAGCATTTCAAAATGTACTTCAAAGGTTCTTTTACTGTGTTCCATTACTATGAAAATGCGTTCAGATTTTATCAATAAACCTACAAAATTCTATTAAATGATTAATACTCATTACAGACATGGGCATTTAATCTTAGTCCTCACAGTGACAACCCACCTTGCTCTCGCGCGCGATAAGCGAGAAAAGGCGCGACAAATATACTGCTATCTCTTTCATCTTAGTATTGAGGGTAGGAAACAAACGCTCGCTCGCGGCGCGAGCTATGTCGCGGACACACTTAAATAATCGTGGACAAATTCACACAGCGCCATCTAGCCCCAAACTAAGCAAAGCTTGTACTATGGGTGCTAGCTAACTGATATACTACATATATACTTTTTAAATACATACTAATTAAAATTCATCATTTAAATTTCTGCCCGGCCGGGAATCGAACCCGGGACCTCTTGCGTGGCTGACTGGCATGTTGACCACTGAACCATTCAGGTCGTCTTATTACGTACCTAAATGCATGAATAGTAAATGTTATAGGCGACAGTTACCACGTACCATCAGGTGGGCTGTCTGGTCATTTGTCATTGTGTAGAATAAAAAGAATATTACCTTGCTTCTCTCTTTTAACGAATCGCCTCTTCTGCTTGGCTGCGGGTCGCTGGCTCTTCATTGGTGTCCTTGAATGACGCAAATCACCATTGGATGTCTGAAAATTTTAAATATTGTAAGAACAGCTGTGAAAGTGAAGGGAGCGTCAGGGGCCGTGGTGTATCAGACTCGTCAGCGAGAGGTACCGGGTTTGACTGCGGCCATGTACATTGACTATGTAAATCATGAAGAATGTTTATAGGATAGACATTAATCGTAATCATTTACCAACGTAAGTGAGAGGTACCGGGTTCGAATCCCACTGCGGCCATGTACCAATGAGTCTTTTCTGAGTTATGTACATTAGTTGAATAATAACCTATGCTCTTACAGTGAGGAAAAACATCGTTATGAAACCTGCACATTCAGGCGACTGAATGTGTAACCATGATCCAATCTGGTCAGATTCCCCTGGTAGCAGGGTCACGGAGGTCAGATGGCAGTCCTTCCACTGAAATTATCTAATCTGCCAAAGTTTGGATCATGGTCCCCGGGCCCCCGGGCCCTCCTGCGCATTACTGGGACATTAAGCCAAGATGAGATTATAATATTTCCTTGAATGAAAGTGACAAAACATATTTTAGTTAAGAAATTATGTTTTCAATGTTAAACAGCAGACAAACAGGCAAGCGGCCTCCTGACGGAAAGTGGTAACCACCGCCTATTTACACCAGCAACATCAGGTTTAGTTAAATAAACGTCAAATAACTTTTACGATAAACGCCATTAGAATTATATAATATATAGGACATATATAAATAAAGGACAATAGAGAAAGCCAAACACTCACCTTGTTCTGTCTCATATCTGAAAAAAAAATACAGAACATTAAAATATAGGCATGAGCGACAACAAAAATGAATGGGCATGGAAACCAATTCATTCACTAATCCTGTTTGGTATCAAACTCTGGGGTCGGAATTTTGGAAAGCGCAAGGGAAGGTCCCTTGTGGCTATTGATGACTGCTATAATAATCACAATACCAAGTTTATTATTTTGTAAGATTTTTAGATGTTTGAAGACAACCCAGGAAAACATTCACTGATCAGATCAGTAATGTTCTCAAGAAAGTTGGGGTCCGAAGTGGTAAGAATAAAAAAAGATGTATGAAAAGAGTTGTGGATATATGCGAGGCTAGGGAGTTGTGTCAGGACAGAGCAAAGTGGCGGTCCATAGTCTCTGCCTACCCCACCTGTGGGACGCAGGCGTGAGCTTTATGTATGTTATGTATGGCTGTCTGGTTGTTTGTCACTGAGTAACATAAGAAAATTATATATCAACACCCAAGAAACAATGCTTTACTATATAGTAACTACATTTATAAGTCTTTCGGTTAGAGGATATGAAAGGGTGCAATTAAAACAAACCTAGTACCCTTTTTTAACCCCCAAGAAAAAAGAAGGGTGTTATAACTTTGACGTGTTTATCTATAATAATAATAATAATATAATATTTAATTCAGAAAATTAAATTCCATAATCTGTCTATCCATCTGTGGAGGTGTCTGTATGTGGCATTGTAACTACCGAACGAATGGACCGATTTCGATGTGGTCTTCTTTATTAGAAAGCCAGTTTGATGGAGATTGTTCTTGTTTCGTTATAATCGGTTAAGTAGTATAACGGAAATATTGAAGAATACGTATAGTTAGTGGGGGTAAGCCAACGCTAATCTATCTGTTTGTTTACCTGAGAATAAATAATTAAATAAATTGGAAAGGATTTGGGCACTATTTTTATCTACAAGACAGAACTAGGCCTTTCCGTTAACTTATTTAATTTTTTTTTTTTACCACAACAGCAATAAAGCCCAAAAGGAAGGATAATATGGTTGGCCTGTTTGTCTGTATGCTTTTTATTATTTTCGGGTCGCTAGTGTGGGATCACATCACCAGTTATCCCACACTAGCGAACCGCCCGGCTTCGCATAGGCCAACAAATTATTATTTTTATTTATTTATTTATTTAACTGTTTATTTTACACCTAAACCTAATTGAAAACGGCAAGAAAATCTGTTCAGTAATTTTTGAGTTTTTCGCGAACAGACGCGGAGTGGGTCTTTGTTTGTTAGTAGTGATGTTGTGATAAAATAACCGCGATAAGATAATGCGGGGAAAAAGGGAAGGGAATTACCCTATAAATAATTGAATAAAATAACTCATTTATTAAATATACCTGTCGGAATACTCTCTCATATCTTGAGGAAAAATAAATATTACTTACAATTCGAAGTGAAGTCTGTGTTACTTGTACTATCCTGTAAACAAATTAGTTTCGTAAAAATCACTCGCAACAAGAAAGACTACAAGTTGAAAATTTATTGATACAAAACTTTATTTACCATTTGATAACAAAACCGCGAAATTTTATCGCATATAGATAGATAGAATTACAATACAAAATTGCAATTTTCTTAAATAGCAATTGCTGTTGGTTAGATCACAAAACAATACTATCACTATCTGACACTATCCCGGGATAGATTTGCGGCGATTTCGGGTTTTCACGGATTTCACGATTTCCACTGAATTTCAGACAACCAATTTAATCAAACATTCGCAACAACATTCCTGCCTGTCAATATGACAGGAGGTGGACGGCGCCGCCACCAACTGCCAACCAAATTTTTTTATGCTGGCAACCATAGCAGCGGGTTTCTTCGGATCTTTAAATGCGTTTAAGCGAGATATTTGTTTTCGAAGTTTTTATAGGCATTTCGATATATCTGTCTAGAGCTATATTTCTTATTGGATCACAGTGAGCTTTATTTGCATAAAGGCCAAACAAATTACGTAGGGAACTAATGTCTGGCAATTCCATCCCCACCAGGCATGGGAAGGAGGCCTCGGCCCAATAAGAGATGGCTTGACGTTGTTAGGGATGACTGACGTGCTAACAAACTCACCACCAGAATGCCGAAGGCTTTGAGTTAGGCGGTCAGCCTCCTCGAACTTTGGTCATGCTAATTTCAAGAAAAAAACATGCTTTTCTTCAGCCTTTTAGTAGCATGCATATTTCAAGCATGCTGAGAACGAGCTGGGGCTATGTAACTTAGGCTTTATGCTACCTGAACAATTTTTTTAGTTTAAATTAGTGCTGGGGCTAAAGAAACAATTCCCTTAGGTCGTCAACGTAGGTAACCGCAGTTTTGTATCATAGAGCAAAGAACTAGTTATCTACGATATATTGTGCAAATCGCTAACATTACTTCTTACTGCCACAGGCAGAATGAATTATTTTTTTGTTTAGAGCTTTTTGCGGACTTAAGTAATCCGCTCTTATGGTAATCTTCCAAGAACCAGCGATCTCTCGAGACCATTTAATTATTTATTGATTTTTTCCATTGGCAACACAAAAATTGTGATGTCATTTCGTGAAAGACACCGAATGTGTAATTTTTCCAAATAAAATTGGAAAATATAAATTTTTGCTACAAATTATTGTTTGAATAGTCGAAAATGGAGTTAAACGATGTTATTGTGAACCAGCCTGTCGTCATTGATAACGTAAATATCTAGAATATTGACGTATTTGGATGTTTTGTAACAAGTACCCGACACACCTAACTTTTCTTATTGTATTCGATAGAATGTGTAGAATATTATTGACGAAACACGTTGGGAAATCCTCTTTGAAGCACTTGCCATTGAGTCGCAGTACCAGCTTAACTATTATATTACTTTTGAGGTTAAAATAATGAGTCATTGTATCCATAAAATGTTTGGTTGACAGCAAACAGTAAAGTTGTTGAAAGAATCATGATGAAGATAATAATAATAATATACAATCACGGGACGGGGTGCCAGTGGGCAAAGAAAAATAATCATGTCTATAAATTTTTTAAATTATTCTTTAAAGTACCTACCCTTAGTGTAGGACAAAATTTATAAACAAATAGGTTCTTATAAGAGGTACACTGCCAGCAAATATTAAGGGTCTCCCTTAAGAGCCACTGAGAGACAAGAACACTATCAACATGAAGAAATTTGGTTGTGGTCTACCTGGTGCTCACTATATGTTACCATGATGCTGGGTGGTGTCTGGCAGTGCATACCAGGGTTTCTCGAATTTATGGCTCCATGTACCCCTATCAAAGTTTCCAGATGACAGCAAACCCTTTAATCCCCCAAAGTAATAATATTGTGGCACCGTGTGGTGTCCGGCAGAGTAAAATAGCACCAAACTCTTACACTCATGGGTGGTTGTTCAAGGTGACTAATGTATTTGAGGCAAAAGTTAAAAATGGGCAGCAGTGCTTTCCATTGTTATATTTATGACACTGATCTCCAACCCGCCGGCCAAGCATGGAGATTATGGCAATAACCTCCCCTTTCGTGGGAGTGGCCTTTAAACCTGCAGTGGACTGTTATGGGCTGTGATGACTAGGTTTGAACATAAGTATGTTCTAGTGAAGGGTAAAAGGAAATTTGCTGCTTTGAATAAAGAATAACAACGAAGACATTTATTGCCACAAGACACCAAGACATGACAAAAAATAAACAAATTTTAAGTTGCCAATCATACAGCCAGCATTAAGTAAATCTTGTCATGAACCCCCTATCGTCGAATGGCAAACCCCTAGGGGTTTGAGTACACCAGTTTGAGAAACCCTAGTGTAGAAGGTAGCATTAACCTTATCCATTGACCGGAGTCATTGAAGACAAACAAATGTCATAGAGGCAGACAAGTTATTACATCCATAAACCAGAAAACAAATACAGCTGTTGTTTATTTACACCTCATTGCACTTCTCCTTATGACACAGGTAGTGAAATAACGATAGTGTTGTCACTATCTCATAGTTTCTTGTCTACTGTGCTTATGCCATGTATTGTGCCCAAAAGTACCAAGTCATGTGTGAGATAGGTGTAATAAATGGTTTTTATTTATTTATTTCCAGGGATCAGGAGTGATCAAAGCGGGCTTTGCCGGTGATCAAATACCGAAATGCAGATTCCCAAATTAGTGAGTACTTTTTGAACAATATTTTATTACTTGGGTTCCCAGGTAATACTTACTTATTTAGATAGTAAAAAATGCTAAATGAACATGGCCGGCCTATTAGGACAGATTGCATTGTCTTGGGCTAAAACACGGGTTATTACATTATTTTTGTTATATCACTAGGGTGTCAAACTGTTAAGTATGCATAAACGGAACGCACCCTTGTCATTTTTAGGTTAGCAACACCAATATGTCATTCTGTTGGAAGCGTTTTTTCACCGAAAACGTACTAAGTTGTTGTCTGTGTGATACAGCAAATAAAGAGGATTTAAAACTATTCAAAGTATTTCACTGGCCTCTGGTAGTAAATAAATAAAACGAACAAGCCTATGGCTTGCCTGATGACAAGTAGTTACATTAGACACGATTCTCAAAAAAAATCAAAACGAGACCGCTAGATTCTCAGAAAATTTACTAAAACTAAATATCTTTTTACATTATCTTGTAACTTTGCCAAATTCGATACTTGAGAATCCTGTCTAAGCAGCGCCATCTAGTTAGGCACGGCCAAATTACACTTTTTACTTTTTTAAGTAGCTGTGTAAAAATCCCTCATTCCTCACTGTAAGAGCATCGGTTAGTGTGTAGAATAGAGTCATTGGCACATGGCAGCACTGGGGTCGTCGAACCCGTGCCAAATGATATGATTTAAATCCATCCTTCATGAAGAAGCAATAAATAATCTTGTCGTTAATGTCCCGGTTTTGCTCTCACGTACAAGAGCCAGGTCCGCCTTCACCATGACCCAGAATTTGGCAGGTCAGGTAATTACAGTGGAGCAACTGCCATCTGACCTCCATGACCCTGCTACCAGGGGAACCTGATTAGATCATGATTACCTACACTATCAGTGGCCTGACTAAACAGCTGAATCGATTATAATGAAACAAAGCTAGGAACCGTTTCAATTGAACTGGCTTTCAAACTCTCAAACTGCATCCAGACCGATCCATTCGTCAGCTACGATACCACAAACAGACACACAGATACACACGTCAAATTTATAACACTTTTCTTTTTCCGTCTGGGGTAAATATTTTGCTCCACAACTTTGGAAACTGGCTATAACAAGAAAGCCGCATCCAAATAGGACCATCCGCTTTTTTTTTTATTTTTTTTTTATTGAGGTTTAGATTTTTTATTGTTTTTACAGTTATTCTCTCCAGGTTTGTATTAACTTATAACACCCGTCTTTTTTCGTCGGGGTTTTAAAAAAGGAACAAACTCCAAAAATTTCGGTTCAAAATGGATCTTTTGTTACGAGAACAAAATTTTATACCTCATTTCGTATGCGACAACTTCCTACCGCGTTGTACAAAGGACACAAAATTGCAACAGCGACATCTAGTGACAATATTTTTCTTAAATCATACGGTAGACAAACAGGCAAGCGGGCCACCTGATGGAAAGTGGTCACCACTGCCTATACACATTAGCAACAAGAGTATCGCCAATGCGTTGCCCACCTATATGAAACGTTGCTCTGGCAGCAAAAAGGCAAATGCCCCTCCACTGCCAAAGCCACGGTTCCCCAAATCCCCACCCCATGGAGCACTGGAGACCTTACTCACCGGCAGAAACACAATACTATTTAAAAGAGTATCGTTTAGCTGCGGTATTCTGTAAGGAGGAGGTATTTCCCCAGTTGGGCGGCTCCAATTCGAACGGGATATCCCGCTATGCCCTACCCCTCTTAAGATATGCCACAGTTGCACTGAGAACTGTCAATTGTATATCCCCACCTAAAGATATTGTCGGGGGTCAAAAATAACACAGATACACAGAACCACACGTGAAATGAAACTTACAGCACCCCTCCTTTTTCATCGGGGGTTAAAAAGAATAGTCTCTGCCTACCCCACCTGCGGGACACAGGCGTGAGCGTATGTATGTATGTTAAATATTATGATCTTCCCCAGCATCGGCCGACCGAAACACGTACGCGTGATGGCCGGAGCCCTAGAAGGCGAAGTCTTCGTCGGACCCCGCGCTGAGGAGCACCGCGGGCTTTTAGCGCTCCGCCACCCAATGGAGCACGGCATCGTGACTGACTGGTACGACATGGAACGGGTGTGGAGCTACATCTATAGCAAGGTGGGTGTAACTAAACGTACATTCACACACACACACACACACACGCACACACACAGAATTATTAATGAGAGACATAATTAAATCAAGATAAATATCTATCAAAATTCACCATTCTTCAATGACTATTAAGGGTTGATACGATAATTATCAACATGACTACGTTGTGATAATTATCATTGACGATAACTTGTACGACTTATCACGACAATAGTCGCGTATTTGAACGACCGCCAAATGCTAGCCAACTGACGGGAGAAGGAGCCCTAGAGGGCGCGGTCTCGGGGAGCGCCGCGGGCTGCTGGCGCTCCGCCACCCGATGGAGCACGGCATCGTGACCGTGGAGCGGGTGTGGAGCTTTATCTATAGCAAGGTGGGTTTATCTATACGTACATGCTGACACACACACAAACAAACGGAAGGCTATATTTTTATTTGGTACAGATATATTAATTGTATTGCCATATTAATTGTACGAGTAATATACATACATACATGGATGATGATGATGATGATGATGAAGATGATGTATATGTATGTATATGTATGTATATGTATATTAAATGTTGTTTTTTAGTTTTAATTTTTTAGTTTTTTACGTCTTAAGTCTGGTCATGACAGAATACCAGCGGGTGTGGGTTCTACCTTCGCCCAAACGCTGAGTCATGGACCTTTTTGTCTATTAGAAGCTTTTATTTTAAAAACATTTCTATTTCTATTTCTATATCATTCAGCCATACCATACCACACGCAAAGTACCATAGTTCAATGTTCCCGTAACGCTGAAGACCGCAACAAGTGGAGGCGCATCGCGGGGGCTGCGTTATCCAGAGAAGACGCATCGTCATGATACCACGACCACTCTGCCAAGAGTGAACAACTGAGGAGGGCAGATACCATAGGGCCCAAAAACGATTGTTTTTGACTCATTCAAGGGTTTCAGAGACTTTTCTTATCCTTCATCTAGATTCCTTCCTTCGGTCGCTCAATCATTGATCACCCCAGTTTCTAAGAATCAAAATGTAAAAAAATGTATGCTCGCTCACACATTCGTTGTTCTCCCCCAGGCTTTAAAACCCTAACATTTCTGAGCTCGCTCCATTCGCTCATTCATTTATTGATCACCCCACTAAAAAGGCCAAACTTTTTAACTCAGGACGCTCGCTCATTCATTGATACCTGAATTTTACACTGATAATTTAGCCTCCAATTGTCGGAACCTTAGTCCCTTGGTCACAACACCTGACCAGGTGGGTAATTACCCTTTTCCACCTTCTCCATCTTCGCTTGCCAACATTGACGGCTACTTTGTCGCTCCACCACCAAAACGCCACAACACAATTACATACAACGGAAACATTAATACTTAAAATATCTACAACATTATTTCACCTTCCTCCCACCAGGACCAGCTATCGACCTTCTCGGAAGAACACCCGGTGCTCCTGACGGAGGCGCCGCTGAACCCTCGCCGGAACAGGGAGAAGGCTGCCGAGCTGTTCTTCGAGTCTTTCAATGTCCCCGCGCTGTTCCTGAGCATGCAGGCTGTGTTGAGTCTGTGAGTATCATGCTTCAGTGCGCCATGGGGTGGGGATTTGTGGAACCGTGGCTTTGGCAGTGGAGGGAGGGGATTTTGCGATTTTCGAATAAAGTCTCCTTACAAAGCCCGTGTGCTAAGAGTTTTAATACGATTTTGAACATTCCAAATACAAATCACTTTCTTTCCTTGGGTTTAATACAATATTATCTCCTTGCGGGTAACAAGGCAATGCTTTACGGTGGCATTACATGTAACATAATCGGACATTGTCGAGGAGATGTGAAAACACACATACAGTACAGTACAACTGCATTACTACGACAACATAATTTTCTTCTCTAGCCGGTTGTCACCCCGTGACCGTACATTTGGTGAACATGCTGGTCTGCCACGCAAGAGGTCCCGGGTTCGATTCCCGGCCGGGCAGAAATTGAAATGATGAATTTAAATTTCTGTTACGGGTCTGGGTGTTCTATGTATAATAAGTATGTATTTAAAAAAAAAGTATTTAGGTAGTATATCAGTAATCTACCACCCATAGCACAAGCTTTGCTTAGTTTAGGGCTAGATGGCGCTGTGTAAATCTGTCCATGATTATTTATTTATTATTTATTATTATTATTTATTTCAGTCGTATTCCATTCGCCCCCCACTCCCACCCCCATATTGTTTTATTTATTATTTATTTGGTAAAAAGATACAACAGTAGTTACATTAAAGAGTAAGAGTCTTCTACAGAGTAAGAATCTGTTATTGGCTCTCTGTTATTTACGAATATTATTAGTTTATTGCTTTTCTCCACGCCTGGTAGGGTTGGCTGGAAGAGATCTCTTACAGAGATAAGCCCACCTTTGTAAACAACCCCTTGTAATATATGTTTTAACTTGTTTCATGTGCAATAAAGTATATAATAATAATATCTGATGTAAAAGTTTTAAGAGCTGTTGATTCTAAGACAAAAAAAAAAAAATGTCGTTCTGTCAAACTGCTGCGCTATCAAACCATAACACTTATATGTATAATGTTTGTATTACATAGGTATACTAACTCAACTTTAGTTGTGACCCACCGCTTCTAATAACTCCCTCTCTCTCGGCACCAGATACGCGACCGGTCGCACCACAGGCGTGGTGTTGGACTCCGGCGACGGCGTGACCCACGCGGTGCCCATCTACGAGGGCTTCGCGATGCCGCACAGCATCATGAGGGTCGACGTGGCCGGCAGGGACTGCACGCGGTATCTACGGTGGGTGATACAGACATACACACAGACACACTTCCCACATGAGACACTTCTTACTTCCGCATGAGACACACTTCCCACATTAAATATTTCTGACATGACATACACTACCCACATGAGACACTTCCCATACGACAGACACTTCCCACACGACAAACACTTCCCGCATGAGACACTTCCCACTTCCACATGAGACACTTCTCACTTCCACATGAGACATACTTCCCACACGACAGACACTTCCCACGTGGACACGTTCCATGAGACACGTTTCCCACAATTAACACTTCCCACATGGAACACCTCCCACCTGAGGCTTCCCACATGGAACACCTCCCACCTGAGGCTTCCCACATGGAACACCTCCCACCTGAGGCTTCCCACATGGGACACCTCCCACCTGAGGCTTCCCACATGGGACACCTCCCACCTGAGGCTTCCCACATGGAACACCGCCCACCTGAGGCTTCCCACATGGAACACCTCCCACCTGAGGCTTCCCACATGGGACACCTCCCACCTGAGGCTTCCCACATGGGACACCTCCCACCTGAGGCTTCCCACATGGAACACCGCCCACCTGAGGCTTCCCACATGGAACACCTCCCACCTGAGGCTTCCCACATGGGACACCTCCCACCTGAGGCTTCCCACATGGGACACATCCCACATGACACATTACACATAAGACGGAATAGAATCACCGACAGGGACTACAAGCGGTATCTAAAACGATTCATATCTGAAAGTTTATTTGCCATCTCTTATCTCTCTTCTCTATCTGTATGCCTACCTGTGTCACAAATAAATGCCTTTGACTTTGACTTTTCTATCTCCCGCAGCCTACTCCTCCGCAAAGAAGGAGTGAACCTCCGCACCTCCGCCGAACTGGAAATAGTTCGCGGCGTGAAGGAGCGCGCGTGCTACCTCTCGCCGAACCCTCTGAAGGAGGAGACGCTGGACACCGAGCGGGCGGTGTACGCGCTGCCGGATGGGACGCAGCTGGAGGTGAGAATAAGAATGGAGAAAAAAAATAGAAAAAACAATCGAAAAAAAATAAAAAAAACATTTTCATTCTAAAAAAAGTAAAGCACATTTGAGAAACACTCGCCACAAACGAGACACACTTGCCGCACATGAGAAAAACTCGCCACATATGAGAACATTTTCTTTTCAATAAAAACACAGTGAAGTACATATGAGAAACACTCACCACCACACTTGCGACACACTCGTCACACGTGAGACACATAGTCGTCACATATGAGACACTCTCGCCACACATGAGACACATTCGCCACACGGGACACAAACAAACAAAACTCTTTTTTAATAATAAAAAAAACAAAATATACATGAGAAACACACGCTACACGTGAGACATATTACTACACACACACAATACTACACGCCACACTTTAGTTAGCGCTCACACACTCACAATATGTGAAATGCTCGCCCCACATGAGCCACTCGCCACACTCGACACACTTCCACACGATTCCACAGATTCGCCACACGTGAGACATACTCGCCACAACACCGAGCGTAAACTACGCTCTGTCCGAAGGAGGAAAGAGGGGAAAAATGGGCGAAAAACAGTAGTAAAAGAAGAGACACTTTCGCCACACGAACCACGTACGCCCCACGAGACACGTGAACAAAATACAAAAAAAAGACACGACAAGTCTTTCTTGTTTATGTTGTGTTGTGGCATTTCTGGTGATAATTAATGAAATATTTATTTTTTTATTTGGCACTCTCGCCAGATTTGAGACACTAGCCACCGGCGAGAGTCCGTGAGACACGCACTAGCCACACATGAGCCACACTTTCGCCACTCGCGAGACCCAAAGTAACATTTAAAAAATTTTAGATCCTTTTTTTTTTAAAAAGGAAAATCTTCGAAATATACACGTCACCCGGGGGAGTGACGTGGACATGTGGGATTGCCCGAAAATGGACCCCTCAATGTATCCACAGCTGCTTTTCATCGGAACACCACAGGACCTCATAGATAGTTTGCACTGTGGTGGAATTGTTAGGACCTATAGAAATATAACAGAAAGGGGAAAATGTTAGGACATTTAATAAGGCAGGACAACTTTTTGAGAGTTACAATCGATGGCAAAGTTGAGGGAAAGAGAGGAAGAGGAAGGACAAGATTTGAATACTGGAAGGACGTGAAGGAAAAAGTGAGCGCCGGGGATTATAAAGAGATGAAGAGGTTGGCAGACAGGAGAGAAGAGTGGCGATTGCTCCGCCGACAAGAGTCATAGTCTCAAATATATGACTTATAGAAATCTAATCTTTCTCTTTACAGATTGGGCCGGCGCGGTTCAGAGCGCCAGAGGTGCTCTTCAGGCCAGACTTGATTGGGGAGGAGTGCGAAGGTATTTTGATTGTACCTATTTACCTTTTTGTATCCGTTAAGACAGCCGGGCGTCCGCCTTGACCGCGATCCAGGATCTCAGAATCCGAATGCTGGATCATGGTCATGGCGGACCACCTTTTTATATTCATCACGACAACAACACGGGGTCTGTCTTAACTATAATCCAGGATTTCGGAATCCAAATCCTGGATCATGGTCGTGGCGGAGATGATGATGATGATGATGATGATTCGGCGAGTGTTCGGCGTTTCGGGCCGGTGTGGTTTTCGACCGCGGGCCTTATTTTAAATTAAAA
Source organism: Blastobasis adustella (assembly GCA_907269095.1). Lineage (NCBI taxonomy): Eukaryota > Metazoa > Arthropoda > Insecta > Lepidoptera > Blastobasidae > Blastobasis > Blastobasis adustella. The sequence continues at coordinate 9,814,958 of OU026141.1, forward strand.
AACAGACTTTACCCGAACGCCTGAACACTCGATTCGTTGGGAAAAATTCGACAAAATTTTGGCATAAGTATTTCTGCCGATCTGAGAGATATAGTGGTTTCAAAATTTATTTATTTATTTACATTCAATATCTTTTTTAATTGGAGTTAGGCGCAACTACCCCTGCACCAATATGGTTTGTCCAACATCTAAAAATACGCTGCTATTCCCCAGGTCTGCACGAAGTGCTGATGTTCTCGATCCAGAAGTCTGACATGGACCTGCGGAAGGTTCTCTACCAGAACATAGTACTCAGCGGTGGGTCCACGCTCTTCCGAGGGTTCGGGGACCGGCTGCTGGCAGAAATTAGGCGGTTGGCGCCTAAGGATATGAAGATTCGGGTAAGTGGGGTATTTAAAGGTGTACTGACGCAGTGACTAAGACAGACATATGAGACGTACTTCCGACATGAGACACTTCCCACTCCCACATTAGACATTTCCCTCTCCCACATGAGACACTTCCCTCTCCCACGTGAGACACTTCCCTCTCCCACGTGAGACACTTCCCACTCCCACATGACACTTCCCTCTTCCACATGAGACACTTCCCTCTCCCACGTGAGACACTTCCCGCTCCCACATGACACTTCCCTCTCCCACATGACACTTCCCTCTCCCACGTGAGACACTTCCCACTCCCACATGACACTTTCCTCTCCCACGTGAGACACTTCCCACTCCCACAAACACTTCCCACTCCCACATGACACTTCCCACTCCCACATGACACTTCCCACTCCCACATGACACTTCCCTCTCCCACGTGAGACACTTCCTACTCCCACATGACACTTCCCTCTCGCACGTGAGACACTTCCCACTCCCACATGACAATTCCCTCTCCCACATGAGACACTTCCCACTCCCACATGACACTTCCCACTCCCACATGACACTTCCCACTCCGACATGACACTTCCCTCTCCCACGTGAGACACTTCCCACTCCCACATGACACTTCCCACTATGACATGACACTTCCCTCTCCTACGTGAGACACTTCCCACTCCCACGTGAGACACTTCCCACTCCCACGTGAGACACTTCTCTCTCCCACATGAGACACTTCCTACTCCCACATGAGACACTTCCCTCTCCCACATGAGAGTACACTTCCCACGTGAACACTTCCCTACACGGCACTCTTCCCATATGACACGTTCTTACCACGTGACACACGCTTCCCACATGAGACATTTCCTACACAATGACGCAGACAATAAGACATTTTCCACTCCCACATGAGAGATTTCCCACGTGGACAGTTCCCTCATAAACCCTTCCCACATGGCACCTTTTCCGCACGAGACATCCTTCGTGGAAAGGAGATACAAAAGCAAGTAGTTAGATAGATAAATTCTTTATTGCTCACACAAGAATAACTACATTTAAAAGTTCCGACAAAAACTATAAGGCGGCCTTATCGCTGCATGCGATATCTACCAGGCAACCTTTGTCTAAAGAACCGCTTAAAACACAGGCAGAGTTATACTAGCGAACTTAATCTAATACAAAGTAGAAATATACACCTACATTCGAATATACACATTTAACAAAACTAAAATACATACAACACTACATAAAAATAGCCAATAAAAGGCATCAATATTCATTTGACAGCCGACAGATGAAATGAAATACTTATTTACTTACTTCGCTGGCTCAGCGACCCGAAGTGGATCTTGGCCTCCGACACAAGAATCCAAAATAGAATCTTTATCATCATCATCATCATCATCATCCTGGCGTCATGTCCCGGCTTCGTCCCCGCGCAGCACGCGAGGGCCCAGGGTCCGCCTTCCCGCTATCTCTGGCCCACCTCGCCCGGTCTTCGGCATCTCTCGTGGTGAGCTTATTGGCACGCATATCGTTCTTGACAACGTCAAGCCATCGCTTCTTGGGCCGGCCTCTCCTTATAATCTCCCAAAATAGAATCTTTATAATATCCTTTATAACCCGTCCGCTCCTTTATATCTCACTGAACGGTTTCACTTCTCCCGTCCACTAGACAAACCTTGTCGTCCCAGTGTACGAACCTCGTCAGCAATAGCTCCTCACCATTCCGATTTCTATTCCTACTCCTTCACTGTTCATGCTGCAAGGTTGTGGAACTCTCTGCCGTATGGAATACGCGATAGTAAATCTGTCGGTATTTTTAAGAAACGTAAAAGAGCACTATCACTCTCTTAATTCCTAAAAAGGGAGGGTACAATGCCTATAGATAATTTGTAGGTATTTATGTATTAGTATAAGATGTAGGTATATGTAGTTTATTATTTTAGTTAATTATATGTGTATTTAGTTAGATATTGTGCATGTCTGATCTGCGACTACTTATCACATGTCTCTTTGATAGGCCTGCTGGAAGAGATTTCTTTAAGAAATTAGTAGCGCCTGTTGTGTCATCTATAACTATGTATTTTTCCTCAAACTTTCATGCGTACAATAAACTGAAAATAAATAAATAAATAAGAATTCGCCATTGGACCCTTTCCTGCGCTATTTGTTCCCAGTTCGTTATCACGCAGAAAAATGAAATAAATATAGAGAAAATGTTTATTCAAGAAGATTACATATTAACGTAAGATTTTGTTGTATAAAAATCCAATGCAACCCATCTAACTCCACCCACTTCTCTTCCCAGATCTCAGCGCCACAAGAGAGGCTATACTCGACCTGGATCGGGGGGTCAATCCTGGCCTCCCTAGACACCTTCCGGAAGATGTGGGTCTCCAAACGGGAGTATGACGAGGAGGGCCACAGAGCCTTGCATCGGAAGACCTTCTAGATTTAGGTAATATGTATCATCAGCACTGTGCTCGAGGGCCCGGGGTCCGCCTTGACCGTGATCCGGGATTTGGCAGTTTAGGTAGTTTCAGTGGAGCGACTGCCGCCTGACCTCCGTGACCCTGTTATCAAATCCCCTGTGGATTTTATCATGGTTACATTTTAAGTCAAACACTATCATAGCTTCACAAATATGAGGGTAGATTGAATTTTTTTATTGTACTCATACCGTCTTTTTTGTAACATTTATTTGACGTTTGTTAAACCTATTTTAGCTAAAATATGTTCTGTCTTTATCTGTCACTGACATGTTTGAATTTGAATGGAAGGGACAAACCGTGTCACTGCATTATCTGCGAATTTTCTAAATATCAAATAAGCAACCCTTTATGATCTGTCAAAACGGATCACTTTGAAATTTGAACTTTGAACTGTGACGTATTGCACAAATGCGTCAAATGTACTCCTTTTTGTCATTTTGCTTGATTTTAAAATTAAAAATATGAAGACTGGTTCTACTTCAAAACCTTTAATGATAACCTGGTTTCATAATTTATATTGAATCTAATCAAGTCTCCAAATATAAAACAATGTCCGACGCCGCGTGTGTTGAACGGATTTTCATGCGGTTATCACTAATAGACAGAGTGATTCAAGACGAAGGTCGGGTAAGACAACACGCGAACGAAGTCGCGGCGTGGCAGCTAGATTTGGCTAAATTACATTTAATGAACGTCAAATAACTTTTTTGAATAAAATTATAAAATGGCAGGAACCATTAATTGAAGAAATAGTTTTAAATGCAATCAGTTGAAGAAATGTATGTATTAGAAATGATTTAGTGGCAAATGTCCAGGGCTCTAAGTCTGCTAATTTACTGCTATTGGATTTCAATGGTGGATTTTGAGACAGCTACTTTAAAAAGTAAGAAGTGTAGTTCGGCGTGACAGACTAGATGGCGCTGCTTAGACAGGATTCTTAAGTATTGAATTTGGTAACCGAAGTTACTCGGAAAGGTGTTTCGCGGAGAGATACTTAGTTTTAGTACCTTTTCTGAGAAGGAAGCGCAAAATGTGTACATTTTTTAACATCTAACTGTTCTAAATATCACGTTTTGATTTATTTTTAGTATCGTGTCTAATCAACGCCATCTATTGCAATTATTTTACATTTTTTTTTAAATCTGTATAGCTCTGTTGCTAACAATTCTCTGATTTGTGGTCGATTTAATAGTTTTAGTTTATTTTAATTCACGATTGTGTCTCAATTTAATATCAATTGCATGTGTTTAATAAAATTAGCAGACTTGCGACCTTGTTCCCAGAAGGTCTCTTTGCCAGATTAAGGTGGTTCGGTTTCCATACAAATTATATGTAAGCTTTTATCGGGCTTTTGACGTTTTTAATATACGTTTGTGTACGGGGGAAGCGCTTTCTAGAAACCTTCAATTGGGTGCTAATATCGTTTCGCTAATAAGAGTATTTGAAATCGCGGCATCTATCCGACCGCGGCAACTATCCGGGATTTACCCTAGGTTGGGTCTCGTACCTCGGTTGAACATCATCATATCAGCCGAAAGACGCCCACTGTTGGACATAGGCCTCCCCCAGAGATCTCCACAAAGGCCGGTCCTGTGCCTTCCGCATCCAGCTGGCACCTGCGATCTTTACCAGGTCGTCGGTCCACCTTGCGGGAGGCCTGCCCACGCTGCGTCTTCCGGTACGTGGTTGAACTTCGGTTGAACGATCTAGCTATATGCCCACCTGGGAAATTGAACATTTGCAACCAAACCCTAAAAAATATCATTCTATTTATGTATATTGGGAGGATATAATGATTTTGACACATATAACGTCATGCTTACAAAAAGATATTCTATTCTATGGTTAAGTTTCTAATACGAGTTTTATGGTATAGTATTATGAATAGATCATCGCATTTAATACTGACTACAAACATGATAATATTAAATCGAAAAGCTTGTATAAAGCTTGCAAAATGTATGTGGGTAACTCCAAAAACTTTTAACTGAAATTTTGAGGATAGGGCCAGAAGCGGTGCATTACCAGTAAATAATAATAATAAATAAATAAATATTTGTGGACAAATTCACACAGCGCCATCTAGCCCCAAACTAAGTAAAGCTTGTACTAAGGGTGCTGGATTACTGATATACTACTTAAATACTTTTAAAAACATACTTATTATACATAGAACACCCAGACCCGTAACAGAAATTAAAATTCATTATTTTAATTTCTGCCCGGCCGGGAATCGAATCCGGGACCCGAACCCGGGACCTCTTGCGTGGCAGACCGGCATGTTGACCATTGAACCACTCAGGTCGTCAGTGTGGGTATTTATAAGAACAACTTTCGCGAATATTATTGTATGTTTTTCTTTTTTAATTGGCTATAAACCGTACGTAGTTTATTCATAATATTATTGTTTATTATGAGTGCAACTATTTTTGGGATTTGTTTTAAATATTGAAACCTAAAGCGGGCTACAGACCTTCAGTTTTAATTGAACAGTCGGAACTGTTCAGTTAAAACCAAACGTTTAGTTGAGATTTTACCCGACGCGCCAGAAGGAGGAAGGAGGGTTTTTTCAGTTGCAATCTCTTCGTTTGAAATATGTTGTCATTTAACTCGCCCCTAAAAATAAAGTATAAATAAATAAATAAATAAATAAATAATCGTGGACAAATTCACACAGCCACTTAGCCGCAAACTAAGCAAAGCTTGTACTATGGGTGCTAGATAACTGATATACTACTTATATACTTTTAAATACATACTTATTATACATAGAACACCTATACCCGTAACAGAAATTAAATACATAATTTCAATTTCTGCCCGGCCGGGAATCGAACCCGGGACCTCTTGCGTGGCTGACTGGCATGTTGACCATTGAACCACTCAGGTCGTCAAAGTAAGATCGTCACTGCACAGTTTCATCTAACGAAATTTCGATTTGATTACATTTCCGTGCAGTTTAACTGCACAGTTCTCAGTTTTGCCACATACTTTTAACTGAACAGTCCGACAGTACAGTCAAGACTGTGCAGTTAAAACTTAAGATATGTAGCCCTGAAGATATGTAACATATGAATTTGTTTAAGCCTGTGTACTTAATTTGAATTATGCGCTGGCGTGCCCAAGGTTTTGAGCGCTTGGAGTTACTTCATTTCACGATATTTAAGTCAATGCAATGGTTGTAATATTTTCAGCACATTCGATTACGAATTTAGAAGGCTGTAACGCTTAACGCGTTTCTATAGAAAAAGAGACGACAATGAGGGCTTTTGAGATTTCTACACCCAACAAATGGCGGTAGTAAGATGTAAAACTAGTAACAGACGTTCCGTTTTGGCTGGAGCCGACCAACCGTCAGTTGCAGTTGATACTAATCCTTAAGCAGTATAAAATATTGTCGCTTTTGGGTGCGCGGGATGCGGTCGGATGTCCGACCAAAGTCGGCTCGTCCGCGCATCCGAATGGATCCAAACGCGTCTTTATTTTGTACACAGTGGTGCTGTAAAATGGCGGATCTCATGTAGCCAATAACGGGGCTTTACTTTTTTTGTTCAATTTATCCCTTTCGGGATAGGCAAAGGGATCTATCCCTGTCTAATTCAATTTGTCGCAGCTTTAGGGACTCTGCTGAAACATAAGTAATAACGTCCATGACATTTATTTTAAAACAGTAGCTTTGTCTTCAGTGGTCCCTACTCCCCCACAATCTTCTTCTTAGTCGTAGCACTCTTGGCAGAGTGGTCCTGGTCGTTAGGGGTTGGTGGCGCGTTTCACCAGTCGCCGCCATTCTTTCCTCATGACTGCTTTTCTTGTGCACTCGTGGAGGGGCCCATCAAAAGCCCTTCTTACTCGGTCCGTCCACCGCGTTGGAGACCTGCCGGAAGCCCGAGTGCCTTTCAACTAGTCTCTCTATGCTGTACGGCTAGGTCAAGTGTTGCCCGCGATACAGCAGAGAGTGTTTCTTTCCTTCTCTCAAGACTAAGATAAAAGAGATAGCAAAATATATTCTCGCTTATCTCGCGCGAGAGCATACTTGTGCTAGTCGTACTGGTGTTATCATGCCGAGACACGTGCCCAAAAGCGTCGTTCGGCTTTGGACTATCGAGGAAAGGCGATGCTTAACAGCCCCCACAATAGCAAGATAGTAATGATATTGCAGGTTCTATTGCGGCTTGGAACAACCGCAACCTGACCTGGCTTGGCCAGGGTCCGCTTTACTACTCATTCTCCTCCACTTCGCCCGGTCTTCGGCATCCTCGCGTCGTAGGCTCTCGCATCCGACTCAGCGATGTCAATCTATCGCTTCTTGGTTCGCCTACGGGGCTTCTTTCCTGATACCGGCAGGGTCAGGCACCTATTTTCCACGTATCCCTGACGCTTACGCACCACGTGACACAAACCAGCGCAGGCGAGCCTCCTCGATCTTATCTGCGATATCCCTCACGCCAAGGCTGCCACGGATGTACTCTCATTTTACTACTGTCAATCAATATTCGAAGTATACAATAAAAATGTAAAGCAATAACAACCATAACTTCACTCTACAAATTCCCGCCAAAAAGTCCACGGGACTTCACTTTGACATCAGATCTCACGTAGCGCCGTCTGGTGGGTTGTGAAATCGCTAAATTGTTTTCCCTTTATCTATTGAAATGGACTTTACGATCTCTATATAGCGTACTAGAGATTATGTTGTCAGCTGTAGGTATATTTTTGTCGCTTATATTAAGAGTTAAACTAGTAACAGACGGTTGGGTGTGGCTAGAGCCGACCAACCGTCAGTTGCAGTTGATACTAATCCTTAAGCAGCATAAAATAAAGTCGCTTTTGTGTTCGTTTATGTATCCGAATTAATCCAAAAGCGACTTTATTTTGTACATGGTAAGGATTAGTATCGACTGCAACTGACGGTTGGTCGGCTCCAGCTAAATCGGAGCGTCTGTTACTAATATCATAACTGCGCTGTAATTTATATACTAATTTATATATATGATGTAAGGACGAAATGTTATGTACTGTGCTTTTTTTATGAGATTATATTGATAGGACCATAGAGCAAGTTACCCAGTGGAGGTAGCTAGCGGGGGATCAACTAAGAATATTTATTTTTTCATACAAGAATAACGTAATACCTTGGGCACATACAACATAAAATGCTACTAGTAGTATGTTGCGCTTATTACGTTCAGTCGTCTTTCAGACCTTATTCTATGAGCAATACATTCCACTTGGACTTACTCTCATGCTTTTTGCTTTTGAATTAAGTCTACACAGTTTAGCCAGTAGAAGACTGTAGTCATCCTACGCAGCTTCTGCGTCGACCGCGTGTTAGCAAATGACATTAAGCGACGCTTACCTTCCCCCTCTCCGAATCAGTGCCCACAATTTAGAACAAAAAACGTGCTGATTCGCTCTCCACTGGTTTGTTGCTCTATAGCCAGGAAAGTCATTATGTCATACAAAAAGCAAAGTATTGTAGTTAGATGTATAAATAAATTTGATCTGTTGCATGGAGTGCTTTGATTGAATTATTATTATGGATTATGACAGATACAAACATGTTTATGACAAACTAAAGACAGTTGTCATAGAGGCATAGAAGGAGCCTTCTCACAGCTAAAGTCACAACTCGCGACCTATACTTGGTTTCTTTTTTTAATGGTGCAAATATCGTGTCCAAAAGGGACGGCTATAAGTTGTCAAATACCCCTCCATAATCACTGCTATTGTCAAATTTGGTGGTCTTGGTCTCCTAATGTTCTAGCTTTTTGTATGACGTTGAGTCATTTGTATTGAGTTGTGACAGAGTGACAGTGTATATTCTCTATATTATGTCGGGGGTCCATCTATGTTCTATGTGGAATATCTTCGAAAGAAACTTAAAAAAAATAAAAGGGTGAACTTGTTAATCTTAAATGTTTAATAATTTATCCTAATAAACAATTAACTATACTTTTATGCAATTGAAGTTTTTGTAAATTATGTTCTAATTTAGAGTTAGAAATTAGCATGATTTAACAATAGGTCATACATTAAGAATAGCTAAAATAATTTGTCACAACACTTCATGTATTGGACCAAAGCTTTGTGTAAAGACACTTTATATGCGAATAAATTATTTTCTTTTTAATAAATTGTTTTATTTATCATCTTCATTCATCATCACAGCCCGTAACAGTCCACTGCAAGACTTAGGGCTTCTCCCACGAAAGGGGACGCTATTGTCATAAGCTCCACGCTTGGCAGGCGGGTTGGAGATCGCAGTGGTATAAATGTAACAATAGAAAAAGCTGCTGCCCATTTTCCAGCCTACGGAGACTATAGATCCTTTGACTCGAAATAATTAGTCGCCTTGTACGACACCCACGAGTGTAAGGGGTTGGTGATATACTCAGCTGAACACCACACGGCCATACGGTCATCTACATTCACCTGAATAGAATAGAATAGATTTTTATTTGCATTAAATGTGGCAGACAGTTATTGCGTACATGTTAAAATGGTTTCGTATCACACATTTAACCAATTACTCTTGGTATACAAACTGAGAGAGCTTTCATGCTATTACAATAAAGAAAGAGACGGTAACAACAAAAACACTAGATCCATCTACCGTTGGAAATGACGCGTTAAATATTCTTCAACACTGTAAAAACAGCTGTCAGACAAAAATTTGTTCAATTTCTTGCGAAACCGTCTCACAGGCAAACTCTTCACCTCATCCGGCAGTTTGTTGAATAGTTTCACTGCCATATTATAGCTATTTCTAGCAAAGCAGGTGGTCTTAGATGGGATAGCTACCAAACGATTGGGATATCTTGTAGAGAATGCACATGTTTCAGAAAGTTTTGTGAACAGTCCCAAGTTGTTTTTCACAAACAAACAGATCTCGAGGATATATTATGATGGCAGTGTAAGTAATTTCATTTTTTGGAACAATGGCCTACAGGAGTGAAGTAGTCCAACACCCCATATAGACCTTAGACATTTCTCCTGTATAATGAATGCGCGATTTTAGTCCACTGAGTTTCCCCAAATCACGTTCCTCCGTTCCTGCGTTCATTTGTCCTTCACCTCCTTCCAATATTTAAGCCTTGGCCTTCGTCTTCCACTCTTTCTTTCAACTATGCCTTCTACTATCAGGATATGAAAGCCATAGTGAACGCAGGTGAATAAGGAAGTGAAGAGGTTAGCATATAGGAGAGAAGAATGGCGATTACTGCATCGACAAGAGTACAACACTTAAAGCGCTAGGACGATGATGATTAAGACCTTTGAGCCTGATGGGGGTTTTAGAATCGCAGGTGACTGCCGCCAGTTACCGCCATTTGGGAAAAGCTGCAGAGATGTAGGACTTGATATTGGAACCGATATCAAAGACATTTCATTATAAGGCCATAACTTTTTTCCCCACAGCGATTCGAGAGTCGTCATCATAGTAAATGTTGTTTTAAAATGTTTTCATCATAGTTTATGTTTTAAAATCTTTAATATTATCTAAACCAAATAGTTATACAGCTTTTAAGCCTTCGACTTCGGCCAGAAATTGACCTTTGGTCTGACCTTCTGTATGTGGGAGATAATATTATTATTGTATTTATTTTCAATTTTATAAAATGAAGGTAGTGTTCTTAAATTAAAAACCACATGCGGGTACACCGCAGTCTATAAAAAGGCGACCATCGCTCTCGACAGGTCAGACGTTGTCCTACTGCGGACACGGCACCACCAGTGCTCTGAACTGTCTTCCTCAGGTAATCTTGCTAAACCGTATAACGCATATTATTTCTATGTTCTATTTTGTTATTTCTATAGAAATAACAATTAATGATTGTCAACTTGTCTGTATTTTGCTAAATCTAAGTACATCACTTAAGCTTCTAAAATATGTCCTCTCCATCTGTTGCTGTCCATTTATTATATTATTGGTAATAATATACATAGATTTATTATTCATAGTTCTTTGTTTAATTTCTATACACGTTCTCCCACATGTATATAAAATTTTTACTCTATGGGTCTGACACTAATGATGATTTTTTGGAGACACTTTGGAGATACACACGCTTTTGGCATCTCCCTTACTACTTTCCCTACTTAATATTATGGAGGAGGTTGCGGAGCAGAGAATCTCGGCGTCTGTCTTGGAACAATTTAAATTAAATTAAATTATAAAAAGTCCTGATGGAAGGTGGTCACTGCTGATTATGACTGCTAGACGATTTTTTAATGTTAAACGGCAGTTAATGGCAGACAAACAGACAAGCGGGCCACCTGATGGTGCGTGGTCACCGCCGCCTATGGACATCAGCAATACCAAGGGCGCTACCAATGCGTCGCCCGCGTCTAAAGAGACATCTTGAACGATCCCATGTCATAGTCCAAAGGCAACACTGTGGCTGGGAGCTCATTCCACATTCGAATTGTACAAGCGAGAAAGTTCTACTAACCTCCATGTGGACACCACTAGAAGGTCTACGTAGTGGGGATGAGTAGATACCTAGCCCGCGGCGGGTGGTGCGATGGTGGAACTGTGCTGTGGGCACGAGATCAAAGAGTTCCTAGTTTTTATTTTTTAAGTTACTTAATTTTTTTATTTTTTTATTGTACATATTTAGGTTTTATATTATTAGTTGTTATATAAATAAATAAATTTATTAATAAGCAAAAATAAAAAGAGTTCTTCTAAACACTCCCCATTGTATGGCCAGTAGAACACACACAGGAGAGCTGAACTTCAAAGCTACAGGACAACGTCATAGCCGAATTATATCTGACTACCGTATTGCGACAGATTGCAAACAACGTAGGTAACGAAAATTATTAATAAAACTGTAGGTATAAAATTATGTAATTAGCTTTACATACTGACCTATAGTGGCACAGTAGAGATAACTTAAACATTAACATAGAGCTGTTAATATGCAGACAATGCATGAAAATAAACAAAGACCTTATAAAAAACGTGCCCACAGCTGACTTCTTGCTAAATTTGCCTCAGGTATGTATTAGAGGTATCTATGTATATTGGCCGTGTGGTGTCCGGCAGAGTAGAATAGCACCAACCCCTTACATTCATAAGTGTCGTACAAGGCGACTAATGTTTTCGAGGCAAAAGATCAAAAGTCTCCGTAGTCTGGAAAACGGGCAGCAGCATTTTCCATTATTATATTTAAACACTGCGATCTCCAACCCGCCTGCCAAGCGTGGAGATTATGGAAATAACCTCCCCTTTCGTGGGAGAGGCCCTAAGTCCTGCAGTGGACTGTTACGGGCTGTGATGATGATGTATATTAGGGGAGCGTCGGTTAGCTAGTGGTAAAGGTACCCGACTCTCTAGCGAGACGTACCGGGTTCGAATCCCGCTGCGGTCATACACCAATGACTCTTTTCTGAATGATGTACATTAGTTGAACACTAACCGATGCTCTTACGGTGAGGGAAAACATCGTGATAAACCTGCACATTCAGGCGACTGAATGTGTAACCATGATACAATTCGGTCTGGATCTGATTAGGTAGGGTTTATTTATATCATAAACTTAAAATTGTTTATGTACTGGCTTCTGTATCCCCTAGCTGGGGTAGTTAGTTAGGAAGGATTGCGATTTAGGGGTGTCGGAACGTTTGGAGAATACACAAAAAAACTACAATATGTGTTTCTGATGCCCATAGGCTGCGGTGACCACTTTCTATCAGGTGGCCGACTCGCCGCCGCACAGTGATTCAGATTTGAAAAAAAATGGACATAGCAAAATAGTCATAATTTTGACAAAAAAAAATTTCTACCGATATTGCTTTCTTTATTTTTTTTGACCATGTTAGACACAATTTATCGAAAAATTTAACATGACAAATGTTGTTGTAAATCAGATTTCCTATCGGCAGCAATTTTTTTTGTCCAAATTATGTATTTTTTTGCTATGTCCATTTTTTTTCAAATCTGAATCACTGTGTGCCAGTTTGACTGCCGTACCTACATTTAAAATAAAATTAACTGATTATAATTTACGATTACATAGACCTGAATCAGTGTGGGCACTTGGATTGCTGAGTTTTTGTTACAAGTAGGAATACTTGAGATCGTATTTGATAATTTTTTGTTTTGAACCTACTAAGCATGTGGCATAGCAGTAAATACGAAAAATAGAACTGCGGTATCTACGGCTGAGTGTTCGATAGCAGTAAAATTTGATAAGAGCACTTGACTCAAATAGATTGGAACAGTGTAGGACAAGTTGAAAGTTCCACTTCACGTTCTCTAGTCGAGCAGAGTGGTTGGGTGTGTCTGAAAAAAAAATGGCGTCGAAAGTTCCGGTTGTCACTTTAAAAAATGGAAAAACTGTTCCCGCCATTGGATTGGGAACTTGGAAGGTGAGTTGACTGTTTTTACCGACGAATTTGGTGTGATAGTCCCGGAGGAAAAACCATACCTACCAGTTACAGGTACCTATTCTGTATACCTGGATGCCACAGAGGAACTCTTAAATAAATTGGAACGCTTACAAAACCTGTGTATCAGATTCATTTTTGGACTGCGCAAATATGACCACATTTCAAACTATCGTTCTCAACTCAAGTGGCTCCCAATTCGCTTGCGCAGGAATGCTCATATCCCGCTCCGGCCATGTACCAATGACTGTTTTCTGAGTTATGTACATTAGTTGAATACTAACCGATGCTCTTACGGTGAGGGAAAACATCGTGATGAAACCTGCACATTCAGGCGACTGTATGTGTAACCATGATCCAATCTGGTCAGGTTCCCCTGGTAACAGGGTCATGGAGGTCAGATGGCAGTCGCTCCACTGTAATTACTTGACCTGCCAAATCCTGGATCATGGTCAAAGGCGGACCCCGGGCTCTCGTTCTCGAGAGCACAACCGGGACATTAACGCCAAGATGATGATGAGGAATGCTCATATCCTATCCACCCTCTATAACGTCCTTCATAATCCTTCCGCTCCCTCATACCTCCGTGACCGATTCCACTTTTCTCGTCCACAAGACAAACCATGTTGTTCCAGTGTTAGATCGTCGCTGGATATCCCCATCCACCATTCCGACTTCTACTCCTACTCCTTCACTGTTCATGCCGCAAGACTGTGGAATTCTCTCCCGCGCGAAGTGCATGATTGTCAATCTATAGCAATCTTTAAGAAACGTGTAAAAGAACATTATCTTTCCTTCTGTGCCTGAATGTTCTACAATACCTGAATATATTTTAGTATGTATATGTGTATGTGTATATTTATACTATTGTGTGTATTTAGTATCTTATTTATAATTTATGTAGTTTATAATTTTTGCACGTCTTATCCCATATACTCTACTATGTCTCTCTTCTATAGGCCTGCTGGAAGAGATTTCTTCTTAGAAATAAGTAATGCCTGTTGTGTCGTCTTTCATTTTTGTAATTTCTGTTTACTATATATTGTGTGCAATAAATTGTTAAATAAATAAATATGATGCGATAAACTGTTAGATAATGTTAATATAAGCCAGCTATGGATCGTGCGTGAGGTTCACTGACCTGTTAAACAGGACAGTGGTAAGGATGAAACGGTTGACCTTTAGTATTACTAATCGTCAAAACTCAGAATTTCAGTAGCTTGAAAACCACTTGGAAATAAAATCCTCAAAATCGGTATATGTTTTTAAAAGATTTGTAAATTTGTGAAAGGGCTGTACACGTTGGCTGTAAAAAGTCATGTTCTTTGTCCTGCCACCCATCTTAGCACCCAACTGTCAGTGTCACTGTCAAAAACTTTCGACTGCGCTCTTTCTTACTTTTCCTGCCGGGTATTTAGTTTGTCGTTATTTATTTGTGATATTATCTCATAAATCTCGATAAAGTTTTAACAGACCTTACCGTACTTTACAAATTCACAAGATGACTGCTTTGGCGCCAAAAGTAAAGTTCTACAACGACATCGAATGCCCGATACTGGGCATCGGAACTTGGAAGGTACATGAATTAAATATTACACGGTATTGCGCCACAATTAACTGTATCGATCGATCAGTTTCTATCACAAACTCTAATAACATACGTGACGTGTGTAGATAATCAATATAACTTCATTCCACACCGGAAAAGTTCATAGTTTCCGAATACACAAACACGCTCATAAAATGTTTGTTTTGTTACATACGCCGTGTGTTTTCGATTAGATCATCGTTCAATGCCAACTAGCGCTATGGAAAATATAATATCTTTTTTTTTTTTTTTTTTTTTTTTTTTTATATTAAACAAGACAGGCATTTGACCGCCATCTCACCTGTTGGTAAGTGACGATGCGGCCGAAGATGGAGCATGCCCGTCTTGGAACAGCCTATTCACTCTAGCCTTGAAGGCATCCAGATTATATTGATCAGGGAACACACTCGCAGGCAACGCGTTCCACTCCTTAGCCGTACGCATTATAAAAGTCAAGCCAAAGCGGCTCGTGCGGATAGTTGGAAGTTCCACGACATAAGGATGAAGCGCTCGCCCGGATCGTGTCTCCCGATGGCGGAAAGGGGACGGCGGAATGAGGTCGTGCAGCTGCTTCGCACACTCACCGAAATGTAACCTGTAGAAGACCGACAGACGCGCAACCCTACGCCGATGCTCAAGGCTCTGCAGCCTAGCTTCAATCAACTGTGGGTCACCAATCATCTTCTTTGCACGTTTTTCCACCGAATCCAAAGCCGCCAGTTGATATTTGGCTGATCCATCCCAGAGGTGACAGCAGTACTCCATGCAGGATCGGACTTGTGCTTGATATAACTGAATCAACTGCTTTGAAGTGAAATACCGCTTAACCTTCGAGAGGACACCAAGTTTTTTTGCTGCAATCTTTGCCTTGGATTCGATGTACTGACCGAAGTTGAGATTGGTAGAAAGCTCAACACCTAGAAGCTGTAGGTTGTCGGTAATTTCCACAGGAACATCCCGAAAAGTTGGAGTAAGATGGAATGGACTCCTTTTGGCGGAAAACAAACACGCCTGAGTTTTGGTTGCGTTGAACGTCACCAGATTGGCTTCACCCCAATCAGAGACTGCCTTGAGAGCGTTGTTCAAACGATCAACCATAACCTCTCGAGAATACTGAATATCGTTCCTATTGGCTTTTGCATCTGACAGATATCTATCCGTTACTGTGCTGTCGTCTGCGTACCCAAAGGTACCTGGTATCGTTAGCAGATCGTTAATATGCAGCAGGAATAAAGTCGCGGACAGTACCGATCCCTGAGGAACTCCCGCGTCGATAGCCTCAAGATTAGACGAGTAGCCATCGATAACTACACGGATTGAACGTCCACTCAGAAAATCCGATAGCCAGGTGCAAAAGCCAACAGGAATACCAAATGAAGGAAGCTTGCTTAGAAGGCCCGCATGCCAAACCCTGTCAAAGGCCTTGGAGATATCAAGAGACACAGCAAGGGCCTCGCCATGTCTCTCAATGGCCTCACTCCACAATTGAGTGGCATACACCAGAAGATCTAGGTATTAAAGACAATAATTTTTGTTACACTTCCATTTTAAATCATAATATTGTTAAGAACTTTAGATGTAAACAATTTTGGATAAGCTGGTCAAGGTCAGGGTGCATTGGTTCTTATTGGAGGAGAGCTTTGGACCAGCAGTGGACTTTTAATACCCATAGGATGATGAAGATACCCAAAATTAATAAGTTCATTTATTAAGTATTTGATTTTAGATATAATTTTGAAATTAAATCAGGTGAAATGGCAGTTAAATGAGTAGTAATTTGTTAATAAATATTGCCTGTGTCCTTCCTGAATAAAATGTCATACTGAATTCTAATACAAAATGTTGATAAACATCATTACAAAGACTATGCCACTTGACATTAGGCATAAGTGTATTACTACTTCAAGAAATGTTTAGTTTACAGCTACAGCTATCTTTAGCCAAAATGAGTTCGCTTAAAGACGGGCAATTACTGTCCCTTAGGACCAAATAACTCGTTTCAATATAATAAATGGTCAGCATATTTTTTTCATCCTCATGTTTTGGGCCTGAATACACACCTTTAAAATTAAAATTTGTTATCAAAACTGCTTGAAACTGTGTTAAAATTGCTTCCAAAGGTCGTAGTTTCGATCATAATTGCATATTTACTATGTAATATTAACAATTTTTTATTGAAACCATTACGGGTTTTTACTGCTCTTACACTTACATTGAGGGAAAACATCGTGATGAAACCTGCACGTTCAGGCGGCTGAATGTGCCCAATAGGATCAGGTTACCCTGATAGCAGGGTCAAGGAGGCCAGATGGCACCTCCACTATAATTACCTGATCTGCCAAATCCTGGATCATGGTCAAGGTAGTACCCTAACCCTCGTGCACAAGAGCACAACCGAAACATTAACGCCAAGATGATGAACTGACAGGCAATTAGCAAAAGAAGCAATTTGCGACTTGGTTCTGATATGAGCCCTTACGCGGGTTCGTAGCAACTCATCCCATTCGCAGCGAAACCTTGCCAAATCCTGGATCATTGTCCAGGCGCACCCATTAACGCCAAGATGACATATAACTGTCAGGTATCAGCGAATGGGAGGAGCTGCTATGAACCCTACGCCATACGGTCCATGAGAACCTAAAACCAAAACTCTTTTATTCGTCGGAGGTTAAATATAGTTAAAACATTGCCATTTCACAGAAACCATGATTACGGAACTGGCACAGTTATCGCAATATGCCAAAACAATACTCCATTGAATTGGTTGGTGATATCATATCTCTTGACAAATGGAAGGTTAGGACTTATGTGATGGCACTTATGTCATTCTTATCAATGCTTGCTTATTATTACTTTGATTCACGGTTTATTCCATGGCTCTGACATGCTGTTTATGGCTGATTTGTGTGTCACTATTATATAATAAGCATAAGATAGCGTCGGTGGCCGAGTGGTTAAGGTATCCGACTCGTAAGCGAGAGACACCGGGTTCGAATCCCTCTGCCGCCGTGGCAGCAGTGGGCCTCTCGCTTTGCGAGTTGGTTTCCTTCACCACTAGGCCACCGACGCAAATTGCCTGTCAGTTCATCAGACGCGTGTCAGCCAGAAGACGCCCACTGCTGGGCATAGGCCTCCCCCAGTGATCTCCACAAAGGCCGGTCCTGTGCTTTCCGCATCCAACTGGTCCTGATCCTTACCAGGTCGTCGGTCCACCTTGTTAGAGGCCTACCCACGCTGCGTTTGTCAGTTGTCATGCAAATGATACATGAAGAATATTACGTTCGTATTGTTTTGTCGCATACACCAAATCGTAAATAATTTCACGTCAGTTAGTTCATTACATAATAAGTTACTGATACGGTGCCTTCCGCTGTTAAATACTGTTGCCACGTAACTCTGCATTACTCGGTTGGTTTGATATTGAAACAATCATTTGATGTTTGATTAGATAATGCTGCGTATCTGCCTGGAGCATAGAACATGGAAAAATTCGGTGGTGTTTGTTTCGGGTTTATTGCAAAAGTTAGATATGGGATGTTTGGTGGGCGTCGGTGGCTTAATGGCTGGTCTGATTCGTAAGCGAGAGGTAAAGAGTTCGATTCCCTGTGCCGCCATGTGCTAATGACTATTTTCTGAGTTATGTATGAGTGTTGAATGCTAACCGCTGCTCTTACGGTGAGGGAAAACATCGCGATGAAACCTTCAGCCGGCTGAATGTGTAACTATGATCCTATCTGGTCAGGTTCCCCCGGTAGGGTTACGGAGGTCAGATTGCAGTCGCTCCATAATTATCTGATCTGCCAAATCCTGGATCATGGTCAAAGCGGACCTCGTCCTTCGTGCGCGAGAGCACAACCGGGACATTAACGCTGCGATGATGATATCTAGTAAATATGAGAAAACTGTTGGTTTACAAAAAGAAATATAATACTAGCCATTCATGGATATTAGTCAATAAACAGATAAACTCTGAATGGTCCTATTGACAGCTCATATCTACATCCCCTGACTGTTCGGTTGACCTATTTCATAACTACATAATTGGTTGGGTCGATTATTATTATGGACGTCATAAATATTATATAAGTAAGCTCAGGTCAAGGCTACGGTGCGTGTGGTAACAGAATTTTATCGTACTAGTGACCAGCAACGGTTAAACCATGGGTTTTGTCGGTGTTTCTTTATGACATACATAGCCGGGGCGGGTGCCCCGGCTTCGTACGTGTCGACAAATCAAATCAACATCCGAAAAAATCATCTTAGCGGTAATGTCCCGGTTGTGCTCTCGCGCATGAGGGCCCGGGGTCCGCCTTGACCATGATCCAGGATTTGGCAGGTCAGGTAGTTACAGTGGAGCGACTGCCATCTGACCTCCGTGACCCGGCAACCAGGGGAACCAGACCAGATTGGATCATGGTTACACATCTAGTCGCCTGAATATGCAGGTTTCATCACGATGTTTTCCCTCACCGTAAGAGCATCGGTTAGTATTCAACTAATGTACATAACTCAGAAAACAGACCATGGTATATGGCCGGAGCGGGATTCGAACCCGGGACCTCTGGCTTACGAGTCGCATACTGTAACCGCTCGGCCACCGACGCTCCAAGACAAATCAAATCGACATAAATGCGTTTATTCAGTTTAGGTTTTCACATTATCTTATGAACGTCATACAATATAAAATTAATGCTGGGCACCACGGCATCTTCGAGAGAGAAATTATTCTCTTGTATGATGTAACTCTTAAAATGAGAAGGCCAGTCCCTTAGTTAAACGCCGGCATTTAATTGAATGCCTAGGTCGGTCGTTTGTTGAACTAGCAACACTCAACTTTTAACTAATTGGCTTATAAGCTAGCCCTTTGAAGACGGCTGACGTAAAATCAGGCAGGTAGCCGAACGGTTGAGTAGCAGACTCGTAAGCGAGAGGTACCGGGTTCGAATCCCGCTGCGACCATGTATCAATGACTCTTTTCTGAGTTATGTACATTAGTTGAACACTAACCTTTGCTCTTCCGGCGAGGAAAAGCATCGCGATGAAACCTGCAATTTAATATTTCAATATTTAAATTAACGATGTGAATTTTATTCTATTAATAACTGTAATGACGATGTATATTTAATACTATAAATAAATTAATATGAATATGTATATGAATACCCCGCCCATTGATATGGCTAAATCCCACTAACAGAGGCTTTTCTAACCAAAACCCCTATCTCCCCCCCAGTCGAAACCCGGCGAAGTGACCCAAGCGGTAAAAGACGCGATAGACGTCGGCTACCGGCACATCGACTGCGCTTTCGTGTACGGGAACGAGCGGGAGGTCGGCGACGCGATCGCGGCTAAGCTCGCCGAGGGCGTGGTCAAGCGGTGAGTACAGCGCCCCCGCTGGGAGCACGCACGTCGGTATCCATGTTAAAGAAAGAAAGAAAGAAAATATTTATTGCACAAGGACTCCACGACACCACAAGCAGGCACAAAAAAAAAACAAAGAACAAATTATGAACAAAACGCACAAAAAATTAACGTAATGTTAAAAAGAATTATAATAAATGTACCTACCTACAGTTTTTTAACAATCTCGCTGCGAAAATTATAACTAAATACACTTCTAGAAGGCAGCGAGACAGTTGATACTTATTCTTACGTAGTATATAACTTTATCAGGTGGTAGGACTCTGTCAAGTCTGAGGAGTCCGCCTGGGTGAGTACCACCGCCTTATCTATTTCCCCCGTCAAGCAACATTGCTTGCATTGTTCTGTTCCGGTTTGAAGGATAAGGTAGCCAAGGCATTTCATCTTAGTCCTCACAGTGACCACGCACCTGCGGTTCTGCATTTTTGTTGCCTGCAACCTAAATGTATGAATCGTTGCTGTTATGGGCGACAGTTACCGCTTACCACCAGGCGGGCTGTCTGCTTGTTTACCACTGCGTAGCATAAAAATCAAATAATGAAGTCCACCGTAAACAAAGGTACGCGGTAGGAACCTAGTACCATACCTTTAAAATGTGTGATAAAAACCGCGTTCGTTTACAAACATTTCTATATTCCACGAATCCCTCCACAGCGAGGACCTGTTCATCACCTCGAAGCTCTGGAACACGTTCCACCGGCCGGACCTGGTGCGCGGCGCGCTGCTCAAGTCGCTGGAGAACCTGCAACTGGAATACCTGGACCTGTATCTGATTCACTGGCCTCAGGCGTATAAGGTGAGTGGAATTCTTGAAACCCGACGAAGAAAGATGGGTGTTGTAAATTTGTCGTATGACTCTGTGGCTCTGTCTAGGTGTGTGTTTGTCTGTGGCATATTTAGGGTTTCTTTATTTGAAAGCCAGTTCAATCAAGATGTTTCTTAGGTTGTTTCATTAAAATTGGTTCAGTAGTTTAGGAAATACATACGTACGTAAACATACGTAACAACACATACGTAAACATTACTACTACACTACATTATATTCATCATCATCACAGCCCATTACAGTCCACTGCAGGACTAAGGCCTCTCCCAAGAAAGGGGAGGTTATTGCCATAATCTCCACGTTTAGCAGGCGGGTTGGAGATCGCAGTGTTATAAATATAACAATGGAAAACGCTGCTGCCCATTTCCCAGCCTACGGAGACTCTTAAATGTTTGCCTCGAAAAGATTAGTCGCCTTGTACGACACCCACGAGTTTAAAGGGTTGGTGCTATTCTACTCTGCCGGACACCACACGGCCAACTACATTCTATTAGAAAACTAAAATAGAACATAAATAACAATTACTTCACTTATAGTTCCTACATGCTATAAATGTTCCAACTTTGTAAATACTTATTACTTATATAATATGTCCAATCGCAAATATATTAATAATTTTCTAACTACTTAAGATATATTGAATAATTTAATGGTACAAAACCATAAGTACGTACACAATTTATTACTTAACCTTTGTTTATGCAATAAACTTAGTTTTAAGTTTAAAATTGCAATGCCCGTAAGGGTTCATAAGGTTAATGTTAATGTAATTTATGAAGCAATAAATAAATAAATAAATATTGAAGAATATGTGTACCCACTTGGCCGAGGATGATCCGACGTTGTTTTCGTCGGCTAAGTTATCGCATCTATGGTGGTATTTTCTACGGGCTTAGCCCACCACTCATTCCCACCGCTGCAACTCCTGTGTAGCCAGGACTTACAGCGGCGACCACGCACAGGGCGTGAGTTTCAACAACCAGGCGCGCCCGAGGACAAGCTAATGCTGTCATGGAACCCGCAACAAATTGAATTAAGAATATATAATATAATTAGGTATGTATAGTAATATATATGTATATATATAATATTATGTATGTATAATATGTGTTTTTATATAATATGTATGTAATTTTAGTACATGTTTATGTAAGTAAGTAATATGTTTATCAATATCTACCGTAGTAAGTTTAAGTGTACACTTTTAGTACCTGCATTTAAGTTAAACCTGTTCCTATGACTCCAAGGTTTGCTTGTAGAAAACTCAATTAATGAGTTAAGCTCGCCTTTGTACATCTCTGTTACTGTACTGTATAATTATGTCATATTTGTGTACAATAAAGAATAAGAAGTAACTGCTGTAGAAAAGGAAGTGTACCCACCTCATAAGTGGTAGTTTGTTTTTGAGAGGCAATCCGCTGCGTATCTACTGTGAGACACATTAGCTTGAGAAATCGTAATAAATTTTAGCCAACTTAAAAGTGTCGTATTTATTGGTGGAAAATCACCGCAAAGGAGATCAAAACTCCACGAGACCTGGCCAGTGTAGTTTAAAAAATTTAAGCGCACATGGATGCATAGGAAAGCATCCGACCGTGAGTCGTGGAAGTTTGAAAGGGATGCCTTTGTCCTGCAGTGGGACAGAAATGGCTAACAATAATAATAAATAAATAATGGATAGGCGGTGTGGTGTCCGGCAGAGTAGAATAGCACCAACCCCTTACATTCATGGGTGTCGTACAAGGCGACTAATGTTTTCGAGGCAAAAGATCAAGAGTCTCCGTAGTCTAGAAAATGGGCAGCAGCATTTTCCATTATTATATTTAAACACTGCGATCTCCAACCCGCCTGCCAAGCGTGGAGATTATGGCAATGACCTCCCCTTTCGTGGGAGAGGCCCTAAGTCCTGCAGTGGACTGTTACGGGCTGTTATGATGATGATGAATGGATGCATAGGGACAGACGGCGGGAAGCGACTTTTCTTTTTGTATTTGTTTATGTATTTAATTTATTTTTTTATTTGTTTATGTATTTAATTTTAATGATGTTTTTTAGTTTTTAATTTAATGTGTTTAAAATATGTTGTGTCTTATTTATATAGATACTTATTGATATTTGCAGTGTTTTACACTCGTGCTCTAGGCTTTGTCCTTCGTTGTGGGAAGTCACTCAAAAGGATGAAAACGCTTAAGGTTCTATACTGTGCTTATGTCAGAAGTTATCTTGAATACGCAAGTCAAGTCTGGAGTCCACACTCTAATATCCACTCTGATCGGATAGAAAAAGTGCAAAGGAAATTTACCAGATTTCTTAGTTTTAAGTTTAAAATACCTAAACTTGATTACAAGAAGCGTTGTGTTCGGTTTCACTTGCTACCTCTCAATTCGCAGAGAAATTGCAGATATAGTGTTTTTGATAAAGATTGCGCAGTCCAAAATTGATTGTCCACTACTTTTGTCTAATTTGTTTTTAAATTTACCATATTACCACTCACGTAGTAAAGAATTACTCCATGCTCCATACGCTCGCACAAATTATCGCATGAACAGTTTCATGTTGCGATCGGCAAGGGCATTTAATGATTTACCCGCTGATGAGCATATAGACTTATTTTTCAGTAGCGTTATGCAAGTTAGGAACATTATGATTAAGATCTTTATTTCTAAGTTCGATATATCTACCTAATGTATGTTTACTACAGTGTTAATTTCGTGTAAGTACCTACCTACACTAAACATTTCAATGTACTAGACCTCTTTATAGTAAATTTGTGAAATTTATCTGTGTTGTCTCGTAAATGGCTGATGGAAATTATGCTATTGTACTTATCTTATTGTTGTAAGCTGTGAGACATCCAAATACAATAAAATAAAATAAAATAAATAAATAAATTAGTAATAGGTACTGTGAAGCTGTAAATTTATGGTAAATAAATAAATTCCTACTCGGAAGCAAGGCGGCTACTACGCGGGCATAATGCGATTTGTAAGCGGCGGCGTATAAACGGACCCTGACTGTTAACAGCACTGAAATCTAAACCCAGTCAATCTTCAGAAATCGCTTTAAGCGATAAGGCCGCCTGTTGTTTTCTCTGTTGCTACCGATATGTACCGACTGCATCCTGTATTTATGCAATAAAGTGTTCGTTCATTCATTCGTTCATTCTTCTCAACAGGAAGGAGGCGACCTGTTCCCATCAGACGAGAACGGCAAGATCATCTTCTCTGATGTAGACTACGTTGACACCTGGAAGGCTCTGGAGCCAGTGGTGGCCGAGGGGCTCAGCCGCAGCATTGGCCTCTCCAACTTCAACTCCAAGCAGGTCGAACGAGTGCTCGGGGTCGCGAAGGTCAAGCCGGTTGTTAATCAGGTGAGAATGAGGAAGGTCTGGTGCCAACAAGGTAAGAATGAAGAAGGTCTGGTGCCAACAAGGTAGGAATGCAGAAAGCATGTTGTCAACCAGGTAATTATGAAGAAATTGTGCTGTAAACCAGGTAGGAACGCAGAATAGCTATTGTCAACTAGGTAAGATTGAAGAAAAACAGTTGTCAACGAGGCAAGAATGAAGAAAGGCTGTTGTCAATCAGATAAGAATGAAGAAAACCTATTGTCAAACAGGTAAGAATGAAGAAAGACTTGTCAGTCAGGTAAGAATGAAGAAATACTGCTGTAAACCAGGTAAGAATGAAGGCAGACAACCAGTGCGTCTAGCACAAGTTGCTTTCTGCATTTAAACGACTGAATTTAGCCAAATGTAGTAAGCGCATTATTTAGTACGTATTTTAACAACGGAACTTACTCGCCAGTAGCGCCATCTAGTGGAAATTTGGTCGCGTGATTACCCCCATTGCATTGCAACTGTCATACGCGATATAGCCATTGACAAGCACGACATCTAGCGAAAGCTTTGACAAACAGCACTTGCTTTAGCTAATGCTGAGCTGGGGTCTTTTTTTGGCATCGCATTGGTACATCTTTTATTGTATTTGTGTGTTTGCACCTACTTTGATTTAGTTTAGCATTGAACCGTTCTAAATTTACCTTCATATATTGTAAACGCTTAAGAGCGTCGGTGGCCGAGCGGTTACTGTATCCGACTCGTAAGCCAGAGGTCCCGGGTTCGAATCCCGCTCCGGCCATGTACCAATGACTGTTTTCTGAGTTATGTACATTAGTTGAATACTAACCGATGCTCTTACGGTGAGGGAAAACATCGTGATGAAACCTGCACATTCAGGCGACTGGATGTGTAACCATGATCCAATCTGGTCAGGTTCCCCTGGTAGCAGGGTCACGGAGGTCAGATGGCAGTCGCTCCACTGTAATTACCTGACCTGCAAATCCTGGATCATGGTCAAGGCGGACCCCGGGCCCTCGTTCTCGAGAGCACAACCGGGACATTAACGCCAAGATATTTTTTTTTATATTGTAAACGCTTTCGATTTTGTGATGTCAATAAAATCATGTCAATGTCTGTGCCTAATACAACTACACCTCCCCAGGTGGAATGCCATCCGTACCTGAACCAGCAGCGTCTCCAGGACTTCTGCGAAGCCCGAGGGATCAAGCTGACAGCGTACTCCCCTCTCGGGTCGCCCGACAGGCCTTGGGCGAAGCCCGGCGATGCGCAGCTGATGGACGACCCGAAACTGAAGGCCATTGCTGACAGGCTGGGAAAGACTGTGGCGCAGGTGCTCATCAGGTAGGACTCTAGTGGGAGGATTTGGTAGGATGGATGTGGCTCGACCAATGGTAGGACCCTGGTGGACCAATAGTATGACCACAATGGTAGGACCACCACGGTAGGACCACTATGAGTGGTAGCAGCCGAAACTGAAAGACATCGCTGATAAGCTGGGGAAGACCATCGCTCATCAGATGAACGGTATCACCTTTAGTGGAAACAATGGTGTGATCATCTTCGTAGAACCACTTTGGTAGGACCACTGGTAGAACTAACCGCTATGCTAGGTGGAACCACTTAGGTAGGAACACAGGTACGTCTTCGGTTTACCAACGATATTAGGACATTACGAACTTATTGCGAAGCTCAACGTTCGATTACCTTTAAACTACGAAACGGTCACCCATCCAGTTACCCAATAAGGCATGTGTTGCCTAACTTCTGCTATCGGTCTCGCAAGATCTCACCCATTAGACCTAGCTATGGCCGCTTCACTACTACTAAACCACTAATATGAAAAAAAAAAACCTTCCCCAGATACCAGATAGACCGCGGCAACATAGTGATACCGAAGTCGGTGAACAAGTCCCGCATCGCGAGCAACTTCGCCGTGCTGGACTTCAAGCTCTCGCGCGAGGACCTCGAGCTGGTCAGCAGCTTCCACTGCGACGGCCGGTTCGTGCCCATGACCGCGTGAGTATTTGAAAAAAAAAAAACAAAAAAAAGTGACCTCGAAATGATCCCAAAATGATTCTGTCGTGACCCCAAAATTACCGCACCGAGACCCAAAAATTACCCCGCCGTTGCCCAAAAATGACCCCCATAAGCCCAAAATTACCCCGCGGTGACTTCAAAATTACCCTGCTGTGACCCCAAAAATACCTCGCAGAGACCCCAAAATTACCCCGCCGAGATCCCTAAATGATCCCACCGTAACCCCAAAATTACCCCGCATAGACACTATATTAACCCGCCGAGACCCCAAAATTACCCCACAGAATCCCCAAATTACCCCACAGTGACCCCAAAATTACCCCGCCGTGACCCCAAAAACGCTCCATCGTGTCGCCAAAGTGATGCTGTTGTCACTCCAAAATTATCCTGTCCTACCCTAAAATATCGCGCTGTGTATAAAAATACACCATCGTTATCCCATAATGGGCCAATCACAATGAGTCGGTGAACAAGTTCAAGTTCTCGCGCGAGGACCTCGAGCTGGTCAGCAGCTTCCACTGCGACGGCCGTTTCGTGCCTATGACCGCGTGAGTATTCAAAAAAATACAAAAAAAAATGACCCCGAAATGATTCTGTCGTAAGCCCAAAATTACCCCACCGTGACCCCAAATTTACCCAACGTGACCCCAAAATGATCCCGCCGTGGCCCCAAAAGTACCCCATCGTGACCCCAAAATTACCCCGCTTTAACCCCAAAATTACCCCGCGACCGCAAAAACTGATCCCGCCGTGACCCCAAAATTACTAGCCTACCGTGACCCCAAAATTACTAGCCTGCCGTGACCCCAAAATTACCCCGCCGTGACCCCAAAAACATTCCTTCGTAAATATCACGCTGTGTATAAAAATGCACTATCGTTATCCCATAAGCTGGTCAGTAGCTTCCACTGCGACGGCCGGTTCGTGCCCATGACCACGTGAGTATCGGCATTGGGTAAAAAAAAGGGAAGAAGATATTTGTCGTGACCCCAAAAGGATCGCACCGTGACCCTAAAACTGATCTCGCTGTGACCCCAAAATTCTTCTGTCACGACCCCAAACTGATACCAAAGTAAACCCGACGTGATCCCAAAATGTTTCTGTCTTTATCCCAAAATTATTCTGTCGTGACCCCAAACTGATCCCAGAGTGATCCCAAAATGATTCTGTCGTGACCGCAAACTGATCCCAGAGTGATCCCAAAATGATTCTGTCGTGATCCCAAACTGATACCAGAGTAATCCCAAAACTGTTTATGCCGTGACCCCAAACTGATTCATCGTGACCCCAAAACTAATTCTATCGTGACCCCAAAAATACCCCGCCGTGACTCCAAAATTATTCTGTTGTGAACACAAATAATTGAAAACAAAATTCTTTGCCGTGACCACAAAGGGATCAGCCCGTGATCCCAAAATGATTCTGTCGTGACCCCAAACTGATCCCGGCATGATCCCTTTTTTTATACAGGTGATAAACAAGCGAATGCATATGTAGAGCGAATGGATGATAGAAGATTGACGAAAGAGATATATAGCGCGAATCTGGAAAACCGGCCCTTAAGAGACCCAGGAAAACATTCACTGATCAGATCAGTGATGTTCTCAAAAAGCTGGGGTCCAAAGTGGTAAGAATAAAAGGAGATGTATGAAAAGAGTTGTGGATATATGCGAGGCTAGGGAGTTGCGTCAGGACAGAGCAAAGTGGCAGTCCATAGTCTCTGCCTACCCCACCTGTGGGACACAGGCGTGAGCTTTATGTATGTATGTATGATAAACAAGCCTTTTGTTTTATTTTTCAGATCTTACGGACACAAGTACCACCCATTTGAAAAGGACGAATTCTGAAACCTTTACTGATTCTGTTATGTACAAAGAAAATACTAAAGTATGATATTTTTGTTATATGTTGCACCAGTGTTCTGTATTTGCGTAAGATTGAATTAATAAATATGGTATATTGTTTTTATTTGTTTATTTTTAACCTCCGACGAAAAAAGAGGGATGTTTATAAATTCGACGTGTGTATCTGTAGCTCTTTCTTTCTGTGTCATCGTAGTTCCTGAACGGATGGGCCGATTTAGATTCGGTTTTCTCTATTTAGACATAGACATAGACGTATCTGTATTTGGTCCAATAACACATTAAAAAAAACTTAAAACTAACTTAATAAGGAAGCAGGGCGATGCATCATCGGACCAAATTGGACCAAAGTCAGTATTTCAAAGTCAGTTTAATCGACATGGTTCTTAGCTTTGTTTCATTAAAATCTGTTATGTTGTTTAGAAAATCGTAAAAGAGCGTCGGTGGCCGAGCGATTAAAGTATCCGACTCGTAAGCCAGAGGCCCCGGATTCGATTCCCGCTCCGGCCATGTACCAATAACTGTTTTCTGAGTTATGTACATTAGTTGAATACTGACCGATGCTCTTACGCTGAGGGAAAACATCGTGATGAAACCTGCACATTCAGGCGACTGGATGTGTAACCATGATCCAATCTGTTCAGGTTCCCCTGGTAGCAGGATCATGGAGGTCAGATGGCAGTCGCTCCACTGTAATTACCTGACCTGCCAAATCCTGGATCATGGTCAACGCGGACCCCGGGCCCTCGTTCTCGAGAGCACAACCGGGACATTAACGCCAAGATGATTATTTTTATGTTGTTTAGAAAATATTTGAGTTTAAATTAACTTGGTCGAGGGTTATCCGAGATTTTCTATCAGTAAGGTTATTATGATCTGATTCCGTCTTCCCCTTCAAACTTAGGGACTTATATCTGAATGCACTAAACTCAGGCGACGCTAAGTAATGCCTAAATGTTTATTTATTTTATTTATTTATTTACAAATCTCTTTATTGTACGTATAAGGACAGTAGAAAATTGTTACAGTTAGTCTTCATAGTACAATGGCGGTCTTATCGCTAAAAGCGATCTCCTCCAGACAAACATTTTCACGGACATCGTGGAAGGATCTTAGAGAGAGCAGGCATGCAATGTACAGAGAGTCAACTTGAACACTATCTACATTAAATGATGAACAAAGGTTTCAAATACAAATTATGAAAAAACAAAAAAATAAGTTCTTAACGAGAAAAGCATTGCTCCAACACAAACCTTAAGTGAAGCCTAAACTCGCGAAGACATTGATCATGCGAATAACTAAAGGTTTAGGAATTTAGTAAGATGGCAACTTAAGTATCGCCTAAGTTGAGTGCGATCGGGTATTAGTATTTTTTTTTTGGTTTAATAGGTAGGCAGGGGAAATCCGTCATGGACACCTGGGAAGGGGACCCAGGTAGTGCCGGACTCTTACCGGCTAAAACCCCTACCTGCCCTCGAAAGCCTCTGGTGAAGCCAGAGTCTTTCGGTGGTGAAATGAGTTCGCGAAAAAGAATGTGGGTTAAGGTGAGGGTACCTGTGCACATCAGGCGTGCCATTGGATACATGCACCCGGTGTGCACAGGTTTCTTAAAGCTACAAGGATGAAATATATATTATATAATATTAATTATTACACAACATGTCATGCACCTATGGTACTTGAGCTAAGTTTGTGGCCCATGTTGAGTAAATTTTTTTTTTTTTTTTTTCATCGTATGTAAGACTAGCGAAGCGAACAATTATTAACAATTAAAAAAAAAAAAACAAATCTAGGTTCCATTTATTAATCTAATAGTTTTAATTATGTGACTAGTGTACTGTTTATACAAGTCAATGTTGCGTTTTTTCTTTAAAGTTTCAGTAATCGCGAATGGAGACTTTATTCCCAGACTGTGGCAACCCTCGGTGTAATCGTATCGCTCTCTGCCAAAAATCGGGCAGTATTCGATGAGATGTGCTAGGGTCTGACAGGTGGAGTCGTCACAAGGACAGACGTTATTCTCTGTGATTTTAAATCTTTTGAGATAGGCCTTGTGGAAACCGTGTCCGGTTAGGATCTGCGTAAAGTAAAAGTTTACACAGGTTTGGTTCCACAAGGCATCTATGGCGTCCAGACTTGGGAGAATGCGTCTGGTGTGCGAGCCTTGTTCCGCGCTCATGTACCGACGCTGCCAGGTTTCACGGCTACGAAGCTTCGCCTTGTGTTTCACATAGGACATAGGGAAGCAGAGATAATCCGGTGTCTTGTGGAGAACAGCGGCGCTATTAGCAGCTCGGTCAGCAGCTTCATTGCCCGCTATACCGGTGTGTCCTTTTACCCAGGCTATCTCCAGCCTCCCTGTTCCCGTGCGACTGTGGATATGTCTGTGAATAGAGGACACCAACGGGTGCGCGTTGTTCCTGTCTCCAATGGCCATGACAGACGAGATGGAGTCGGTGAGGATCACAACTTCATTCAATTGTCTTTCCTGCACCCACTCGCAAGCCTTGAGGATTGCGAGCAGTTCAGCCTGAAAGACAGTGCAGCTGCTGTGCAGTTTGAATTTTTTGGTTGTGTCCTCGCGATGTCTACCACCATAGCAGACAAACGCTGCGCCCACTGATCCGTTCTCTTGCTTGCTACCGTCGGTGAAAATTCGCACGGCGATAAGTCCGCACGGTCATCTACCTCCTGTTGACTATACGTTGTGCGAATAGGAAGTGTCACTCTAAAGGCGGGGTGGAGTAGAGCGCTCATCGGCGTAGGCCGTTCTAGCAAGATGTCTGCCGGGAGGAATTCAGAGGCGCCGAGCAGGCGAGTCCTCTCAATCTCATAGACCTCCATGACTTTGAGGTCCAGGGGGAGAAATTGCGCAAGCGCCAAAGCGGCATTGGCAGAGACAGTGCGGAAACTGCGGGTTGCCCTAATGGCAAAAGCTCTTTGTAAGCTAATAAGTTTTTTAGCAACACCTTTCTTTAGTGCCACATGTCCCCAGACTCCTGCTGCATAGGTAATTGTGGGTTGAATAACCATGTTGTAAATAGTTTTAATATTATCTGGGTGAGCGCCCCAAGTGGCTCTGCAGTACATAACAAGTTTGCCGAATAATTTGTTCGACTTCGCAATTACGTGCTTGACGTGCTTACTGAAATTCAGCTTTTCATCAATGATGACTCCGAGCAACTTAAATTCCTGTGCATATGAAAGATCGTGTCCATTTAAGTTTAATATTGCCGCCTTGGCCTTAGGCGTGAAGGCTACAACCTGGGTTTTACTAGGTCCAAAGCTCAACTTGACCCCGCTACCCCAATCGTGTATCGCGCTCAACGCTCTATTTGCTGTCTCCTGGAGATCTGCCACATTCGCGGCGGAAACTATGAGGAGCACGTCATCTGCAAACGCCTGGATGTGGCAACCGCGGGGCAGCTTCAGATAAAGCAACTCGTCTAGTATAAAGTTCCATAGCACAGGTCCACATGTGGAACCCTGGATGCATCCTTTGGTCATATACTTTTGTACCCGTGCGTGTCCCGAATTGTACACAGTAGACGCTGTCTTTTTATGCAGTATTGCCTGAAACCCATCTACCCATGCGTACGAAAACATCGTCGAGGCGCTGAAGAAGCGGGGGAGTCCCATCAGCATCCTGAAATTATTATTGTATTGTACGCGCAAGGAGTTCTGCGCCCTCTGCGAGTAGCTGGTCCACAGGTTGCTGATATAAGACTTCTAAAAATATATATATTTTTTGCTTTCCAGTTTTTAACAGCACTTGGTGTTTTTAGGTTTTGTACTACTTACTTGTTCATAGTTTCACTTCTAAGTTATTATATTATTTACTCAGAGCTTTCACCAAGGCTATCTTTAAGCTGGCACATTGTAACAAACGAACTACGCACTTTGCAAAATTTCCTTAGCGCGATGTAGGATTGTTTATAAGCGCCATCTATATCCGATTCTGGTGAACTCTTATATTTCATTCAGACTTTCCTTACAGAAGTGTCATTACAAAAATAAGGACAAAATGGCACAAAATAGTATTTATTGATACAATAAATGCAAACGTAACATTTCTTATATATATAAGTAAACTTATTTACTTAAAAACTTAAAAAACTTAAGCAATATGGTAATATCTCTCCTTAATTATATAATTATTCAATTCGATTAACAATAAACAACAATATTATTCAATTTTAACCAAGAGCGTCGGTGGCCGAGCGGTTACAGTATCTGACTCGTAAGCCAGAGGTCCCGGGTTCGAATCCCGCTCCGGCCATGTACCACTGTTTTCTGAGTTATGTACATTAGTTGAATACTAACCGATGCTCTTACGGTGAAGGAACACATCGTGATGAAACCTGCACATTCGGGCGACTGGATGTGTAACCATGATCCAATCTGGTCAGGTTCCCCTGGTAGCAGGGCCATGGAGGTCAGATGGCAGTCGCTCCACTGTAATTACCTGACCTGCCAAATTCTGGATCATGGTCAAGGCGGACCCCGGGCCCTTGATCTCGAAAGCACACCCGGGACATTAACGCCAAAATGTTTTTTTTTTTTTATTATTATTCAATTTTAACCACCTTTTATTTGTCAACTAAATAACATTATCATTATAATATATTTTCGCACATAACTTATGTTAGGCACAATTCTTTTTTACAATTTGGCCAAAAAGTGTTGAAAATGAGGAAAGGAAGGGCGCTGTACGCCTTAAATTGACTTGGCGACCTGCGTGGTTCAGTTGGTTAACATGACGGTCTGCCACGCAGAGGTCCCGGGTTCGATTCCCCGCCGAGCAGAAATTGTTGATGAATTTTAATTTCGGTTACGGGTCTGGGTGTAATATGTATAATAAGTACGTATAAAAAAATTATATAACTAGTTTATCAGTTATCTAACACCCAAGCTTTACTTATTTTGGGGCTAGATGGCGCTGTGTGATTTTATCATAGCAGCCGAAAGACTCCCACTGCTGGGCATAGCCCTCCCCCAGAGATCTCCACAAAGGCCAGCCTGTGTGAATTGTCCAAGCATATTTATTTATTTATTATTATACCTACCCAACTTGTATCTACAACGTTATAATAATATGGTCCACATAATAAAGTTTCATTTTATTTGAACTTAGGGTATTAGACCCTACCTACCTAATCACAAAAATATACATATACAAACGTAACTAACATTAACAAATTTAAGAACTAGCATTGCAACAACATAATTGGCAATATTTTAATAGTTACTTATGAGAAAATCAAAACTTCTTTGAGCATAATGTATTTTTTAATTTAAACCAGTTTATAATTAATATTTTTGGCCTTTGAGCGATTTGGCCAATAGTGTTATAGATAATGCCACCAACAACATAAACATGAAAATGTGAGCCAAGTTCAATATTTTTAGTTTATTTCGTTCCACTGGTGAGCGCAGGACTGGCTCATTCCTCGGCCAACGTATAAGGATATAATAGAACCACGATAAGTCCGAATCGACTGACAGTAGTAGAAATAATAAAATGTGGATATGGCAATAATCTGGGGATAATCTGTCCTTGTCAGTCCTTCTTGTAAACATTCAGATATTTGGCTTGAACTTGTACTTTTAGTTTGTCTAAATTATTAATCATGCTGAAAATTATCACTCTCACTTCCTTTTTCATTGTTTTGCCCATTATTTAATAATTATTTTTCATAACTCACGAAAATAAACATTGTTTGTTATGACTTTTATGAATGACGAAAACTTGTCATAAGTTGCCAGACATTTTTTTTTTAATAATTGATTCGGACTTAGCGTGGTCTTATTAAAGCCACCCAGCGGGGCAATGCAGCCAGCCTGGGCACCATTCCCAACAGTGGCAGCGATCTAGGGGATATTTGTTCATATGGATTTTAAGATTATGGTTGTAGGTTAATTTAATTTTAGTCACATAATTAGGTTAATTTATTTAGTTTAATATTTTTGTAATTTGTTCTTTTTTAATAAATATTATGATAAGAAACTGATACTTCGAACAATCTCGTATTTATAACTTGCGAGATCGTGCTAAACTAGAATCACCACATAGGTATAAGACTTAGCTTTTAAGAGGAAGGATGTAAGGGCAACACTAATTGTGTGCTTGCTCATCACTAGTTTTTAGTTTGTGTGCTCTGTGGCACCCGAGTTTGCCTGCTCTAAGAGCAGTGCTCTTTGGGCCCGGCCGGCCGGCCGCTAAGTCTAACATGTAACGTGAAATACCATTAAATAAACAGTTGTGTGTTAAAGTTATTATAATCGTTTTATTCCACTCGCACCAATTTGACAATATTAATATGGTTTAGTTGTCGACTTCAGCGACAAAACACTGCTCGAGCGACTGCTACTCGCCAGTTCTCTTTTCTTCCTTGACTTGGAGCACGCTCATGATTTAAATATTGATATTCCAGATTTTGGTCAGTTGAATATTTTGTCAAATGACTTTTGTTATTTTAAAATTTATTATTTCATTTGTAGTCCTCTCAAAGGTGCTCATTGAATCTCATTTTAACGGTATGTTCTAGGTTTCCTACCGCGTACCTTTGTTGACGAGTAGCCCGAAATTTCGCGTCGAAATATCGCAACAGTTTAATACATTTTTCTCAGTGAAGTTTTGATTTTCTAATATGTAACCATTTTAATTACACAATCAATCACATAGATCCATATTTTTTCATAAGCAGTTATAGAAGACCCATGAAACAAATTTTTTGTCATGGCTAAAAATGGAACTAAATTGGACAGATAGCCAACAAGAACAACTTTCAACAAAACCAACGACAGACGCTCCGATTTGCATAACCGGGATATTAACACCAAGATGATGAGATTGATGTAGATACCTCTATTTTTGTTATTAAAATACAAGGCAAGGCGAAAATTATAGCTAAATAAGGTACGGAAATATCCTGTCATATACAGGACAGTTGGTCGGTCAGCCTAGTCTCATAACTAGTAACAGACGTTCCATTTTAGCTGGAACCGACCAACCGCAGTTGCAGTTGAAACTAATCCTTACGCTGTATAAATTAAAGTCACTTTTGGGTGCGGGGGAGGTGGTCGGACGTCCGACCAAGGTCGACTCGTCAGCGCATCCGAATAAATCCAAAAGCGACGTTATTGTGTACATCGTAAGGATTGGTATCGACTACAACTGACGGTTGGTCGGCTCCGGCCAAGTCGGAGCGTCTGTTACTAGTTTCATCATCTCAGCCGAAAGACGTCCATGCTGGGCATAGGCCTCCCCCAGAGATCTCCACGGCGGCCGGTCCTGAGCCTTCCGCATCCAGCTGGTACCTGCGATCCTTACCAGGTCGTCGGTCCACCTTGTGGGAGGCTGTGTCTTCCGGTACGTGGTCGCCACTCGAGAACTTTACTGCCCCATCGGCAATCTGTTCTTCGAGCTATGTGCCCTGCCCACTACACTTCAGTCTGGCAATGCGTATAGTTATATCCGAGTATAGTTTATGTATGGTCAACGCTCCCGCAGTGACACTTAGTAAGCGCTGCCTTGATCAGTGTGGACAGTTCAGCGTAGAGCTTGCAATGGCGGCTGCTGGGCTTGCAAATCTCGCGATGGTCCACCGACACGCCGCAGACCGCGCCGATGCCTGGGTCTGGAACAATCATCATCACAGCCCATATCAGTCCTCTTCCACGAAAGGGGAGGTTATTGCCATAATCGATAGTATATAAATACATGGAAAACGCTGCTGCCCATTTTCCAGTCTATGGAGACTCTAGATATTTTGCCTCGAAAACATTAGTCGCCTTGTACGACACCCGCGAGTGTAAGGGGTTGGTGCTATTTTACTCTGCCGGACACCACACGGCTTTAACGGCTGGAACAATGTCAGGTTTTAATGTCCGCCTGACAGCTAGGGTCAGGGAGTGATGTGGTCATGACGGCCACTTGGTGGAATGTAGTCAGTTTCTTATTATACTAAGCAGTGATAAACGAGCAGACAGCCGCCATATCTATTTCTGCCGTCAAGCGACAATGCTTGCATTGTTGTGTTCCGGTTTGAAGGATGAGGTAGCCAGCGAAATTACAGACATGAGGCATTTTATCTTAGTCCTCACAGTGACAACGCTGCAGTTATGCATTTTTGTTACCTGCAACCTAAATGCATGAATTGTTGATGTTATCAACAGTTACCACTTACCATCAGGCGGGCTGTCTGCTCGTTTGCCACTGAGCAGCATAACATCTACGATTCATGCATTTAGGTTGCAGGCAACAAAAATGCAAAACCGCAGTTGCGTTGTTACTGTGAAGACTAAGATGAAATGCCTCATGCCTGTATTTGCGTCCAGGATATCCGAAAACGACTGCGCAATTTAATGCAGTGCTGGGCTAGTACCTATTTTTTTTTTTTTTTTTTCTAATGTCGGTAATTCGTTTATTCCAGTAGTAAGTAATAGTTTCAATTTTCCATCAGACGGACATCCCGTCCGTCCGCTTCCCTAGACACATAAGTTTCGTCTGCTTTCCATCAGGTGGACAGTCCATCCGTCCGCCTCCCTAATTAATAGATAATAAAAATCCATGCGTATAAATGCATACGTACAGTAAAATAAAATTTAATGTCAATTACATAAAATACAATGTCAAAATTAAAACTAAAACTAACCGGATATCTGTACTTGCATCACATCGTCTTAACTTAAACTAGAGGCCCCACTCTTTGCAATTCCCGGTCCAAAGGTGCCCATGACACTAAATAAAAAAGGTATAAAACCCAAAACCATCCCTCACCAGCAGACTCGTAGCTAACGATCCTCAGCCAGAGCACGGACATGAGCGTGCGGCGGGTCTCCACCAGGCTGCGCACGAGCGGCCGCCGCGGCGCCGCCGCCGCCGACCAGCGCTCTTGCAGGGTTAGGAGCAGGGTGCAGTCTGGGGACAAGACGTGATCATCATCATCACAGCCCATAACAGTCCACTGCAGGACTGAGGGCCCAGCTTATTGGGGTAATCTCGGGGCGGATTGGAGATCGCTGTGTTGTAAATATAACAATGGAAAACGGGGTGTAGAACACAAGTGCAAATGCCAATGCCCCGAATCACGAACGTTGCTGCCCATTTTCCAGCCTATAAAGACTCTACTTTTGCCTCGAAAACATTAGTCGCCACATGATATGTCTCCACCAGGCTGCGCACCAGCGGCCGCCGCCAGCGACCAGCGCTCTTGTAGGGTTAGCAGCAGGGTGCAGTCTGGGGAGGAGATAGATAGGTAAGTCTTTAATAGGCTACTTGAGGGCGTTTTTACGCTAGAAAACAACATTAACGCTTTCCCTTCGGCCGACTAAACAATTGGGTCGAAATCGGCGCTGCCTGTGTGCGCACGACTCATCTGGCCGGTCCATGTACGCGCGTTATGATACTTGACACGGCTGTAGCCATTTGATATTTGAGTTAGCTGGAAAAGTGTTTGAGAAAACAATAAATCGCGTCCCTATCAGTGGATACTAATCCCCTAATCCCAAGTATGTTGAAGGCTTCATAATTATGTCGTGGATCTTCCAACTACCCGCACGAGCCGCTTTGGTTCAACCTTCATAATGCATACGGCTAAGGAATGCAACATGTTGCCTGCGCATGTGTTCCCTGATCACTATAATCTTGACGCCTTCAGGGCTAGAGCAAATAGGCTGTTCCTAGACAGGCATGATTCATCTCCGGCAGTATTGTCATTTACCACCAGGTGAGACGGCGGTCAAATGCCTAGCTAGTCTAATAATACATACATACATACATACATAAAGCTCACGCCTGTGTCCCACAGGTGGGGTAGGCACAGACTATGGACAATGACAGAATCTGAAAATAATAAGTTGTCAAATGAAAAAATATGTTTTCATAACAAGCTTTTAGTACTCGTCAAGACCATTCCAAAGAGCCATCTTGTTGCGTTCAGTAGTTCCTACAACCACGTTCCTGGTACCATATTAATGCATTGTCATCCAAGTTACCAGAGCTATACCAAATTTCAGCTCAAATAAACACCAGCAAATGGGTCACATTAGTCTTGCAAAATTTGCCCCGAACATACACAGTTACGACCTGGTAAAGATCGCAGGTACCAGCTGGATGCGGAAGGCACAGGACTGGCCTTTGTAGATATCTCTTTGGGAGGGCTATGTCCAGCAGTGGTTGTCTTTCGGCTGATATGATGATGATGATATACAGGGTCAACCCGGATATACAGGGTCAAATCCCAAAATTCGACGTCAACCCGGAATCGGGTGAAAAGGCAAGTTTTGGGACACCCTATATAGTAACATATAGACATAAACATTGAAAGTTGCAAGCTTGTAAAAAAGGATGAAGTTAGAAGCTCAATCATACCCTTAGTAATCTCTATGAGCTCGACACTGCGAGCTGTCAACGGAGTCTTGATGTCAGCCAGGGGGGATCCCCGATGCGGCACAGAGTAAAACATGAACCCGGCGCTGTTCTGCCATAGACGCCCTCTGGTGGTGCAGTCGTACTTGTCTTCTGGAAGGTTCGAGAGGGATTTTGTCCAGATTCAGATTTAGATTCAGATACGTTATTGATAACAATAGTTACAGGTCATTTAGTTACGTTATCATCATGTCGTATACAATAGTTAAAGTCAGCACAAATTGGAATAAATAAACATTACATGCCCTAAGTCCTGCAGTGGACTGTTACGGGCTGTGATGATGATGATGATGATGATGATGAAACATTACAGAAGTAATTAAGATTCATGTCGTACCTACTGAATACTGTAGGCCAATACAAATGTCAATTAAATTAAGAAAATAATAAATGTCATTACAATAAAATGTCTTATAAAATTATAACACTTTAACAATGTCAAGTGTTACCTAATTACATAGAAGGTAATTATAAATGTTTATTTATCATAATAATCACACAGATGAGATGAGATGAGATTCACAGAGATGTCAAATACATATGCTACTTATTGATTTAAAAATACATAAACTTGTTGACGACCTGGGGTGCGATTCTCGCGCTGTGACATCTCAAATTCGACATTTTCTCTAGCCAAAAAACTGTATTAAAACATCACTGAAATTGAGACAATATACGACTGACGAAGATAGTTGAGAAGAAATTTTTGCGCTGCAATAGACATTTTAATGTCATTATTAACAGTCACAGTTTTCCCTCTCCGTCGTTCCGAACGGACGTTACCGTGACCGCGTAATACAGTGAATGATATAATAATATACTTACACTAGTGGATCGTGTACAATGCGTGACAACAAAATCATCCGAAATGACGAGTGATGCGAATAATTCGATCATGATAGTGAATGAACTGTTGACATTTATCCAAAATAAAATAGACACGCTTGACGAAGTGAGTATAATACAAATCTGTACCTCTAATTATACCGACGAGGAAATAGAAGCCGCTAAATCAATCCTTTTTGACGCTATTCCTGGAACGAGATGTGTTAATAGGAAGGGAGATGACAAGAAGAAGAAACACCTAACTGACATGCTGAAACTCCTTAAAGAAACTGATCCCGAAATTCATCCGACTTTCGTAGCAAAGGATCTCAACCGCCTACCTCCGGTGACCTTTGATCACGTGGATGTAACTCGACTGTTAAAAGATTTATCTATCCTTAAGTCTGAGATGCAGTGCATAAAATACGATCGTGTCACCAAAGACGATATTAAACAGATTAAGGAAGAATTATCACAGCTTCACATGTCACAATGTACAAAACGTGCATCCATATCGCCGCAAGAATGCTTAAACTCGGCCCATTTACAGCCGAGGTCTGCACCGCGATCACAACGCACGAGCGCCGCAAATGCCACCGATCGCCACACTATTGTCCGGCCGCCGCCGCCCG
This sequence comes from Blastobasis adustella, assembly GCA_907269095.1. Lineage (NCBI taxonomy): Eukaryota > Metazoa > Arthropoda > Insecta > Lepidoptera > Blastobasidae > Blastobasis > Blastobasis adustella. The sequence continues at coordinate 9,855,203 of OU026141.1, forward strand.
CGTCGAGAGACCGTTCTTTACCTGCGCGGGATTCGTCCCCACGTGCGCACGGCGATCAGCTGTTTACACCCAGCTATAGGGATATGACTATCGCCGGCCGATCCACGGATCATTCACAGTCGCGAACAATTTTGGACGCTGAGGTAATAAGCATTAAGGACGATAAGGAAACTGAGTTTATACCCGTTATGCGAAGACAGAAACGAAAGGTAAATAATAATATACGCGGGACAATGGAGAACTGTACTAGATTACGTGTGGCGGAGTCGACGAGCTACATTTATGTGTCTAGGTTCACTAAAGATGTGACGGAGAAGGAAGTTAAAGAGCACATTGCAGATATGGGCGAAGAGTGCCGTAGCGTTACGCTACTAAAATCTACTCGAGAAACTTCGTTCAACTCTTTTAAAATAGAGGTATTAAGCACTAAAAAAGACAACTTTTTAAATGAGAACTTCTGGCCAGCCGGACTCGTATTTAGGCACTATAAAGAACGATTTTTTAACCGTCCCAATAAAAACTAAACATGGACAGTACACCTACTTCCACAAATATTAACCTAGTAACCTACAATTGTAAGTCGATAAAGAGGTCGGTCTCATACGTGAAAGATCTATGTAAACATGCTGACATTGTTGCGCTTCAAGAGACATGGTTGTTGCCGCACGATCTGAATTTTGTCCATTCTATTGACTCCCAGTTCGGATGCATTGCCTACTCATCGGTTGATACCTCCACAGGAGTTCTGCGTGGAAGGCCGTATGGTGGGATCGCGATTATGTGGAGGAAATCGAAGTTTGACAAGGTGTCTGTGTTGTCGACAAATTCAAATAGAATGGCTGCTGTCTCCGTATGCGTGGGGCTAAGATCGTTTCTGGTGATTAATGTGTATATGCCAGTGGACCATCCAGACAATCTTACTGAATTTACTGACATATTGGCTAGAGCGAGTGCCATAACTGAGGACAGTGGCGTGCAGGCAGCGTATATCCTAGGTGACTACAATGCGCACCCTACGGCAGAATTCGGTCATGAGCTTCTCAAGTTCTGTGATGACCAGAGATGGACTTGCACAGATATTAAAAAACTGGGCTATGAATCGGACACCCTCACATTTGTGAGCGAAGCACACGGTACGTGCAGATGGCTTGACCACTGTGTGGTCACGGATGCGGCTGCAAGCACTGTGTCGGCTGGGGTCACTTATGATCCTGGTTGGTCCGATCATTGTCCTCTCTGGATTACGTTTGACGTAGCAGTGGTTACGGAAGAGAAAAAAAATCCAATATGCGAACGTAAGCCTGATAAAGTTATGTGGGGTGTGCGTAATGCCTCTCAAATAGAAAAATATTATGTATATTGTTCTAAGGAGTTAGCCAAAATAGAGGATTCATTGCAATGTGACGACTGTGATCATAGTTATTTAAGTGTATGTTCTAATTCACAATATCATAGAGAATTTATTGCCAATTTATATGATTGTATAGTCAATACTCTTCAGGCAGGAGCTAGTTTGTCTGCTGTTGAGTCTCGGTCAAATGCAAAGGAAAAGCATAGAGAGGTGCCTGGCTGGAACCATGAGGTCAGAAGGCTGCACCAGGTACACAGGCGCTGCTTTGAAAGCTGGGTTGCGGTGGGTAAGCCATCCACTGGATATATATACAATGAAATGAAAGTTAGTAAGAACTGTTTTAAAAATAAACTTAAGTGGGTACAAAGGAATGCAGAAACAGTTAAACTCAATATTTTGGCTACACATAAAAAGGAAAAATCGTTTGTAAAATTCTGGAAAGGGGTTAAAAAGTTTAATTATAAGCAAAGTCTGCCTTTGTCAGTGGATGGCCTACAAAGCCCCATCGAAATTGCGAACATGTTCGCGAATAAATTTCGTATTGATCCCTTACCCATACCTGATTGTACTCGCAAAGGTCACTCACAAAAGAGCGAAAACTGCAGGGCACTGGTAACAAGTATAATATTCAGCATGGACGACGTAGCACGTGCAATCAGGACTATGACAAGGGGTAAATCGCCCGGCCATGACGGACTAAGTTTGGAGCATATTCTTGGTGCTGGAGATATACTTGTTGCCAAACTGTGTAGCCTCTTCAACCTCTGCCTAAGACATACATTCTTGCCGTCTGACCTCATGACAACTAAAGTTGTCCCTATCGTAAAAAATAAAACAGGATATATAGGTGCTGCAAACAATTATCGACCAATTTCATTGGGCACGATAATTGGAAAAATCTTAGAGCGACTACTGCAGCCTTATTTGCTTAACAATCTCAATATAGATGATGCTCAGTTTGGTTTTCGTGCCGGTCTCTCAACGGATTCTGCAATCCTTAGTTTAAAACACGTAGTAAACTACTATGTGCAACGTAAAACGTCTGTTTACGCATGCTTTTTGGACCTGAGCCGTGCATTTGACTTAGTGAATTATGGAATTCTCTGGAGCAAATTGCGCGGCTCAGGTGTGGCCGATAGTGTAGTTAATCTGTTGAGTTACTGGTACGATAACCAGACAAACTGTGTAAAATGGGGCGACGCGACCTCTAACACATATAGGTTAGAATGCGGTGCACGCCAAGGAGGGCTTACGTCTCCGGATCTCTTTAACGTCGAGAACTGGTTGTCACTTTGGTGGTGTATGTGTGAACAGCTTGAGTTACGCTGATGACATGGTTCTCCTCTGTCCCTCGATCAAAGGCATGAGAAGGCTGCTATCCATCTGTGAGCGGTATGCGCTGAGACATGGCTTAAAATATAATGCCCTCAAGACGGAAGCGATGGTATTCAGGGCGGGTGGGGGTCCGGAGCGTATACCTGAGATTAAAATGAATGGATGTGTGATTGGGATTGTTAAGCAATTTAAGTATTTAGGTCATATTCTAACTGAAAATTCCATGGACGACTTAGATATAGAAAGGGAAAGGCGGGCACTCTCGGTCCGTTGCAATATGATTGCACGCAGATTTGGCAAGTGTGACATTGAAGTCAAGAAGACATTGTTTAACGCTTTTTGTCAATGTTTATACACTTGCCAACTCTGGGCCAGCTTCCGGATGAAAACCTATGGAGCCATGAGGGTGCAATATAATGATGCATTTCGCATCCTCATGAGATTGCCAAGATTTTGTAGCGCATCCGGAATGTTCGCGGAGGCGAGGGTGCCCGACTTCTTTGCGGTTATGAGAGCGCGTGTGGCTGCATTTTGGGCTAGATTGAGGTGCTCTGATAACAGCATACTCAAAATAGTAAGTAATGACCTTGATAGTCCAATCTTTAGAAGATGGATGACTTTGCATTTGACCGAGAATCGAAAATGACATCAAAATGTTATAATTTTGCAATCATTATCATGTAACTGTTATTTAATTTTTTTTTACTATTGTATGTTTATGTAATATGGGTTTAATTGTAATATGGGTCTATTGCCTGGAATAAAGATTTATTATTATTATTATTATTAATAGAGATATGTGGCTAGAGAAAATCTCGAATTCGAGATGTCACAGCGCGAGAATTAGGCCCCTGAGTGGTCCTGGTTAACATGAGGGAAGATTCCCGGCGGAGTAGAAATTGAAATGACGAATTTTAATTTGTGTTACGGGTCGGGGGGTTGGGTGTGGGTCAGGGTGCTATAAAGTACAATAAGTATTAAAGTAGTTTATCAGCTGTCTAACACCCATAAAGCGTACTCCACATGTCCGGCGAAACTTTTGCCGGTATGGTTGACCCTCTACATTCTCTCCTATTAGGGATGTGGTGGGTGTGAAAACGCTTCGACATTATATCGATTCATCGGTGTAATATCGCTAATCTGCTGTAAACAGGGTCACAAAGGTGATGGCAGCTGCTCTACTGTAATTACTTGATCTACTAATATCCTGAATCATGGCCAAGTTTACCCCGAAAATGTTACGGGAAAAAACGCTAGGAATATAAATATAAAATCGATCGAATCGAGACGACAACAACCTATCTCTACTTAGTCTGTGAAATAGGCGAGACATGCCATACATGCACGGGACTATACGAATGTAGGCAAATACTCCCTCTACATTCTCGTGTTCCAGCGAAACTGTTCCATATATATATATAGATCGACCAACCAGAAAACTGATACAACTGATACGAATTTTGGCATAGTTGTAGGAAAAGGTGCCAATAAAAAAATGAAAATAAAAAAAATCATACGCATTAGGCCCGGATTATAACAAGTGTGGGCGACGCAGGGAGCGTGTTATAATCCGGGCCTTAGCATCTTGCTTGCTGTGGTACCTAATTATTCAAATAGTGTTAACAACAGTCCAGCCAATTGTTATTATTTGTAAAAGTCGCTTAAATGGTTAAGGAAAGTTCTCAACAGTTCAATTCCATAAATTTATTTATCGTATGGCTTTTCAGTTTCTTCTGCTACTTAAATAAATAAAACTTACCATTAATTTTTGAAGACATTACTTCATTCTCTTTGTCTACTTCTATTCCTTGGCTGTCCCCAGATTCTATAGTTACATTCATTCTTACATCTTCTTTGCTTATTTTAAAGTTATCACCCATTTTAGTTTCACTCAACAACTCTTTCTTTGGTTCAATATTATGATTAATATTCGAATTATTATTAATATTATCTTCTACAACTTCGGTATTGCTGTCTACTATTATATTATTATCTTCTATATTTTTATTTACTTTATTTACATTACATTCTAGGTTCGATTTGGCTTGTGTCTTCAAATAGGCTTCATATGCTGGAAAAAAAAATACAATAATTATAACTAAGTAAGAGGATATTTATTGTAACGTTAGAATAATTATACGAGCTCATTGTTAGAGCGTCTGTGGCCGCGTGGTTAAGGTATCCGAATCGTAAGTAAGAGGTACCGGATTGTAATCCCACAGCGGGTTACCACATTCAACTTGAATGAGTGAGTGGGCTGAGCTTGTGTGTGTATTCGTAAAAGTGGAGCTTTATTGGGACTTACCTTCACAGTAAATCTGTTTTATGAACAGACCCCCCTTTGAGTGTCCCACCCATATGACAGGTTTCTCCCCGACTCCCAAATCTAGGAGTTGCTGGGACATCTGCTCGGCTCGCTCGTGGAGGCGAAGCCTGGAATGTGATACATCATCTAAATAAAAACAAAATGATTGAGTAAGATATTGCAGCCATGTACCAATGACTCTTTTCTAAGTTATGAACATTAGTTGAATACTAACCGATGCTCTTACGGTGAGGGAAACATCGTGATGAAACCTGCACATACAGGCGACTGAATATGTAATTATGATAAAATTTGGTCAGGTTTCCCTGGTAGCAGGGTCACGGAGGTCAGATGGCAGTCGCTCCATTGTAATTACCTGATCTGCCAAATGTTGGATCATGATCAAGGCGGACCCCGGACCCTTGTGCGCAAGAGCACAACCGGGACATTAACGCCAAGATTATTTATTTATTTATTTATTGAGTAGGGTATTAATAATAGCTATTTCGGGTTACGGAAAACGCCCGGGTACCACGAGCGTGCGATGTACGAATGCGTGACATTGCTTTTGGCCGACAAGACAGTGTAGTCTTGAAAACGTAATATACTTAGATACGTTTGTGCGACATTTCTATTGAGCAATTTGGGGAAGTGGCAGAGTGTGGAGTATTCTATAAATCTATTGGACGACAGTGCAATTGTGCGAAGTGTGGGTGCCGTGTATGATTGCCATATCTGACTTTACATCCCCAGCCATGCCAAGGAAAACAACATACACGTGTTGACAATTATGGCACGTAGGTGGCGCTGCATGTTTATTGGCTATATCGCGCTATCTTATTGTCCAACTTCCGCCACATACCTGCATCTGACGATCATCCTTAGACATACTTCCTCTGACACGACTACTGGATAATTTATTTTTCCTGTTTAATTCAAGAGTATCTTGCCATTGGCGGTTTGTTTACCGCTAAATCTCATACCAGACTGGAAAATTAAGCTTAATCTAAACAATGATATAGTTCTAAATAGAATCACATTTTTCGTGAACTGTATGCATATTGAAGACGATTACAAAGCTAAGATTTTTTAAGCTAGAGTAACTATTTTTGCCACTAGATGTCGGTATATCTTTGTACACCTTATACACCTTATCACGCGTGGAGCTGAATTGAATATAGTCATGATGCATCATTGTGTCATGCGTTAATTGTGTATGTATCATTAACAATAATAAGACAGAAAAGTGAATAAAGAGAATAGGTAATACTAAATTACTTACTTTCAGAACTTAGATGGCGCTGTATGAATTGTCGGTGGCCTAGAGGTAAAGGTAAGGTAAGGTAAGGTTTCCGACTCGAACGCGAGAGGTACCGGGTTCGAATCCCACTGCCGCCATGTACCTACATGACTCTTTTCGCGATGAAATTCAGACTACTGAATGTGACATTAACGCCTAGAAAAATTTATATTTTTATTTGTTTTTTGTGTGTCGTGGTGTGTCAAACTTTTTATTTTCTTATAAGTACCCACCTTTTATTTTCTTTAATCCACAACGGTCTCCACAGATGCGGATCACTTGTGTAGTTTATGGATATCACCCTCGCATCAGGATAGTCCATTTTGATCCAATCCCTTGGCCAGCAGGGCGAATAGCATTCATCACAGACGCAACCGCAGCCCACTTCACATTGCTTCCCTTCCTTGTCACATCTACAATCCTCTTTAGCTTTGATTTCATTGACTTCATATTTAAAACTATCTTTCTCATCTTGATAAGCGTTTGCGTCATTATAATCTTTAACTGGATCATTTATATTGTTGTCACCACAGTTATTCTTGAAAAGATCGCTAACGAACTTGGCTTGCGTATCATAGTTCCCCACTATATCGCATTGGTCCATCAGCGTGTTGTTGTAAAACTTTTCCGATATAAAATCAGCGTTCTTCGCCATTGGCAGTATCCTTTTGAAGTCCCTGTAGAATTTCTCATCGATATTCGTGAATGCGCTGTCGTTGTCTCCATAGTTCTCTTCGTCATCGAAATCGTCTTTATTATTGACTCGTTCATTGTAATCGTTATAACGATTATAATCGTTACCATCATTGTTTGAGAAATCGTTTGAATTAGGATCGGTGCATTTTTCACAGCTTCTCGGCACAGGAATCGAGTTTGATCGTTGCAGTTGTATAGTTTCGGGCTCCTTCACGTATTTTTGACGCCATTCGCCTTGACGCCAGGTATTGCACAGGGAACCTGGGGAGAATGAAGTAAGTTAATGTAGCTACAGGAGCGTTGCTGGGCTAATGGCTAGGATCGGATTCATAAGCGAGAGGTACCGGGTTCGAATCTCTGCAAGTACCACTTTTACTCCTACCTACATTTTTTCTTGCTTATAAACCTTCTTCTAGAATCACTCTATCAATTGTTGAAAACCGCATTAAAATCCGCAAAAAATTATCTATACGTAGTGTAAAAAAATATGTCGATTTCCGCCGTCTGTCCCTATGTATGTATGTACATGGAGTTCTTCAAGAAAGGGGTAAAAAGGTTTTTAAGGGGTCGGCAACGCGTGGGTGATGCCCCTGGTATTGCAAACGTCCGCGGTGACTGCTTACCATCAGGCAGGCCGTAAGCTTGTTTGGCACCTTAGTGGTATAAATAAAAATGTACGCTTCTTAGAAGATTACTAAGGTACGCTTAGATGTTTTAAACTACACAACGGATTTTAATGCGGTGATTAAGTCAGAGTTTAGTCCATCGACTCGATAAGAAGAAGAATGCAGTGTTTAGCAATAGATAGAGTGATTCAAGAGGAAGGTTTAATAAGCAAGAAAAAATGGGTAGGTAGGGATAAAGATCCTAGATCCCTAACTAGTGGAATTTAATGCAGTTTTTACTATCATTTAGTTTAAATGTATAACACATGTTATAACAGCGTAACCCTGAAACATCCCGAAGCCGGGGCGCGTCCTTTAGTAAAACATAAAGCAATCTCAATTCTTGAAAAAACGAGACTGGACAATTCATCGTATTAACAAAAACTCCACAAGGAAATTACACTCCAATGGCTCCAATTGCAAGGAAGGAAGTATAAACAGGCGTTGTTTAAAAAACATACTCTGTAACAGGGCTTGCGTAGGTACATTCATTATTGTCAGCCCACAGGTGAGCAATAATTGGCATGAGTAATCCGGTGAAAAGATTTAATACATTTTTTTAAGTAAGTTTTTTTTTGTTTATAGAAAATGATAACATGTGCAGGCAGCGAATTCCATTCCTTTGCCGTTCGCAACAGAAAATAATTAGAAAAACGCGTACAGGTGTAATACGTCAGACAAACAGGCAGCCATAGTGAGTCCCTGATCTATATAATCTGGACGCCTTCAAGGCTAGAGTGAATAGGCTCTGTAATTTCTCAAACTATCAACTCTCCAGTTGACTGGTAGAGAAAGGTATGAAGCATTAAGTCCGCTTTTGTACGTAACAGTGCATGAAGTTTAGAATAAATAAATAAAATAAAATTGGCTGTTCCAAGACGGGTATGCTCCATCTTCGGCTGTATCGTCACTTACCAACAGGTGACATGGCGGTCCAATGCCTGTCTTGTCTAATATATAAGCGGGCCACCTGATGGAAAGTAGTCACCGCTACCTATGAACATTAGCAACACCAGGGGCGCTGCCAAGGCGTTGCTCGCTTCTGAAGAGACCTCTTGAACGATCAGATGTCTTCGTCCAAAGGAAGCACTGTGTCTGGGAGCGCATTCTACATCCGGATCGTACGGAGAATCGTTCTTTCGAACCTTCGAACACCACTAGAGGGTATACGAAATACGGATGAGTACCCAGCCCGCGGCGGGTTGTGTATAGCTATACACAACATCTTTATCTTCAGATAAAAGCGGCTTTGGTTGAGTGCATGAATGGCATTAAAAGACGTATTTGTGCCAACACTCTGTGTTATCAGGCGGTAGGACTCTGTCAAGCCTGAGGAGTCCGCCTGGGCGAGTACCACCGCCTTATCTATTCCAGCCGCGAAGCAACAATACTTGCATCGTTGTGTTCCGGTTTGAAGGGTAATTTAATCTACAATACCTAGACACTATTGCATTAATTAGATGACTAAAACAGAACATGACGGCCCTAAATATAGTCTCAAGGCTAAAATGACCTGCCTCGCCAAAAGGTTACTAAACTTTAGGAGACGTCTGATTCAGTACAGATATTGTAGTAGTACTCTCTCAAGCCTGAGGAGTCCGCCTAGGTGAGTACCACCGCGTTATCTATTTCTGAAGCCAAGCAACAATGCTTTCATTGTTGTGTTCAGGTTTGAAGGTGGTAGCTAGCGCAATCAGGGATGCAACGCCAGCGGTTCTGCAATTTTTGTTGCCTGCAACCTAAATGCACGAATAGTAGATGTTACGGGCAACAGTTGTCAGGAGCCATAGTAAAAGTTGTTTCTTATCACGAACACAGCATGCAGTAGATTTGAAATCAACCTGTATATCTACTCCTTTATGTCAACGTTTGAAATAACATGTCCTTTTTGACGTCACAACCCAGAGGCCGTTGTTGAACCCTGTCACATCGGTAGGTTAAACGTTTTAAGTCGAGGTTAACCGCTTATAGACTGTGAGGGCACCGTAGGTTACCTACGTCATCGAGTACAAAAAAAAATCATACAACGGTGTCACAAAATAAAGACGAAGAAGTTGCCTACGAAACTATTATTAGATACTATATTAGTGTGGTGTTAGTGCATATATGATGAGCATACAAAACAACCGACAGGTGTGGGCCTCGAGGCCGCTTATTATATTAGCCTTAATTGAATTGTAATTGGATCGGAATAGCAGCTCAACGGCTGCTACAATTAAAAATTGTAGCAGCATACAAAAAACGCGTAAAACTGCCATTGAGTTGCGAATGCAATCCAGTTACAATTCAATTAGGGGACTTCAGGCCCTGACGACACGAAGCCCCAGGTACACATGCTAATTTCAAGCACGAAAGCATGCTATGATTGAGCAAGTGCTTTTAGTAGCACGTACACCTACAAGCATCCTTATTTTGAGCATGCTTAAGTTAAACTTCATAGTGAAAAACCTTCGGCCACTTTCGTAACCGGAGCTTCGTAACTAGTTTCGATCGCGTGCTAGTTTATTCTAGCATGTGTAACTGGGGCTATAAGGGAATAGACTGTACCAACCAGCAGCCATACCGCCGATCAGCGATAGCACCATCCTCCGAGTGTGGACCAATCGCAGCAAGACAGAATCAGAGCTGTCTTGCTGGGATTGGTTTCATCATCATCATATCAGCCAGAAGACGCCCACTGCTGGGCATAGGCCTCCCCCAGAGATTTCCACAAAGACCGGTCCTGTGCTTTTCGCATCCAGCTGGTACCTGCGATCCTTACCAGGTCGTCAGTCCACCTTGTGGAAGGCCTACCCACGCTGCGCCTTCCGGTACGTGGTCGCCACTCGAGAACTTTACTGCCCCATCGGCCATCTGTTCTTCGAGCTATGTGCCCTGCCCACATTATAACATTATACACCCTCTGGGTAAACTGTTATAGTTCTGCACTAAATCGAATACCACCAACGATGTACCTACTACAGTTTTACAATAAATGATTTCTGATTCTGATTCTCAATTGCATCAAAATGGCGGCGTACAATCGGGCCTTATAAGAAAGCTCACTGTTACCCAAAGGGCGATGGAAAGGTCTATGCTCGGAGTCCCGTTGCGCGATTGAATCAGAAATGAGGAGATCCGCAAGCGAACCAATGTCACCGACATAGCCCAGACTGCAGTGGCAGTGAGCAGGGCACATAGCTCGAAAACAGATGGACGATGGAGCAGTAAAGTTCTCGAGTGGCGACCACGTACCGGAAGACGCAGCGTGGGTAGGCCTCCCACAAGGTGGACCGACGACCTGGTAAAGATTGCAGGTACCAGCTGGATGCGGAAAGCACAGGACCGGTCTTTGTGGAGATCTCTGGGGGAGGCCTATGCCCAGGAGTGAGCGTCTACTGGCTGATATGATGATGATGTTGACAATCGGAAATCGGCCATACCTACCAGGACTTCAACACTCACCATACAGCCCATGCACGAACACCACGTCCAGGTTGTGCACGTGCGGCGCGTGCAGCACCTCGGTCTGCACGCGCGGCTCCGGGTGCAGGTGCTCCGTGCCTGCGGGGCGGGCGCGGGCGCGGGTGGGGGGGAACGCTGCAGAAATGAGGGTAGAATTGATGCGCTGATTACATTTGACTAAATTCGGAAACAAAAAGCGCGAGAGCAAATCAAAGTGGAATGTATTGCGTATAAAATAAGGTAAATTTTTGTATTACGGCTTTTGAAAATCGCGTGACATAATATAAGTGATATAAAAGTGGACCTTAATTTATGAGCAATACATTCCACTTTGATTTGCTCTCACGCTTTTTGCTGCTGAATTTCCAATTTACTGAATAACCATCCGCGAGAGAAGGAAGTCACGTATTCTCTCCACACTTTTTTCCATTTTTGATAATCCTTCCTCGCCTGGTTATCTTAGAGACAATGTAGTCCTTTTGCATTCAACACATGAGCGTGAACTCCGATCTACAAATAATTTGCGACTAGATATTCCCCCCCATCATACGAACTTCTACAGCCATTGTTTCACAGTTCAGGCAGCACGTCTTTGGAATGAGATTCCTGAAGATGTGCGTAAAGCACCGAATCGCTTTATTCTTAAAAAACAATTTAAGATTTTTTTTATAGATAAATGCCATAAAGTTAACAAAATTGTATAAAGTATATTTATTTATAGATCATGTATGTATGTATAGTATTTATTATATGATATTCTATCTTGATGTATTTAGTATTGTATTTAGGTTAATTACAATCTATCATCACGCTTTATAAAGCACCTACTACTCACTTTCTGCATGGTCTACTGGTTGACTGGAAGATAAAGCCTTATTGGCTTTAAGTCCGCCAATTGTGTTATTGTGCAATAAAGTTTTAAATAAATCAATAAATAAATTTAGTCAAATGTAATCAGCGCATAAATACTAGTAAAAAACGTTCTGTTTTGGCTGACACCGACCACCGTCGGAACACCGACCAAGCGTCAGTTGTAGTCAATACTAACATCAATCATCCTTGCGATGTACAAAATGAAGTCGCTCAACAGATAAATACGAGTAATGGACGTTCCGATTGGGCAGATGTCGGAAAGCCGACGACGACCTTCCACGGATGTGGAATGAGCTCCCAGCCACAGTGTTTCCTTTGGACTATGACATGGGATCGTTCAAGAGGTATATTAGAGGTTTCATTAGAGACGGGCAACGCATTGGTAGCACCCCTGGTGATGCTGATGTCCATAGGCGGCGGTGACCACTTTCCATCAGGTGGCCCGCATGCCTGTTTGTATGCCGAATAACATTAAAAAAAAAAAAAAAAAAAACCGACCAAATCGAAACATGTATACCGTAAGGACCCGACATAGGTAATCCCAGACGACTTGGGGACCTAGGACCTAGGACCCCGAAGGACCGATTACGATGTGGTTGTCCCCAAATGAAAGCCAGTTAAATTTTTCCTGGTTGACATTGTGAATTTTACATAAATCTTGACATTTTTAATTTTAATTACATTTAATTGTAATTTTTCTTGGGTGATATTGTAAATTTTATACATATATTGACATTTTTTTATTATAATTACATTTAGTTGTAATTGCTGTTTGTAACATATGTTATTCTTGCTTGTTTTTATGTTATATGTGACATTTTTAATTATGTATTTATGGGACCTATGTACCTGAAATAAATGACATTTAATTTTAATTTAATTTAATTTTTAATCGTTTCATTAAAATTGGTTCAGTTGATTAGATAATATTTTTCAGTCCCTATATGAAAACTTGGTCCGAATATTCTAGTATACTTAAGTTTACTTACTTAGTTTACTTGGTCAGAGGTTATTCGCGTTTTCCTGTCGGTTAATTGCACATATCATCCATCAGGCGTACATTCCACAAGGCCCACCCACTCCAAAGTGCTTCGGACTGTATCCGTACAGAGTTCGTAAAATTACATTTAAGCGCCGGGTGCCTATCGACTTTCGAAACTTAGTCTTTCTTCAGCGAAAGACCACAAGACCAAATCGAGTACGAGTAGTTGGTTACAGAACGGTCTGCGTCCGCCTCCTAGTCGCCGCGTAGCCATCGCGTAGCTACCGCATAGCGTCCGTAGACACAGAGTAGCGTCCGCGTAGCCACCATGTAGCGTATGTACATGAGTTGAACACTGAACCTATGCTCTTAGGGAAAACATCGTGATGAAACACGCACATTCAGGCGACTGAATGTGCAACCATGATCCAATCTGGTCAGGTTCCCCTGGTAGCAGGGTTACGGAGGTCAGATGGCAGTCGCTTCACTGCAATTACCTGGTCTGCCAGATCCTGGACCCCAGGTTCTCGTGCGCCAGAGCACAACCGGGACATTAAAGCGAAGATGATTTTTTTTATTTGTGATGACCCTTACCAGTGATGGGCGTCAGGGGCGCAGCCAGGAGCCTGTGCAGCAAGATGGTGGCGGTGGTCCACACGCAGGAAACGCACCAGCGTCTGTGGAGAGATCATCATCATTGTGGTATTCATATGCAGCCTATTTGGAGCGTGGCTGTATGAGCTACTCGCAAAACGCAACCTCCTAGCTGTATCTGCACTATTACTAACGCATTTTGTTCTTATTATTATTAATCATTTATTTCAGACTAATGTAAATAAAAATTTTAACAGTCCATATTACATTGTGTTAGTAAAATTACTTATAATATATGTTAAAATCATTACATAATTAAACATCACAATGTCATAATCAATAATAAATTCAAAATTCCAATAAAATGTAAAATTCTTAAGTAGGCAAATATATTTTTAATAAAAATTAAGTCCCGGATGCAACATGGAGTTTTAGCCAGTGTTGCATCATGGAAGAGTCCAGTCTATTTGCCCACATATATAGGCGGCTGTTATGGCTCCCTCGGACACGCTGCAGGATTGACGGAACCCTTTTTCGCATGATAGCGTGAAAACCATCCGTCCTTGCTGCCGCAAACATGCCCGACGCACTACAGTGCCTCCGAAGCCCCAACAGCATCCTGAACATGTTATTATACTGTACGCGGAGAGTGTCGTATGCCCTCCGAGAATATGAGACCCACAGGCTGCACGTATAAAAGGATTGACAATAAGCCTTAAATAAGGTAATCTTTACTTCTTTCATGCAACGCGCGAACCTGCGAGCCAACATATTACCGCGGATAACCAACGCCCTCCGCTTTAAAAATAAACTGAGAGTCCTGCAATTTCAGATGTTTATAAAGATGTATGTGTCAAGCAGTGCGTCCAGCACCTCAGCCACAGTAGTAGCTAGCGAAATAGGCCTGTAATTTGATCTGTCTGGTATATATAAGTCAAATATCTATATATATATATGTGTGAAATAAATTGATAAATAAAAAAATTCAACTCATAATAATTAATTATGGTGTTTTCCTGAGTATATAACAATCATCATCGTCATCACCTGAGTATTTAGTTTCTGCTATGCAGTTAGCAGTCAGCCCACCAAGCGGCAACTGTCACGTCACCCGTACCATTTAATTCAATTCAATATATCTTTATTTGAATAGGATACACGGTATCATCTTTCAAACGTCATAAACATAATAAATGATTATCTAATCTAAACAATATTAATAATCAATTAATGAAAATGCGCCGCGGCATCATCGATCCAGTTCTATGCATGATCGTGGTATAATCAGTAGTGATGGGACTCGAATCGAAAATTTATATTCGAATAATCGGGGAAAAGTTCGAATCATGATTCGAATTAACCCTTGATTCGAATCGACATGATGATTCGAATCAATTCGAATGGATATGATGATTCGAATCAATACGAATAGATATAAATAAATAAAATACGTCTTTGTATACTTAGATAGATGTATTTGTGAATTAACTAAGCTTATAATAACGTTTTACGAGAACAACTTTGTTGAAAACGAAAAATGCCCGAAGGAATCCATATTGTCTCATCTATAAGGTATGTTTGCCGCAATGAAAGATTCGAATCAAAGAAATTGATTCGAATCAGCTTAAAAATTCGGATCAACTCGACAGTTCGAATCAAGCGATGATTCGAATCAACATAAAATCTCATTCGAATCGAGTTTTTACCGTCATGATTCGAATCATTCGAATCAAATGTGATTCGAGTCCCATCTCTAATAATCAGTCAGGGTTCGAAAGAACTTGAGTCCAGAATCGTAAAAACAAATCCTTATAAAAAAAAGAAATTACGATCAATCTATCTGTGGTCATGCGGCTCGCGACGCTAGCGCCGCCAAAACCATGTCACCTAGCTCCCTAATTTAACTAATTTAGGTTGCAGTAGGCAACACAATGCAGCACCGCAGGGCGTTATCACTGTGAGGACTAGATAAAATGCCTCGTTATCAATTGCGCTGGCTTCCTTATCCTTCAAACTGGACCACTACAATTCAAATATTGTTGCTTACGGCAGAAATAGATAAGGCGGTGGTATTCACCCAGGCAGACTCCTCAGTCTTGGCAGACACCTACCACCTGATTACATAGGAGCCGTAGGAAGTCCACTATGACATATAAATATATAGAATAGATTATAAAGTATAATTTATCTTATACTTTATAATCTAGACGGGTCTACATAAAGCACACTGAAAGATCTGCGCTCCTGGCCGCTCATAAATGTTTTTTTAAATATAAGAAACTCAATCGTTGATTTCAAAAATATTGGCGGGAAATCGCGTGTCAATTGTTTTCTATCACAAGTTGAAGTTCGTCGTCCGCAGGAAAAATGCGAAACCATTTTAAGGCGATGATTTTTAAGAATTTAAAAGTTCACTGTCTACGCAAGACTGCAGTGCTCGTCTTCAAAATGCTTTTGGGAGGGAAGCACTTTATTTGAGCACCGTAAGGCGTTAGTACGCAGATTTTGATCGTGGTTGTATTTCTAACCATGATGTAATTCGTGAAGGTCGGCCCTCAACTACGATCACAGAGGGAAATGTGGCTACTGTCAGGCAACTAATTGAAGAAAACTGGCGTATCACCTATGAAGAGAATCGAGGACATTTGGGGATTGGTATGAGTTAATTTAAAAAAATATTACATCCTTGTTTAAAAGTTAGAAAACTTTGTTGCCGCTGGATTCCTCATGAACTCAGCGCAGAACAAAAACAGACTCGAGTTGATTAGTGTAAAAAAGTTGTTGAACTACGATAACGGACGTTCAAATGCTGTGAATGACATTGTGGCAGGAGATGAAACATGGATATATTGTTACATGCCGGAAAGAAAGCAACAGTCTTCTGTATGGGTGTTCGAAGGCGACAGCAAACCAACAAAATTGAGGCAAGCGAGAATTTAAGGCTAAAAAATGATTACGTTTTTGTCTCCCGGGCGGATCCAGTCCGCGCGATCCCACTTGAAGAACAAAAGACAGTTAATTCTGAGTTGATTCTGACGACCTGAGTGGTACAGTGGTCAACATGCAAGAGGTCCCGGGTTCGATTCCCGGCCGGGCAGAAATTGAAATGATGAATTTTAATTTCTGTTACGGGTCTGGGTGTTCCATGTATAATAAGTATGTATTTAAAAGTATTTAAGTAGTATATAAGTTATCTAGCATCCATAGCACAATCTTTGCTTAGTTTGGGGCTAGATGGCGCTGTGTGAATTTGTCAACGAATATTTATTATTATTATTTTAATTGCACACCACCATTTGTTTGCCAAGTGTCTTTGAAAAAGTTTGGGAAAAACGACCAAGAAGTCGCATCCTATTGCACCATGCCAATGCTTCGGCGCACACCGCGAAAAAGACATTTTCGCTTCTGAAAAGTTACGATTTACTGACCCATCCTGCACATTCTCCAAGTTGTCTTCTGTCTACACTAATAAGTACATCGTTTTTCTGGGTTTATTTAACAATTTATTGTACACAAGACAATTAAGAGTACAAATTAGATATTAGACGACAGGCACTACTTATCTCTAAAAAGAAATCTCTTCCAGCAGGCCTACAAAACGAGAGATGTGATCATTATACGAAAATACGACGTGTACAATAATTATATACTTTATGTATAGTTATGCTATCGTTCGCGTCGAACGCACCCCGTCCCTACGGGGTGTCGCATCCCATGAAACCTGAAAGGCCTTCCCGGCTACAGGTGCTCCCAGGGGGTGTTTAGCACGTATGCGCCTAGGTCTTTTTTTTTGGCGAGTCGTGCATAACCAGTCCGGCGGGCGGCTGGTATTAATGAGAGTTCACATCCTCCCTCCCAACCGCTATACCGGAGGGTGCCCATTTCCTTTGCGTTAGGGGCAAAAAAAAAAAAAAAAAATGTTCGCGTGGGTCCTACTCCTACCCAATCCCTACCCTAACCTACCCTATATCTACTCTATTCCTACTGTAAGGGATTGACAATAAAACGTCGAATTATAGTAAAGATTAATACATGAACGTGCGGTTCAAAAGCTACAAGTGCACTCCATAGTGTTGCTAGAGACTGAAAACTAAAACTACAATCCAATAATCCAAAAAATCAAAACTTTTTTCCACACACCTTCATCTGTCAATTTATTATTTATTAGTTCCGAAATATGACACAAGATGGCATTAGTTGTACATGAAAAGTCTTAAATATAAAACAGTAGTGTTTACAAGCATGATTAATGTGAATAAAAATAGCTTTAAGCAAATAAACTATACCTAAAAGGTTTGACAAAACATAAAATAAATCAGAAGCAAATGCGCGTCGCTTACAGCTACTTTATCCTCATCCGCATTAAAAACCGTTGACCGATATATGGCGGGAAGCGCCATCTTGTTTTATACTCTGTATAGAAATCCCATGATAATCAACAGAACTACAAACATTACAAATACAAATAAAAATACAAATTCTTTATTAGTAACAGAGTTACACGTCAAAGTATTAATTTGGTACTTAGGAAGTACCTTAATAATAAGCATATCACATTTAATTGTAATTTACAATATAAACGCCCCAGAATTAACTAACTTATTTATAATAAATTATAAAAATGACATAAAATGTAATTAATGAAATCATTCATATTTATTGCATCATTCGAAATAAAATTATATAATGTCATAATTTCAAATTAATAATGTCATAATCAAGTACAAGTCATTTCAATTCATTCAATTACACTAAGCGAAGTCAATTTACAATTGACAAATTCGTCAAAATCCTAGAAACAATGTTCTAATAGCCAACCCTTCAATTTGGATTAAAAGATGTTGACGGTAGTAGCATTTTTAACGTTTTCCGGCAGTTTGTTGTAAACGGTAGGCCCTAGTACGTAAACAGACCATTAGCTAAGTATGTAGGTAGCTAGGCCAAAGACAACAGCGCCTCTCTTATTTCTCTTTTCTTTCAATCGTGGGCAAAAGTAGTACTTAAACGCCATCACAACTGCACCTAAGTACTCGAGTGCAGGCCAAATCGAGTCCTAGGTATCCTATATAGGTCTAAACGCAGAGTGGGTGGGTCACTAGTCTTCAAATAGATCAATTGGCAGAACGAGATCAAATTGCCAACACACGCACACATCCTGTATCTGCCTTTAGAATTGATGGAATCTCAACAGATAGGTAGGTAGGTACATTATGTGTTTAGATACATACGTAAATACTATTTTATGATATCCAAGCATTTAAGTTTTTTTTTTAATAGAATAGAATAGAATATTTATTTGCTTAAAACATGGTTACAATGATAGGTCTTAAGATAATCATCACATAGTGGTTCTCACATGTTCAGCCAGTATTAACAGGCATGCAAATTTGTTCAGTGTTAATAAACATGCACCTTAGGCTACCTTAAACTCTAAAAAATCCTTGACAGAATAAAAGGAGTGCTTCAATAGCCATTTATACAAGTCCTTTTTAAATTTGTTTATGGGCTGTTCTTTAATTGTCAGTGGAATTTTATTTAATTAAGTAAGTAGAATAAAAAAAATAGAGACAGAATAAATGATAATATGTTTTGAAACAGTCTCCAAGGCAGGTTTTGAATCGCATATTCCGCAGCTTACAGTACTCGGACAGAGGGACTACTGATTTATTAACCGCCGACGAAAAAAGAGGGGTGTAATCAGTGTAACGTGGGTATCTGTGACTTTGTGTATCTCTCTGTAGTGCCTGTGGCATTGTGGCTTACTGATAAACTACTTATATACTAGATAACTGATAAACTACATTATATAGTTGTTTAAACACATACTTATTATACATACTACACCCAGACCCATTACAGAAATTAAAATTCATCATTTCAATTTCCGTTCGGCCGGGGATCAAACCCGGGACTTATGTGTCGTGATCGTCATGTTAACTGAACCGCTGTCGTCATACATACAACTTACGCGTTTTATATCTTGTTAATGTGGCAGTTGTATGTATGGCTTCCGGCCTTGACAATGCACTGCGGTTTCTGTTTATCACCATATCTAATAATGACTTGACATACATGTCCTAGATAGATCGACCACACAACTGGTGTATGCGACACTAAATAATATTCTAATCGTTCTATTTGAACGGTACAGATTATTGACATAGACATAACACATAGACAGCACTTTATTCGGTTCCACATTACACCTAAGGTGAGTACAGTAAATTATTATTACGATTAAATTAAAATTACGTAAGACCAACCAGTGATGAACGGAAACCGAAATGGACCAGTCTCAGCATAATGCTGTGAGGGCTCATGCCTGTCACAGCGCTGGTTTTCAGAAAAGCCCATGCATCCCACGCGCGTTACGCGAACGGTTAAAAAAAATATACAAACAATAATGCAAATTTTTAATACATATTATAATTTCACTAATAAATATATACCTACAATAAATATATACTTGATTTAATAAATAAATATACTACATTGATATTGAAAATAGAAACTACCTTTGCAGTACCCCACTAAAGTAATTCTAGCCTACATAAGTAGGTAAAACGCGAGTTCCCGGAGCGACCGTTTTCTGATATTCCAGGAGCAGGTTCCGAAGCTTAACAGTAAAAGATCGTTTGAATGTCAAGTCCCGAAGAAGACTTGCTTGCTTCTGTTGCTTTTATAGTGTGAATGAGTTTCTGACGAGTTGTCCAGATTGACCTTATAATTTGTAATTAATATCATTGTAGGTAATTTAATTGATAATTTATGTAATGTTCCATTGACTTTTGTAGCAATTTATTTATTTATTTATTTATTTAATAGTTTATTGCACACAAAAATGGTAACAGAGACATGGCAAATATATTCAAGGCACTACTTATTTCTAAAAAGAAATTTCTTCCAGCAGGCCTACAGCAAAGAGAATGTGATGACTGGAAGCAGTTTAAGACGTGCAATTTATGTACCGAGACAGTTACATTTGGCTAATTTAGGCGAGACAAAAATAGTATCTACCTACAATAAGATCTAAAACACTGTAACCCTAAATTTTTACAAATAAACATTTGAATTGACTGCCAAGGAAGGGCTTTAAACGCGTGGGCGTGGCTCTAGTGTTTTTCCAAGAAAGGTCATCCAGTGACTAGTGCTATAATAAATCGCCGTGTTCCCGAATCGGTCGCGGACAACGGTTTTCATATCATGTGTATACCATTTTAGCACTCGGAGCCTGATCGCGAGGAACGTACTTCCTACCTTTATGAGTCACACACAAATGAGTGAACCAAATCCTTTATACATACATGGCTTTACCAGGACAAACTCGTAATCGAAACTTTACCGCACTCGGGATTTTTCGGGAATTCGTAGATACCTACATGGCTTTGACGTAATCGAAACTTTACCGCACTTGTATTCGGGAAAACGACTGAAATAATAAAAAAGCACCCGGGTCAGTAAAAATGTAGATAAGGTTAAAAAAAAAGCGGACTTAAAGATTAGACAGACATGGAGAAACAAACTGTTCCTTGTTTTATCTACGGAACCTTAAAAATTACCTAAACACAGGGCATAGTTGATGAGATGACAAGATACCTACTTAACTTTTCTTAATAATTAATGATTGATTGATTGATTGATTGATACATTTTTGATAACCGAACCAACAGAAAAAGTCGAATAACCCGACCAAGTTTACTTAAACTCCCATATTTTCTAAACTACACAATCGATTTTAATGAAACAAAGCTAAGAACCATCTCGGTATAACTGGCTTTCTAATAGAAAAAACCGCATCCGAATCGGTCCATCCGTTCGGGAGCTACGATGCCACAGACAGATACACAAAGCCACAGCTACACACGTCAAACTTTTAACACCCCTCTTTTTCGTCGGCAGTTAAAAATAACCACAAACCATGTAAACGTAACATTTTAAGTATAATAATTATCTAGTCTTTATGTGAATGTTGTAAGTAGGGACTAGAGCAACATAGCACACGACAAGTTTTGAACAAAAATAGCAGTTCTAATTCCACCCTTACCACTATTAGAATAAAGTCGACGTATGTTTTTCTCTTCTTATAGCTTGGCATCATTTAGTATTGCAGTATTGGTACAAGAACCGGTTGTGAAGGCCTCTCATTGCGTAGCTTCATGCCCTTAGGAGTCTACTACTTGACTTTATTGAGTGCTTTATTTTGTCTTTTTAACCAATTTAGTAGCTGCGAGATGACGCTAAGATGGTTCGGGCATGTAGAGCGAATGGATGATAGACGATTGACGAGCGCGAATCTGGAAAACCGGCCCTTAAGAGGACGACCCAGGAAAACATTCACTGATCAGATCAGTGATGTTCTCAAAAAAGCTGGGGTCCGAAGTGGTGAGAATAAAAGGAGATGTATGAAAAGAGTTGTGGATATATGCGAGGCTAGGGAGTTGTGTCAGGAATGAGCAAAGTGACGGTGCATAGTCTCTGCCTACCCCACCTGTGGGACACAGGCGTGAGCTTTATGTATGTTATGTATGTATGACATGACGCTGTACTGGTGACAATTTAAAATGGAAATAAATCTTTCCAATAAAGCTAGTTTAATTGATACAAAAAACAATTTTCTTTGTTTTAGATTAGACTGCCAATACATAAATAATTGTTGTATGGCTCACGTCACCAAACGTGGATGGAAGCAAATTGTTAGTTAATTAATTTATACCTATATGACATTCATTAATGTAGAATACTTACGACGTTTGGTATATTAATACTTAAGACATTATAATGAATTTTAAGTTAATATGACTTAACTGAATATGAGTACTGGTACTAGAAATAAAGATTAATCATTATCATATATCGATTTGAAGTTCTCCGCCTCTAAAAAACACCCTATAAAAAATGATACAGACTACCTACAGAATATGTAGCGTCGATGGCTTGAAGGTTAAGGGGTCCGGATCGTACCCCGAGGTACCGGGTTCAAAGTTTCGAACTCCAGTGTCGCCATGTAATAATGACTCTTTTCTGAGTTATGTACATAGTTGAACAATAACATCGGCGGCAATAAATGACGTCATCCGAAGGGCGCTTGTCAACGTCAACGTACCGGCCGTATTAGAGCCGAATGGTACCGTACGTGACGATGGCAAGAGGCCTGACGGCATGACGCTCATTGCTCGGAAACGTGGCAAGGCGCTGGTGTGGGGCGCTACTTGCGTGGACACTCTGGCGCCGTCCCATGTAACCTCTACCGCCCGCAGCGCTGGAGCTGCGGCCTCTGCTGCTGAGGACCTCAAACGGCGGAAATATGAAAGCCTAGCCCAGGACTTCATATTTCAGCCGTTTAGGGTTGAGACGTTGGGACCGTGGGGCCCTGATGCTTTAAAGCTGTTTAAAGTTTTAAGCAAAAAGCTTATCGACACCACGGGTGACCGGAGAGCTGGCTCGTTCCTCGGACAGAGGATAAGTATTGCTATCCAACGAGGCAACGCAGCTAGCTTTCTGGGCACCATTCCGCGGGACAACGGTGTGGATGACTTTTTTATATATAATATTTTAGTATTCGTGTTAATTTTTATTTCTAATTGTAAATATTTTGTCTGTACTTAATATATGAAATAAATTAAAACAATAACCGATACTCCTACGATGAGGGAAAACATCGTGATGAAACCTGTACATTCAGTCGCCTGAATGTGTAACCATGACCCAATGGTCAGGTTCACCTGTCAGAGTCACGGAGGTCAAATGGCAGTCGCTCCATTGTAATTAAATGATCTGCCAAATCCTCGATCACGGTGAAGGCGGACATTAACGCCAAGACGACCACCTTCAGTGTCATCATCATCATCATCTTTGCGTTATATCCCGGTTGCGCCCCCGTGCGGCACGCGAGGGCCGAGGGTCCGCCTTCCTGCTACTCCTGGCCCACCTCGCTCGGTTTTCGGCATCCTTGGTGAGCTTTTTCGCACGCATATCATTCTCGACGACATCAAGCCATCGCTTCTTGGGCCACCTTCAGAGTATGTCGCCGAGCAATACACATGTGATAGCTCGGATTCGTAGAGCGGTGTCTCTGTCGCATGCGCGACTTCGAGGAGGTATTGTGGACGACGACCTGAGTGGCTCAATGGTCAACATGCCGGGCTGCCACGCAAGAGGTCCCGGGTTCGATTCCCGGCCTAGTAGAAATTGAAATGATGAATTTTAATTTCTGTTACGGGTCTGGGTGTTCTATGTAAGTTCTAAAAGTACGTTCTAAGTTCTAACTAAGTTTTAAGTTCTAAAATAAGTATGTATTTAAAAAGTATTTAAGTAGTATATCAGTAATCTAGCACTTCAATCAATCAATCTTTGCTTAGTTTGGGCTAGATGGTGCTGTGTGAATTTGTCCATGATTATTTATTTATTTATTTATTGTTACCCGAATACAGAACCTTGTCGAAGTAAATTGAAACGGTTCTAACTGAAATAAAAATAGAGCTACCATTCCATTTACTTCGGCAAGGTTCAATGCCATTTGCGCGCAGATTAATACATAGTAAATTGAAACTAGTACTTAGATGTGCGTAATATTGTACCTCGAGCGCGCTCCAGGAGCTCCACACAAAAGTAGTTTGATCATAGTTTCAATATGAGGATCATAGGTTCATACCTTGGCCAAAGGATCAGCCTACAGCGATACAGCGATAATGCGGCCAGTCTTTTGGGGACAATTCCTTTAACAAGGGACTTGGGGCAAGATTTTTATTTGTAAATATTATTTTATAATTTTAGTATTAGCATTATTTAATTTATTTCTGTCATGCAAAATAAGTTCAACAATAAAGTTGCAAGCCGTTTCAATATTACGCTATCAAACCTAATTGATTTTAGAATAAGCATTGCTATTCAGAGAGGTATTGCTGCCAGCATCTTGGGTACGCGTCCACACGGCCCAAATTTTTTACATCTTTTAAGTAAGTGGCGTGCTGGCGCTTACCTCAGTCAGCGTATAAGTCCGACAATTCAGAGAGGTAACGCTGCCAGCCTTATGGGGACACTTCCGCAAGGCAACGATTTAGAGACTGTTTTTTATTAGTAATTTATTTTTTTAATTTGTGTACCATTTGTAATTAGTTTTAAGTGTATATAACAACTGTGTATAAATAACATGAATAAATAGATTTTCACTTTTAAGTTATTTATTTATTTATCGGATATAGATAAACTTTAATTTGAAACATAATTTACATAGACAAAATAAATAATTAAAACTAGATATCAGTATAACTTCGTCATAAAACTTAAACTAGATGTTTAACCCACTCTTTGCCATTCCCGGCGCAAAGGTGCCCATAACACTAGCACCTAAGTTTTTAGGCTAGGCTTTTAAGTTAGTTAATTTCTTTTTCTTTTTATTGTACATATTTATTTTTATGTTAGTGGATATAAATAAACATAATTGATTTAAAATTTGTATGGAAATCTTTGTAACTTAGGAAGAGCAAGAAAAGGAACGCCCCCGCGAACGAACGCAACCGGGATATAGCGCCAAGATGATGATGAAATACATTAAGCTCTCCGTCATTAACAGAAACCAAAATTGCATAAATAGGTAATTGGGACAAATCGCGCAAAATTCGAGTCCAATGAGCTACGAAACCAGACACGCAGTCTGTAATGTTACATAGACCTGACTGACCTTGGCAGTTATTATGTAAGATTATGACATGAGATAATAAATATAACGTAATAGGTACGACTTTTTAATGTTGTTGGCCTAGCAGTGTAATCGTTACAAAATTATTGTTTAAACTTTACTTTAATATTGCATGGATATTATTTAGCATACGGCATACGACCACGTGGAAATAGGTGACTAAATATACCAGTTTTTGACGATCTGAGTGGATCAGTTGGTTAACATCATGTTAGCAACACTATTGGATAACACTATAATAGTTTGAGCTTAACGTCATAGATGACGCTGGCACGGCGAACCCTTCAGTTCAGCCAATACGCCGGGTGTTTTTATTTATAAAAAAAGGCATTCGAACGTTAGCCTCGCGTGAACGACGGATGTGATTCGAGAAAGGCCAAATTTTAATTAATAGTTCTGTTGTTAGTGTATAGCTCTTTGCCAAAATTGCCATTAAACTGTAAGGATCTGTGTTTTAGACAATATAACAAATATGAAATAGTTTGTATGTGTTTGATTCTAACAATCAGAGTTTTAGGTTTCATCACGATGTTTTCCTTCACCTTAAAACCACCCGTTAGTATTTGACGAATCTCAGAAAACAGCCACCGCAGCAGTGGGATTCGAACCCGGTACTCTCGGGGTACGAGTCGGACCGCTTTACCATTAGGCCACCGACGCTCCTAGTTGGTCGATCTGTATAAAATATATCATCTTTTGGCGTTATTGTCCCGGTCGTGCTCTCGCGCACGAGGGCCGGGGTCCGCCTTAGCCATGATTCAGGATTTGGCAGGTCTGATAATGACATTGGAGCGACTGGCATCTGACCACCTTGACCCTGCTACCAGGGGAACCTGACCAGATTGTATCGTGGTTACACATTCAGTCACTCAGTAGTTGGTCGATCTGTATAGCTACGGAGGGCTTAGTGTGAGTTTCGCTTCGATTTTACTTTACTATCGCGTTTGCGTTTTCGTCGGAATTAGTACGAAGAAAAAAGCTTCATTTACGTACCACTAGACAGCGCTATACATTTTTCCATACTAATTTTCACGTAAACGCAAACGCGATAGTAAAGTAAAATCGAAGCGAAACTCACACTAAGCCCTCTGGTCGTAAAAGAACCAAGGCCATTCCGCCAATGTCGAGTAGTTGCTTGTGTTATTTCGAAGTAAAAAATAAACATAAAAATGATTCAATATAGTCTTAGCACTCCATGTGGACCTAGATGTTAAGAGGTAGAATTTTCCCTGGACAGTACAACATGGAGCTCTTCAAAAAAGGGGTAAAAAGGTTTATACGGCGTCGACAATGCGTGAGTGATGCCCCTGGTATTGCAAACGTCCATACGCTGCGGTGACTGCTTACCATCAGGCAGGCCGTAAACTTGTTTGCCACCGCAAAAATTAAAATGACAAATTTTAATTTCTGTTACGGGTCTGGGTGTAGTATGTATAATAAGAATGTATTACAAAAAGAAAAAAAATGACATAGATAAGTAATCATCTAACACTCATAACCATGTCCATAACACAAACTTGTTGCTAAATGGCGGTGTGTGAATTTGTCAAAGCATATTTATTTATAGGTATATATTATTATTTATAATGGCTTAGAAACTAAATCATCATCATCTTGGCATTAATGTCCCGGTTGTGCTCTCGAGAACGAGGGCCCGGGGTCCGCCTTGACCATGATCCAGGATTTGGCAGGTTAGGTAATTACAGTGGAGCGACTGCCATCTAACCTCCATGACAATGCTACAAGGGGAACCTGAACAGATTGGATCATGGTTACACATCCACTCGCCTGAATGTGCAGGTTTCATCACGATGTTTTCCCTCACCGTAAGAGCATCAGTTAGTATTCAACTAATGTACATAACTCAGAAAACAGTCATTGGTACACGGCCGGAGCGGCATTTTTTTTCTTCAATCACTTTCAAATCGCATAATAGTATATTTACAGTTCACATGTTCATTATGATTATTTACACTTCGATATATAAATGTCAATATTGGCCAATTTTATATCTTGGAAAAATGGATAGTAAAATTTTGCATTTTTAAGAAAATCTTCTAATCTTGGCTGTGTTGGTTATTTCCAATAAAGGTCTCTCCAAAGAACTGCGTGCATTGGAATAATAATGGTCATTGTCGCAAAGGAAGGGAAATGTTATCAGAAGTCATCCCCTCTATCACTAACAGCTGGACTGATTTGTCATCCGGGTGACAACTGGGAAGAATTCACATTTGTCACCCCGGGGACGATGCTAGAGGGGACAACTGGGAATAATTGTCCTGGTCGACCTTTTGGCCATCCCTGGTACAGATGCTAATTGTAACTATATTTCATAAATATACAACGCCGAGATGAGATGATAAAAACACGACGACCTACAGACACGTGTCGCATTGCATTCCACTCTTATCTTCCACAATAAGTCAATGACTTATGGCATGTATCCATTTCCTAATATTTATTCATGAATATTGCGAACATTCTTTGGAGCATCAGTGGCCGAGGGTATCCAGCAAATACCACTGCAGCGATGTTCCAATAACTCTTTTCTGAGTACATTAGTTGAATACTAACCGATGCTCTTACGGTGAGGGACAACATTATGATTAAACCTGCACATTCAGGCGACTGAAT
Source organism: Blastobasis adustella (assembly GCA_907269095.1). Taxonomy (NCBI): domain Eukaryota; kingdom Metazoa; phylum Arthropoda; class Insecta; order Lepidoptera; family Blastobasidae; genus Blastobasis; species Blastobasis adustella. Next base: position 9,883,080 of record OU026141.1, read on the forward strand.
GTGTCACCATGATCCAATCTGGTCAGGTTTCCCTCGTAGCAGTGTCACGGAAGTCAGATGACAGTCGCTCAACTGTAATTACCTGATCTGCCAAATCATGGATCATGGTGAGGGCGGACCCCGGGCCCTTATGCGCGAAAGCACAACCGGGACATTAACGCCAAGTTGATTGTTTTTATTATCATATTGTAAACCTTCTCTGTGTCTCTTTTTCTTGTGACTTCGTGGTTCCTAGAACAAATACCTAAGTACGGGTAATATGAAGAGAGCACCAATACCTCTTACAAATTCATTTTCTTTATTCTACGAGCATACAGGCCACCTGGTTTGTCCAGGTATACTAGGTTTTCCCTCACTGACCCATTTAGTTGGCTTACTTGCGTTTTTTCAAAGGGAATGCCAATGCCAACAAACTAAAACAAAACAAATTGGTCCAAAGCTCAGCAATGGCAGCTAGTGAATTTGTACCTGTATACCTGTATTTTTTGTGAACTTACATATAATACATACATGTTGACGACAAGTCGACGTGGCAATCGCGGTAAAAGGTAGTTCTGCACCTACCATGTACCTAATCATATGAAGTAGGCTATGACCTAATCGATATCGATATTTCTTCTTACCACATGTCCAAATCCAACTCCTCATAATGTGACATAGTTCACATAGATAAGAGAGCCCATGTTTACACTAACTCACACACGTTCAACACTGTTACTACTATCTATCTAGTTGTATACAGACGGACGTCTTCATTAGTCAATCACTGTTATTTTTTTTTATCCCACCAAGGTGGCAAACAAGCTTACGGCCTGCCTGATGGTAAGCAGTCACCGCAGCTTATGGACGTTTGCAATACCAGAGGCATCACCCACGCGTTACCGACCCCATAAAAACCTTTTAACCCCTTTCTTAAAGAACTCAATGTTGTACTCTCCAGGGAAAACCTCTCCAGGAAGTTCATTCTACAACCTTAGTGTGCGTGGGAGAAAGTTCCTATGGAACCGCAATTGTTGCAGGAATGCAAGAAAACGCAGGAAGTCGGACCCCATGTAATACACAACGTATGTGAGTAACGCACTTGGAACCCTCTGGTCACCATTCGGCTCCACCGCCAGGACCTGGCTACCTTCCAGGACTAGTCTTGGTCAAGGCAAATCAAACGAGTCCAAACTCAAAATTGCATTGTTTTATTTAAGGGTTATTAATATGGAAGCGTTTCGACGGTCTTCGGCTTCACGATAGAGGTCCCCAATTGGTACTACCTTTATGCTCCCTATCACGCACCAGGGGCTGTTTCAAATATGCAGCAGCCAAGATTTGGAACGACCTGCCTCCACTTATACGAAGGCTAGTCAAAGTCACCAAAAATACATTTATGAAACATACTAAATCTTGGCTGCTCTCGAAGCAGGCTCTGGTGTGTGGGGTGTGACGCTGCGCAGTGAGGTGGCTGGCTAAGTGCTTTGGTGGCTGTGTGCTTTTTATTTGTGTTTCTTGTTTTTTTTCCTTCTTCAACTTCGTGTGTGTGTAATAAATATATATTTTGAAGGGAGTGGCAGAATAGCAGGGGGTGGGACTTGTGTCACGCTACCCTGAGCCACAAGCCAATTTATCATCGTGTTCATTTTCATTTCGTTTTTCTTTTTTGTTATGTATTTGTTTTTTTTTTCTTTTTAATTCTGTTACACTTATTTTTTTTTTGTAAGATGGTATTATTAACCATTATTTATTTATTTATTTTATTTTGGCCACCTTCCGTCTCCATCATCAGATCAGTTCAATGTCACCATCCATATGGAATGGTCAGCTGAGTTACATGCGTATGCAAAATTTTAATTCGATCGAATACCAGGAAGTGAGTCAAATATAATATGCAATATAGAGTGCTAAGGTTCTAATTGTCTTGTTCCATTAATATGTGCAAAGTTTGGACCCAATTCCTGGTAGTCAATTTAAAAATTGGCCGTGTAGTGTCCAGCAGAGTAGAATAGCACCAACCCCTTACACTCGTGGGTGTCGTACAATACGACTAATGTTTTCGAGGCAAAAGATCTAGTCTCCATGGGTTAGGAAATAGGCAGCAGCGTTTCTCATTTTCAAATCTACAACACTGCGATCTCCAACCCGTCTGCCAAGCGTGGAGATTATGGCAATAACCTCTCGCGTGAGAGGCCCTAAGTCCTCCAATGGACTGTTATGGCTGTGATGATGATGATGAGTTTAAAAATTTAAATTTTGAATACGACAGATGACAATGCAATATCATGGTGTCAGTGAGCTGATCTGATGATGATGATGGAAGGTAGCTGGAGGAAGCCAAGAACCTAAGGTTAAATTAAAGTTTTGCATACACGTCTAAATTTATCACCTGTCGATTAGCTAATTTTAAGTTAATTGGCCTTTCAGAAACCCACAGTGGTTTAACAGCTTGTTCAATGTGACAGTCTGTTAGCTAACCAATTATTTGACATACGTTTCAGTAACCGGGTGTAAGTCAGATGACCGTTCAATATTTTAGTGTCAGTGAATTTTCCAATTTAATTAACGCACGGTAGTGTTCGAGCCAGGATGACCAATATTTTTATTTTATTTAAAGGGGTGGAGTATAAGGGGTTGTTGCTATTCTACTCTGCCGGACTCCACACGGCCAATTTTATTTTAGAATATTTATTAGAACCTAAAATCTTCTCAAACCTATCTTCTAAGGTATGAGATCGAATTAAAGATAAAAAATGTAAACAAATGGGTTGCCACCATAAATAAGATTACCCAAATGGTGGATTATTTAAAATCATTGAAATATTGTGTACAATTATTATCTACATTCAAAATGAAATAAACTCATATGAATCTTTAAAAATATTATACTGAATTAAATAGGGAACAATGTTTTTTTTGTTTCGTATTTGTGCTGCTTCAATAAAATGTGTATAGTTTTCATTTATGCCACTAGTAATGGTGAGACATTCTAAACATATAGTATACTGATTTTCTCAAATAATCATACATAAAATAATACAAGATTCAAAATGGCGGCCACGTCTTTCTAATATTGAAGTTTTCTCACTTGTATTCTAGTTTCCGAGTTACTTATTACGTTTTTAATAAATTGAATAGATGGGAGTAAATCGATTTGTTTCGTTTTCGAAAATTTACCAGCCAGTGTGCGTTATGTGTAACCATTTGGTAAATAAATGCATTCGAAAAAAAAGGTTTTATACCCCTGGATAGTGTCTTCTTCATTGACTGTTGTATGTTTACATTTTTTTAGCTTTAATTTCATCTCTAAGTATAAATAGACTATTTCGCACACATTACAAAAGCTCCTTCCTTTTTTCTAAGACAGAAAGCTCTTTGAGGAAAAACGAAGTGAACAGACGAAAAATGCGGGAAACAAGTCGAATTGTTCTTTATTTTTTAAAACTAATGGACCCGACGCGACTTCATTCGCGTACACCTACATTACCCCTACCTACCCTTTTTTTCTTGGATATAAACCTTCGTCTTGAATCAGTCTATCTATTACTGAAAATCGAATTAAAATTCGTTGCCTAGTTTAAAAAATCTAAGCGTACATAGATACAGACGGCGGGAAGCGACTTTGTTTTATGCTATGTATTTTAAAATATCGGCTGACAAGGTCAGTGACGCATCCGGCAATGACAAGATTGAAAAATATTTAAATGTAGAGTTCCGTATATTCCGATTCCGACATTAAACCTTTAGGTTGTTTTGTTAAATAAAAATTGCCAAAATAGAAATGCTAGTATTTAAGGTATGGAAGTATGGAAGAATAGGGGGGAAGCCTTTGCCCAGCAGTGGGATGATTTAGGCTGATATAAATAAATAAATAAAAGGTAATATCTGTAAATTACATTCGAACGTATGATTTTTTAAATCAATCAAATAATTTTAAAAACCTGACCACAATTTATACCAAGGTGAATACCTCGGCTCTCACAGAATACCTACCTTATTTTTTTTACAGTTAGCCAGGCATTTGACCGTCATCTCACCTGATGGTAAGTGACGATGCGGCGGATTACCCTACCACCTAACCTTTGAATCTACAGCTAACATACCTTCTTAATCAATTTGAAAATAATTATATAATTAACCATTTCGGACCGACATTTATTAGTTTCTTTTTTAGTTTACTGTTTTTTTTTTTTAGTTGCCTAATCAGTAGAGATGTGCCGACTAATCGGTTCTTTACTTTAGTCATATTTATAAAATAATAAAAATTATATTGTATTTATTTTGATGAAATCCTTTCGCTATCAGTAGCTATTTATTTTACTAGCTTTACATTAATTGAGGTGCTTTATAGCTGTTCACAGAGAACTACACGAGATTGTGTCTGGAAATTGCGATTCTATTGCAATGAATATCAAGTCTCAATGCTGATTGCAGTTGAATTTTCAGTTCAATTCTACCAAACCGCGCATGTATTTGTGTTTTCCACCAAACAGAGCCCGGTGCAAGATGAAATCATCTTGCTTAGGCCTGTATTACAAAGGCAAAGCAAAATCTGCAGCAAAAAATCGACATCGGTCAAACACACAAGTTCGGTATGGAATACTGCGACCAGCTTTGAGATGGCCAGATATCAAGTGGCTGCTTTCGATTCGGTAAAGAAGTGTGCTACGAAAATTATTCGTAATCTAGAGGATATTGATGCTACGCTACAAAGCCTTGAATATCTGTGTATAAAGCAAGACTGAATGTGTCAGTTGGAAGCGGACCTAGACCTGGACATATTCCATGATCTAATAAAGAACATTTTACTTATCTCAGGTCAAGAGTAGGTACCCTAACCCTATAGTAAAAATTAATAAAAAATAAAAAACATCTTGGCGTTAATGTCCCGGTTGTGCTCTCGAGACGAGGGCCCGGGGTCCGTCTTGACCATGATCCAGGATTTAGCAGGTCAGGTAATTACAGTGGAACGATCTGCCATCTGACCTCCATGACCCTGCTACCAGGGGAACCTGACCAGATTGGATCATGGTTACATATCCAGTCGCCTGAATGTGCAGGTTTCATCACGGTGTTTTCCCTCACCGTAAGAGCATCGGTTAGTGTTCAACTAATGTACATAACTCAGAAAACAGTCATTGGTACATGACCGGAGCGGGATTCGAACCCGGGACCTCTGGCTTACGACCAGAGAGAGACACTTTTACCTGTAGTAAAAGTTAATGAATGTGGTAAAAGCGGCACAAGCTTGACAGCACTGCAGGTGGAACAATGTGGTTTTTGCTTGCACCTACGGAATGACAGATGCAAAAAAAGTAGTTTATCAGTTATCTAACACCCATAACACAAGCTTTACTTACTTTGGGGCTAGATAGCGCTGTGTGAATTTGTCCAAGCATATTAAGCATCTGAACTTGCCTAAAACAATGATGGACTAGGCAAACTGATCGTCATTTTTGTGCCGACTAGCCGGCCAAAGCCATAGTCGGCCTACCACCACTAATTCTCTCTCTTAACCCACGGATCTCTAAGCGCTATGACCCACAAAGCCCTTGCCCAATCCACGGTATTCGTTATCTATGTCACGTGTATGGAATCGTGATATATTCTATTTTCAAACAGCCAGACAGTAATCTTTTTAGGAACTCGTTCTAATTTAATTGGTGTTTGAAAGATCTTTTCATTTATTTTATTAATGAGAATTGATATTGTTATTTTTATTATCGTAAATACTATCTACCGTTGCCAGGAGCTCTCTTTATGAATTCCTTGCATCAATTCGAACGGTTTTCAATTATGATTTTCGTGATGAAACATTCAAATTTTTTTAATCACATTGGCATTGTGTTTTATGGTGTGCAAATAAAGAGTTTTGTGTATTGGCAACACTAAAATAGTACGGTTCAAAAATAGGGAAAATCAGCATTATGCAACAAAATATCGAATTCAAAATGGCGAAACAGTTCGAATCTTGAATAAAAAAATAGGGCCCATGTACGTAGTTGACAAATGGTTTTAAAAATAGCCTTGTTATTTATTCATATGTAAATATCGTAGCTTCTTTCTTGAAAACTAATTAAACAATGAGTGTAGTCACTTCGTAGTAGGTGGTAGGTAACTACCAATGCCTGACCTATGTCTCATTGATTTTAACTTTTTATCGTCTTTCATATTTGTTTTTATAACAAATTTAATTATAGGAAGAAATGCTTTTAAAAGTGAAATCTTCTTCTTAGCGAGTCGATGGCATAAAAGCATTTATTTTTGACGCCCATTTGGCCACTTTCGTATCTTTATAGAGGTCTTTCATTGTGCAGGTGTCAGGGCACATAGAGCAACACAAAAAGCAAAAAACCATTAAATAAAAATTTATCATGGTGATGCCCTATCATCACGAACAACATCGAGAACCTAGTACCTATATTGACCGTGGGCTAGGTTTGTCCTAAGAGATTATTTAAGACTGGCTTCCTAGCATCCTTCCCTATCAACTTTCACTTTTATAGATTTAAATATGGGAGATTTCCATTTAGGATGTCAAAAAAATAGTATGCATATAAAAATACAGTATCCTTTATTTATTTAAAGCAGATTTTGTACGTTTGTATGACACCCTGGTCGAAGATTCCTATGCTATTCTACCGGGGACATACCTAATAAACCAGTAAATTTTTTTGAAAATTACGTAGGTAGGTATAATGTATATTTTTTGACTAAATTGCTCTTATTATACCCGAAGAAAATGTTACCGCTGTATTGCTAAAATATAATAAAGGCAACTAGACATTTTTCCAGCAGTAGGTCGGAAGAGAAGCCTTTGCCCTGCAGTGGGACAATGAAGGCTACAAAAAAAAGGTAAATTCAATTCAATTCAATACAATACTTTATTTCAGACACATGTCCATAATGTAACACAAAAAAAAAAAAAAAAAAAAAATGAAAATCTTAAATCTATCCTTAAATGTATCTAATCTATGTATATGGTATCTGAAATATGGTAGGTTTAATAAAAATCTACCTGTAGTAGATTTGGCAACTCTAGGCGTGACTAGTCTGTACTGCTAAGGCTTACGTTAGATCTTACATAATAGATATTCTGTGCTAAGGCTTTTAGGCTACAACGGAACCAAGTGTCTTATCATAATCTTGTTTTTTAATCGTCTTCTGTCTTGTAAAGTTGTACACGTAGGTGTTACGATGCGAACGAAGATAGAGTATGCCTATATATATATATATATGTATAGAGACATTAGTTTTCTCTGGCCTTGAAGGAGCCCAGATTACTGCTCAGGGAACCAATACAGTCGCACGCAGATTATGAGGAGAATGAGTTTGTTTTAATGGCATGTTAAGCCACTTGTTACTGAATAAAATATATTTGTAACAGGCTTGAAATTTTGGATACATCTATATTAGTTACGAAAAAAAGTTTCTTCTTTCACTTTTAAAAATTGTGAAAAGCCCGTGCCATAAATGACACAGTAGTAAAGTCTATAGTTGTAGTGTAGGTGTGTCGTTTACAACACAGTAGGCAAAAGTGGGTTAATATTTTGTTAATTTGTTACGTAATTACAGAGTCACAACGAATGATAAGATACAAATATCCTAATTTAAATTAAATATTGTGATTGTTAGGCCCATATTATTACCATGTGATGATGCAACATAAAGTTTTAAGTTGGCTGTAAGTTTTTGTGCGACATCTCCTGGAGGATCCTCCTCCATTATTTACAAAATTAACTAATATACGCTCTTAAAAAAACTAAAAATTTATAAGACTGTTATCTAGTATCTACGTTGTTTGGGAGAATCAAATTATTTGTATCATATATCAATTAGGTAATTCACGGTTTTAATTTTTTACTTGTGCTGTAACACTTAGCTTCATGCCTTTCAAGATTCTAGGTGTAGGAGAAGTATCCTCTAGATTTTGATAAACGGTTTGACTTCCGGTTTTGAACACTTCCATCTCATTTCATGAAATTATTCCCACAGATTGCAGGAAAACGTGAGGAAATATATATTAGAGATAAATAAATGATTAAACAGATTAACTTACACTAGAGCAAGCAAGTACGGGTGCGCTTTGGCGTGGCCATCTTGGGCGACGGTGACGTCACCTGAGGCAGCCATCTTGCGAATACTTCGCGCCAACTACCTGTTAAACAAACAACAATGTAGAACAAAAAATTAATCAGCATAACAAAAAAATATCTTGGCGTTAAGATCCCTGTTGTGATCCACCTTGTCCATGCTCCAAGATTTTTCAGATCAGGTAATTATAGTGGATTGCTTGCCATCTGACCTCCATAATCCTGTTGACAGGGGGAATCTGATCAGATTGGATCATAGTCAAGTCAGTCAAAATTATTTATTAAGCATAATTTGTGTTAAAAATAAACTTTATAAAAATACTTTATTCAAAATAGATACCTATTTTTTATTATCTAGTCCTAACGAGAAGACGGTACTTCCATAAGGCGAAAATTGTAGGTATAGCTTCACCAGCGATAGAGGTGACCTGATAGATGTTGGCGCTAGTTCTGCGTTTTATGTAGCAACACCGGAAGGATGCAGTATTCTATGACAGAATTTGAATGCCACCAATAATGCGACATGGATAATAAGGATCGTGACGGAAAAATAAACTAACATGGCCCTATTATGAAATTAGAATAATGACGTTTCAGAAAAAGACCTAGCGCCCTCCTTCATGGAATTGTGATTCTTGTCAAATCTGGCAATTGCCAGGGGTTCTATTTTGGAATTGCTCGCCTAGATTCGAACGGTTTACAATGTTGATTTTCGGTTTGAAAAATTCAATGGTTTTAGAATCACATTGACAACACCGAAAGAGTACAGTTTAAAACAGGCAAAATCAACTTCATGCCATGCATAAAATTATCGAGTTTTTAATGCCGAAAAACAAAATTGAAAACCGTTCGAGCCCCAGAAATATCCTTTGATAAAATAAACAAAACAGTTCATCTAATTTATATAGCTATTCCAAACTCACACAAACTTTTTTTTTTCTCGCTTTGTAATCTAATGTAGAAACGGTGTCTTCTGACACAGGCTTTGCCTAAAAGGAGACTCCAGAAACGATAGATTTAAGTACTATTTGATAATGAAAATAAATATTTATTATTTATTATTACTTCAAACTACAATAGCTGAAAAAGTTACTATAAGTTTTGAAGATGAAGTATAACCTCTGTGGAAACTCCAAAGAGAAACTATAGTACTCATAGATTTTTTTATATAAGTACTACGCAGTGACAAATGAGCAGATAGACCATTTGATGGTAAGCAGTAACTGTCGCCCATTACATCTATGATTCATGCATTTAGGTTGCAGGCAACAAAAATACAGAACCACAGATGAACCAGAGAACTCACTGTGAGGACTGGGATGAAATGCCTCACGCCTGTAATTGCGTTGGCTTCCTTATCCTTCAAACCGGAACACAAAAACGCAAGCATTGTTGCTTGGAGGCAGAAATAGATAAGGCGGTGGTACTCACCCAGGCAGACTCCTCAGGCTTGACAGAGTTCTACCACCTGATAGTTCTTTCGTATATCACAATCTGCATCAATCTTTAGAGAGTCTAGCCTTGTCCAATTTCACACATTCTTTGCTGCAGCTGCCATTTTAAATACTTGCAGGATTGAGAAAGTCCTTGCTGCGTCAAATGACATCCACTTGGCCTTGACCCCAGGGTGTCACTAGACTTTTTGGGTCTTACCAAAAAAATATAATAACAATCATCTTGGCGTCAATGACGACCTGAGTGGTTCAATGGTTAACATGGTCTGCCACGCAAGAGGTCCCGGGTTCTATTCCCAGCCGGGCAGAAATTTCAATTATGAATTTTAATTTCTGTTACGGGTCTGGGTGTTCTATGTATAATAAGTATGTATTTAAAAAGTATTTAAGTAATATATCAGTTATCTAGCACCTATAGTACAAGCTTTGCTTAGTTTGGGGCTAGATGGCGCTGTATGAATTTGTCCACGAATATTTATTTATTTATTTAATGTCCTGGTTGTGTTCTCGCGAGATGTCATGACCGTAGCAAGTGGAACAATGTGGTGGCAAAAATGATAATAATAAATAAATATGCTTGGACAAATTTACACAGCGCCATCTAGCCCCAAAGTAGGCAAAGCTTGTGTTAGATAACTTAGATAACTGATAAACTGCCTATATATTTTTAAATAGATACTTATTATACAAACTACACCCAGACCTATATATAGAAATAAAATTCATCATTTAAATTTCTGCTCGGCCGAGAATCGGACCCGGGACCTCTGCGTGGCGACCGGCATGTCATCCAACTGAACCACTCAGGTCGTCAAATGTATGTAGGTATGTATGTAACACTAATAAGTAGGTACCTACTTAAAGACGGATTATTTTGTAATTGTTCGTAAGTAGGTATTTTCAACGAGGTTCCTCATTAGGTCGAGTAAAGTCGATTTGAATACAATTATAAATTATTCCTTGTACTTCTGGTTTTATTTCACAATAGCCAGTAAAAGTATGTGAAGTCGAATAATAATTACTTACTTACTTTTCAAAAGAACATTGATATATCGGACTGAAACACGTGTAGAGAGCAAAAAAGGTAAGCTACGCTTTATCTCTTTCTAGACAAGAGTTGCCTGGAAGTGGAGTTGGCTTATCGCTTGTAGCGATAAGGCTGCCTTTGCCCACAATGTTTGAAAATACATGTTAAATTTTCTTTTTTTGTAATTTTGTGTGCAAAAAAGAGTGTATCTATCTATCTATCTAAGTTTATACACACCCTAATCAGGCACCTAGATAAAGGAGGCTAGACATGTTGGCATGTCCTGTAAAGGCAGTGTTGCCTGTTGCCGATATTTAACACAAGGCAGCTCAAAAAGTAACAACAAAGAACAATAACTATAAAAATATAAAACAAGATAATGTTACTTTTCTCGTGAAAATGTTACTTTTTGAGCTGCCTTGTGTTACTTTTGAATATCAAATTGGCAACACGGCCCGTACATGCCAACAGTCTCCTGGATACATAGACAAAAATGTCTGTGCCTGGATATAACATATTTTTCTCTATGCCTTTGTCTAGGTTCCTGAATTAGGTTGTGTGTAATCGCACATCTAAGAAAGGTGTTTTAATTGATAAAAACCATAATTCTAAACTGCACCATATGAACATTCGAGGCGGCTCTCTTCCCTCGCGTGCGAGAGCGAGATATTGACGCCAAGATGATTATTATAAATCGTCTAAGTACAATAAGATATTATCTACTTACGCGATAGTGCTATATGTAAAGCAATCTGCATCAATCATCCCTAACATTATTATTTAGTTTATAAGCGCTTTGTTCTAAGGGAAATGACTCAGTAGGTATTAAAAACTTTCTGAAGAGTATAAAACACAACGACACAACAACAAATAAACAACATAGCTAGATAAGATAATAAATAGGAGTACTATACCTACATATGTATATTTAACGGAAAATAATTCACAGCAAACAACAGCGCAAGACAATAACCATTGTAGAATACCTTTGCCCTCTGCAGTTTAAAACAAGTAGGCTGAGTATTAGCCGTGTGGTGTTAGCAGAGTAGAATAGCACCAACCCCTTACATTCATGGGTGTCGTACAAGGCGACTAATGTTTTCGAGGCAAAAGATCAAGAGTCTCCGTAGTCTGGAAAACGGGCATCAGCATTTTCCATTATTATATTTAAACACTGCGATCTCCAACCCGCCTGCCAAGCGTGGAGATTATGGCAATAACCTCCCCTTTCGTGGGAGAGGCCCTAAGTCCTGCAGTGGACTGTTACGGGCTCTGATGATGATGATGATGATGAGTATTAAAAACAAATTATGCAGTTCAAAATTAGAATACCAGTTTCGTGTTTATTTTGTCACCATTTTTCATCTATACATAGTATAAAACAAAATGGCTTCCCGCCGTCTAGCGTCTGTCCCTTTATACGCTTAGATCTTTTAAACTACGCAACGGATTTTAATGCGCTTTTCAACAATAGATAGAATGATTCAAGAGGAAGGTTTATAAGTAAGTAAAGGGGTAGATAGGGGTAAAGTAGGTGTATGCGAACGAAATCGCGTCGGGTCCACTAGTATACACAATACATGTTTGTGACGACCAAATTTTCTAGTAGACAACTCAATTTTCTTTTCCTTACTATGCGGTGCGTGGGTGGGGAAGGTACTAGTTGGTTCTAATAGGCCATGCGTATAGAAAGCACGCACTGTGGGCTGTAAATCAAGTTTTGGTTGTGATAATATGGTCTGTACACGTTAATGTGCATATTTCGTACAGCCTTGGCGTGAGGGATATCGCAGATAAGATCGAGGAGGCTCGACTGCGCTGGTTTGGTCACGTTAGCCTCAGGGATATGTGGGAAATAGGTGCCAAAACCTGCCGGTATCAGGAAAGAGGTCCCGTGGGCGACCGAAGAAGCGATGGATTGACATCGCTGAGTCGAATGCGAGAGCCTACGGCTTCCGACGAGAGGATGCCGAAGACCGGGCGAAGTGGAGAAGAATGGGTAGGAAAGCAGACCCTGGCAGAGGCCGGGACAAGCGCTAGGACAATAATGATAGTCGGTACATGTTAATATGTACGTCGGTTTTTAATTCAAGTTTGTGGCCAACGCAAACCCTGATTTTTAGCTCTGACTTGGCGTATTTTGTTTTACGCTCTCTTTGCTTTTTGAGGGGAGAGGTCGAAAACACTATATTTCGTAGTGCTACTTGTTATTTCTTAATTCAATTTGTTGCGAGTTCCAAGACAGTATTAGCTTGTCCTCGATCGCGCCTGAGTGTCAAAACTTAGGAACCTGTGTGTGGTCGCCGCTGTAGATCCTGGCTAAGGAGATGCAGTGGTGGGAATGAGTTGTAGGGTGAAGTCCGAATAGACGTAATTGGCAAAGTTTTTGAATGAAATACAGTAAACTAAATTAAAGTAAGTAGCTATATAAAATTAGTATTTAGTAATATTTCTGTTGTACCTGTTAATTTATCTGTACCTTTATCAGCCATCCAATAAGAATTTATTTCTAACATTATGTTAAAAATATACAAAAGTTTTGAATAGTATAACATTTTTAGAGTTTTTAAGGGCTCTAACTTTTTTTCACATCATTGCGTTAAAATCTCGGTTGTGCTCACGCGCACGAGGGCTGGGGTCCGCCTTGACCATGATCCAGTATTTGGAAGATCAGATAATTACAGTGGAGCGACTGCCATGTGACCTCCGCGACCCTGCTACCAGGGGAACCTGGCCAGATTGGATCATGGTTACAATTCAGTCGCCTGAATCAGCATGTTTCATCACGACGTTTTCCCTCGCCGTAAGAGCATCGGTTAGCATTCAACTAATGTACATAACTCAGAAAAGAGATATTAGTAAATGGCCGCAGTGGGATTCGAACCCGGTACCTACATTATTATTAGGTATTATTTATTTAGTATATAGAAAATATTTAGTTTCAGTGTATCCTTATTTTTAATTCCACACAAATATTGTAAACGTAATTGTATAAACTATAGGTACAACAAAGGCCATTATTTTATTGTTTAAAGTACCTACTTTACTCCGAACAATGATTAGTTATAGGTACAAAGTATTGATAAAATATTTTCTAATGAGTACTCACCATTTAGATAAAGGCTCCACGAGTCATACATCCATATCCATATACTTCTTCTTGAACACGCTGCTTGTTACTACGCAAAACTAGATCACAACAAAGTAAATATTGTCTTAAAACCACCAAAACAAAGCACTCGTGTACAATATTTCTTAAAAAAACAATTTAGTTGTCTTTTTTTAATTTGATGACCGATTAAGATCTCTTTTCAAAGTTTATGGAGTTTAGAAGCACAGATGATAAATAAAATGAGATAAAGGGACGCGTCAACGCGCGGCCGAGTTTCCCGCGCAACTGAATGCTCGGGCATCGCAGTGTGTACAGCCAAGGTTTAGCGTTATCGTTGGAAACTATTGCTTTAGTTCAGTAGATTAAAGTGATTATAAAACGGGCTATCCATGAGATAACCACGGCTCACGTAATAACCACGTAAATGGGTCTAAAGATAGATAAGATATCTTTAACATTTATGACCTACTGGTAATACAATATTTACAGTTACAATACAAATATATCTATATACATATAGGTACCTACCACTACATATACCTATTCATGACCTACTTAAATTTTAGTTTAGAGTTGAATGTGGATTGTCATGTTTGAGGTATTGAATTAAAAAAGCTATATAAAAATAATATACAAATCCAATTTAAAATTCAATTAAACACAAATTACAAATATAATTAGATGGATGGCGTTATTCGAAAATATTCATCACATCAAAGTAATTCTTTTATTTTGTGCCTGATTAATTTAGATAAGCCTCAGAGGTATATCTAAACAGAAAAACAATATCTACAATTTAGAAACAATTAAAAAAGAACTTGACACTTTTTTACAAATTGCTTTCTGAGCCTTAGCACAACTAACCAAATTAGATTTACCACCTCCGCCGCCTTTATTCCCATGCTATAAGGTTCGAAATTCATAAATCTAAATACACAATCTTTTGTCCTTAGTCGAGATCGATACAAAGTTAATAATGCAGTCGTTCAGTGAACGAAGTCCATTGTAATGTATCTAGGAGCAACAGCAAAAATAAGTTTGTATTTGACAATAAATAGTCCGAAGTGTTGTATGGAGGTGTCATTATCAAATGAATACCTACAAACGGCGGAAATGGTCATTTTTATTGCAATAGTTTGGTCTGTTTACGGATTTTCTTTGTTACTTTTCGATTTCAATGCCTACTATAGCTGATAACGAAAGTTAAGCAACGCACGCTGTTTTCGGATCTGGATGGGTGACCGTTTCGTGCTTTGAGGTTCCACGTCGAACCATGATCCAATCTGGTAGCAGGGTCATGGAGGTCAAATGGCAGTCGCTCTGTAATTACCCGATCTGCTAAATCCTGGATCGTGGTCAAGGCGGACCCTGGGCCCTCGTGCGCAAGATTGACAAAGGTCTTCTTATGGGGTCCCAAGTATTGTCAGTCCGCTGGTTGGAACCCTGTGGGTTCGCTCACTGTGTATGACATGTCAGGATTGTTTGGTATCTGTCAGGCGCTGTCAGGAGGTCTAAAAACGTCACATAATGCGGTTCACATAATGATTCATATTAATTTGTCACAAACTTAACTTTAGCGTCGCTGTTGTTGACATTGACATGACAATTCAAAATGGCGGCACTTAGTTCCAGTATTGGCGACCGGGACAGAGAAGTAAGTTGCACTCTAATATGAATCATAATATGAAACACTAATGTGACCTTTTTAGACCCCAGAATTCCGGCCTGACTTTTGGATTTTCTAGTAAACAAATCGTAGAAATTAAGTTTTATTTATTGTTCTTTTCGTTGGCAACAATGAACTAGGTAAATAAACTAAGAAAAACAAACCTACAGATAAAAAAATTGTCCTAGGTCCACGGTATTAGGAATGCTGCCTAGAAGGCTGGCCGCATTGCCCCGCTGAAGTAGAGGCCAACCTTCTGGTCTTTAGTAACATCGACCAGGCGCTTAGCTAGCTCCCGAAACAGAGAGTGTTCGCCTGGTCCCCACGGCCCAAGGGCTTCCACGCCAAATGGCGCAAATATGTGGTCTTCACCAAGACTCGCGTATTTGCGCGGCTTGGCGTTTTTTAATTCGTTGTAAATTTGTAATTAGTAGTCTGTAGGTATTTATATCATTGTTATAATCCTAATATGTTGACGACCTGAGTGGCTCAGTGGTCAACATGCTGGTCTGCCACGCAAGAGGTCCCGGGTTCGATTCCCGGCCGGGTAGAAATTGAAATGATGAATTTTAATTTCTGTTACGGGTTTGGGTGTTCTATGTATAATAAGTATGTATTTAAAAAAGTATTTAAGTAATATATCAGTAATCTAGTACCCATAGCACAAGCTTTGCTTAGATTGGGGCTAGATGGCGCTGTGTGAATTTGTCCACGAATATTTATTATTATTATTATTATTAATCTGTTTTAATTGTCAATAAATTTTATCAACTAGGTACAATACATACATTAGCAAAATATAACAAATATCAAATACTTTGTATTTGTTTAAATCCAAAGTCTAACATATGGCCCCAGTGCCGCTATGTACAGGCAACAGCTATCTACCTACAAATAACCATTATAAAATGAGCTAGCGTCTCTATAGACGCGCATAGCAATGTTAGTTCATTTTGTACTGGAATTTTGTAGGTTGAAATTCAGTGTAAGTTGAGCTTGAGCCTCTATAATCACGCATGGCAATGTTAGCTCCTTTTATACTGGTTTATTGTAGATTTACGCTAGGCGCTCTCTGCTGTACCAATGACTCTTTTCTGAGTTGTGTTGTGTACCTACATTAGTTGAACACTAACCGATGCTCTTACGGTGAGGGAAAACATAGCGATGATACCTTCTAATTTAGGCGACTGAATGTGTAACCATGATCCAATCAGGTCAGATTCTATTTACGGGTCGCGGAGGTCAGATGGCAGACGCCCCACTGCAAATAAATAAATAAATAATCGTGGACAAGTTTACACAGCGCCATCTAGCCCCAAACTAAGCAAAGCTTGTACTATTTGACGACCTGAGTGGTTCAGTGGTCAACATGCCGGGCTGCCACGCAAGAGGTCCCGGGTTCGATTCCCGGCCGGGCAGAAATTGAAATGATGAATTTTAATTTCTGTTACGGGTCTGGGTGTTCTATGTATAATAAGTATGTATTTAAAAAAAAATTTAAGTAGTTTATCAGTTATCTAGCACCCATAGCACAAGCTTTGCTTAGTTTGGGGCTAGATGGCGCTGTGTGAATTTGTCCACGAATATTTATTTATTTATTTACTATGGGTGCTAGATTACTGATGTATTACTTAAATACATTTTATTTTTTTTATACATACTTATTATATTTATAAAAAATTAAAATTCGTCATTACAATTTCTGCCCGGCCGGGAATCGAACCCGGGACCTCTTGCGTGGCAGACAAGCATGTTGACCACTGAGCCACTTAGGTAATGTAACTGTTCTGCCACATCTTGGATCATGGTCAAGGGGAACCCCGGGCCCTCGGTCGCGAAAGCACAATCGGGACATTAACGCCAGTATGATTATTATTATGTTTCTTGTGGGTTAATCTCTCTCAGTACTTGGTACTGGTTATCTAGTCACACGCACGGGTCAAGGCCAAGTGTACGTCATTTATGTATAAAAATAATCATCTTGGCGTTAATGTCCCGGTTATGCTCTCGCGCACGAGGGCCCGGGGTCCGCCTTGACCATGACCCAGAATTTGGCAGGTCAGGTAATTACAGTGGAGCGACTGCCATCTGACCTCCATGACCCTGCTACCAGGGGAACCTGACCAGATTGGATCATGGTTACACATCCAGTCGCCTGAATGTGCAGGTTTCATCACGATGTTTTCCCTCACCGTAAGAGCATCGGTTAGTATACAACTAATGTACATAACTCAGAAAACAGTCATTGGTACATGGCCGGAGCGGGATTCGAACCCGGGACCTCTGGCTTACGGGTCGGATACTGTAACCGCTCGGCCACCGACGCTCCTCACGTCATGTATGTATGTATATATGTAAACTCTTTATTGCATCAAATACCTTAGAACGATATAACAAAAATTATATAAAATACATTGCAAAGGCGGGCTTATCCCACACTGGGATTTCTTACAGCTAACCTTAGATAAGCTGAAAGGAGCTTTAACGAGCGGTGGAGGCAACAATAAGTACCTATACTGTATATAAATTAACTTAACCTAAATAAATATATTTAAACCTATATAAATACACATATATCAATAACTATGCCTACACTAAACAATAATAAATACTATAAATATATATTAATTATTTAACAAATAATGCTCCATTCACAGTCGAGGAGGTGTTTTTTCAAAAGTTCCTTGAAGGAACGTCATTTGACATAGTAAGAACGTTCTCAATCCTGCAAGTATTTAAAATGGCAGCTGTAGCAAATAATGTGGACATCACACTCCCGAAGGCCTGCTGGAAGAGATTTCTTTAGAAATAAGTAGCGCCTGTTGTGCCATTTATTACTTTGCCTGTTATTTGCTATGTATTTCTTGTGTACAATAAACTTTTAAATAATGTGTGAAATTGGGCAAGGCTAGACTCTCTGAAGATTGATGCAGATGGTGGTATACGAAAGAACTATCAGGTGGTGGATAGCAGTCCCTCCACTGTAACTACCTGATTTAGGATCATGGTCAAGACAAAGCAATCGTGTACGCGAGCACAACCGGGAGCGTAATGCCAAGATGATTTTTTTAGGTATATGGTACCCGCCACCACGCCAGGAAAGGCGGTCGCAGGAGGTGTCGTGGATGACTAGGTCGCGCAGCTTAGTTTTTACAGAGCAGTGACAAACAAGCAGACAGCTCACCTGATGGTAAGCGGTAACTGTCGCCCATAACATCTACGATTCATGCATTTAGGTGTAGACAAAAAATGCAGAAACGCAGGTGTGTTGTCACTGTGAGGACTAAGATAAAATGTAATTGCGCTGGCTACCTTATCCTTCAAACCGGAACACAACAATGCAAGCATTGTTGCTGAGCGGCAGAAATAGATAACGCGGTGGTACTTACCCGGGCGGACTCCTCAGGCTTGACAGAGTCCTACTACAACCTGATAGAACCCCAATCCCCCTCAGGCACCTTTGCCCCCGACAGAGCGGCAGGACGTCCCCTGCTGGGCTTCCTGATACGTGGTCACCACTCGAAAATCTTTCCCGTCCATCAGCCATCAGTTCTGGAAGCACCCTCCGACGATGGTAAAGATTTCATCCACACCATCTTGGTACCTGGCATTCAACTAACGAAAGGGCATCGCGAGCTTTTTTACCAACCCACCTGCCAAGCGTGGAGATGATGGCAATAACCTCCCTTTTCGTGGGAGAGACCCTTAGTCATGCAGTGGACTGCTATGGGCTGTGATGATGAGATGGGATGACATCTAGATGTCTGGCATCCAAGTAACGGATCGCGAGCCTTTTTACCGCGCACGTGCAAGATGTGAAATGAGCTCCCGAAGTTTTTCCTTTGCACTGTAACTTGGGATTAGGAGCGTCAGTGGCCGACGACTCGTATGCGAGAGGTACCAGGTTCATAACCCGCTGCGGCCATGTACCAATGACTCTTTTCTGAGTCATGTACATACATTAGTTGAATTCTAACCGATGCTCTTACAATTATGCAAAACATCGTAATGAAACCTGCAAATTCAGGCCACTGGATTTGTAACCATGATCTAGTCAGGTTTCCCTGATTGCAGGGTCACGGAGGTCAGATGGTAGTCACTCCACTGTAATTACCTGATCGCCAAATCCTGGATCATGGTCTAGGCGGAACCCGGGCCCTCGTGCTCGAGAGCACAACCGGGACATTAACGCCATAAGATGATTATTTATTATTATTACTGTAACTAGGGATTCTTCAAAACGCATGTCTGCAGGTACCTCAAAGGTCAACACCGCATCCGCTCCCCTTGACCGTACTCCACATGTCCGCCGCAACTTTCGGCGGGACTTTGGTCGACCCTCTACATTCCCGCCTATTAGGGATGTGGTGGGTGTCAAAACGCGTCATATTATATCGATTCATCGGTATAATATTGCTAATCTGCTGTAAACAGGGTCACAGAGGTGATGGCAGCTGCTTTACTGTAATTACTTGATCTACTAATATCCTGGATCATGGTCAAGTTTACCCCGAACCTGTTACGGGAAAAAGCGCTAGGAATATAAATATAAAATCGATCGAATCGAGACGACAACGAACTATCTCTACTTAGTCTATGAAATAGGCGAGACATGCCAAACATGCACGGGACTACACGAATATAGGCGAATACTCCCTCTACACTCTCGTGTTCCCGCGGAACTGTCCACATGTGGAGTGCGCTTTAGGTTACAGATGTACTGGACGAAGGTGGCCGCAGACGATCAGGTGGACCGCCCGTCCGTGTGCCTCCCTAGGCAATAAAAAAAGTGGCCTGCACATTACCACTTCAGGTCTGCTTTGTTACTCTGGAGCCTCTGTTAGAATACTGCTGTGGTATCCGGCAGAGTAGAATAGCACCAACCCCTTACACGCTTGGGTGTCGTACAAGGTGCAAATGTTTTGGAGGCAAAAGATCTAGTCCCCGGAGATTGGATAATGGGCAGCAGCGTTTTCCATTGTTGTATTTATAACACTCCGATCTCCAACCCGCCTGCCAAGCGTGGAGATTATGGCAATAACCCCCCTTTTCGTGGGAGAGGCCTTAAATCTTGCAGTGGACTGTTATGGGCTGAGATGATGATGATATTGTCTGATATCTATGGTGCGGTACCGTCTATGTGGACCACAAAATGGACAACAATGCTGTTGTGTAGATATTATGAAGGACCTCCAACCCATCTACGAAATATGAAGATTATGGTTAAACCTTCTCCGAATGTGGAGGAGGCTCAGGTCCATCAGTGGACATACGGATTGTTGATGATGATCGTCATCACTTTCAGACAAATATCTCTTTTCATTAAGACAAGTTCGGTACAAGAAAACACAGCTTTCAGTGTTATTTGACAGGCTAATATTGGCGTGAGTGCCACAAGCTTCATCGAAGCGGTGATGGCGTCGCTGTTGACAAGAAAGTGACGTTTCAAAATGGCGATACTTAGTTCCAGTTTTGGCCACCGGGTCAGATATAAGTTGGTGGCACTCTAAACCAGAGTATCCCACGCAAAAAGATTGAAACGTTAGCTACCTTCAAGGCGTGCGTTTATTACATTTGACTATATTCAGTCGTCTAATTTTAGAAGCAAAAAGCGTGAGAGCAAATCAAATTGGAATTTATTATTAACAAAATAAAGTCCAATAAGGTCCCACACATATTCCACCCACCCCCATACTCTACGCCGTACCGTACCGAAGGGTCTCCTTGTACTGGGGTATATTCTTGAGGTACTTTCTACTTCTAGTGTATGACCATTTATTTATTTTATTTTACTTTTTGTAAGACTTTCGACGTGATTTTTTAATAATATTGTAATCTGCGTAAACTGGATCGTAATTTTTAATGTTGCCACAGTAAATAGTCTCCCATAATTATTGTATTTCTTTTGTATAAAAACAATGTAATTTTTTAAGTGTGTTCTGTTTGTTTGTCTGTTTGCGCATCACGCCTTAGCTACTAAACAAGTCACAAGCAATTTACCACAAGTATAAAAGTGATAGGTAGCTTAAAGGCTAACAAGCATACAAATCGAGCTCAAATGGTTAAGGTGAAGGTAAACAGGAAGAAATCGCATTGTGGGATAACCCGCATTCATAATGTAAAATCATATAGGTACTAGAGATGGCCTGTTAAAAGTTTTATAGAGACCATTAGATCCCTGAGAGTAATTTTAAATAAATAAAATTCAAATAGTACGCGGTGATCGAATTGTATATTGTCTACAAGGAAGTTATAGTTGCTAGAGCAAAATATAAATAAAATAATGTTGCTATAATAAAAAATACATTATGCAACAGGGCCGACTATGATTTTGCCCGACTGGCCGACTAGTCGGCCAAGCCGATTATAGGTTTATTCGAAGTTCCTATGGCATTGGAAATCCCGTAGATGCAAGCAGAAACCACATTGGTTCACCTGAATTAAATGCCCTCGATTAGATTGCCCTCTAGATAAATTAATAATTTTCTTAGCACTCTCTACCAATCCAACTGATATCTAAAGGATTTTTTGGAAATAAATTAGATTTTTATTTATTAGATTTATTTTTATTTTTATTAGATTTAGATTTTATCCCATCATAAATACAAATACCTAAAAAAAATTACGATTAGTCAGCTGTTTTTGCTGTCTAGACGGCTTATGCGGAATAGCTGGCTTACCCGACTAGTCGGCACATCTACAATACCTAGGTACTTTTTGTTTGAGTTTGTGTTACTGTTTGTTTTGAGTTTACATACATACATAATCTATAGTTCAAGCGCAACTTTTGCGCCACAAGCGGCCTACATCCATAAAGATAAGTACCTTCTTAAATATATTTAGGTAGTCAGCAAGTTCATTTATAAGCTTCAATTTAAAATAATGGAATTTCGCGGTTGATAACGCTCACCACTCCTTATTTCTGACATCACTCTCTCCATTTCGATTACTTTTTTGTGCGTGTCGTGTAATTTTTCCTCCAATCCAAGCGAAAAACACACAAACAAACAACACAACATTGAACTCCAATCGAATATTATATGGGAAACATTCCCATTCGTGTTGGTAACCCCAAAATAAAAATGATGGCTGAACTTGTCATTTCAGAAAAAAATGTGAATTTGTGAAATTATGAATCCCTTGTTTTGGTGATGTAAATAAACTTGAACCGCTTTGTTTACTGTGTTAAAAGTTCCGTAGAGTTATTGTTGATGTTGTAACGGTGTCAGAATAAAATTCTAATGGAGCTACGTGAAGTTTTTCACAACTAAAAAGTCAATTATGGGTATTGACTAAAAAAACTGTGTTTTTTTTGTGTGTCCTCTACGGTGCGTACTTTTTTTACGTTCCCGTATATCGATTAGCTCGTAAGCTATTGTGTGTACGTAATAATGAGGATTCACGTGTTATTTGACTACTGAAAAAGTTGCAATTTTGTGTTGTGTTGATGCCTGATAAAGTTGTTTTAGTTTTTGATAACAATTCAGACAAGTGCGCCCCGTAAATGGGTGGCGGGGTTCCGTCCATGTTTATATTCTTACGTCGCGTGACTAATAGCCTCAAGCCTTGATAATAGGTACTACTTGTCAACTAAATTAAACATTTCTTGTACTTTTGAATGCCTTAATGATAAACTTAATTGGGAAATTACATGTCAGGGCTATTAATGTTTAAGTAGGTAATCGGTTATTAAAAAATACTGATTTGAAGTTATTTATTTGTACAGCTTTTAGTTTCCTTAATTACCAATCCGCTATTTAGTCGTGGCATAGTCTGTATTGTTCGTAGTATCACAGTATTTGACTAGTACAATGTAAACTGAGCGAAACTGTAGTAAAATATTTTTTTTTGACTAATACAAAAAATCTTCTTACAGGCCATGAATGCGGCAAATTTAAACATGGATCCGTTAAACTCGTACGGATACCCATACAGCAGCAGCTATGAACACCAGAATATGCTGTATCCATATAACATCAAAGTTGAACCGTACCAGAATCAAATAGCTACAAACAATGAATCTCAACAAAATGTAAAACCGGTTAACGAACAGCCGATTATTAACAAGCCTCCTGTCACTGAAACATATCCGCAGACTAATGGCTGCGACAGTATCTCACAACCCATTCCAGAAATAGAAAAAGAAGACACCAAGGAGCATTTGAAACATTTGGTGTTGCAGAAAAAATCTAAATCCAAGGGCAAAGTGAGTAGTTACTGGAATAAAAAGGTAGATGACAAAGAGTTTCCATTCTATGGATGTTCCATCTGCAATATCAGTTTTAAGGACATTGTAGAGTTGGATAACCATGTAACAGTCCATAAAGGTAGGCTGACGAGTTACAATTTAAGATTGAAGAATCAGAAGAAACGTAAATTGATAAAGAAAGAGCAGAAGAAAATGAAAAAGTTGGGTAAGAAAGTGAAAAAAGAGGATGCACCATTGGATATTGAAATAAAACCGGAAGACGGATACATCGGTACCGAAACAGCTGTTGATTACACTGCAAATGCAAATGGAAACAATTCCAATGTCGGTCAGCTGCCACAGAATAATGGGAATATAGTAAACAGTACAGATTCTCAGAATAACAATGAAGAAGAAAACGATCCCAGATTAGAAAAGTTGTTCAAATGTTTTTCTTGTCAAAAACAATTTGCTCTTAGTTACTATTTAAAATTGCATGTGCGGTCTCATACAGGTTTGTCCATTATTTGTTGAAAAATATTATTTAATATGGTAGTTAATTTTACGAACTCAAATGTTTTGACTGCTTTCATCATAATATGACACCCATTACAACCTTTTTAAGTGTCAACTTAAGGTAAATTATTGTAATAACTGGACCCCTAGTAATTATGAAATGATTTTCAGATGAAAGGCCGTATACATGTAAGGAGTGTGGCATGTCCTTCATAACGGCAAGTAAACTAGGACGTCACAACAAAAGAATACACCTATCGGTTAGATTCACATGCAGGATATGCTATAGATGCTTTTCCAGGTATGTGTATTGAAATATTCTGCCGATTGGGAAATTTTGTTCAGTACCTAATACTGCAAATACCATATATCAACCATAGATTTTACGAACGATAATTACCGCCCAAAACCGTGTTGGTTTGCCAATAACAAGGGAAATTGACCCACTGTTTTTAAGCTTATGTTTTATTGTAAAGTTGCATAGGATA
Source organism: Blastobasis adustella (assembly GCA_907269095.1). Taxonomy (NCBI): domain Eukaryota; kingdom Metazoa; phylum Arthropoda; class Insecta; order Lepidoptera; family Blastobasidae; genus Blastobasis; species Blastobasis adustella. Next base: position 9,907,606 of record OU026141.1, read on the forward strand.
TTCTAATTTCAGATTCGAATATTTAACGAAACATTTCGACAAGAAACATCCGGATGATAAGTTGGAAGGCGAACCTTACGGTAAGTCCAGTTTTCATTTTACTAAAAAACGTCGATATCGATATTAAAATATCGACTTTCTAGTTACACCTCTATTTACTTTAGACGCCGCCGTGGACGCCATGTTGTCATTTCAAACAAAATGATACCAATTCCCAAACTCAGAACGTACCATTTTATACGCTACTCCCTTCTAACGCATTGAAAAAGAATGAGATAGACTGACAATGTTTTGCCGACTTTGCGTGACAACAAAATAAATCGATTGTGAATTTGTTCCGGTTACTGGCAACACCGTTGTTCATATGTCAATTTGCGTTTCATGGCGTTTCACGCCTACCGTTCGTTGTCGGAAATATCGCGATTGAAAATATTCAACAATTCATTGAAATAAATGTGCTCATGGCACTGATTTCGTCAAAATAACAAAAATACCTCAATATTATCACATATCAATCGGTGTAACAGTGTTTCGGATGCTGAAAAAGACGTCGGCAGACTGATAAAAATCGACAAGCTATTTCTGTGTAACAAGATTTTGTTTGGCGAGAATCCTCTATAGAAATGAATACGAACATGAGTGCGCAGCAGAGCCCGGCGAATATGCAAGCAGTCGTCGATAGGGAGAAGATTTATACGTGGATTACGGAGCTCTGCAATCCGGAGACGCGGGAAAACGCTCTCCTGGAGCTGAGCAAGAAGCGCGAAGTGGTACCCGACCTCGCTCCAATGTTGTGGCACAGTTTCGGCACGATCGCGGCCCTGTTGCAGGAAATTACTAACATATACGTCGCGATGATACCGCCAACGCTAACTGCACATCAAAGCAATCGGGTCTGCAACGCGCTTGCCTTAATGCAGTGCGTCGCGTCCCACCCGGAGACTCGGTCCGCGTTTTTGCAAGCTCACGTGCCTTTATTCCTGTACCCTTTCCTCCATACGGTGTCGAAAACGCGGCCGTTCGAGTATCTCCGCCTGACGAGCTTGGGTGTCATCGGTGCTCTAGTTAAAACCGACGAACAAGAAGTAATCACATTCCTTCTGACAACCGAAATCATACCGCTGTGCCTGAGGATCATGGAGAACGGCTCGGAGCTGTCGAAAACCGTAGCAACGTTTATATTGCAAAAGATTTTGCTCGACGACAGCGGCCTCTGCTATATTTGTCAGACTTACGATAGATTCTCTCATGTAGCCATGATTTTGGGAAAAATGGTGCTCTCGCTTGCGAAAGACCCGTCCGCTAGACTCTTGAAGCATGTTGTGCGGTGTTATCTACGTTTGTCCGACAACCCTAGAGCCAGGGAAGCCCTGAGGCAGTGTCTACCGGACCAGCTGAGGGATGCAACCTTCACAGCGTGCCTTCAAGAGGATAACTCAACGAAGCACTGGCTAGCTCAACTCATTAAGAACCTGGAAGCTCAGCCGCCACCAGCAAGTCCTGCCCAGCAGAACATGTGAAATTTGGCACCGTTCATGTGAACACATGAAGGGTGAACGTGTTAAGTGCACGCCAAACAGCAATTGGCCGTGCAAATCGGGACAATACAGTTTTAATACGAGTCTGAAATAAAGTGAAGGCTATTCATGAAATATGCATAGCACCTGTGAGTTAATATCAGCTAAATAGGTTGTCATATCTCTGTGATACTATTCTTACCTCCTACGTTGAGTTTTTGTTTCTAGCTAACGTTTCAATTTATTATTATTATTAACTTTAATCAGGGATAAAACCATAATCCTGCTGATTAATCTATTATTCTTACCCCCTGTGTTAAAATATACTCTGACGAAGTTACTGTAAGTTACTCTTCATTACTGGCCAAAGTTATCCAAACTGAAATCTATTTTTATATTCATTACAGTAGTGACGTTGTATTGGATAATAAGGAAATTCCTCTAAAGAGTTTGACCTTGGGAAGTGAAATATTATACTAGTCTAGAAGTAAGAGTCTAGCTGTAGGCTAGTAAAGTATTTATCTTTGTTTCTCTGTAGCTATTGTTGACAGATAATCAATTTGTTGAAAATCTAGTTTCTAGACTTCTCTTTCTCAAGTTTAATTTGTTTGTTTGTTCAGAAAGGTAACTCTACCCATATAGTTACTGACGAACATGACAGAATGTGTAACCGTGATCCAATCTGGTCAGGTCACAGAGGTCAGGTGGCAGTCAATCCACTATAACTGCGTTATCTGCAAAAATCCTGGATCATGGTTATCAAGGTGGACCCTGGGCCCTTGCGTGCATGAGCACCACTGGGAAATTAACGTTTACTGCTGACAAATCAGAATTTTAGAATAGAAAGTCTGATCCTATTTCATTATGCATATTTTATGAATAGCTGTTTGTGTATCACTCACTGTTTAGATATGATATTTAAATTGTGAAAATGAACTGTTTGAAATTGTGCTAGTGCAAATTATAATTTTTTATATCGAAAAATCTTGCTCTGGATGGCCCTATAAATCCTGAATTTGACAAGCCAACGTGTGTAAGGCCCTGTCGTGTCATGTTCCATAATGCGGTTACATATTTCACTGTGTCTCTACTGTGTTAGCCCCTGCTGTAAGTTCCCTGTGATATCGGCCATAGTAGTGCCTGCAAATGCAAATACACATCACTTTACCTTCATTATAAAATGTTATATTCAAATTCAAGCCAGTGTATACAGTTCCTGTGACCAATAACTTTAAAAAAAATTGTAGCCTATCTTTGAAGCAGTTTACTCAAGCTGGACTAATCCGATAGGATATCCAATACTCTATTGCAGTCTAATATAATAGCTATTGTAGGAAAATTCGCTCATAACACCATTTTAATCTCAAGGGGAATGAGGTTAAAATTTGACTTATGTAATGGAGTGATACAGGCTGTCCCACAGAAGACTGAACTCTGGCAGATTTACATCTATCCGCTTGGATTCACAGCTAGAAAGATAGGCTAGTCTGTGCGCTGAAGACTACAGTCAAGGAATCTGAATGTTCAGCAAGTTGACATAAGTCTGAAGTTTGTTACTGTTTTCTGATGTGTGCTTTGCCCAATGATTTTGGACATAGAGCATAGATGGTCACACCTCTATAGAAAGAACTCAATGTCATACAAAAAGCAAGAACAATAAGTAACCAAAGCCACAAAATTTGATAATAGCAGTGGTTATGGAGAAGGGTGTTTGAGGACTTATCCGTCCCTTGTTGACACATTATATGCACCATTTAAAAAGTGACTTCAGCTGTGAGCTGTTCCTATGCCTCTATGTCCAATTTCTTTGGGATTGTCATTACGTTGACATTTGCGCTGATCCTCATGATAGTACGAACAATTTAAGAAGGTTATTTTACTGCTAAATATTCAGTTTCCTTGATTGTACATAATGTTCAGTATTGTGGTTCACGAATAACATTTTGGATGTATATTATTATATCAGACGGGACCTACACGCGACGTATCTTTTCGATTTGTTTTCCCGACGTTTCGGTAGGGTTACACCCACCGTGGTCACGGGACGACTGCCGTGTAAGTCTCGTCCAATATAATGATATATGTAAAGAACGCAAATTTAGTTAAAAACAAACATTTTGGATGTAGGTATAGCTTTTATTACTAGGGAAAGTATGGCTAGCTTCCAGTCTTGGCTTTTGCATAATGGAGTTGCTTAGCCACAATTAGAGATGAGTGGAGGATGTGGGCCAGTGTTTCTGTTTAAGTTTAGTTGTTAAAGCATTTACATATCTGTTTATTTGGACTATATCTGTCGATTTAGATACATGTTTATTTGGAATAGATACTCTCCGTCTGTTGATTTAGGACCTCCTTATTGGTCATCAACACAGCCCATAACAAATCACAAAAGGGGAGGTTATTGCCATATATCCCACTCTCGTTATATCTCATTATATCCACGCTTGGCAGGCGGGTTGGAGATCGCAGTTTTATTAATATAACAATGGAAAATGCTGCTGCCCATTTTCCAGCCTACGGAGACTAGATATTTTGTCTCGAAAACATTAGTCGCCTTATACGACACCCACTAGTGTAAAGGGTTGGTGATATTCTACTGTCTGCCGGACACCACACGGCCCCCTAATCCTTATTGTTCATATTGTAATATTTTATAAAACAAAGCAATAAAATCGTGTGGATCTACCATTTTTCTATTGTGTAGAACTTAGTGTTAAAAATGTGATATTGAACAGTTGTGTGGGAATTTACTGTGGCTTTATTACATGTTCAAAAGCTGTTTCTAAATACAAATAAATTGTAATCGACAAAGTAGGTAGTAACGAAATGAATTTTATATTTTTGAGGTATGTAGTAGCTATTGTTTCTGATCATTGTGTAATAAATGTATTCCAGTTGGGGAATACTTTGAAATACATGTTTTGTGAATTACCAAGTCAATAAATAAGCCAGTGATGCGTGTTTAATGTCAATGATTCAGTTAATAGTTTTGAGTATTATCGTCCTCGCGCTTATCCTGGCTTCTGTCAGGGTCCGCTTTCCTACCCATTCTCCTCCACTTCGCCCGTTCTTCGGGCATCCTCGCGTCGTAGGCCGTTGGCTGTAACATCCGACTCAGCGATGTCAATCCATCGCTTCTGGGGTCGCCCACGGGGCCTCTTTCCTGATACCGGCAGGTTCAGGCACCTATTTCCCACGTATTAATAGTTTGAGAACCATCAGGATATATTCTAATCAGCATAGATTTCATACTGGCCATTGTAATGCACCACCGTGATCGTGGGTATAGTTACATCCAAGGGCAATCCAAATGACAATACAATATACTCCATGCAATGTATTAGTAAATAAAGTATTATGTTTTGATTGTTGTCTTCAGTCTTAGGTCCACAGCTATACTCTAGTAACCTGCATGGCTAGCACAAGTAAACCCGCGTCATAGCTCGCGCCGCGAGAGAGCGTTTCGTTTCCTTCTCTCAATACTAAGATGAAAGAGATAGCAGTATCTATGTCGCGCTTTTTCTCGCTTGTCGCAAGCGAGAGCATACTTGTGCTAGCCGTGCAGTACCCTAAGACTGTGACTGCAATCTGTTATTTTACGTTTACAAAGCTAGACTAGAAATGGTAACCATTATAATAAAAGTGCTAATGAAATATTTATGTTCCTCGAAATGTAAATAATATAATATTGTATTAAACATCTTACAACTCAATCTGTACTCAATTTTGACACTAATGTAAAGAACAGTAGGGTAACCTTGTCCATATTATACTGCTTTGATACTATCATGTTGTTTTCCTATTATTTTCCTGTGCGGTTATCAAGAGTCTACCAAGAGAAGCAGCCAATGCCAATGACTCTTTTCTGAGTTGTGTACGTTAGTTGAACACTAACCGATGCTCTTACGGTGAGGGAAAACATCGTGATGAAACCTGCACATTCAGGCGACTGGATGTGTAACCGTGATCCAATCTGGTTAGGTTCCCCTGATAGCAGGGTCATTAACGCCAAAATGATTTTTTTTTTATGTTAATAAAGATTATTATTATTATATCTGTAATATGAGCCTTAACATCCTCAGCCGTTACCTCTTTACTGAATCGTGATACATAGATATAGCTCATCGATTCCGCTACACGTCATCATCATCATCACAGCCCATAACAGTCCCCTGCAGGACTAAGGGCCTCTCCCAAGAAAGGGGAGGTAATCGCCATAATCTCCACGCTCGGCAGGCGGGTTGGAGATCGCAGTGTTATAAATATAACAATGGAAAACGCTGCTGCTCATTTCCCAGCCTACGGAGACTCTTAGATATTTTGCCCCGAACAGATTAGTCGCCTTGTACGACACCCGCGAGTGTAAGGGGTTGGTGCTATTCTACTCTGCCGGACACCACACGGCCAGCTACAAGTAATCGAGTGCAATTCTCCAGTGTTCCTGTTTCCTTTGGTCTATGACATGGGATCGTTCAAGAGGTATATTAGAGGTCTCCTTAGAGGCGGGCAACGCATTGGTAGCACCCCTGGTGATGCTGATATCCATAGGCGGGGGTGACCACTTTCCATCAGGTGGCCCGCATGCCTGTTTGTCTGCCGGACAACAAAAAAAAAAATAAAAAAAAATGTTTATTCTCCCTCGCCTTTTTTGCACAACCGATGTAAACTCGCCTTCATTGTCGTCCCTAACGCTCAATACATCAGTGGCCAATATCGTTTGTGACTGTGTTTGCTGAGCGGAGCGGCCGGCGACAGCCATATCTCTATAGCTAGGAACAAACAACTCGTTGCTCGGCGCAGTGTTAAGCTCGCTTCACATGTGGACAGTTCCGCGGGAACACGAGAATGTGGAGGCAGTATTCGCCTACATTCGTGTAGTCCCGTGCATGTTTGGCATGTCTCGCCTATTTCATAGACTAAGTAGAGATAGTTCGTTGTCGTCTCGATTCGATCGATTTTATATTTATATTCCCAGCGCTTTTTCGAGTAACAGGTTCGGGGTACACTTGACCATGATCCAGGATATTAGTAGATCAAGTAATTACAGTATAGCAGCTGCCATCACCTCTGTGACCCTGTTTACAGCAGATTAGCAATATTATACCGATGAATCGATATAATGTGACGCGTTTTGACACCCACCACATCCCTAATAGGCGAGAATGTAGAGGGTCGACCAAAGTCCCGGCCAAAGTTTCGCCGAAAGTTTCGGCGGACATGTGGAGTACGCTTTATGCCCTTATTACACATGACTAAATTCAGAAGCAACTCTAGCTTCTAAATTTAGAAGCTTCTGATTACACTGTTCTAAATTCAGTTATTAAATTCATTTACTGGTTGAAGCGTCACGGTGTCGGGCGTGTTGTGTACGAGAAAGGCTGCAGTACTTTTGAATTCCCGCCAATCTGTTTTAAATAAATAAATAATCGTGGACAAATTCACACAGCGCCATCTAGCCCCAAACTAAGCAAAGCTTGTACTATGGGTGCTATACCATATTCACTTTCCCGTGAGACAAAATTAAACAAACCACAAAAAGGTAATTTATGATACGATATGATCTTTTCATAAATTACTGAAAATTCATCAAATAATTGCTATTTTAACTAGGGCCCTGCGCTTTTAAGCAATACTTAAAACAGATTAATTTAGGTATTATTTTTTCATCCAAAACTAACCATTTATGAAAAAAGAAATACATTTTTTCAACAAAAATTCTTAACATAGTTGTTGGTCTCATAAAATACCTGAAAGCACGGTGAATATCAAACTATGAACGCATTTTAATACCACCAAATGAATATAAACAGTTATTTCAAATAATAAACGTAGAATTATCAGCTTTCGTATTTAGCCGGATAATGTCCGCCATTTTTACTCTTGATCATCTCTTTGACGCGAGTGCGAATGCTTTCCGATTGTTTTCATATTTTGTTGTTATTCTGTGTTAAAATTATTGTTTTTGTTAAGTTTTATTATTGAGTTACGTTTTTACATTTTGTTGTTGTTCAGTTTCTGTTATCTGCACGTTAATTTGGTTCAAAATGAGTAAACTTTGTCCGAGCAATGCACACACTTTTATTGGTTCCAAGCATACTCCAATGCGTTTTACAGATAAGGAGACTGTTATTAACATATTCAAACATATAGAAGAAAGTTGGGCCAGTATTCGTATCCTTACAAACGTGATATTGTTGTAAGTTTGACAACCATTGTTATATCGTTGTTTACACTTGTCTCACGGGAAAGTAAATAAGGTATAGCTAACTGATATACTGCTTAGATAGCGGTCACAGTTGCGTCCGTTCAATACGACGGCGAGTCGAAACTCCCGGAAGAAAAGGCGATGGTATTCGCTCAGGCGAACTCCTCAGGCTTGTCAGAGTCCTACTAAGTACCTGATGGAAGTTGGTAGAACTCTGTAAAGTTTAACTTAAGCTTGGTAAGGCCTTGATAAAGCCAGCTCCAATGGGAACCGATTAAAAAGGACAAAATGTTTATATAAATGTAATAGATGGCGTTGATTTGATTCGATTCTCAAAAATAAATCAAAATGAGACCGTTAAATGTATATAAATTAGACAATCGCGCTTTCTTCTCGGAAGAGATACTAAAACCAAGTATCTTTTTACGAAACATTGGGTATGATTTGGGTAACGGGAGTTGCTCGAACCTTTTCGAGAAACTCCTGTTACCCAATTCAATACTTGAGAATCCTGTCTAAACAGCGCCATCTGCACTTCGGCACGCGGAACTATATATTTTACTTTTTAAAGTAGCTGCCTTAATATCTCCCATTCAACTGCTTTAATTTCACATTTCAAATCAGTGGCGTAATTCTGCCAACAGACTACAACGCCATCTTGCCGTACCTGAAGGAACTGGAGGAGCAGTTGCGGGAGGAAAACGAGGTGAAGGAGAAAAAGCCCAAGACCGAGGATCTGTGGATGGACCAGCCAGTAGACCAACCGACTGACCAACCCGACCCAATATTGGAGGCTAGCAAAGATGCCGAGACTGATAGCAAGCAGTTTAGTGAAGCACCAGTTAAGGTAGGTGTACAAAATGGAGTTCTTCAAGAAAGGGGTTAAAAGGTTTTTACGGTGTCGGCAACGTGTGGGCAATGCCCCTGGTATTGCAAACGTCCATGGGCTGCGGCGACTACTTACCATCAGGCGGGCCGCAAGCTTGTTTGCCACCTCAGTGAAATAAAAAACAGGTGTCTTCTACAGGTTTCATTTCGACATTTACAGTTGCACGATCTCATTCCGCCGCCCCTTTCCGCCATCAGGAGACGCGATCCGGGCAGACGCTTCATCCTTATGTCGTGGATCTTCCTGCTATCCGCACGAGCCGGTTTGGTTCAACGTTTGTGCGTACGTTTAATACAACACGTGGCCTGCAAGTGTGTTCCTTGATCATTGTAGTCTGGACGTCTTCAAGGCTACAGTGAATAGGCTGTTCCTGGACAGGCATGCTCCATCTTCGGCCGCATCTTCACTTTCCACTCGGTGAGATGGCGGTCAAATGCATGGCTAGTCTTCTTTAAAAAATTGACATGGTTGCATTGAATGGACTGTGTAAATATAACAAAATCATCTTGTTGATGGTTTGATGATGACCAAGATGATTATTTTTATTATTATTTAGTCGCCTGAATATGCGGTGCATGTTTCCTCATGATAGTGTTTTTTTACTTATCGTAAAACTATCGCCTAGTGTACAACTTATGTACGTAGGGGCAGGTGGCCTAGAACGGGTAAGTTTCGCGCGAGGATAAAAAAAACTAGAAATGTGGTGAATATCTTAGCTTGATTTTGTTTATAAGATAGGATGTTTTTAAATTTGAAAATAAAACACTATTTAAAGCATTTTCTATCAAATATTTAATAAATAGAAAAAGTAAGAAACCTCTAAAAATACCCGTTTTGCCCACATATGAGCCTAAAACGGGTATCTGATTTGGGCAAAACGGGTAGACGTCATAATATTTAGGATAGAAAAATCAAACTTAAAATCGTAGAAAAAAATATTTTACCTATCGACTATAGTTTATCGTTTCGACTGTAAGCATTTAACATTTTGTTTACTGTTAAAATGCAAACTTAAAAACCTCAACCACCTAACAAAACCAATATTTCTATTGATGTAATATAATTAGCTGCTGGGGTTGTAGATCAAAATACCCATACTCCTTTAAGGTATTTTTACAATATAGTTTGAAATAACAAGTTCTTCATGTAATCCATTTTGTATTAAATTTTTCATACAAAACTAGCCGTTTTGCCCTACCCGCTTTGCCCAATAGCACATATTTTTGTAAAGTAATTAAAGACTTCAAAATGAAAGGTAATCAGAGATAACTCTTTGTCATAATTTAAAGTTAGATAGCGTATAAAGGTTTTCGACTAATCAAGGAACACATATCTTAATATTTATTAAGAAAAGCACTAAAAAACTTTCGTTTAACACACGTCCGCCATAAGCGGCTCAGGTGCCCGAGCAAAACGGATCGAAACTTGTCATCATTCGGCTACTCTCGGAACATGTACCCGTCGGCACTACTTATTGACATGGCAGCGTACGAGCGCTTACCCGTCTTAGGCGGGCCACCCATTTTAGGCCACCTTCCCCTACCCCAGAAAAAGTTATGGCGGCACCGGGGATCAAACACGGTATCTCTCGCTCACGCGGACCCGCTAGCCACCACGCCACGGACTCTCCAACAGAGAATCACGTAATCCTAACATGTCGCTTTCATCTTCAGGTCACTATCGAAGAGATGAAATCTGAGGATGAGGTCAAGAAAGAGGAAGATGTGGACCCGGTTAAAGAAGAGACGTTGCAGGAGTTCGACAACGTCAACTGTGACGCTGACGCTGTGTACCTTCAGGATGACTTTCAGAATGATGACAAGTAAGTATTGTTACTTACTAGGATTCGAAATAAGAAAGAGTACCATAACCTAACCGACAGAAAAACGTCGCAGAACCCCCGACCATGTTTACATATATCCAAATATTTTCTACACTTCTTAACCGATTTTAATAAAACAGCTGAGAACCATCTTGATTAAACTGCCTGTCAAATAAAGAAAACTACTTCATAAACGGTCCATCCGTTCGGGAACTACGATCCCACGGACAGACATAAACCTTTACACATACACAAATACACACGTATAACTTAGAACACTTAGACAATTTTAAGGACATCGGACTTTACCATTCCCTCTTTCAGCCTTTCCGACGAAGATTACTTCCCATCCAACACCTGGGCGGCCACACCCAAATTCGAACCACCGACAACCCCTCCAGTGAAGCAAAAACGAAAAGCCAAACCCAAAAACACAGAAATGGCCGTCTCGTACCCGCATAAATGTGAACTGTGTAATAAAATGATAAAGAGCTCCTACTACATGAAGATTCATTTGAGGATACACAGTGGCGAGAAACCGTATGAGTGTTATTGTTGTGGAAAAAGGTTTATAACATCCAGCAAGATGAAGAGGCATCTCTTGACGCATGAGGATTATGGTGAGATTTCTTTAAAGGGATTTGGGAGCTGAGCCTAAAATGCTGCCTTGTGGTACACCTACGGTGTGCCGCAAGGCAGCATTTTGGGACCCTTCCGGGTCCTATGTTTTTATGTAATTGCTAGGCAGACAGGCAAGCGGGCCACCTGATGGAAAGTGGTCACCGCCTGTAGACATCAGCAACACCAGCGTGTTAAAATATTTAGATCACAATCAATATCCCGCTTGGCAGATCAGGTAATTACAGTAGAGCAACTGCCATTTGACATTCTTGTCTCTATTTACACGCCAAATCCTGGATCATGGTCAAGGCGGACCCCGCGCGCGCGAGAGCATAACCGGGAAACTAACGTTTAGCGGACCCTGGCCGAGTCAAGATTGACGCTAAGATGATGATGATTTATTTACAGTTAAGCAGAAAAAACTGGAGCAAGAAATAAAGGAAGAAGCTGATGATGGCGACACGGGATCCAAGAGTAAAGTTAAGGCCACCAAGACAAAGAAGAAATATAAGAAGTAAGTCTATAATAATTCACAATTTATGACTGAGTCCACAAAAATATTCCTTTCGCATGCCGCCTCATGACAGTTTTTTTAGGCATGTTATGGCTATATGGTAGATGAACATGCAAGCGGGCCACCTGATGGAACGTGGTCTCCGCTGCTTATCGATATTAGCAACGCCGGTATAAATTATAGCCCTTGTGCTATTTTGGGCTACATTATTAAGCTACATTACCGCCAAATTTTTTTGAAATTTATTTAGTCGTTTTGTCTAAAGGGGTAACTAATCATCATCAATCCTTACAAACTTTTTCATTTAAAATAAAAGTAGGAAAAGTTATATATTAACAATACAACACGACAAAAACTAAATTGAAAACTGAACTAACTAAAACTAAATTAATTTAAAATTAAAAAAATCTAATTCAATAAACCACTGCCATTAGGCAACGTGCCCAAAATGCTGTCGGTATTGCCGCGTTGAATGGCAATGCTCAGACGCTGTGCGAAATAAAGGCCAGTAGGCTACCTATTAAATATCCAATCTATCCACCCCCCAAGGTCCAAACCCTCGAAAGAGAACGAAGAATCAACAGGCTCAGTGCGCGGTTTCGCATTGCGCGAGGCGTTCAGAAAACGACCGTTCGCCTGCATGTACTGCCATCAGCGGTTCCTACATCGGGACACTATGGCGGCGCATAGCAAGACTCATCAAGGTGAGTGCATTCGTATATCGGTTTGAGGGCACGGAAGCGTTCCAAAATACTACCTTGTGGAACACCTAAGGCAGGTGTTCCACAAGTCAGTATTTTGGGACTCTTCTGTGTCTTTATACCTGTTAAATCAGGTGTGTCAAAACACAAGGCAGTATTTTGGGTAAAGCTCTCGAAGGGCGTATGTGTCGTTTTATGGCGGCGTATAGCAAGACCCATTAAGGTGAGAATCAATCAATCTATCTATCATTCGAAGGGGATGCATTCGTGTTTCGGTTTTATAGGGTCAGGCATGAAGATACAGAAGGGTCCCAAAATGCTGCCTTGTGGCACACCTAGGGCGGGTGTGCCGCAAGGCAGCATTTTGGGCACAGTTCTGAAAGTTGTATGTATCGTTTTGCAACCCAGCTGCCACAAAGGTGTGGTGGTCCTCAAAGCTCACGAAAGAGAAGTTGAAATCGTCTGTCGCGTGGTTTCGTGTAGCGATACGACTCGAATCGAAAATTTAAATTCGAATTATCTCGAATCATGATTCGAGTTGACCTTTGATTCGAACTAATTGTCGATTTGAATCAATACGAATCGAAATGACGATTCGAATCAATATGAAAAAATATGATGATCCGAATCAATTTAAAAAAGAAATAAACTTAGGTACGTTTTTGAATACTTAGATAGACCTAATCGTGAATTTACTTAACCTAATCGAAGCCAAGGTTTGCCGAGAAACTTTAAGAAAAGAAAAAAAAATATAGAAAAAAGAAAGAAAGAAATAAAATTATTATAAAAATGAAATCAGCTCGCGAATTCGAATCAGATCGTGGATACGAATCAACTCGACTATTCGAATCAACATAAAATCTCATACGAATCCAGTTTTAACCGTCATAATTCGAATCAAATGTGATTCGAGTCCCATCTCGAGTTTCGTGTGCACACACTTTGAGAAGAAACACAAAAGATTGGCAAACACGATAGACGTGCAAGCTTATCATCAAAAGTGATTTAAATTTGAGAACTTATTTATTTATTTATTTAACAGTGTATTGTGCACAAAAACAAGTATACAATATTGACATAAAGAAAACAACACAACAGGTACAGCTTATTTCATAAGAAACACCCACACCTCAACTCGCTACGGCGCGCCGAGCCGCCGCGGCGGCTCCTTCACTGTACACTCTGCGCGTTTATGGAACTCCATACCTCCTAACATCCGTGCTAGTCCTTCTCTGACTACATTTAAAAGGAAATTAAAAGAGCATTATCTTTCTCTTTCTAATATACAGTTATAGTACGTATATATTTATTGTATTCATTATTATTTATAGTATTTGTGTATTATTAATAATAGTATTTAGTTTACTTGTGTGCACTTACGGTTTCTTTGACTCCAAGGTTTGCTGGTAGAAAACTCAACTGTTGAGTTAAGCTCGCCTTTGTACTTAAGTTACCTTCTGTTAATTTATATTTATTATTTTGTGTACAATAAAGAATAAGAATAAGAATAAGAAATATCTCACAGCAGACCTACGGAAGAGACAGAGCAAAATCAGAAAGGCAGACGGCGTGCATCTTAAAAAACTAGCTACCTAATACTAAAAAAAATATTCATTTTACATAATTAAATACATAGCTACATACTTACATATATAAATACATACATACATACATATTTATATTATGAATAACAAATTGAAAGATAATACTCTTAAACTCGCTTCTTAAAGGTATCAAGTGAAGGACTGATACGTACAGTAAAGAATTTGTTTTCAATAATGATAATAATGCTATCACGGTCTGCCAATCAGCTCCCAAGGGTGTTCAACCAGTCTCAGGATTCTCGGCGGTTGACCTTGGATCACCAACGGTTATAAGGAGGCACACCTTCCTGCTACAGGTATTTTATACTTAAAAGGAAGATCCCAACCACTGTTGTATCTAATTAAGCACGTTTATGAAAAAAAAAAAAAAAAAAAAACTTAACGAATGCCGAGCTCGTTGCGGTGCTGAATGTTCCAATAGCCTCAAAGTACCGAACGGTCACCCATCCAGTTCTCGGCGTATACGTGCATTGCTTAACCTTGGTTATCGGTTTCGCAAGCGCGCTACCACAAGCCCAGTGTCGCTTGATTTTTTATATTTATTTATTTCCAAGTGATGAAAGCTGCAAATTCAGGTAACTAAATTTGTAACCATGATCCAATCTGGTCAGGTTCCCCTGGTAGCAGGGTCACGGAGGTCAGATGGCAGTCGCTCCACTGTAATTTACCTGCTCGCCAAATCCTGAATCATGGTCAAGGCGGACCCCGGGCCCTCGTTCTAGAGAGCACATCCGGGACATTAACGCCAAGATGATTATTTTTATTTTTTTCCAGGTGAAGAGTTGAAATGCTACTTCTGTCTGTCGCCGATGGCGGACGAGACGATTCTGAAAGCGCACGAGGACACCCACAAAGACCCGAAGCCGTACGTCTGCAACCTCTGCGGGAGACCGTACAGAAAACGGGATGCTATGGTGAGGTCAAATACAGAATTTTTTTTTTAGATGGGACAGGCATTTCACCTCCATCTCAGCTGGTGGTAAGTGACGATGCGGCCGAAGATGGAGCATGCCAGTCTAGGAACAGCCTATTCACTCTAGCCTTGGAGGTGTCCAGATTATATTAATCAGGGACCACACTCGTAGGCAGGTCTAGCAGTAAATCCCGAGTCAGGTACAGACATTAACTCAAGTACAGGTCACACAGGGGACTTTTAATTTTGTCATTGTAACGGAAATTTATATAATGTTAATATTATAATGTATTCTTTTAATTGTTTTTAACATTCGTGTAGCCATCGGCGCAACATAGAGGACATTACCGAATATTTTGATCTGTATTTTTGACCTATGTTGTTGAATGAATAAATAAATTGAAATTGCAATAACCAACCCCCCTCCCAACAGCTGACCCACAGAAAAACGCACGACGCCTCCACAAAAGAGACCCGAGAGAAGAAAGAATTCATATGCGACGTCTGTTCCAAATCCTACAACGCCTACTGCAAGCTTCAGCGCCATCTAGTGACGCACAGGACAGACCGCTACGTGTTGAGATACGAGTGTCCAGTCTGCGCACACATGTTCAACACGCGGTATCACGTGCAAATGCACCTGAACACGCATCAGAAGGAGGGGCTGTGAGTTGCTTTTTTTTATAAATAATAAATAAAAAAATATTCGTGGACAAATTCACACAGCGCCATCTAGCCCCAAACTAAGCAAAGCTTGTGCTATGGGTGCTAGATAACTGATAAACTACTTAAATACTTTTAAATACATACTTATTATACATAGAACACCCAGACCCGTAACAGAAATTAAAATTCATCATTTCAATTTCTGCCCGGCCGGGAATCGAACCCGGGACCTCTTGCGTGGCTGACTGGCATGTTGACCATTGAAGCACTCAGGTCGTCGTTATCTTTTATTAGTGTTTTTTTATGGATTACGGCACACAAACAGGCAAGCGGGCCACCTGATGGAAAGTGGTCACCGCCGTCTATAGATATCGGCCACATCAGGGGAGTTACCAATGCGTTGCCCGCCTCTGAAGAGACTTCTAATATACCTCTTGAACAATCCCATGTCATAGTCCAAAGGAAATAATTAGTTCATCAGTTCTCTAGCACCTATAATACATACTTTGTTTATTTTGGGGCTAGATGGCGCTGTGTGAATCGTCCAAGTATATTTATTTATTATTATTAGGTTCTTATCTATGAAAATTACGTTTTGTATGCCGAAAATAATGGTAACTGGAATTTTCATACAAGCAAATATTTCAATTTCATGGAAATGGCTCATCCGATCACGATGTAAGTATGATCAGAATCACAATAAATCATCATCTTTGTGACCGTAGTATCGGAGTAGGTTAAAACAGCAACTCCATAAGGTAAAGCAGTAGCGTACTAGCTACAGCGCCATCTAGTGACGCACTGGACATACGACATTTCTTTTACCATTCTTCTATTGTTTGAGTGTTTAGCAATTGTATCAGGGCTTATATTCTTAGTGAATGTGTATATTTTTAGTAAATGTACGATCAATGCATTTAGGTTGCCTGCAACCTATACAGGTGTTTCATAATATATGTATAAAGCCGTGAACTGGGTGGAGTGCTACACATATTAAAACGATAGGTACAATCATTTTTTTCTTGCGTGGAATAGTTAGCGAGAAAATGACTATCGAACTTTTTCTTTTTCAATGTCGATATTGACATTTTAAAAACGAAAGACCGCATCTCTAGAAATCAGTTGTAATAGGTTAATCAACCGCCGACAAACGCCCCGCCCCGCCACGGGCCGAGGCGAGCCGGCCTGTGGCGGTGCCTTTGATCTACGGCGCGGCTTCCATCGACGAAATTTACCTACTTTCGTGTCGTGTTCGTTCATTCGATTTAGTTGTTCACTTGAAATAGAGCTGCGCTTCAACGTAGTCGATATGATTATTTTTCTTTAAAAACGAAGATTTTTTAATGAAAATTAAAATTCAATGTCCGGATAATTTGAAGTCGCTAGTGTACTCTTTGCAAGCTATACTTTAACACCCTTTCGGCTTTATACATGTATTACGTAACACCCTGTATATGTTATAAGCGACTGTCACCGCTCACCACCAGGTGGGCTGTCTGCTCGTTTATCACTACAATAAAAAAAAAACTCCCTCCCAAACAGAATACTGGAAGAGAACCGTGGCGACATCCTAGCGATGGTGATGCAGAACGCGCGCAAGATCCCGCAGGCCGGCGACCGCGACGCCGCCGCCGCCATGCCGCCCGACGAGCGCAGCCGCGTGTGCAACATATGCGGACAGGTGGGTGGCGGCCGGCGGCCGGCGGACAGACAGACACATACACAAAACACACACATACACACACACAAAATACACGCAAAACACGCGCATTACACACAAAACACCCATTCACACTAACTTACACAAAACACACGCATCACACACAAAACACTCCTTAAACACACGCAACACACACACAAAACACGCATTAAATACACTTAAAACACAATCAAAACTTGCATTAAACACACGTAACACACTCAAAATACGCTCAAAACACGCATTAAACACACGCAAAACAGTCCTTAAACACACGTAAAACACGGATTAAACACACTCAAAACACGGATTAAACACACGCAAAACACTCCTTCAACACATGTAAAACACCCCTTAAATGTGTGCAACATATGCGGACAGGTGGGTGGCGGCCGGCACATTAAACACTCGCAAAACACGCATTAAACACACAAACACACACATGCGCGCGCGTAAAATTGACACAAACATACACCGCAACGCAAGTAAAATACACGCAAATCACGCATTAACCACATAAACACACACACACACACACACACACGCACACACACCTAATCAGAATGCAACACGTGACACAGACCGACGCCCCCACCCACGGCGAACTGAAACACGTTCTACACCACAAATCACTATTAATCTGTTGGCAAATGCAATAAATAAATAAATAAATAAATAAATAGAATGAAGTATGGATACAAAACACTAATTAAACACACGCAAAACACGAATTAAACGCCGGCATGTGGGTGCCGACAGACGGATAGATAGACAGATGCACATATACGTAGGGCGCTACTGCATTGTGAGGAGGAACACAGTGCGCTCCCCCATAGACAAACATACACAGTTTGCTACCGCATTGACAGACACATATAGTGCACTACCGCATACTAATATACACAGAATGTACTACTCGTACACTACCGCATAGACAGACTTACACAGTGCACTACACAGAATGCGCTACCGCATAAACAGACGCACACAGTACGCTACCGTTTAGACTCACACACACAGTACGCTACCGCATAGACAGATTTACACAGTGTACTACTCGTACACTACCGCATAGATAGACTTACACAGTGCACTACACAGAATGCGCTACCGCATAAACAGACGCACACAGTACGCTACCGTATAGACAGACACACACAGTTCGCTACCGCATTGACAGACACACATAGTGCACTATCGCATGGACATTATGTCCATAGGCAATAGTGACCACTTTCCATCAGGTGGCTCGCTTGCCTGTTCCTCCACCGTATGACTTAGAAAAATTAACTTAATCCTGCCCCTTCCACAGGTCTTCCAGCACTTCTACTACCTGGAGGAGCATCTCAAGAGCCACGGCTCCAAAATAGCCATCGACGATAGCACCCAGAACGAAGAAAAGAAACATATATGCCAAGTTTGCAACAAAGGTTTCAAATTGCACTATTATTTGAAACTTCACAGCTACACCCACACGAAGGAGAAACCTTTCGTGTGCCAGCAGTGCGGGAAAGGTTTCATCACGAAAGGAAAACTGAAGAGGCATATAGAGACTCATAGCGGATTGAAGAAGTACCAATGCCATGTGTGTTATAAGTTCTTCACTAGACCTTCCTATCTGAGGATACATGTAAGGACTATCCATGGGACACAGGACTATAATTTCAGCAGAATGAAGTATGGGATAAGTGAGGGTAGTGTTTGAAAATTGAAAAAATGAGGGTAGAGAAAAAAATTATTTTATTTTTGTGTTTTTTTTTGTAAAGGACGCCGGTCGCTCTTTATTCGGGTTGTGGTAGTGTAATTGGTTAGGAATATAGTTTATTTGATTGTGGTTAGTTAAATTTATAGTTAAGCAATGATCGTAAGATATGTTTGTTTATAGTGAGTTGTATTATAGTAATTTGTTGCTAGTTTTTCTTTTTCTAATGGAGATCTAATTGAATTTTTTGGTTGGTGTATTAATGAAATGGGTATTACGTAGTTAGTTTGTTACATTTGCAATGGATTGCATGCATTTTTGAAGCATTTGATGAAAAAAAAAAATTTTTTTTGCTATTACAAAAAAATCCTTCGCCACTACGTAGGCTACTTAAAAAAATTATATAAATATACAGTCATGGGGCGCCAATCAGCTCCCGAGTCTGTTCAACCAGTCTCAGAGTTCCCAGTGAAATACCTTGTCCCTCGCTTCAAAGTACGCCTACAAGAGGCGAGCTCGTTGCAGGGCTAAATTCGATTACATATAAACGTTCCACTAGCCTCAAAAAACGGTCACCCATCCAGTTTCCGGACTCCGAGCTTTGCTTAACTTAGGCTATCGGTGTGGCAAACACTGCCGGGGCCGCTTCGAGTAATTTTTTGTTCGTAAATTAAATATGTAACTACCTCACTTTCACATGAAATTTTGTAAAATATGTATGACACTATGTTACGCTTTTTCTACAAATATTATCGGGCATGCAACTGCCTCCTTCCTTAAGTCTCTGTAACCCCTTATACTTATTTTCCTTAGTCTTTCTCGTTTTAAATGTTTGGGCAGTAGTGTTGTTGAGTGTGCCAGTAGCTTGTTATGCTTAGTTCCTTGTTCTCTCTCTCTCTCTCTCTCTCCTGTTATATTATCTGTAAATCGCGGTCTGTGAATGTTTGGTATTCTAATTTTAAATTTTATTTTACGTTTAGTCTATTTTATGTTCTTTTCTCTTCCTTTTTGTTGCACTGCCTTGTAATTTTTGTTTATTGCTCTCTGGTTGACTGGTAGAAAAAGCTATGTAGCTTTAACTCCGCCTTTGTACTCTAATGTGCATGAAGTTTTAAATAAATAAATAAACTGCGTCGAAATATCGATGCAAAAACAATACTAACCGTGGTGACAAACCCGATAATATCTGTAGTGAAAGTGTAGTGAATAACCACCAGTCTTAAGACCTACACTATGATGTTCTTATGAAGGGGCCAATGTGGTATTTATTCGGTTCAAATGAGATAATAACGAAAAGGCATACAAAAATATGATATTATAGATAGTTCAAGTCAGTTGTGCGCGCGGCGCTGTGTGCGTGCGCTTGTAAATATACAGCTTTCATTTATGTGGCAGTGACGCGACCACTTGGCGTGCCAATGGCGTGGCGTCATTGTGACGTGTCTGGGTTACCCACACATAGGGCCGCGCGCACAACTGAGTTGAAATATCTTTACTTGCGTGAAATTAGCTCGATTTTAGCCTGTAGGTAAAAAAAAAAAAATATTTTCGTTCAATCAGAAATAACAATAATAATCCTGATTTTGCAACTGCCTTTTCATTTGGACACGTGTCAAACATTTATTTCTTTGTAAATTAGTGAGAAAAGGTTTTCACAGCGGAATTATTATTCATTCATTCGAGGAAGAATAATTTTGTTAACGGATGAAAATCAACTTAATTGTCTCGTCAAGGATATGCCTTTGCTTAGCAGCCAGTCTAGTATGTGCTGTTTATTCCAACCGGCGAGGTATTCTTTTTTATTATTTCCTGCCGTCAACTGGTCACTGAACTTAGCTTTCTAATTCGCTGCGACCCGATTGGTCGAGGGGCGGGGCTAGGCCGGTGGACAGCGATGACTCACTATTTTCTTATCGCGAATGAACTATAGTTACATTTACAAGGAGTAAAATTGGAATATTAGTCAGAATTTAACTTATTTTTCACTGCCATTTTATGTAGACACTCAGTATACGAATTATGCTACCTAACATCAACATCAGCACGGCTAGCATAAGTGTCTCCGCGACACAGCTCGCGCCGCGAGACAGCGTTTGTTCCCTTCTCTCAACACTGAGATGAAAGAGATAGATGTATGTGTCGCGGCAAATTTTGTATAACTCACAAGATATTGATATTCAACGGGGGATTTTTAGACAGCTACTTTAAAAAGTGAAAAGTGTAGTTCGGCGTGCCTCACTAGATGGCGCTGCTTAGACAGGATTCTCGAGTATTGAATTTGGTAACCGAAGTTACTCGGAAAGGTGTTTCGTGACAATATAAGTAGTTTTAGTGCCTTTTCTGAGCGGAAAGCGCAAAATGTGTAAATTTTTGTACATCTAACGGTCTCATTTTGATGTATTTTTGAGAATCGTGTCTAAGCAACGCCATCTCTATTACAATTACTAGAACTTTTTTTCTTTTATATTTTCTTTTTTTTTTCTTTTATTTAATATCGGCTTTCGGAAAATCTCCTTTTGTGTGAGACTCATACAGTAGAGATCGTAACGTATTCTAAAAAATCTCAGTTTTAAACACAGTAGCTAAGGAGAATTGTCCCCCAGGTAGGAAATGAAAAATATTGTACAGGAGAAAATATTGTCTATATTATGTATAAGAAATGTATAGAAGGCTCATCAACCTACCCAGAACCAGCACACAAATACAAATAAGCTTTATTGAAAATATCAAAGTAATACATATTATGTTGTTACACGTTTCCAGTACATAAACTAGTGTTACAGATAAATGGAAAGGTTATTATGGCCTCCACACTAGGGCAGGCCTGTATCGTGGGGCCAGATTGTATCTATGCTTAGGTAAAACTATACTGTAGACAATATAACATTTTCATAATGGGTTAAATTCCAGTACTTAATTAAAAAAGTAAAAATAAAAGAAGAAATATAAATAAGTGCTTAAAATAAGATTATGGTGTATGTGTGTGTGTAAGATGAGCTATCATATCTATCGACTCGCATAGCAATGTTAGCTCCTTTCATACAGGTTTTGGATAGGTTGAAAAGTAGTACTACCTAATTTTTTTGCTAATATAACTGCCTGTCAAGAACTTCACTCGAAATTGCTAGAGATGGGAGATAAATAACATCACTAGTAAGCATGTTAGTATCTTTTTACGCCACATTCATTATTATTCTAACATGCCGCCGATCGGGAAACTACTGATGAAAAAACACTGAAGCCCTTGCAGCGACATCTTTCGCTCCAATAGGGAAACTCAACGATGCTCACATTACGAGTACACGAACACAAGGTTGGCAAGCATCCGCACATAGATGGCGCTGACCGTCCTACGCTAGCGAAGTGTGCCAACTTCCGCGGCATATATACAACTTCTGATGATCAACTGTTGGACCCCTGGTCCCCTGGTCGTCTATCCTATAGGACATATATGTTATGACGTAATTTTGTAACATATTTCCATCGTGAAAAGTCACAGTGATACTACTGTGACGTTATTTAGAACCTATTTCTGGCATTTATTCGGAGTGAAGTTTCTGAGAATCCATTCTATTAGCAAAAAATGTGGGTAGTATAAGATGATCTAGCGGGTAGCAACGTTAGCTTGTGTAGGTTGATGTTCTGCCTTCTGTACCTAATATTTATGTATCACAGAAGCCTATTATTTTTATAGCGTAATTGTAAATGACTTTGTAAATAACAAAATACCAGTGTAGACTTAAATATTATTTGGGTAATGGTTGGTGTCGATGGTTAAAATTAAAAAATAAAATTTGTTTTTATAAGAGTTGAAAATACACATGATTGTGGAAAGTTTTTTGTGATCTTGACAATTGTTGAAAGTGATGTTAAGCAGTTATATAAAAACGAAGATTTTGGACATAGAGCGTAGATGGAGCCTCGATGTGTATAAGTATGTACTTAAAAAAAAGTAAATAAGGAGTTTATCAGTTATCTAACCCCATAACACAAGCTTTGCTCACTTTGGGGCTAGATGGCGCTGTGTGAATTTGTCCAAGCACATTTATTTTGTAGAGAATATAACTGTCAATCTGTCACAACTCCGTACAAATGACTCAATGTCATACAAATAGCTAGTACAGTAAGATGACCAAGGCCACCAAATTTGACAATAGCAGTGGTTATGGGGGGTATTTGACAACTTATAGCCGTCCCTTTTGGACACATTATATGCACAATTAGAAAAAGAAACAAAATATAGATTGTGACTTCAGCTGTGAGTAGGCTCCTTCTATGACTATGGCCAATTTCTTTGCATAAAAAGAACGAGGTGAGGTGGAGGGGGGATATGTTTGTCCCCTTCTTACAAACAATTTGTTATATTTTTGTCTCATATTTAAAAAAAGACGGCCGTATTACGTGACACGGGACCTCTACTGCGCTTATTACACCTGGCTAAATTCAGTCGACTAAATTCGGAAGCAAAATGCGTGTGAGCATTTCAAAGTGGAATGTATTGCTTATAAAATAAGGGCCATTTTTGTATTACGGCTTTTACAAAGCGGAGCGATACGTAACATAAATGATACAAAAACGGGCCTTATTCTGTGAGCTATACATTCCACTTTGATTTGCTCTCACGCATTTTGCTTCTAAATTTAGTAACTGAATTTAGTCAAATGTAATAAGCGCATTACCTCTAATGCGCTTATTACACCTGGCTAAATTAAGTCGAATAAATTTAGAAGCTAAATGCGTGAGAGCAAGTCAAAGTGAAATGTATTGCTCACAGAATAATGTCCTTTTTTGTATCACTTATATTAGGTTTCACGTCGCTCCTATGTTTAAAAGGCGTGATACAAAAATGGATCTTGTTTTATGAGCAATACATTCTGTAATGAATTTAGACGACTAAATTTATCCTAATGTAATAAGCGCATAAGCAAACTTGTGTTGTTAAAATGTTGGTTGAATGAGGGATGTTTTGACAGATTTATTTAAAGAATAGTTAATAATCAAATATATATATTCTGAGGCAATATTAATTAAATAACTAAGTACCTAATGGCTTTAAGTCCGCCAATTGTGTTGTTGTGCAATAAAGTTTTTAAATAAATAAATAATGTACGTCCGACTTGACTGTGCAACTCGTATTTTTGGCTAAATTCAGAAGCAAAAAGCGTGAGAGCAAATCAAAGTTAAATGTATTGCTCATAGATTAAGGTCCATTTTTGTATCACGCCTTTTGAAAAGCGAAGCGACGCGAAACAATATAAGTGATACAATAATGGACCTTATTCTATGAATGCATAGCACTGCCACTTTGATTTGCTCTTGCGCTTTTTGCTTCTGAATCTAGTCGACTAAATTTAGCCAGGTGTAATAAACGCATTAACAATGTTTGAGGCGGGTATATAATGTAATTTGTCTTTGGAAACAATTTTTTTTAATATCTGTCAGAATATCTGCCATTTATGCCGTTATCTGTACTTAAAAAGGAGACAAGAAAAGTTGTATATGGTTATTTGAATACATCAGTATGATTAAATGTTTACAGATTTATAAAGTGTTTTCTTTTTACTTCAAAAGTGAGCGTAGGTGGCCGAGTGGTTAAGATATCCGACTCGTCAGCCAGAGGTAACGGGTTCATATCCCACTGCGGCCATGTACCAATGAGTCTTTTCTGAGTTATGTACATTAGTTGAATGCTTACCGTTGCTCTTACGGTGAGGGAAAACATTGTGATGAAACCTGCACATTCAGCCGACTGAATGTGTAACCACGATCCGATCTGGTCAGGTTCCCCTGGTAAAAAGGTCACGGAGGTAAGATGACAGTCACTCCACTGTAATTATCTGATCTGCCAAATCAGGGATCATGGTCAAGTCGGACCTCGGGCCCTCAGCACCTCAGCAGAGAGCACAACCGGGACATTAACGCCAAGATGATGATGAGTAGGACAAAACAGTCGGACCACTTGGCCAGAGGATCGCATTAGGTCGGGCTGCGAGACTTGGCCAGTGCTGACATAACACGTCCGCGACCTCTACGCCAACAAATGAATCATGACAGTCTCGGAAACTACTGCTTCAAGAGTACCGCCTTCGATGGTATAGCCACGTCTTGCAGAGGGAAAATTAGGTAGGGATTGTAGCGACATCTATCGCTCCAATAGGGAAACTCAACGGTACTCACATTACGAGTACACCTTCTGTATATAAATTTTTTTCTCTATGGAGTACACGAACACAAGGTTGGCAAGCATACGCACATAGATGGCGCTAACTTTCCTGCATCGCGCTAACGGAATATGCCAGCTCCACAGCATGTATACAACTTCCGACGATCAACTTGGTCCCCTGGTCACAACACCCGGCCAGGTGGGTAATTACCCTTTTTCCACCTCTTCCATCTTCGCTTGCCAACATTGGCGGCTACCATATACTTCACCGCCAAAGTGGTGACCCCGACGTGGATCAAATGTTTGGCCAGGCACTGGAAGGAGAGGTTGGCCCAAGAAGCGATGGTTTGACGTCATTGGTCGGACGGTGGCCGAGTGGGTAAGGTATCCGACTCGTAAGCGAGAGGTACCAGGTTCGAATCCCACTACGGACATGTACCAATGACTTTTCCTGAGTTATTTACATTAGTGGCACGCTAACCGATGCTCGTACGGTGAGGGAAAACATTGTGTCAACCTGCACGTTCAGGCGACTGAAAGTGTAACCGTGATCCAATCTGGTCAGCTTCCCTTGGTAACACGGTAACGGAGGTCAGATGGCAGTCGCTTCACTGTTCTGCCAAATCCTGGATCACGGTCAATGCTGACCCCAGGCCCTCGTGAGCGAGGGCACAACCGAGTCATTAACGCCAAGATAATTATTATTACTAAAGTTTATGAACAACTAATAAAAACCGGTCAATGGTGATTAATATATATCCCTTACGGAATCAGGGCGTGTGTGTTAGAGAAGAGTATGAAAAAACAGTGTTGACACCAAATCATTTATTTCTTTACACCTTGGCACTTACAATACAAAATTTACACAAATTAGACATTACAAACCCAAGGTTTCTAAGATAGATTTTTTCACATTTCTAAGTCCTAAATATTCACAAAATTATAAAAATTTACATTTCTTACCATCAATCAATACACAATCTGGTCTTTTAGAACTCAAAACCAATTTAGGTTTTAAAACAAACAAACAAACATTGATAGTAAGTACTTAAAAGCATAAAAAATAGTTTTTTAAACTAATGAAAATTATGAAGTACCTTGATGCTTAATTAATTGACTGTGGTATGTACAGTGGGAATGAATCGGTACAAAAATCACAGATTAAGACATTCGAGTGCGAATTGTTACATATTTTATAGATGAGCTGTTAAAGGTAGGCGATAGTGCCATATTTTTAGAAACAATCTCATTTAGGTACCAACCAGAATTGTCCATCTTTTGCATAATTTTAAATTCTACCACACTAACGTCCAGTTTCTGAAACGCTTGTCAATGTTAATCATAGATTAAAACTTTCTGTCTCTGTCTACAACGCATTATTAACAAGAGATTAACGTACAAGAAACTGGCCTTTAGACATTTGTGCAAACGTAGCCATTTAAAACCCTATTTCTGGACATTTAATTGGGCAGATAATTATTGTTGTTAGTGAGTGTAGGTTTTTTTCGTACAGTGAGTTTATTGAGGCCCCAATATAGTTTATGTTATACAACACAATCTTTAGTTTACTCACACTTACACCTAAAGATTTTTGATACAAGATGAATTTATCTTCCTATTTTATGCAAAAATATACCTAATTTTGATATTAACTGAAATTGCAGACACAATTTAGTGTGAATGCAACTCATTGTTTTCTACAAACATATGTTTTAGTCAAAAAACAATTACGTTTTCAAAAAATATACTCCAATTAATTTAATTAGGTAAGTAGTTAGTTTTAGAGAAATTAAGAAAGTTTTCTCAATTTTAAATTTAAAAACAAATGATAGTTTTTAATATAAAAAATAAAACTGCAGTAAAATAATAACCAATCACAGAATAATTGGTTTAATAAAGCATATATTAATCTGTGATTGGTTCAAATTATATTACCGTTAACACTTCAATGAATATTGGAACTTTATTTTTTATGACAGACAAACCAGCAAGCTGGCCACCTGATGGAAAGCAGCCACTGCCTAATGTCATTAGCAACACCAGGGGTATTACCAATGCATAAATAATTTCAGGTAACAATACAAATTAAGATTCCAACATATTAAATAATGAGATGTGTAGTAATTTAGTTTGTGTCGTCAAATTGACCTTATTTCACATGGTCACTCACTATCATATATTGATAGTATACATTGATAGTACTGATGATTTTGGAATTTACGATATATTGATGTTTCTTACAATGTTATTTCATATTCGTGATTCATTCTAAGTGGGAATGTATTGACAAACACCATCCAACGTCCTGAGGTGAAACTATTAAATTGTAGCCGTACACCCCGCATGCATGTGTGAACTATAATACGTTATTATTATTAAAAATATAACATTAAAACATGTGTATATTGTATATGGGCTATAGTAGCTCTTATCGCAGACTGCGATGTTGTCGAGTGAAGGTTTGGTTGTCTTGAACACTGCAAATTATTGTCAGCAAAATAAATCTATCCAATTCAATTGCAAATTATCGAAATTGAGATGGATTTTCTCATTCAATACATTAGCAAAGTATCCAATTGGATATATTGGATTTAAACAATTTGCCGTTGGGAAGTGAAATATTGGCCTTTTATATGATAAATTTATCGTTTTGACAATGAGTGACAGTAGTGTCACCTCTATTTTATCACTAACATTTTTTAAATTTACCCAGTATGAGGGCAAAAAGCAATTGATATGGCCATATGATGTCTAGAATTATATTGCACCACATAATTTTAGCCCAATGATAAAGTGACCAAGGGGCACGATTGGCTAATATATTTGCAGTCACCAAGACAGGCAACAAATCTCTCTCGTAAACACCACAATCTGATACAAAAGCTATAAACTATTGTACATTGTGGAGGAAGGGGGTTGCAGTGGGTGTGTGTGTATATTAAATATATTATCTATTTCTATTGCTAGATGTGAAACCTGGCATGCAATGCGGGCAGAATATAGTACGGCTAACGTCAGTCTTATTCAAACAGTAGCTTGTAACATGTAACAAAGTCTGGACCAATGCTGATGGATTAAGTGCAAAGTTAATACTAGATTTAACAATTTAACGGTCCCAATATTTGATACAGTGAAACCAATACTGGAAGAACGTTTCAAAATGTTGATCCAGCTTCTTAGAGTTGTCACAAACTACCTATGTTTATCCCAAAGTCGTTGGACAGTGTTTCTTGGTGCGCATACGCTTCAAACCGGAACTCGCGTGGGCTTACGCAGCACGCGAGCACAGAGTAACGGACTTACAGCTAAATGTAACTTATTTCGCTGCCACAAGAGTGCAAGATTGTGTATGCATATATGCAATAAATTAAACAAGGCAAATTTCATGACAGCCATGGTAAAAAACATGGAAGACTCGTGTTTTCGTATATGTTATGTGAAGCCTATGCATTTCTAAAAAATCTTGCAAAAAGTTTTGTTTTAAATACTACAAATCTTGCGACTTGTGGCTTTGTCAATGGAAACATGTAACTTGTGGTTGTAACATGACCGAAACATAGTAATTGTCTCCATCAAAATAATGTAGTATTGGAATATGAAGTGTGAATTCTGCAAACCACAAGCTACAATGTTACTTGTGCGAAAAACTTTAACACTTAATGCTAAGTAAAAAGATATCGGTTGAAATATTTTGAGGCAAGTTGACATATTCATAATGAAAGTCGAAAACGGTATTCAGTCAATCTTCAAACAAGCCAAATATAGTTTCTTACTTTCCAATGTCAGGAATTAGTTAATATCGCTGTAGAGTTCCAGCATATGCCTCAAAATACCATTCCAAACAGTTATCACATGTCTGACTGTGTCATACGCGAATAGCGCGCTGAATTCACATGACCCTTTAGGTCTCAGACATACAGTTGCAGAAAAGTTAACAAAGAAAAAATACTCGATCAGCCCACTACGCGACAAAGTCCAACGGCCTGTTGAAACCTCCTTTACGGTTCATGTACTGCCTATATTTCCTCTTCAAGACAACGTGGACATCTCCCTCCACATTGCCGTCGACTTTCTTACCTTTGGTTGTGTCGAAGCCACAAAAACCCATGACTTTGAGCATCTCCTGCTCCTCGGGCGACTTTCCCTCCAAATCTGCAGGGGTAATGATTGGACGTTCGCTGAAGTTTTTCTTAGGAAGTTTTGACACGAAGGAGGTGTTAGGCGTTGGGGAAGTGGAGCGGGAGCGGCGCCGGCGGGGGGACGGCGACCGCCGTCGGTCGGGAGACCGCCGTCTGCGGTCAAGCGACCGTGATCGAGACCTCGTGCGCGGTCTCCGGCGGTCACGGTTCCTCTCTCGTTCGCGGTCGTCTCTTCTCCTGTCATCACGCTCCCGCCGGCGAGGACTGGGCGACCGACCCATTTTTTCTGTAAAACATCAAATAAGTGACGTCAGTATGTTTCTATAAATAATTAAAAAAGTGTTTAGGAAAGTGATTGAGAATTATTTACCTTAGTTACCAGGAATTTTATGCTTAGATTTGCTTATAATAAAAAATAAAAAGAAAGCACAACTCAATCGACCGCCATTTTGGAAATAAATGTCTTTTTTCGTAACGATTTATTGCGTTTCGTTTTATCCATAATTTTTGAGACTTGTTAATTCTTGAGGGTCGGTCGAAAGTAAACGGTAAGAGCTCTGAATATATAACTGTTAAGATTTTTTTAAATTTTATCACATTATGCTGGATTTATCTATCTATATTAGGCCTTGAGTTAATAAAATATCAAAAAGCATATAAATATTGTATGCGTAAAATGAAACAGTCATCAACCCCGGTATTGCTAGTTTCTAAATATTTCCTAATATTTTTTACTCTTGAATCTGACTGGGCCTAGGCCGATCTACATTTTTTTATTAGTCATTTTAGCTTGAAAACTATAGGGAGGCAAAGTGAGAACTAATGGCGCCACAAGCGAATGTACCCAAAATCTGTTGATTGGTTAGTTACTTATCAAATCAAATAGACAAGTATGTCAATATAAAAAATTGTTTGTTTGAAGTATGTTAAGTGTTGACGCTACTCATACCAATCAACAGATTTTGGTCCCAACATTTGTGGTGCCATTAGCTTTTAGTGGGCTTTACCATTCTGTACCTACTTTGTCTTTAGTGGTTTAGTGGTCAACATGCTACCTACGTATAAGTGGTCAACCGCGCAAGAGGTCTCGGGTTCGATTCTGGGGAATTTCAATTTTTGTTGCGCATGTATTTAAAGCGGTCACGCGTTCAGGTGTTCTGTGGTCACACTTATGCGACTGCGCTACGAATCGCCAACTTCTATTATTTAGTCAAATGTTACTAAAGCCGCAAGTCTACAGCTGTGTCTAACCCTAAATTAGACATTGTTTCATGTATCTCATATTTAACATCAAAATCTGACACAGATGAAGAACACCTTGTATTGCTTGCCCTTCCCAATCCCATATTTTTATAATTTATTCATGAAATTTTACACACAGAATTTTTTTAATCGTATAAAATTAGATGTTGTCTCACGCTTTCTATAAACATCTTTGTAGTATTTCTGTAATCGTGGAGGTAAAATCATATGTTTCAATTTTATGAAATCTGTAAATACGTCTGACCAAAAGACGTGTGTGCGTTTCGCCCTGGCAACACTGTCGTCCCGCGTTACTGTCGCGTAGTTGTGAAAAGCGCCATAGATTAACACAAAGAGCGTCCGCCGCGCGACTGACGTTTCCGCTTGGAAGTCGTCTACGTCGCGTAGGTTTGGCCACACCCTTAATAGAATGCAGCGAGCATTATTTGTCTACGCCATACTATCTTTCAGCACGGCTAGCACAAGGGTAATCTCGCTAGTGACAAGCGAGAAAAGGCGCGACTTAGATACTGCTATCTCTTTCTTTGGCGGCGTAAGCTATGTCGCGGGCACACTTTTGTTAGCTGTGCAGAAGCGCAATATAGATCTGTCCGAAAATCTAAATTTAACACCCATAACACAAGGTTTTGTTACATTAGGGCTAGATGGTGATGTGTGAATTTGTAAAAGCATATAAAAATCTTCTTTGAAAACGGCTCACCTTTATATCTAAAGTTTAGTCTCGGACACTAAAAAGTGACCGGAATAGACCCCGTTTTATCAGTAAATTTTTAATTTTATACTTGCAACACAGAGTAGCTAACGCCATCTAGTTTTTTATATGCGCAAAGCAAAGTGACGCGACGTACGCCTCAGCAGCGCCACGGTAACTTGCGGAGGAAACTGGTAACTCTTTCGACATCGATCTCGCGAACGGCAGCGTGTATTGCAGTCGTTTTACCTCACGAACGAAATATAGAAATAAACGCATTTATGCGTTATGTCGTTGGTGCTAGTGCATTGAAATAAGCCGGCGAACGTTCTGTGCATGTCATTTAATTATAATGTTACGCCGTTTATGTGCTTAGTGTAAGTTATTCGCTTATGCAAAAAGGAGTGAAGTGCTTTCTGTGAAGTGTTACGAAAAAGCGGCATTTTCGCCTCTCGGGTTGATTTGCCGGTGAGTATTTAGCTTATTTACGCTAGTTCGGATAATTTCTGTTTAGGTTTCCCATCGGAATGTTAAATTGTAGCTTGGATAAGTTTTTTCTTTCGCATCGCTAACAGGGTGTGTCAGGGGATTCTGATCGGAAACGGGGTCGCGTTATTCACGCTTCCCATTCAAATGCCATAAATAATTCCTATTCATGTTCTTTCAGTTATTTTCGTCTTTACTGGCGATTATTGCCGCGGAATGTGCTTAGGTTCCCAATGAAAGCGGCTCGTAAGTCAATTCACAATTTTGGGGAACGTACATCAAGGTTTACCGCCACCATTATGTTGTATGATATAGTTTTTTGCGTTACACAAGCTACATTCGGCCGTTTTTACACTATTTGGGCGTGACTACAGTCAATTTGGTTTTATCTAATGCTTCAATTGACCGATGACATCATGTGGGGCGCGACTCGAAGGCAATCCGACCGAATCAAGGATACCACTTGTAACATTGCAATGTTATCAAATCAGGCAACCTCTTCACACTGTAGCGTTATCCACGAAATGGTTTTCATGCTCATAGGAACTAAATGCTTTACAGATTTGTAATAAAAACAGATTTCAATCTCAGATAGTTGTAATTGCCCAGTTTTATTTCTTCACAGCTTGACCTACATTTACAGGCAGTATGAAAGTCTTTGTTCCCATTGGATTGAGCTTCCAATAACACCATAGTACATCATTAACATTTTTATGTAATCTGTATGTTATTATGTCAGATTACCTGCATAATTTTACTATGTTGATAGTGAGTTATAAAATATCATAGTTGCTACTCAACTATTTGGTCTTTTTGTGGACTTTTCCCATGTTAGTATGACTGATGAAGATCAAAGTAGCATTTCTTCATTTAGGTATAATCAGAAATCCTGGGCCCCTCTCTCATTTCTTGTTATCTCTATGGCAAGTTTTGTAAACAATTCAATCCATACTTTTCCTGTGAAAGGTTAACAATAGCTATACTTTTACTATAAACAATACTTTTAGTATATACTGTTCTTGGTGACTGATAATGCCATTGTCATAGTCAGATCTAATGTTTTAGAAAATTAACTGTACAAAGTTGCCTGAATCCGTGGTGACAGCAGAAAATACTAATCAATTAAAAAACAGACTCGACAAATACTATACTTTTGGTATATACTGTTCCTGGTGACCGATAATGCCCGTGCCGTGGCCAAATCTAATGTTTTCGAAAATTGACTTTACAAATTTACCTAAATCCGTGGTGACAGCAGACGATACTAACCAATTTAAAAAAAAAGACTCGTCAAATATTTCAATACGGATTGATAATGAGTAGAGAAGAGCCGGATACAGGCATCTATCAGTTGTTTTGACGACTGCTTACCTACCTAATAATAATGATAATAATTAATAATTATAAACAAATCAGCTTTCCACCTGCTGTTCCATCTGTATGGACTACATGTGGAGGTTAAAAGTAGCCTATGTCCATCTTCAGGTGCTAAACTATCTCATTACTGAATTTCATTAATATTGGTGCAGTGCACTTAGCATTTATAATATTAGTAGGAATTACTCAAGCAACCCCATTTTCTTTTAATCTTTACAAAATTTTCTACTAACAGAGGGCTTTTCCCATATTAAAAGTTGGTTTCATGTTGGAATAGAGAGTCATCATCATCATCACCATTTTAATGCTTATCCCGCCTTCTGCCAGGGTCGATATCCCTCCACTTCCCCATTCGCCTTAGAATGGTGTGTGTTCATCTTTATCTGACTAGAAGTAATTAAAATATTGATAAAACTAATGAGACCAGTCCTAAAAACTTTTATTTATTACAAATTAAACATCAAATATTGACACGCCACAAAAAATTATTATGATTCAAATTATCTGGAACACCTCATGACTGTGATAAGCTATCAATGTACCTTATCTGTCCGCTGCACCTCGAAATTTGTAATATATTACAATATATCGGTACGTATTTAGTATATTTATTGTGTGTGTAAGAATAACAGAACGTGATTTGAAATTCAACTGCGTATTTTACAAAACTATGGATTTTTAATCCAGTAGAACCAGTTTAAGTTTATCTTGATACTAGTGGACCCCTGCGACTTCGTTCGCGTGGCGACCTACCCCTAGCCTACCCCTAGTAGGGTTACCCTACCCTACTAACTACTTACCCCTACCTACCCTTTTTTTTGCCTATAAACATTCATGAATCACTATCTATTGTTGAAAACCATGTTAAAATCCGTAGCATAGTATAAAAGATCTAAGCGTACATAGATACATACGGGAAGGGATTTTGTTTTATCTTGTACATATAGATTTAGGTACCTACACATATAGATAGTACCATTGTAACTTATAAACAGTAATAGAACTAAGCAAAAATCCTTCCCAATTTTGTGGTTCCATACTAGAAAAAATATACTAGCTTCTGGCCCCAGCTTTGCCCACATTGGTCCCGTGGGATATTTCAAGCTGAAGTATAATTTTAAATTACTTACTAATGTTTTTGTTTATTTGTTACAAGATGTGTATCTATACATAAAAACAAAGTCGCTTCCAGCCGTCTGTAAATATGTACGCTTACATGTTTTAAACTACGCAACGGATTTTAATGCGGTTTTGAACATTAGATAGTGATTCAAGAGGTAGGTTTATAAGCAAGGAAAACATTAAGGTTGGAATAAAGTAGGTGTACGCGAACGAAGTCGCGCCAGGTACATTAGTAAACTTATAAACCTTATTCGAAATGCATTTCAACTTTTGCATGCAACAATAGGAAGTAACGGTTCATTATTTTTCTAAGAAATGTTTTGAGCTCACATGTCTCTGCTGTAGGTACAATAATGTACGGACAATTTCAACCCACTGGGTTCGCGGACTGTCGGTCTGTCTGTCAATACGTCAGTTTGGATGCAGGCCAAGTTTCCTTCCAGTGAAATTTGATGTTTGTCTGGAACTATGAACGATAGAGTAGGGACTAATAGACAGCTTCAACATTGACAGACTGAATTTCTTGGAGTTAATACTACTTCATCATCATAATAATCACAGCCCATAACAGTCCACTGCAGGACTAGGGTCCTCTCCCACGAAAGGGGGGGTTATTGCCATAATCTTCACGCTTGGCAGGCGGGTTGGAGTTCGCCGTGTTATAAAAATAACAAAGGAAAACGCTGCTGCCCATTCTCCAGCCTACGGAGACTAGATCTAGCCTCGGGACCATTAGTCGCCTCGTACGACACCCGCGAGTGTAAGGGGTTGGTGCTATTCTACTCTGCCGGACACCACACGGCCGTAATACTACTTCCTAGTCTTCTGATATTATAAATGTGATATTTTTGTGAGGATAGTACATTCCCTTTTTAATAGCCCACGAAGCAAGGAGACGGGTGTTAGAAGTTTGACGTTACATGTATATGTGTGTCTTTCTGGCATCGTAACTCCAGAACGGATGGATCGATTTCGAAGCGGTTTTCTTTATTTGATAAACGGTTTCATCGAGATGGTTCGTAGCTTTGTTTTATAGAAATCGGTACAGTAGTTTTGGAAATATTTGTATGTGTATAAAGTTTCAGGGGTCGGCAACGCGTGGGTGATGCCCCTGGTATTGCAAACGTCCATAGGCTGCGGTGACTGCTTACCATCAGGCAGGCCGTAAGCTTGTTTCCCAAATTGGTTGTATAAAAACAAAAAGAGGTACGTTTTACGACCTTTGTCGTTTAGGGTCGAATAATACGTGCGGCGAACTTTCTGATGTCTGGCTCCAGCGAAACACGGTACGCGGCTCATATTTCATTAATATGTATGATACATTTGGTCAATCTTAAATCCCGTGTAACTTTGAAACGATATGTTCTAACGAAAATCTGATGAACCACAAACTGATACGACTCGATCCAGAAATTATCTATTGGTTTCTAGATCTCGTCTACAAAATTTCATTAGCCAACAAAGCGTAATATTGAAAATATGATCAAACTACGGTTGCATAGACCGCGCTCGGGGGACACTCTTCTCGAATAGGTATAAATCCTGATAAACAGCAGTGATTCAGACACGATCAAGAGTCATAGACTGACGCACAGTGTCCCTTGGCTGTGTTCCAAAAGCGGGGCAAGATGCATATTATTTTCTCTATAACATTTAGGTGCTATAATATAAGCATTGGGCCCGCCTGATGGTAAGAGGTATATTAAAGGTTTCCTTAGAGGCGGGCATCGCATTGGTAGCACCCCTCGTGTTGCTGATGTCCATAGGCGGCGGTGATCACTTTACATCAGGTGGCCCGCATGCGTATTTGTCTACCGTATGACATTAAAAAAGAATGCCGTTTTTTTGTTGTTGTTGTTATAATATACGGCAGACAAACAGACATGCTGGCCACCTGATGGAAAGTGGTCACCGCCGCCTATGGACATCAGCAACACTAGGAGCGCTACCAATACGTTGCCTGCCTCTGAAGAGACCTCTAATATACCTGTTGAACGATCCCATGTCATAGTCCAAATGAAACGTTGTGGCTGGGAGCTCATTCCACATCCGAATCGGAGTTGTGGTAGCTAATGGCCGTTTGCAATGCCAGGCTATCCTATTGTGCTCGCGCGTTGTTGACCCAGTAATAACTTGTGTATTTGCTATGGATTTTGGTAATTTTCTTATAGTTGTGCTCTCGCGCGCGACGGTCCGGGGTCCGCCTCGACCAACGATGCAGGGTTTGGCATATCATGTAATTGCAGTGGAGCGACTGCCACCTGACCTCCGTGACACTGTTAACAGGGGAACCCGATCAAAGTGGATCATGGTTACACATTCAGTCGCGTGAATGTTCAGGTTTCATCACGATGTTTTCCCTCACCGTAAGAGCATCAGTTATGTCATTGGTGTAATCGAAGCCGGTACCTCTTGCTGGAAAGTCGGACCCACTAGCCGGCTACCGACGCCAAAGAAAATACCTACCGTAAACTCTGATTAGAACCGCTACAGAAATAACCAATTTGTGGTCAAGAAAACGTCGTGTTTACCAAACATTAGGCCTGAGCTGGGTGGAGCTGTGCCAGTTAGTTGCCAGCATATTATGAGACAGCTATAGTTCTCTCAATGAACCTCATTTGGAGTCAGTATTTCTGCCGCCAAGCAACAATGCTTGCATTGTTGTGTTCCGGTTTGAAGGATAAGGTAGCCAGCGCAATTACGGGCATGAGGCATTTCATCTTAGTCCTCACAGTGACAACGCAC
The DNA here is from genome assembly GCA_907269095.1 of Blastobasis adustella. NCBI lineage: Eukaryota > Metazoa > Arthropoda > Insecta > Lepidoptera > Blastobasidae > Blastobasis > Blastobasis adustella. The sequence goes on from OU026141.1 coordinate 9,944,445, forward strand.
CTGCGGTTTTGCATTTTTGTTGCCTGCAACCTAAATGCATGAATCGTAGATGTTATGGGCGACAGTTACCGCTTACCATCAGGTGGGCCGTCTGCTCATTTGTCACTGCGTAGAATAAAATAAATAAATAAAAGTAAATAAATAAAAGTAAATAAATAAATAAATATTCGTAATAAATGAAAGTAAACATGAACGGATGTCCCAAAAAGTGTGTAAATTATGTATTTTATGCGACACACGGAGCTATAGACGATCGGTCACATCTTTTTTAGGCACTAGCTGAGCCAATTTCACAAAGTTTCGCGACTAACTTATGAATTCTCAACCCAGATAGCACCCGATTTGAAGTGAATTAGTTCCATGTGACTCATAAGGGGGAGGTACCGGATTCGAACTCCAAAGCCGCCATGTACCAATGACTCTTTTCTGAGTTACGTACATTAGTTGAATGCTAACCGATGCTTTAACGCCGAGGGAAAGCATCGTTGCGAAACCGGCACATTTAGACGACTGAATGTGTAACCATAATCCAACCTGGTCAGGTTCTGTTAACGGGATCACGGAGGTCAGGTGGACCAGTGGCCTGATCTGACAAATCCTAGATCATGGTCGTGCTCGAGAGCACGGCGGCTTCTTGACGCCAAGAGTCCAAGATGATTAATTTCTTTTGGATAGGTATTGAAACTGTATTTCATCAGTGAGAGAAAAGGATTACTGCCATGTTCTCCGTCTTCGGAACGATGGGATTTCTTTTATTGACAAAATCTAACGCCTGGCATCCAACAATTATTTTTTATTCAACAAGAATCTACAGCACAATATATTATAAGTTAACAAAAAATAAGTTACTTGCAAATAGGCCAGTTACAGATTCACACTATTTTACTTTCTATTTTATACAAACAAAGAACGGAGGTACCAATATGAAAAAAAGCATTACTTATCTAATGTGTGAGCATCACGAGCTTTTTAATCATATTTAATATGTAAAAAATGTGTTTTCATTTAGGGATCGTCTTGAGTAACAATACACATATGAGTACTTACCTGTACAAACATTTATGGAACTGTAAGCAATATAAATTCTATGTGATACAGAGATCAGAACTGCGCGCGGGTGGAAATCGGCTAGTGACCCATTTTTTTACCACAATGGTGGCAAACAAGCTTACGGCCTGCCTGATGGTGCGCAGTCGCCGCAGCCTATGGCCGTTTGCAATACCAGGGGCATCACCCACGCGTTGCCGACCCCGTAAAAACTTTTCATCCCTTTCTTGAAGAACTCCATGCAATAAATAAACTCGACGAAGGATATTAAATCCATAACTATAGCGAATAACGAAAGTTATTGAATCTTACCTCCTTGTATCTTATCGGCTTATCAATATATATGAAACATGTTTCATAAGTACAGGGTATGGCACTGGACGTACTCCAGTGATAACAGTGTTCGTGTGATAATGTAGTGTATATTTAGGTGTATCAGATGCAAATATGTGTTTTTCCTTTTCTTTCCAACTAGGTATTGGAATAATAATTAAATAATACCACGTGGTGGAAAGATAAATACCAATGACTCTTTTCTGAGTTATGTACATTAGTTGAATGCTATCCGATGCTCTTACGGTGAGGGAAAACGTCGCGATGAAACCTGCACATTCAGGCGACTGTATGTATAACCATGATCAGTTCCCGTGGGTTACGGAGCTCAAATGACAGGCGCTCCACTGTAATTGCTAGATCTGCCAAAGCCCGGATCATGGTCAAGGCGGACCCCGCGTCCTCGTTTAAGAGCAGAACTAGGAAATTAACGTCAAGATGATTATTAATTATTTTTCAGCAATAGCCAGAGTGATCATGAGGAAGATTTAGGTCTATAATTTGTTAAGGTTACATCCCGTGTGAAGCCGGGGAGGGTCGCTAGTTTGCTTCGTAACATCATCCTACCTGCCTCTACCTGCTGTTCTATCTCTTTTGCGCCTAGATGAGATAAGATACACAGATACACATCGAACTTATACCGCCGTGTCGCCGTGTCCTGTGCAAGCGCTAAAAATACATTTTTTATACGGCGGACAAACAGACAAGCCACCTGATGGAAAGTGTTCACCGCCGCCTATGCAACACCAGGGGCGCTACCAATGCGTTGCCCGCCTCTGGAGAGACCTGTAATATACCTCTTGAACGATCCCATTTCATAGTCCAAAGGAAATACTGGCTGGGAGCTCATTCCACATCCGAATCGTACGAGCGAGAAACGTGCTTTCGAACCTTCGCGTGGTGACTAACAGAGGGAGCATTTGTACACAGATCGAAACAAAAGCAAAAGATAAGCGAAAACAGCATCGAAACTTAACGTTTTCGAACCGAGTTAATGTAATATCAAATGTCTGTAGATGCAATACCCATATCGCATAACCAGTACCATTTTAGGGTTCCTTACGCACACGGTGATAAATAAATAAACATCTTGGCGTTAATGTTTCGGTTGTGCTCGCGCACGCTGGGGCCCGGGGTCTGATTAAGCATGATCCAGGGTCTGGCAGATTACAGTGGAGCGACTGCCGTCTGACCTCCGTGGTCTCTGGTGTTGCTGATGTCTATAGGCAGCGGTGACCACTTTCCATCAGGTGGCCCGCTTGCCTGTTTTCTTACCGATGACTTCGTTCACATGGTGTCCTACTCTACTCTGTACCTATACTTACCCCTGTCACTGCCTACCCCTTTTTGCTTGCGCACAAACCACCCCTGTATCTCCATTTTCTATATGTTCTGTACGAACAGAACAAAAACTGTTCAAATCGGTCAAGCCGTTCTCAAGGCCTAACCAAGGGAAATAGGGCTTCATTTTAATTATTAGTATATATAAATATATGATATATGGCCGTGTGGAGTCCGGCAGAGTAGAAAATCACACGTGGGGTAAAAGGCGACCAATATTTTTGAGGCAAAAAATCTAGTCTCCGGCTCTGAAATGGGCAGCAGCGTTTTCTACACTGCGATCTCGAACCCGCCTGCCGAGCGTGGAGGCTCTTAGTCCTGCAGTGGACTATTGTGGGCTGTGTGTGATGATGGTATAATAATTAACCGTTTATTTCGTGCACAGAGTATTACAAAGTTTAAACAATGTTAACAACCAGCGCTGTGACAGCCATGAGCCCTCACAGCATTATGCTGAGACTGGTCCATTTCGGTTTCCGTTACATCACTGGCTGGTCTTACGTAATTTTAATTTCATCGTAATAATAATTTACTGTACTCACCTTAGGTTTAGGATGTAATGTGGAACCGAATAAAGTGCTGTCTATGTCTAACAAGCCCATATTTTGTTAGTAACATCTTAAAAAACTAAGTAGCTATTTTAGTTTCTTTATTATCCTGTTCTTGCGATCATAGTTATATCCTGGCGAAATCGTTATCATTGGGATCCGTGATGGCGGCGTAGGATCAACGCTGGACACCTCCTTAGTTATAAATAGATGAAAATTTAAACCTTGTTATCCCGACTCGCGCTTGGCCGGTCTCGCGCCGTACCGGTCTAACCGGTACCGGACGCCAATGGCTCAGAGATAAGTTTGAAGTTTGAACTTTTGCAGTTAGCCAACGGTTAAAAGCTGCCGAGGCTCGGAGCTTTTTTGCTAGATTAAATGTGTTAGCTTATTGGTGTCGCAACGTTCGGTCTAGACTTGGACGGTTGGTTTGGGTACTTAGTTGTGTATCTGGGTGCTTTAGCGTCTAACGATATGGATTACATGTCTCTGTTTTTTGTGTCCGACCGAAGCTTTGGCTTCAGCTACCTTCGGGCAAAAAAAACCCTTCGATGAAATTTTCGGCTCCGGCCGTTTTTCGCCGAAGGTTCTTGGTGAACGTCAAAATTGAAGGAACTGTTGAAAGATGAAATAAATTGCAAGATAATTTTGTTTTATCATCTCTAGATCAACTTGTAGAGATTATTTAAATTCATCATCTTAGCGTTAACGTCTCTTTCGCTCGGATCCGCCTTGATCATAATCCAGGGGTTTTGCAGACAGTGAAGCGACTGCCAATTGACCTCCGTGACCCTGCCACCAGGAAAACCTGACCAGATTAAATCATGGTTACGCATTCAGTCGCCTGAATGTACAGGTTTCATCACGATGTTTTCCCTCACCGTACGAGAATCGGTTAGAATTCAACTAATGTACATAACTCAGAAAAGGTCATTGGTACATGACCGCAGCGGGATTCGAACCCGGTACCTCCCGCTTACGAGTCTAATACCTTAACCGTTCGGCCATCAACGCTCCAATTTTATTTCATAATATTTACTAGTATTGGCCGAGTAGTGTCCGTCAGGGTAGAATAGAACCAACCCCTTACACTCGCGGGTGTAAAAGGCGACAAATATTTTCGAGGCAAAAGTTCTAGAGTCTCACTGCGATCTCCAACTATTACGTGGATATTATAGCAATAACCTCCCCTTTGTGTGTGAGAGGCTATAAGTCCTGCAGTGGACTGTTATGGGCTGTGATGTGATGTACTAGTAATATTTTGACCAAACCTCCCAAGGCTTAACCGAGAATGCATCGCTTCATATATTACCATAAGACCCTATACCCGCAAAAAATCGACCAAGAATCTCGCCCAGGCATCCGTGCGGCCGTCCTGCTCCCACCCACGCTGAGCCCCACAGTCGGTTGCGACTGTCCCCTTCGCACCAGCGAATTTTGGAAGGACCGGTTGTCTCGTAGCGTGACCTGTCTTCCGTACAGTTGACAAAAAAGTTGGTTGGGAAGCATTGTGGTGGTGGCTTGTTGCAATGCTTACTTTGTTTTAGGCAGTTTTTTTTTATTTATTATAAACAACGTCCATAGGCTGCGGTGACTGCTTACCATCAGGCGGGCCGTAAGCTTGTTTGCCATCGGTGTGGTATAAAAAAAAAACATCGAAATAGGTAGCTGCGATGCCAGAGACAGATACACTTATATACAGATAAACTTATAACACCTCTTTTTCGTCAAGGGTTAAAAAGTAGAGCAAGATAACGACAAATAATGTCCAGAGAAATCTAAATAAATTGAGTTATTTAAATTAATATAGATTATTCTTTACATTTCTGTGAATAATACATATTTGACTAGTGAACCCGGCGCGACTTCGTTCGCGTACACCTACTTTAACCCCTACCTACCCTTTTTATCGTGCTTATAAACCTTCCTTTTGAATCACTCTATCTATTGTTGAAAACCGCATTAAAATCCGTTGCGTAAGTTAGAAGATAAGCTTACATACATACATTTTTAAATGTATGTACCTAAATGTAGAATAGTGTAGTGACCTTCCAGACGTTTTGGTTTCAAGTCAACTGTAACTCTGAAAGCATTTGGATAATAAATATATATATAGGGACCGACTAGGAAGCGATTTTGTTTTATACTATGCATAGTTTATGTACTAGCATTTCCCTTGCGGTTTTCACCCGCGCGCAGCTCGGATCGCTGTCATTAATTTCTGGCATTCTGCGACTAATTCAAGACGAAATCCAATGACAGTGACATTTCATTGGACTGCCATTGGACTATACAAGCATTTATTTAGTTTCAGAGTGTGTTTTCCATTATTATATTTAAACACTGCGATCTCCAACCCGCCTGCCAAGCGTGGTGATTATGGCAATGACCTCCCCTTTCGTGGGAGAGGCCCTAAGTCCTGCAGTGGATTGTTACGAGCTGAGATGATGATGATGATGAGATGTCCCCATGTCTGTTCGTAATCAAATCTTGCCAGTTAAATTTGATTTCCCGATTTCCGATTGAGTTGACATTTTGCACACTTACGTAAGTTCGGTGACAATGCAATGTTATGACCATCTAGCTGATCTATAGGATTCTACCACAGGTCTAATCCTGGTTGTTTGCTGGATGTGAATTGTGGTGATTTTGGCAGATCAGGTAATTACAGTGGAGCGACTGCCATCTGACCTTCGTGACCCAGGGAACCTGACCAGATTGAATCATGGTTACACATTCAGTCGCCAGAATGGGCAGGTTTCATCACAATGTTTTCCCTCGCCGTAAGAGCATCGGTTAGTGTTCAACGAATGTACATAACTCAGAAAGTCAATTCAAATCAAGAGTCATTGGTACATGGCGGCCCTGGATTCGAACCCGGTACACATGTTACGGGTCTGTTACCATTGTTAGTATTATTTTTACCTCGAAGTGAAAGTGCAGTGAATAACCACGAAAGTCTTAAAACCTAGACATAGACATTCTTTATTTTGACATCACAATACTCATCATTCTTTCATTGAACATGTTACATTTCTAAATCTAAATTTAACTTATATATATATATATATATATATATATATATATATATATTAACCTAATATATTACTTATAACACAAGGTACCCTGGCCCACCGGAGGACCTGATCACCCTTAGTGACGAAGCAATTAAATGGCTAACTTCGCTTGATTTAAATTTATAGTTGAATGTGTTTCTGTATATTGTATTTTTGCCATACGAATAAATAAAAAAATAACTTATAACTTTTATATACTAATTAAATAAAGCGATTCCAATATGGAGTAATGCGATGTCAAAAAGGGTCCGGACTCAGCATTAGCTGCAGCAGAATAGATAGATACTTCTCGCGAGTCGGATACCTCAACCACTAGTCCACCTACGCTCCCTAGGTGTAAGTAACCGGTAAATAATGTAACTAGTTTTAGTGTGTCCACTTTTTTTTTCTCTAGTCTGCATATTTTCGTAATGGCGTAAGGTGGTTGACCCTTGCGATAAATCGGTTTTACAGCTCAGTCGTTAAATCCACTGCTGGGATTGATGGGGTCCCGTCCATTTGTAATCGTTTACTGGACATATATTGGTTTGACAAGTGATATTTCTTCATTTTTTTTTTTATATCACAAAGGTGGTAAATAAGCTTGCGGCCTGCCTGTTGGTAAGCAGTCACCGCAGCCTATGGACGTTTGCAATACCAGGGGCGTCACCCACGCGTTGCCGACTCCGTGAAAACCTTAACTGTACATAAACCAACAAATAAACAACGTATCAGTCAGCCTCCTTAAAACAGAAACTACAAAATGTGCTATTCAACCGGCAATGAGATCACTATGAGCGCATCGCTCATAAGTGGCGTCAAGGTCACTCCATCCTGCTCACCAAATGTGTAACACAATCATACGATGATCTGGTGCTTGTATTAGATTGACCTTACTGTCTGCACGCTTTACTGAAGACATGATTAGTATAGTAAGACTCCGTAAAGTCCGAATCGCTTTCAAAAGAAATATCTGCATGCCAAGTTTTTTAAACGTCATAAAACGTCATTCATAAAAGTCATAACAAACAATTTGATTTCTGTAGGATTGTTTATTTTCGTGAGTTACGAAAAATATTATTAAATAATGGGCAAAACAATTAAGAAGGCAGTGCGAGAGATAATTTTCAGCATGATTAATAATTTAGACAAACTAAAAGTACAAGTTCAAGCCAAATAACTGAATGTTTACAAGAAGGATTGCCAAGGACAGATTATCCCCAGATTATAGCCATATCTACATTTTATAATTTTTACTACTGTCAGTCGATTCGGACTTAGCGTGGTCCTATTATATTACACACGTTGATACGGATTTCAAACTTGTAACACCCCTCTTTTTTCGTCGGCGATTGAATGTGGAATTTTGCCATGATCTATCTCCACGTCTGGCAAGCGGGTTGGTTCATGGCTTCCACCTGTCACCAGATTCAGCGCCTTCATCACAGCCCATAACAGTCTACTGCAAGATTTAGGGCGTCTCTCACGAAAGGGGAAGTTATGACCGTAATCTCCACGCTTGGCAGGCGGGTTGGAGATCGCAGTGTTGTAAATATAACAATGAAAAACGCTGATGCCCGTTTTCCAGCCTACGGAGACTAGATTTTTTGCTACACATATTATCGGGTTTTTTACCACGTTAGTATTGTTTTTACCTCGATATCATAAAACCTATATCAGAAAGTCTTTAAACCTATATTAGATTTTTTGCCTCAAAAACATTAGTCGCCTTGTTCGACACCCGCGAGTGTAATGGTTTGGCTATTCTACTCTGCCGGACACCACACGGCCAACAGTCATATATTGCAGTAAAAATATGGCCCATTTACAAGTCTCTTTAGACCGAATACCAAGAATCTCTTACCCAATCGTATCAGCTGTCATCGGCGGTGGGCGATCAATTTGTCAGCTGTCATCGCGGCCTGCTCCGAAGATTGCTGGTGTCAATTTTTATCACCGCACACGTTACGGGGGTCAATCACTCGATTTGTAAGCCCGACTGGTGTCACAATGGGATCGTTACTAGTGTAATGATTGGGCCGTTTTGGCGTGGTACTCGTGTAAGCGAGTATTTTCTTTGCCTTATCTTTTCCGTCGTGTTATCAGGCGTGTGGTGTCCGGCAGAGTGGAATAGCACCAACCCCTTACACTCGCGGTTGTCGTACAAGGCGACTAATGTTTTCGAGGCAAACGATCTAGAGTCTCCGTAGACTGGAAAATGGGCAGCAGCGTTTTCCATTGTTATATTTACAACACTGCGATCTCCAACCCGTTTTGCCGAGCGTGGAGATTATGGCAATGACCTCCACTTTACTCTAATATGGCGCTACCTCTACAGTTGTCCTTTTTTTATCACTGAGTTGGCAAACAAGCTTCCGGCCCGCCTGATGGTAAGCAGTCACCGCAGCCTATGGTTGTTCGCAATACCAGGGGCATCACCCACGCGTTGCCGACCCCGTAAAAACCTTTTCACCTCTTAAAGAACTCCATGCTGTACTCTCCAGGGAAAACCTCTCTAGGTAGTTCATGCCACAACCTTAGTGTGCGTGTGTGTACGTCCTGCTCCACTATTGTCTTTTTCGTACGTACTTCATATACGTAGTGTCGTCAGACGTATATACTATATGTAGCTACGGACAGAAAGACATAACAATGGGTGCCTAACGACCGGCGTACGCGAAAGTTGGTCTCGAATCGAGCCAGCGATCGATGCGTGCGATGCGCAGGCTACGAATGCATACTTATGTATTAAATATGAAATTGCTGGTTTGTAAGGAGAAAATGACGTGAATTTTTCAATTTTGTCATTTTTCTTTCGGCTGATTTTGTTATTTTCTTTTAAACTGTTATCTACGTACGTAGTATAAACCAAAGTCGCTTCGCTCCGTCTTTCCGCTTGTGTTTACGCTTAGATCTTGTAAACTACGCAACGGATTTTAATGCCGATAACATTAGATAGAGTAATTCAAGAGGAAGTTTTATAAGTCAGAAAAGAAGGGTAGATAGGTATAAAGTAGTAATAATAATAATATAGCCTAATATATTTAGCCGTGTGGTGTCCGGCAGAGTAGAATAGCACCAACCCTTTACACTCATGGGTGTCGTACAAGGCGACTAATGTTTTCGAGGCCAAAAATCAAGAGTCTCCGTAGTCTGGAAATTGGGCAGCAGCATTTTCCATTGTTTTATTTAAACACTGCGATCTCCAACCCGCCTGCCAAGCGTGGAGATTATGGCAATAACCTCCCCTTTCGTGGGAGAGGCCCAAAGTCCTGCAGTGGGCTGTTACGGGCTGTGATGATGAATAATAATATAATAATAAATAAAGTTTATTTACTCCCAGTAATTTACAATTCACATTACACAAATTTCTTAGAAATAATAAGTGTGGGAGACTGATGCCTAAACTAGGCAAAGAGCCTGTATTTCAGGTCACCAGGCCCCCCCTCGCACTATGCTGGTGACCAAGATTTGTATAGTTATAAAATGGGCATAAATGTTTATTGCTAAGAAATAATTTGAAAATATAGATAAAGTGAATAGATAGATATATAATACATAAACTATGTGTTAGTAGTGTTAGTAAAGTGACGTACAACTGAATCCATAAATATGGCAATATGGCAATTTTATAGGTATCATCTAAATCCCACGTCGCGTTTGTCTGTTTGTCTGTCCGCGATAAACTAAAAAAATACTGAACGGTTTTCACGAATAGCCAAAGTGATTCATGAGGAAGATTTAGGTGTTGTAATATGACACTTGTTACTACCCGAAGCCGGTAGGGGTCACTAGTTTATTGTGAATATCGGATATTATCGAATCCTGCATTTGATATGGGGAATGATGTCACCACACGTTACGTCCAAACATGCGTCCAAAGAAATGGATAAAAATACCCGAGTGTCAGAGGTCCAGCGCTTGCTGATAAGGTTGTAGGTAATAGATAGGCGCTTTTTTTGTGTCGTTACCGAGTTAGATAAGAGGTTCTGGGTTCTTGATTTCGAGTGGAGGAGAGGATTTTTAAGTATAGCTTGATAGCGCATCGAAATGTAATACCGTCTTGTTCACAAAAGTTATTTGACCATTTTTAAACTTATTTTGACTAAAATATGTTTTGTCTTTTTCTGTCACTAAAATGATTCAATTTGGAAGTAAGTGACAAAACATATTTTAAGGTAAAATAGGTTTCATTGACGTCGAATAACATTTATGAATAAGACCAATAGTTTTTTTACAGAAATTTTTACATACGTAATAGTGGTGGACTAAAAGATCGGCTCGAGGTAATTTTTTTTAATTAGACTAAGCCAGGCATTTAACTATACATCGCCATCTCACTCGCTCAAGCCGCAACAGAGTGAGATAGCGATGTATCGAGCCTTCATCAATAAATATAAATGTGCTTGGACAGATTCACACAGCGCCATCTAGCCTCAAAGTGAGCAAAGCTTGTGTTATGGTTGTTAGATAACTGATAAACTACTTATTTACTTTTTTTTTTTTGATAATTAGATCAGCCAGGCATTTGAGCGCCATCTCACCTAAGTACATACATACATAAATATATACTTATTATACATACACCATACTACACCCAGGCCCGTAACAGAAATTAAAATTCATCATTTCAATTTCTGCTCGGCCGGGTATCGAACCCGGGACCTCTGCGTGGCAGGCCGGCCATGTTAACCAACTGAACCACTCAAGTCGTCAAAAAAAAGAAACAAACTATAGATTTTGACTTCAGCTGTGAGTAGGCTCCTTCTATGCCTCTGTCCAATTTATTTGTATCGAGCCTTTAATAATTGCTACTCAAATTATTTAAGCGGTCGTGCCCGATGGACACGAACTATTTAGAGAGGTAGGGCATAGCGGGGTATCCAGTTCGATTCCCCGCTAAATTGGGGAAGTACCTCCACCTTACAGAATACCGCAGCTAAACAATACTTTCTTAAATAGTATTGCGTTCCTGCCGCGTAAGGCCTCCAGTGCTCCATGGGGCGGGGATTTGGGGAACCGTGGCTTAACAGTTTTTTTTATATTAAACAAGACAGGCATTTGACCACCATCTAAGTGACGATGCGGCCGAAGATTGAGCATGCCCGTCTTAGAATAGCCTATTCACTCTAGCCTTGAAGGCATCCAGATTATACTGATCAGGGAACACACTCGCAGGTCGTGGCTTTGGCGTATTTGCATTTTTGCTGCCAGAGCAACGTGTTATAGAGGTGGGCAACGCATTGGCGATACTCTTGGTGTTGCTGATGTCTATGGGCGGTGGTGACCACTTTCCTTCGGGTGGCCCGCTTGCGTGTTTGCCTCATCATCATCACAGCCCGTAACAGTCCACTACAGGACTTAGGGCCTCTCCCACGAAAGGGGTGGTTATTGCCATAATCTCCACGCTTGGCAGGCGGGTTGGAGATCGCAGTGTTTAAATATAATAATGGAAAATGCTGCTGCCCGTTTTCCAGACTACGGAGACTCTTGATCTTTTGCCTCGAAAACATTAGTCGCCTTGTACGACACCCATGAATGTAAGGGGTTGGTGCTATTCTACTCTGCCGGACACCACATGGCCAAGGCGTGTTTGCCTACCGTAAGATAAAAAAAACGCGCGCGCGCGCATTACCTACAACCAAAGCACTCGATCGCCGCAAAAACCCTTTTCAACTCGACTGACGTACAAGTGGCATACTCCATACATTTTAACCGGTGTTTGGGCAGGAGTAGTGGCCGAAAATAGCCGACCAAGGCCGACCGTTGTTTGTGCGTGTATGTATGGTGTGTATGGACACACGGTACTGTGGTATTCGCGACGCGGTTTAGGAGTAGACGGTTAGTAGTGTCTGGCTGAAGGGAAATTTCTGGCCGAAGCCGATTGATCGATATTGCATTCGTGATTTCTGGTATCACTGTATTCCTACATTTGTTCGTTTTAACGCCTCGACGTTTGTAAATGATTTGAAATTTGTACATTTGGCACTTGTGCTACCTGACTCATTAAACATTGTGACATGTTGACAGTTTGTACCCCTAGTGATTTATCAGCTATCGTCGCAATCTTCTGCCGAAGATGAAGGCTTAAAAGCTCTAAGAAATTTTGGTCAGGATTGGCTACAAGCTACAATGAATAATTCGTAAATTATTTTGAAACTTTAATATTGAACTTTTATTGGCACCATCATCGTCGTCCTAGCGTTTATCCCCCGGTTTCCTACTCATTCTTCTCCACTATGCCTGGTCTTCGGCATCCTCTCGTCGTAAGCCGTTGGCTCTCGCATCCGACTCAGCGATGTCAACCCATCGCTTCTTGGGTCGCTCACGGGGCCTCTTTCCTGATACCGACAGGTTCAGGCACCTATTTCTCACGTATCGCTGGGCGTTACGCAACACGTGACCAGCGCAGGCGAGCCTCCTCGATTTTATCTGCGATATCCCATCTCATTTAAATAATCTATAGAAGGTGATCTAGAGACGTTGAAAGGAATAACCTTGAAATTTGTTTGTCAAAAATACAAAAACCGAACTTTTGGCCGAAGGTGGCCGAAGCCAAAGCCGAAACTTCGATCAGACACTAACAGTCGCAGAGTCTACAGAATATCTACCTACCATAAACCACTATAAGATGAGCCAGCGTCTCTATAGACGCGCATAGCAATGTTCGCTCATTTTAGACTGGTCTTTTGTCCGTACATGTTTTATTGGCTAGTACCAATGTGGATACAAATAAAGGTTGGAAACCTCGCGTTAGTGTTTATGGAAGCACGGAAGTTAGACGCGAGCGCAATTAAGTACATACCTAAATCAAAATTTTGCATTATATTCACTGTAAATTATTGTTTTATTGTTCGTTTGAAGTTATTGAGCACCATAAAGAAAAGATTCCGACGAATTCAGAACCTCCTCCTTTTTGGAGTCGATTAATTTGCAAACAGAAAGGACTCGCTTTTCAGCCACATTAATAATCATCTTGGCGTTAATGTCCCGGTTGTGCTCTCGCCTACGAGGGCCCGGGGTCCGCCTTGACCATGATCCAGGATTTGGCAGGTCAGGTAATTGCAGTGGAGCGACTGCCATCTGACCTCCATGACCCTGCTATCAGGGGAACCTGATCAGATTGAATCATCCAGTCGCCTGAATGTGCAGGTTTCATCACGATGTTTTCCCTCACCACCCTTTTCAGACACATTATAGTCGCAAAAGAGAAGAGTGACTTCTGTGGGTCTTCTTAATGTCTACTATCGCTACTAAGTGGAATTTTTCTTGTACTCGATGACGCAGGATAACGTACGGCACCCTCACAGTCTTATTATGATACATATAACACCCAGACCCGTAACAGAAATTAAAATTCATGAAATCATTTCAATTTCTGAACGGCCGCGAATCGAACCCGAGACCGGCATGTTAAGCAACTGTAACACTTAGGTCGTCGTAAGTTTATTGTGTCCGTACAGACAGACTCGCGTAGTCCTGAAATTCGCGCAAACTTCGCGACAGATACACTGATACCCCACGCCACGGTACACGACCAACGACTCTTCACAAAAACCGCAATTTGAATACACAGTGTAGTGTTACCATCAGAATGGTTACTCCGACGCTTTGTTACCGTCACGCGTGGTCGGCGGCGGCCTGATGACCGTTGCGTCATTATTTGACCGCCATTCGTGGATTGTACTGTTAGTTTTTTATCTCTCTATCAGTGTACTGAGTACCCGAGCGTCGGTGGCTAAGTGTGGTGGAAATCACAGGCATGAAGCATTTCATCTTAAGTTTTTTCAGGTAGTAGGACTCTGTCAAGCATGAGGAGTGCGAATACCACCGCCTTATCTATTTCTAAGCAATGTTGCTTGCATTGTTGTGTTCCGGTTTGAAGTATAAGGTAGCCAGCGCAATTACAGGCATGAGACGTTACATCTTAGTCCTCGCAGTGACAACGCACCGGCGGTTCTGCATTTTTTCTTACCTGCAACCAAAATGTATGAATTGTACATGTTGTGGGCGACAGTTACCACTTACCATCAGGTGGACTGTCTGCCCGTTTGTCACTGAATAGCATAAAAAATGCTTAAGGGTCCGAGTCGTAAGCGAAAGGTGTCGGGTTCGTATGCGAACCCCAGTGTCGTATTGTCACCAATTACCTTTTTCTGAGTTGTGTACATTAGTTGAACACTAACCGATGCTCTTACGGCGAAAAACGTCGTTACGGAACCGAATATGCAAGCGACTGAATGTAATTATCCAAGGCCATGATCCAATCTGGCCAGTGTGTACATTAGTTGAACACTAACCGAAGCTCTTGCGGTGAGGAAAAGCATCGTGACGAAACCTGCACATTCAAGCCACTGAACGTGTAACCATGATGCAATTTGGTCAGGTTCCCCTGGTAGCAGGGTCACTGAGGTCGGATGACACTCGCTCCACTGTCACCTGATCTGTCAAATGCTGATTCATGGTCAAGGCGATCCCCGGGCCCTCGTGCACATTAACGCCAAGTTGTTTTTTTTTTTTTTTTTTTTTTTTATGTATTGTATATGATTTCTCTACAAATTGTGAGGTTAGCTAAAAGAGATCTCTTTATCCCTAAGCTCGTCTTTGTACAATGTTTTGTATTTGGTATGTTTCATCATGTATTTTTCTTTGTGTATATATGCCACCATTTAATTAAATTGTCTTCACTTTCACAGACTCTTCACGCACTAATTATAACAACTATACCAAATTCATAATAATATTTACAGTTTGCCAATTTTAATAAATTTTACAAAGGAAGATCGATGTATACTCCGGGCCAGTGGCGCCCTCTCCACTGATTGTGTATATTGTAGTGTGTAGCGCACACCTCGCCCCGCACTTTATATAAGTTAGTTACGTCATTGCGTATTATTCCAACATCCCGTAAGCGCCACATAGCAATATATTGTTTTATACTGTTATTTTTTATTTCTCTAACAATATACTTCGTCCTTGTTCCAGGCAGTGTATGATTTGGAAGCGACAGTGGGCGGTCTAAGCGGCAGCACTACTTCACGAGTGAGTTTCATTAAATTCTCTATACCTCCAATTTCCCTACGCGAAGAGCATTCTTGTGCTTGCCACTCACCAATGATAAGACTGCTTGATCCAGTGGCATGATCAAATATGCTTGATCTAGCCAAACACACCGCCAAAATTTATTTAATTTAAATATAAATAAATATAAATATTCGTGGAAAAATTCACACAGCGCCATCTAGCCCCAAACTAAGCAAAGCTTGTACTATGGGTGCTAGATTACTGATATACTACTTAAATACTTTTAAATACATACTTATTATACATAGAACACCCAGACCCGTAACAGAAATTAAAATTCATCATTTCAATTTCTGCCCGGCCGGGAATCAAACCCGGGACCTCTTGCGTGGCAGACCGGCATGTTGACCACTGAACCACTCAGGTCGTCATTTATTTATTTAAAAACTTTATTGCACAAATTACAGCAATTGGCGGACTTAAAGCCATTGAGGCTTTGTCTAACAGTCAACCAGCAGACCATGCAGAGAGTGATTAAGTAGGTGCTACTTAACAGAAAAATATTGATAAAAGTGAAAGAAATACATTTGAGATTAATGTAAATTTAATTTAATTAAAGGAATACTATAAATACTAATACTATTTCAAAAAAAAAGATACAATAAACATATATCAATTATATATACTTTCATTAGATATAAAATGTGATAATGACTACGCCAAACTCATCACTCAACCTACGACCTCTTACTTAAAATAAAATCTTCTTATAAATAAAAATTTCTTACCACACACGGTTAGTTTTGCTTGATCCAGTGCATGTTTATCATGCCGCTTGATCAGGCGGATTAATGCCGTAGCCGCCATAGCAAAAAGAATACCATACGATATACCACAGTGTTCCTGGCGGTGAGTACGGTCTCCGGTGGTCCATGGGGTACTATGGTTTTTCGTCTATTTGTTTCCGTCAGTTTTTAAACAAAGCGCCACTGTTTACGAGTGTCCTAACTGTTTCCTCACAATAATACGGTGGCATATTATTAATTGTATTATTTCTGATTCGCGTTTTTAGAAGGCCAGGTTGGGCATTATGCTAAAAGCTTCCTCTGACATGTATGAATAATGGAGATTTTCACGGAAATGTCATACAATGTTTAATTTATTAGGATGTTAATGATTCGCGAATGACATCAGTGCGATAGAATGCAATCCGCTGATAGGAAACCGAGTAGGGTCAGTAAGAATGTGTCAATGTTTTATTTTGTAGGCAGTCATTCGTACACAAATTCTTCTACCTTTTTACAAGGTTTTATTTAACTTGCAATGTTTGTATGTTCGGGTAAAATCAAGCAATGCAAGTCTAATTTGAGCCACTTCCCGGCCAATATCAATCAATCAATCAATGTATTTATTGCATTCGTGAGGTCATTAAGGTCAATAAATAACCTGACCGATAGATAGATATCTGTGTTGCTCTCACATGAATATTTATCATATCAAAAAGTTACAAACATACAATACAAATACTTTTTATTTGTACACTACAGGATTCACACATGGGATAAAATATATAATAGTAAGCAGTACAAAAGGCGGTCTTATCACTAGAGTGATCTCTTCCAGACAACCTTAGTATGGAAAGAAACAAAGTATTTTGTATATTGATAGGTAGTGCACATGAAATCTACACAAAAGTTTACAAAGACAACACAAAAACAATTTCCGAAAAAAAACCATAACTATTCACATTCAGATTGGACAAATTCACACAGCGCCATCTAGCACCAAAGACATTTACTAAAATATTTTCTAATCTACTCAACCGATTTTAATGAAAACTACTAATCGTCTCGATTACACTGACTTTTAAATAGAGAAAACTGCATCCAATTCGGTCCTTCCGTTGAGCTACGATGCCACAGACAGACACACAGATACACACGTCAAACTTACAACACCCCTCTTTCTTCGTGGGTGGTTAAAACAGTCGGCGCGTGACACAAACACTCTTGTATCGATTGCGACACACCGGCGACTGCAGTTGGCATAGATTAGGCTGCGGGCAGATACGACACTGTCCTTGAAGGCGACTATGGTGCCTCAGAAATGTTGTTCAGTTTTGATTGATATACTGTGAGATGAAGGAACGTGCGGGAGACGTTTGGTTTAGGAGGACTGTGATATAATCGCAGACGCGTTGTCGCTGTGACTTATTATTATTTATATTTACAATAATAATAATAATAATTCATTCATTTATTCAAGTGACCAGACTCATTGTGTTAGTAATTTCTTAATCTATTTGTTAGTGCAGTTATTTGTAAACAATTTGTGTTTTGTTTTGTTTATTTATAGTCCGTTTGCGTTAAATAAATAGTGTATGAAGGTGTTTTCATAGTGTAGCAAAATGCCAACGATTTTTATTTAAAAAAGATAAGTTTATTAATGGACAAAATCAACTTAATTGTCTCAAATCCAAAATAAAGTCAAGTATATTCCTTTGCTTAGCAGCCTTTGCGTAGCTAGGCTGGCGGACAGCGATGACACACTATTTTCTTATCGCGAATGAGCTATTATATTCACTAGTTCTACCTAGTTTTATAACAAGGCTGCTTATTCTTTGACTCTCACTATACTACAGCAATACTCTAATGCGACACCCCTCAATCAGTCCCGTATTTATTTTCATTTATCGAGCGTGCCTAACGAAGGGGGACTAGGGTTGCCACCCCACCGCTTTTGTTTTGTTTGTCGGAACTTCCTTGGCTACCGAGTACCACCAATTTATGATGGCGGCCCTGTCGGGGGTGGAGGGGGTGAGTTTGCACTTTTTATGGCTCTGAATATGTCAAGTTGGTTTACGATGGTGCTAAAATGGGGAAGTTTTTGTTGTGGCTAATGGGTTTGCTGGTTTTTGATGGGGTTCTTGCAAATATGTTTGTTTTGGTAGTTTTGCGCGCGACTATATCTAATAATGATGTCGTTATTGTAATTATAAATTTTTGAATAAGTAATTGTCGGATGCGGAAGCGTCGGGAGCATAGGTGACCGAATGGTTAAGGTATACGACTCGTAAGCGTGAGGTACCGGGTTCGAATCCCACTGCGGCCATGTACCAATGACTCTTTTGAGTTATGTACATTAGTTTAATGCTAACCGATGCCCTTACGTTGATTACCCTGAAATTCCGCTAGATCTATCAAAAAATGGCAACACTACACCGAACCGCGCGGAAACTAGCCAATTCGCACCCGCGAACCTTCGAAAACGGAACCGCCAACTACCAACATAACAGCCGCCCGCTTCCGCGCGCTCCCAATTGGCGGTATCCGGCGGAACGGCACACAGTGGGCTGAAAATCGAGCTTCATAGACATAGGCAACTCAACTTTTAATGTGTCGTTTTTTTGGCGGGAATTGCTTCCATGAGCTATAACTATACATAAAAATGTTATCCGAGTTAACTCTGCGCAAAAACAAATGAATTATATTTTTTTTACGAAAAAAATGTATGGAGCCAATATGAAAAATCCAATTATCTCTGAAACCGCTAGGAAAACCGTAATATCCTTACAGATGGTTATAAAACTAATTATTCATGATTTTTTGACATACTCCATATAACGGTTACTGCTGCAGATTTTTTTTTAAAAATCGTCGAAATATTTTATTTATTTATTTATACACGGTTCCTTTCGGTGAGAATTTAGCAACACGTTAAATCATATAGCATTAGGCTTGGTTCCTAGAAATAGTAGGTAGATGTAGGTAGGGTAAATTCTCACCGAAAGGAACCGTTTATAAATAAATAAATAAAATATTTAGAAGATTTTTAAAAAAAAATCTGCAGCAGTAACCGTTATATGGAGTATGTCAAAAAATCATGAATAATTAGTTTTATAACCATCTATAAGAATATTACGAAAAAAATGTATGGAGCCAATATGAAAAATCAAATTATCTCTGAAATATTTTGCTTGGTTATAAAACTAATTATTCATGATTTTTTGACATACTCCATATAACGGTTACAGCTGCAGATTTTTTTTTTAAATTATTGAAAAAAAGTATTTTCAAATTTTAAATGGTAGGCAAATATATTTGCTCAAATGTTTAGTAGGTATATATATAATAGGTATATGTATATAAAAACCGTTTAATCAAATTGATAATTGTTTATATTGATAATTTACATTTATATAAAATGGTGGGTTACAAAAATGTGGTTTTTATTAATATAATATGTATTGATAATAAAAAGATAGTAATTTATAATATCTTACAAACTATTGATAAGAAGAAACTTAACTTCTTCACTTTTTATTATTATGTACAAGTAATAAGAAATAAGGAATAACAATAGCATGCAATAATATTATTGAAATAAAAAAAATAACAAAAAATAATTAAATATGACTTAATCTAAAACACATTATTCAGTTTATTCATTTTCCTTATCACTCTCGTCGTCTTGGGTATCCATTTCTGAGTCATAATGCACATTGGAAACATCTAGAAACTCAAAGTCAGTTTCTCGAAACTGAATTATCTCGAGAGTTTCAGAAAAATACTGCTGCCTTTTCTTGGTATCTAACTTGGGCCTTTGTGCACTTATTATAGGATCTGAAGAAATAATAAGCATATTAAGGATATCTTGATTACTATCTTGCCTGTTCTTTTTCCGCGAATGATGTTCTCGAAACCTTCTAAAATCTTTATTTCGAGCTTCTGATGCTTCTTCTGAGAGACTTCCAATCGGTACAATATCATTATTTTGGATTATATCTGCCCCGTGTATAAGTATTTTATGGACGGTTGAAGACATATAATACCAGTCATATAACTCCACGTACTTTTCTGCGGTTTGGCGAGCATAATCTTTGAACTTACTGACATCGATGTTCTCACCCGAAGTGATTGTTTGCAAAATTACAGCAAATCTTCTTACAAGTTCTTCATCCAACCCGGTAATGGCTGCAGTTTTATTTGGGAATTCAAAGAACCTTCTTGCTGTATTTCCGTCATTGGTAGTTCCCGAGCCTTGTTTTACGATGTCAATCAAAAGATTGAGTTCATTTTTGAACTTATCCTGGATAATCTTTTTTCTTCTTTTTAACATTTCTTTGTGCTCATTTCCTCTCGCTGCCCACTCTTTGAAATCAAGTCTGTACGAAATATGTAACAAACATTCCATACAATTAATACGGGCGTGTAGAGATGACAACCCAAATTCGTAAACGGCAGCGGACACGGTCTTTGACGTCACAGCATCCAAACGGTTCATTTCAGTTGGTTTTGCTAAACACAGATAGCATGATGAATTTGATCTGGCATCAGATAGGTACGTGCAGACTTTAGCATCGATCATTGTCATCATCAGTTGATGGTTCACCTTATTTCCATTATTGCACTCTGTGGGAATAAGAGCCTTGATTTCATCATCCATGTGTCTTTTATTATCAATGACGACTGCTTCGCTCTCCTTCACAAAAGTAAACTGAACTGGGCGACAATACACCGCTGAGCACGGTTTCGGGTTCGTCCATAAAGTGTTGTCTCCATCAGTCAGTTTAAGTTGCACTAAGGACGTCATAAAAATGCTGGAATCATCTTGCTCACCCTCCATTTTCTGCTTGTATCGGCTTTGGTTTGAAGCACCATCAAATCCCCACTTTGATATCAGTTTCAAATGTTTATTTTGCACATTGTTAGAAAGAGTGTGGAGGATTCTCTTCACTGTGATGTCAAGTAAACTTTGAAGTGTAATCCTGGCTGATGAATCCGTCACCGACACTGCTTGCTTTGGCGGATAGCATTCAAGCTTCGCTTGTTGCACTTTATAGTACGATGGATAAATGTCCTTAGCACCTTCTCTAATGGCCGTCTCTCGCAATGTGATATATTGCCACTTCGATAGTTTTAAAGAGAGCAATAATCCAAGCGCTTTTTCTGGGGTAAATATATCAGTTTTCACAGTTTTTTTTATTGATTCCTTAATTTGACCAGCTGCTTCAGGATTTTTTAATATATATTCGATGACAGATGCGATATCCTCGTGGCCTTTCTCTTTTAAACGTAGTGCAGCTGTATATGCCAATTCACTTGGGTCTTCGTCTTTATGATCATCAGATCTTCTCTTTTTCTGTTTGCTTCCTAGATCTTCAAAAGGTTTTCGAAGTATCTTGGTCATTGTTCCAACAGAGGATGATGTCGATGGCTCTGGTGAGACTGGTCGTTCATCAACAGTTGCTTCTTGAGTGTTTAACATTGTTTGTACGCAACTTGGCCAATCGATATTTGCTTGTAGCCAATTATCGTACTGTTTTCTGAATGTATCTTTAATTCGGTGAGATCTCTGCCATCTCTGTGATGCAGCTCGTGTGAATTTCCGACAAAATTCTTTTAAAGTCACACAATCTTCGGCACCAATGCAATCGCCTAAGCGAGACATAACTGCACCAAACAATACTTTATAGTCAAATGAAGTACTTTCACTTTTTAGAAGAACAAACAAGTCTAAATTAGTTATTAAACTTTCCATTCTAACACTTTTCAGTCGCAGGACAAATGTAATGTTAACGGTTACAAAGTTTTGTAAATACTAAATTATAACACAAAATTTTAGTCCTTTTATTGTAGTGGTCGCTCATTAGTTAATTACTACCCTCATTAAGGGTAGTTACCTAATGATCATTAGTTAACTACCCTTAATGATGATCATTAGTTAACTACCCTTAATGAGCGACCACTACAATAAAAGGACTAAAATTTTGTGTTATAATTTAGTATTTACAAAACTTTGTAACCGTTAACATTACATTTGTCCTGCGACTGAAAAGTGTTAGAATGGAAAGTTTAATAACTAATTTAGACTTGTTTGTTCTTCTAAAAAGTGAAAGTACTTCATTTGACTATAAAGTATTGTTTGGTGCAGTTATGTCTCGCTTAGGTTACGGGTATACGGTTTTCCTTGCTGTTTCAGAGATAATTTGATTTTTCATATTGGCTCCATACATTTTTTTCGTAATATTCTTACAGATGGTTATAAAACTAATTATTCATGATTTTTTGACATACTCCATATAACGGTTACTGCTGCAGATTTTTTTTTAAAAATCTTCGAAATATTTTATTTATTTATTTATAAACGGTTCCTTTCGGTGAGAATTTACCCTACCTACATCTACCTACTATTTCTAGGAACCAAGTCTAATACTATATGATTTAACGTGTTGCTAAATTCTCACCGAAAGGAACCGTGTATAAATAAATAAATAAAATATTTCGACGATTTTTAAAAAAAATTCTGCAGCAGTAACCGTTATATGGAGTATGTCAAAAAATCATGAATAATTAGTTTTATAACCATCTGTAAGGATATTACGGTTTTCCTAGCGGTTTCAGAGATAATTGGATTTTTCATATTGGCTCCATACATTTTTTTCGTAAAAAAAATATAATTCATTTGTTTTTGCGCAGAGTTAACTCGGATAACATTTTTATGTATAGTTATAGCTCATGGAAGCAATTCCCGCCAAAAAAACGACACATTAAAAGTTGAGTTGCCTATGTCTATGAAGCTCGATTTTCAGCCCACTGTGCGGCAGCGGCTTCCGGTGCGCGCGCGCACTTGCACCTGTGTGATCGGCGGTGTTGATTGGGTTGCTGGGGGGTCTGGGTGGTCTGGATCTAGGGTTTGGTTAGTAGTTCGAATGAATATGCATCCTAGATTATAAACTATAGGTAAGGAGCATCCATTTACGCTGGATGCCCACCTAAAATGCCACTGGGAACCCAATAATTGTCACCGGTCTTTTTTTTTTTTTTTTTTTTTTTTTGTATATGTTATTGCATTGCAAAATTATCGTGTCGTGGCGTCCTGTGTAATAAATGTTTTATCCCTAGCTATCTACGCTTCCCATCACAAAAGGCCGAGCTCGACTGATCGGTAGCCACTGTGCTTGTAACTTGTAACGAAAAAAAAGAACCATTTGATAGCATCGGAGCTACCGCCGTATTCACAAAAAACGTCGCTACCGCCGTACACGCAGCCTTCAAAATCGCTTGACAAGTGCCCCTTCCCCGTCCTCCCGCAACGCATGACTCGGTGACGTCACGGTGACGTCACAGCTCGTCACATGCGCGCGCGCCTGTCGTCCGTGTCAATGTCAACGCTGTCAGGCGTCGGTAAACGCCCATGCTGTTAAAGTTGGACGTTTAATTATAATGGCAATCAGTTATGCGGTATCATATTATTATCACGTATTTCTTGGTGTTTTTTTTTTTTTTATCTTAATGTTGTGTACTTGCACCACATTAGGAGACCCACAAAACGTTGGTCTGCGCGTGCGCAACCTGGCACTAAATGCAAAAAGGTTTGCCTCTTTTCCTTTTTGGTGAATATAATAAGTTTTTAGTTGTCTACCTACCAGTATAACTATGTTCTAGCTTTGTATGCTTTGCTTGTCCCGCTATACAACTTGCTTCACATCATTTGTGGTTAGCTGGTAGAAATCTCTCATAGAGACAAGTTCGCCATTGTACTCATTTTTGTTTGATGTATCTAATTAAGTATGTATACAATAAAGAATATAATATAATATGGCAAAAAAGCGAAACTGCCAAGAGGATGTAAGCCTGACCAGTCTTTTCTACTTCTAGAAACCACACAAGATGATTTGTAAGTACAATTGCTACGAAAACTAAAGGTTAGGAAAACTAAAAAAATGTTTTGCCAGGTTTTGCCGGGGCAAAGCAACGATTTGTGGGTCTCCTGAATCTCTACTAACGCCACAAAGTGGAATTTATCTAGTACTCGATGACGTTAGGATACCTACAGCGCCCTCATCATCACAGCCTGTAACAGTCCACTGCAGGACTTAGGGCCTCTCCCACGAAAGGGGAGGTTATCGCCATAATCTCCACGCTTGGCAGGCGGGTTGGAGATCGCAGTGTTTAAATATAGTAATGGAAAATGCTGCTGCCCATTTTCCAGACTACGGAGACTCTTGATCTTTTGCCTCGAAAACATTAGTCGCCTTGTACGACACCCGCGAGTGTAAGGGGTTGGTGCTATTCTACTCTGCCGGACACCACACGCGCCCTCGCAGTCTATATTAAAAAAAAAAAAAAAAAAATTCAGACCGATTGACCCATAACTTTCATTACATGGGTAATATGTCAAAATATTTCAAATTCAAATTTTATCATTATCATTTTTTATCATTAACTATCATATTCTATAACCCCTAATATACTCTTTATTTATTGTAGTTTTAAAATCGCACATGCTGCGCAGACTATGCAAGTACCACGTACCTTTTATGTGCCCACACCGCCAAGGGTTGCCAACTTTTTTTAAGCTAGACAGTATTTTCGGATTCAAAAGCAATAAAAATATAGTAGATGAGAAAGCCATTAAATAATATATAGCGTTTTAAATAAAATATGTTTAGGATAAAAGTAAGTAACGTTTCTCGCTCGTACGATTCGGATGTGGAATGAGCTCCCAGCCACAGTGTTTCCTTTGGACTATGACATGGGATCGTTCAATAGGTATATTAGAGGTTTCCTTAGAGGCGGGCAACGCATTGGTGACCACTTTCCATCAGGTGGCCCGCATGCATGTTTGTCTGACGGATAACATAAAAAAAAAAAAAAAAAGTAGTTTGCTGGTCCAGGATGGTGTTTAATTGAGTTATTTCTAAATTCTTAACAAATGCATTCCGTTTTACGGTAAGCGAATCTGATAAGCGACTTTGCTGAAAAAATGTAGTAGTTTCGCTTACTATATTAAAATAATAGTAGACGGACACCAAAAACAGTAGGATACTATATTATATAATCATATTATATTCATATTCATTTATTGCTTCACATGGTAATAAAATAACATTGGATCTTAACAGTAGATAAGTATCTCATGTGACCCTGTGAGGGCACTGCAAAATAATAAAAAATATAGTAAACAAAATTATCCTTACAATTAATCTAGATTCCATATTGCATAAATTATTACACGTTCATTAATAATAAATTAATTAAATAATCAACTAGCTATACGTCAAAAATAAGAGTGTGAGTATGTCAATTAATTATCAAAAATTAAATTAAGTTAAATGTCACCTATTCAAATTAAATTACACGTCAATTATCAATAATAATTAAATTAAATGTCAATCACCGATTAAAATCATTATAAAAATTATATTCTAAGTCTTACAAGTACAGATATTGAGCATTAATACAAAATAAGTCATAGATAGCAATTTTTCTCATTCAGAAATTCATTTAAACTATAGTAGCTCTTAGCTAACAGTAAGGTTACTAAGGTTGGCAACCCTAACGCCAACTTATTGGACGGGTTCTCGCTGGAGCCTGTTTGGGAATTATTATGGGCTTAATGTTATGTCCCTGTTTGGCCGGGAGGCTGTAAAATCTCCAGTATAATGTGGCTGGAGGCCTTCGAGTAGTAAAACTAGTAACAGACGCTCCCATTTGGCTGGAGCCGACCAAGCGTCAGTTGCAGTCGATGGTAATCCTTACGGGGTACAAAATGAAGTCGCTTTTGGATTAATTCGGATGCGCGGGCGAGTCGACCTTGGTCGGACGTTTGACCACGTCCTCCGCATACAAAAGCGACTTTATTTTGTACTAGGTAAGGTTTAGTATCGACTACAACTGACAGTTGGTCGGCTCCAGCCAAGACGGGACCTCTGTTGCTAGTTTTCGCTCTGTCCGAAGGCTATCTACGCAGAAATAAACCATCTTAGATGCTTTGCCTCACCGGAAGAGCATCGGTTAGAATTCCACCAAACATAACTCAGAAAAGAGTCATTGGTACACGGCCGCTTTGGGATTCGAACCCGGTACCTCTCGCTTACGAGTCGGATACTTTAACCACTCGGCCACCGACACTCCATATAGGCCTAGGTACACTAATTGTTGCTATAGTCAAGCCTATTCGACGAGCATAGTGGTCCAGTAATGCCTACATGGACACTCGCACTTACCCGCCGCACCGACTTATGTACATTAGTTGAATTCTAACCGATGCTCTTACGGTGAGGGAAAACATCGTGACGAAACCTGCAAATTCCCTGAATTTGTAACCATGATCCAATCTGGTCAGGTTCCCCTGGGAGCAGGGTCACGAGGTCAGATGGCAGTCGCTCCACTGTAATTATCTGATCTGCCAAATCCTGGATCATGGTAAAGGCGGACCCCGGGCACTCGTGCTCGAGACCATAATTGGGTTATTAACGCCAAGATGATGATTACTTTCCCGCCGCACTGAATAACCAATAGCCAACCGTTAACCGAAGCACCTCGAGTCCTTACAAATTTGAATGTAGAATAGGAGACGAGACTGCGCCCACGCAGGGTCGTCGAACCGTGAGTCAGCCCTTGCCTTGTGGCCGGTGCGCTCGCACTCAGATGTTCTTAGGGCCTTAGCCGAGATTTCGGGAGTGAATGGTATTGAATCATAAGTGAATGTGATAATTTATTTATCGAGCAGCATCCTTAACATGTCAGAAAACCAGTGGGACACCCCTATAAGTAATGTGATAATTATTTTTATCGAAAAATGGTTACACATTCAGTCGCCTAAATATACTAAATATGTCGCGCGCACGTGCAGGTTTCATCACGCCGCCGTCATGGCGCCACTGGGGTTCGAATCTGGTACCTCGGTGTACGAGTCGGACTACTTAACCATTAGACCGCCGACGCCTTACTGCGCTAGTTTCTCCCGAGCGCGCTCCATACAAATGTAGTTTGATCATCATTTCAATATTACGCTCTCAAAGTCAATGAAGTTTTGTATACATGATCCTAAAACCAATATCTATTCTTGTGGTTTCTCAGATTTTCGTTAAAATATATTGTTTCCAAGTTACATAGGTTTTAAAATTTATATTGAAATCTCAAATCTCGTGTGACTTTGAAACTATATATTTTCACAAAACTCTGTCTAACCACAAGCTTTCTGAATCACGCCTACAAAATTTCCTTCCATTCGATAGCGTAATATTGAAAATATTATAAACCAACGTTTGTGCGCTCGGGGGACACTCCACTTAATTCATCATCACAGCCCATAACAGTCCACTGCAGGACTAAGGGCCTCTCCCACGAAAGGAGAGGTTATTGCCATAATCTCCACGCTTGGCCGACGGGTTGCAGATCGCAGTGTTTAAATGTAACAATAGAAAACGCTGCTGCCCATTTTCCAGCCTCGGAGACTCTAGATCTTTTGCCTCGGAAACATTAGTCGCCTCGTACGACACCCGCGAGTGTAAGGGGTTGGTGCTATTCTACTCTGCCGGACACCACACGGCTGATGACACGCCGGACAAGATATGGCAAGGAAATTACCCGCTTACTCGAGTACCACGCCAAAACGGCCCAATCATTACACTAGTAACGATCCCATTGTGACACCAGCCGGGCTTACAAATCGAGTGATTGACCCCCGTAACGTGTGTGAAGAAAGAGAGAGGAGTAATTGACTCCTCTCTCTTTCTTAATTACTAAATCTAAACATAGTACAACCTAATGTTTTAAGATTTAAACTACCGTGGGTGTTATCTAATCTAGAAACGTACTATGGTAAACAAAACCTTGCTCCATTGCTCTAATTCACATGCGCAGGAGCATATCTTAATCGTGCGTACCAGTTGTGCCTCTCGGGCTCTGCCACTCGCGCTGGTTTCTTTGCTATGAAATCACCTGTCTTCGTCTTTGCCTTTATCATCCATTCTCTGACAATGATACCACGTGCCGTTTGAGGCCTCCGCCTGATCGCAACTGGGGTCAGGGAGCGGTTTCTCAACAATTGGAGAGCAAATCCGTCATCGCGGGCGCAGAAACACCATGTTCCTACACCAGATCGTTTGTGCGCGATTAGTTCAGGAATTGATTTTCGCAGTTGGTCCAATTGGCGATTGAAAAACAATTAAATTATATAAATGGGAGATACCTATATGCGGCATCAGGAGTTGCGCGAATGGAGTAGAATTTTCAAAGAATATGTGTTTTTATAGCCGCCATAACAACAAATAATAAAAATCAAAAGATGTTGAAAATTAGGGGGTGTTTGACAGATGAGGCAATTTCAGTAGTGCGATCTGCTCTCTGTGAGCCTAGCGAACCTGACCAGATCGGATCATGGTTACACATTTAGTCGCCTCTATCGAACTGTACTTCTATCTTACGGTCCCTTTAACCATTAGACCACCGCCGCATACAAGAATCCAACTACCTACTCGTTTTTATTACAAAATGGCGTGGCATTATCGATGCTATAATATTTATTACGACACACAAAGTTGCACCCTCCCCACACAGGCGCCAGACACCGTCTAGCGGTCTAGCCTGTAACTGTTACCGTCGAATTTTCCTGGAAAACGTGTCAATTTGATGTGGAAAATACAATAGTTACACAAAGTAGCACCCTTCCATAAAAGGGCACCAGACACAGTCTAGCTAGACTCTAGCTTGCAGCTATAATCATCGAATTTTCCTGGAAAACGTTTCAATTGACGACTTGAATCGTTTAGTTGGTTAATATGCCAGTCGTCCCGGGTTCGATTCCCGGCCGAGCAGAAATTGAAATGTTGAATTTTCATTTCTGTTACGGGTCTGGTTCTAGTATGTATAATAAATATGTAATTAAAAAAAACAATAAAAGAGAAGTGTATACTCGTAGGGAGTTTATCAGTTGTCTAACACCCATAACACAAGCTCTGCTTACTTGCTTACGTGTGAATTTGTCCAAGCATATTTATTTATTCAATTTGGTGTGTAAAATACAATAGTTTTACAAAGTTTCACCCTCCCTTGAAAGGGCACCAGACACACCGTCTAGTCTGCAGCTATAACCATCGAATTTTCCTGGAAAGCATGTCAATCAGACGTGGAAAACCGCCCGAGCGTACAATTTGAACTTGTAGAACCGAGGTCGGTACGTCAGTCATGGCGTGCAGGTCGTTCAACTCCCATCGACCGGCCGAATTGTCATGTACCTCGTATGGTGTCCCGTGTGTAGTGTGTGGTGTAATTGTATGTTAGGAGTAAGTAGGTGTGTGGAGGGAGGTGTGAATTGAATGGGGTTTCATTGCGAATCTATACGTATAATAAAACAGTAAAAAAGTGTGTCTGTACATTGAATTTATTTACAAAAATGTAATTTAGGGCAATGAAGAAATAGTAATAGAATAAGTTTTTTTTTTTTTTTTTTTAATTTTTGTCTTTTTGTACACGCTAATCTCCGGAACTACTGGACGGATTTGAATGAAACTCTTTTGTTGTGTAGCTATTAAGCCTGGGCAACATATAGGGTATAATTGATTTTGAAAACTAGAACACCGATTGGATGGGGAAAAATGGACTGAAATGGTCCAACTTAAAATCTAGCCCATGTTTCATCTATTTTGGTTAGAAGTAGAGATACAGCTTGACCTCTCAGTTGTACTAGCTTACGATGCGAGGCTGCCCAAAACCGGCCGAAGTGGAGGAGAACGAGTAGGAAAGCGGACCCTGGCAGAGGCCGGGATAAGCGTTAGAATTATGATGATGATGAAGTCAATGTACGAAGAACACAGTAAACTGTGTGTTCTCCGAACAGAAGGCATCTCAGAAGAGGAGATGCTAATGTACTGGATTTAGAGGCGTCGTCTTAATTAATCAAATTATACTCACTACAAAGGCACTTCACAAATTTCGAACCGAAACCCGAAGTGTAACTATGAATTGAGTATGAGAATATTGTGGCCCAGTCGGTAAAACAGTCGTTGATAAATGGAGTGTATGATTAAAGGTAAGAATAAAAGGAGATGTATGAAAAGAGTGGTGGATATATGCGAGGCTAGGGAGTTGTGTCAGGACAGAGCAAAGTGGCAGTCCATAGTCTCTGCCTACCCCACCTGTGGGACACAGGCGTGAGCTTTATGTATGTATGTATGTATGTATGTATGATTAAAGGTACTACGCCGAGCCTACCATTGGTTCGTATTAGATAGATAGTCTTTTTATTGTCTATAGGCTTGCATTTGGCCTCAACTCACCTGATGGAAAGCGACGATGAGGTCGAAGATGTAGCATGCATGCCTAGAAGATACTTATTCACTCTTGATTTGAAGCATATATACTTATCGGGGAGCAATGACTCTGGCAGAAAGTTCCAGTTATTTGCAGTGCGCATAAGAAAAGCACCCCTTACACTCATGGGTGTCGTACAAGGCGACTAATGTTTTCGAGGCAAAAGATCAAGAGTCTCCGTAGTCTGGAAAACGGGAAGCAGCATTTTCCATTATTATATTTAAACACTGCGATCTCCAACCCGCCTGCCAAGCGTGGAGATTATGGCAATAACCTCCCCTTCCGTGGGAGAGGCCCTAAGTCCTGCAGTGGACTGTTACGGGCTGTGATGATGATGATAAGAAAAGTGGATGCAAAGCGCTTAGTACGAGATGGTGGGACGTCTACCATAAATGGATGACGATCCTTTACATAGATAGATAGATATATCCGGGCCGTTTCCGCAGTCAGACGAACTCGCGCTTATTCTGCGTGGGTATGATACACTCCTAGATAGCCTATTGTTCCTGCCATCCTAACTCCTCCAGGAAACATAGCAATCCTTTCAGTTTTACAAACGTCTCCGGAAGGGTTTGTGGTTGTCCGAGATGCTCAAGCCTGTATGATGCCCCACCCTCGCATGTTTGCAGGATGTGTGCAGCTGTCTCTTCTTCCTTCAGGCCTTGGTTCGTAGTAATAGGTGGTGAAACTATCCATCCTAAAGCGGCGAGCATGTATGGAAAGGTTGATGAATGTGGAAGAAGCGAGGAGGTTTGTCAGGACCGTAGCGAGTGGAATGATGCCTACCCCTACGGGAAAAGGTGTGACGGCATGTATATATGTATCAACATCATCACTACCCTTAACAGTCCACTGCAGGACTCAAGGCCTCTCCCACGAAAGGGGAGGTTGTTGCCATAATCCCCACGCTTACAACTAATCCAAATATTAATATCTATATCTATACATAGTATAAAACAAAGTCGCTTCCCGTTATCTGTCCCCTAGGTATGTATGTACACATAGATCTTATAAACTACTCAACGGATTTCGATGCGGTTTTCAACAATAGATAGAGTGATTCAAGAGGTAGGTGTAGAGTAGATGTAGCGTACGTGTAGTGTAGGGGTAGGACGCCACGCGAACGAAGTCGCGCCGGGTCCACTAGCCTTCTATAAAGTAGTGCCTAGAGCCCATTTCGTACTTTAACGAGTAAGCAAACAACTTTGGTCGGCCAATATGTCGATGTGTGTTCATAGACATAGGCGTACCTTTATTTGGTCTAATAACACATTAAAAAAACTTAAAACTAACAGAATAAGTACATAATAAGGAAGCAGAGCGATGCGTCATCGGACCAAATTGGAATAACCTCAGCTTAATGCTATGAATGGCAGCCAATCGCAGCGCTAGTTTTCAGACTGAACCATAATAGAGCTCGTTCCGTTCTAATTTTCCTGTCACTGTCCCATTTGACGATTGAATGAAATTTTGAATTAAACATATCGTACATATCGTTCGATCCACGAAAGCGTAGTACCATGAAACAAAGCCGTTCATACACCAGCCGAATATTAAACTGATTATGGCAATTACGATGGTGAATAGCTGGCCTGTGTACTAAGGTCACGGACCTTGTACAGTCATGGGTGTGGCGCGGGCGAGCGAGTTATTGTCTAAATTAGGCACATTATATCGTAGACTAATAGTTGAATAGACGTTGGGAGAGCGTCGATGGCCTATGGTTAAGGCGTTCGACTCGTAAGCGAGAGGTAACGGGTTCGAACCCCAGTGCCGCCATGTAGCAATGCCTTTTTTATGAGGTATACATATACATTAGTTGAATGCTAGCCGATGCTCTTACGGTGAGGGAAAACGTCGCGATGAAACCTGCAGGCGTTCCTCTGTTAGTGGGTTACGGAGGTCAAAGGGGAGTCGCTCCACTGTTATCACCTAGTTGGATAATTATCAGATATTTCGAGCATCTTGCCCACAAGTTTTGTGTTAATTCTGGGCATTTTCGTGTTAAAGTGGCAAATCGCGTTCACATACGCGTAAAGCGAAATTTCATTATTATCAACGTATATTTATCAAGATAATTATCTTGATATTTATCAATGATAAGTATCACTTCGAACCATGCGCCAAGGTGATTGTTTTAGTTTAATCGTTTAGCTATTACAGGTGTTGGTGATAAAATCATAAAAAATAAATATGCTTGGACAAATTCACACAGCGCCATCTAGCCCCAAAGTAAGCAAAGATTGTGTTATGGGTGTTAGATAACTGATAAACTACATATATACTTTTTTTAATACTACACCCAGACTCGTAACAGAAATTAAAATTCATCATTTAAATTTATGCTCGGCCGGGAATCGAACCCGGGAGCTCTGCGTGGCGACCGGCATGTTAACCAACTGAACCACTCAGGTCGTCACGGACGGATACGTCACATCCACCGTAGGTATGGAGATCTAGAATTTATGACCTACCTGTTGCGTCTGGTTGCGTCGTTGCCGGGCGGTACGCGATCGATAAAATCCAGGCATTCTGGGTTTCTAGCTCGTACGTATGGTTCCTGAGCTACCCAGGATGTAAGACACCCAGACAGGGTTCCAATTTATCAAGATAATTATTATCCTTGATAATTATCAGATGTTTAATCAATCTCGCCCACAGGTTTTTTGTTTAATGTGCGGCATTTTCGTGTAAACAAAAGTTAGAGACAATTGAAAAAAAGTGACATATCTTTTGTTCAGAAGTGGCAAATCGTGTTCACCTCCGGTGTCCACATACACGTAAAGCGACATTTTATTATCATCAAGGTATATATTTATTATTTATCAAGATAATTATCACTTCGAACCCTGCGCCAAGGTGATTATTTTAGTTTTAATCGTTCAGCTAGTACCCAAACAGGGGTTGGTGATATTTTGACGGACACGTCACATCTACCTTCCACCGTGTACATGGAGATAGAGCATTTATTACCTACCTGTTGCGTCGTTGCCGGGCGGTACGCGATCGATAAAATCCAGGCATTCTAGGCTTCTAGCTCGTACGTATGGTTCCTGAGCCACGTGGAAATTGTATAGCGCAGTGCAGAAACTCACTGAAAACCAGCGCTCCGGTTCACGCCGGGGCATTATGCTGAGTGAGGTCCTTTTTACACAAACACCACCACAACACATTATCTATTACACTACACATTAAACAAATATCAGATAGGTATTTACATCGGCACTGTGTAATTTATATTCTGCTTATAATTGTACTCTTTTTATGTCTTTATGTTTTTTTGCTAAATAATAATAATAAATGCTCTTTCTTTCTTTCTTTCTTTCTTTTATAAACCTATTGTTGTATAATTATCAATCAGACATCGACTATACCTTACCTAAGGCGCGGCCCCCGTCCGGTTCTATACAGAAGAGACGTTTGCAGTCGGCGTCACCCGGGTGTATATTGAAGAAACATTATGAAACCATTGGACAACCAGTCGCTTCTAAAGATATACAAATCGTCGCTTCGAAAGATATATAAATAAATAAAAAATCTTGGCGTTAATGTCCCGGTTGTGCTCTCGCGCACGAGGGCCCGGGGTCCGCCTTGACCGTGATGCATGAATAGGCGGATCGGGTAACTACAGTAGAGCGACTGCCGTCTGACCTCCGTGACTCTGCTACCAGGGGAACCTGACCAGATTGAATCATGCCCATTCAGTCGCCTGAATGTGCAGGTTTCATCACGATGTTTTCCCTCACCGTAAGAGCATTGGATAGTGTTCAACTAATGTGCATCACTCAGAAAAGTGTCATTGGTACGTGGCCGCTGTTGGATTGGACCCGGTACCTCTAGCTTACGATCCGGATACCTTAACCACTCGGACACCGGCGCTCCTACATAATTTGCCAAAATCCAGCCAGTACCTACTTTTTGCTAGCTACGTTCGAACATCCATACCAACATACTTATTTATTTATTTAAAAACTTTATTGCACTACAATTATTACAATTGGCGGACTTAAAGCCATCAGGCTTTATCTACCAGTCAACCAGTAGGCCATGCGTAAAGTGAGTGAGTAGGTGCCAAAAGCGGAACAGAGAGCAAGTATACTTAAGTAACTAGATAACAAATACTATTAACGAGAAAGATGATAAATAAAATATTATATATCATATACCTACAATAAATACAATACGATACAAATAATATACCTATCATAAATACTATAGATACATATACTATATCGACACATATACTATTTACTGTTAGGCCTTTTCTCTATAAAGAATTTCTTTACTAGCTTTTACATATATACATATTAGACTGACAACTTCAATATTACCCTTCCTTAGCTCCGTCGTAGTCGGCTAAAAGGATGAGAATGTGACGTCACCTTCCTACGCTGCAAACCTTTGGTTCTCTTCCGTGACGTCATAGTCTGTCAGGTTCCTTTCTGCGCATCTTCTGTTGCCCAGAGGGTCGAAATTGCCAATTAATGAGGTCAACAGGTCAGACGGGCTTTCTAAAAATCTGTTAAATTTCTCACTTTCGTTGCTTTTTCTTGTTCTACGCAGTGGCAAGCGAGCAGACAGACTACCTTATGGTAAACGGTAACTGTCGTCCATAACAATCGTCATAATCTACGATTCATGCATTTTGGTTACAGGCAATCGTAGCGCCTCGAGTCCGATAATTTACGTGATTGATTTGTAATTGCATCGCGATAGCAGCTCAACGGCAGTTTCAATTGTAGAAGAATACCAACGCGTTAAACTGCCATTAAGCTGCGATTGCAATCCAATTACAATTCAATTGTCGGTTCGTTTTATTTTGTATTTGTCGTACGATTCGGATGTGGAATGAGCTCCCAGGCGCAGTGTTTCCTTTTGACTATGGCATGGGATCGTTCAATAGGTATGTTAGAGCGCTCCTAGTGTTGGCACTCTAAAGTCAGACGAATTAGACCAGCAGCTTAAATTCCTCAATTGTTGGTTAATTTTATTTTTATTAGTCCATTGTGATCGGTTTGGGGGTGACGGCGACGGAGTGATACCCCGAATTCCTTTGTTCTATTCTTGTTACGCTTTTGTGGTGTAATGTATGGCCTTACAGCGGGCGGTTGTGGTTGTTTTTATATCATACGGCAGGTAGACAGGCAAGCGGACCTCCTGATGTAAAGTGGTAACTGCTGCCTATAAACATCAGCAACAACAGGGGCACTGCCAGTGCGTTTGCCCAACTCTAAAATTTTTCAGGTTATATATCTTTTCATCATAAAGATCTGCGCTACTGCATAATGGGGCTTTATTTTTCAAACCGCTCTCATTTACGCGTGCGTTACCTATCTCTTTCACACTCGTGGTAAGTTGCTAGAGATAGAAAAGACAAGCATTAGAAGGCGAGCGTTCGCGTGAATGCGAGCGGCTTCAAAAATAAGGCCCCAGTTCTTTGCTGAGTACTGTTTGATGAGGGATGTACATAACTCAGAAAATAGTCATTGGTACATAGCCGCAGTGGGATTCGAACCCGGTACCTCTCGCTTACGAGTCGGATACCTTAACCACTCGCCACTGACGCTCCTCACTGGGAGCTAATGCGAGTTCAAAATTCTATCAGATTGATCTTTACCCTTGGCGAGTAAGGTCTCCATATCTTAACCACTCGTCCACCGAAGTTTTTATTTGAGTTATCTTTTTTCCGAGCGAAATATTTAAAATAGTTAAATGACCTCTTCTGGTTCTAGCCAACCGAATGAGATGAAATATGGCCTAGGTTTCAAGTTGGACCCCAAATTACCAAACTGAAATCCCACCTACCTCTCGCTCACGAGTCGGATACCTCAACCACCCTGCTTCGAAGCTCCGAAGCTCCTGGCAAGCGTATCGCGTACCCTTATACCCGGGGCCACACCGCGGTCGCACGGTGGGCGCCAGCGCGACTGAGCACGGGCGGTCGATACCGGGCGCCGCACTCACGGCTCGCACCTAAGGAGTGAGTTCATCGTACTGTGTAATGTATGTAACTGTGTGACCTGTTACATATTTGTGTATTAATCGTGATAGTGGTTAGTAATTTGACGCCGTAAATTGCAATTGCCGCGGCTTTCATCCGCGCGCAGTTCAGATCTAATATATGGGCTTTGTCAACGTTGTATACGTAGTAATAAACTTATTGCCTGAAATAAACATTATATTATTATTGTAAAAGGTAGCCTATGTTACTTCCTAATGAATTATGAAATTAGCTTTACCTAATTCATTATGTCAATATTAGATTATAATAATTATTTATTTGCATGTAACAAAATGTATATTTGCATGAAATGAGAAGATAATAAAAGGTTCTTTTATTTATTTATAATAACGTTAAAAATAACAATATTTTTTAATAGCATAACATTACGTTATGTAATATAAATATAACGCATACGCGCACCACCATAACACTATAATAGCGGTACCTCTTAACTCGGTTCAAAGCGCGCCGCCTACCTACATCCTGCCCGAAAGGATGCCTCCGAATGCCTCGCAAATATCAAGGTCAGCGCTGTTTTTGGACGGCTAAGGGGGTGGGGTTGCGGGAAGGGGGTATCTATACATAGTATATGACAAAGTCGCTTTCCAGTGTTTGCTACTATGTATCTATGTACGCTTAGATATTTTAAGCAACGCAACGGATTTTACATGAGGTTTTCAGCAATATACAGGGTTACAGGAAAAGTCGTGCTAGATCCGTTAAGGGCGTGGAGTACCCATCGTTTCTGACTTATTTCACTATGAAACACCCTACCCTAAACCTAACCCTTTTCGAGATATTCGACTTTTAATTTTTTTAATTAAAATTCCCGATTTTTAGGCTACTAAATTTAATTTTGTTTATTTTGTGTGTCTTTTTATTATTGCATTTTTACATGTGTAATAATATGCTTTAGGACGTCAATCATTAAAAT
Organism: Blastobasis adustella; assembly: GCA_907269095.1. NCBI lineage: Eukaryota > Metazoa > Arthropoda > Insecta > Lepidoptera > Blastobasidae > Blastobasis > Blastobasis adustella. Next base: position 9,981,833 of record OU026141.1, read on the forward strand.
CGTACATAAATTAATTTAATAGGCTGTAGTAGACAAGTCAAAGTTAAGAAATTAAAAAAAAAAAATTAGAAAGTTTATTTTTTTTCTAAGGGATATCTAAGAGTGATTCATGAGGAAGGTTTATTAGGAGGAGGCAATAGGGTAAGATAGGACAACATGCGAACGAAGTCGCGGTGGGTCAGTTAGTTGTACTAATAATAATTTTGACGTTGAATGCCCCGGTTGTGCTGTCGTGTGCGAGGAAGAGCGTCGGAGGCCTAGTGGTAAAGGTATCCGACTCGCCAGCGAGAGGTACCGGGTTCGAATCCCACTGCCGCCGTGTACCAATGACTCTTTTCTGTGTTATGTACAATAAATAAAAATAAAAAATCATCTTGGCGTTAATGTCCCGGTTGTGCTCTCGAGAACGAGGGCCCGGGGTCCGCCTTGACCATGATCCAGGATTTGGCAGGTCAGGTAATTACAGTGGAGCTGACCTCCATGACCCTGCTACCAGGGGAACCAGACCGGATTGGATCATGGTTACACATCCAGTCGCCTGAATGTGCAGGTTTCATCACGATGTTTTCCCTCACCGTAAGAGCATCGGTTGGTATTCAACTAATGTACATAACTCAGAAAACAGTCATTGGTACATGGCCGAAGCGGGATTCAAACCTGGGACCTCTGGCTTACGAGTCGGATACTGTTACCGCTCGGCCATCGACGCTGTGTTATGTACATTAGTTGAACACTAATTGCTCTTACGGTGAGTGAAGACATCGTGATGAAACCTGCACATTCAGGCTATTGAATGTGTAACCATGATCTAAGATTGGATCATTGTTCAGTCGCGTGAATGTGGAGGTTTTCACACGATGTTTTCCCTCGCCGTAAGAGCGTCTACACTTTTGGAATACTTCGTAAGTATCAAGGTCGGTTGGACGACTGGGGGGTGTAGTTGCGGGGCGGGGCGGGGCGGGGAAGATTCGGGGTGGAACTGGGTCGCGTGTTGCTACGCGGCCGCCCCGTTTCTTTGTTATGGTGTCAGGAGAGAGGTTGAGAAATGCGTAGTTGCTATTAGAACGTAGGTGGGTGGCCAATTTTAGCGTTCCGTAGTCTTTTAAACGACTTTTTACATGATGTCAACTGTTGTGCCCTACCCACGAAGTCAAGCCATTGAGCCATCCGAAAGAACAATAAAAACGAGTAAAAGAGCACTATCTTTCCATTTGTTATCCATGATATATAACAGATATATACATGATAATGACAGACGGCGGGAAGCGACTTTGTTTTTTTACAATGTATATATTATAGAAGGTGTCCGGCAGAGTAGAATAGCACCAACCCCTTACACTCGTGGGTCTCGTACAAGGCGATTAATGTTTTTCGAGGCAAAAGATGAAAGAGTCGCCGTAGGCTGGAAATTTTCCATTCCAAATCATAATTTATAATGCAAACGAAATTAAACATTATCCTTCAAAACCTCGGGAGCAAAACAACGCTAGCTGCTATTAGTAGCAGAGCACACACACTCACGCCAGTGTCCCACAGGGGCAGAGAGAGCACATCCTCGCAATATACAGGCATGGCGGAGCGTGTCGCCCCGAAATGTCACAGTGTCCCTTGTAGTTAAAGTGCGTACGAAAATAGCACGTACAGTTAAGGAATTTCAGCCCGCGGTCCTTGTAGAACTATTAAAGATTGTAATGCGCGCGTTCCTTTTGATACTTGTTACGTATAGTGACAAACATGGCCGCCGTCACACGAACAGCTGATTTTTTGTGTTCGATTGTGATTGGCTCGTGACTTCATTTTTGACTTTTAACCTGAAGAGGTTGGGCAACGGGGATGCATCCATACAGCCGTGAGTTCTATCATTTGGCATAGCATAGCACATACAGTTAAGGAATTTCAGCCGCGGTCCTTGTAGGACTATGCAAGATTATAATGCGCGTTCCTTTTGATGCTTGTTACTAGCTTAATGTATTATTATAATCTTGGCATTAATGTATCGGTTGTGCTCTCGCGCACGAGGGCCCAGGGTCCGCCTTGGTCATAATACAGTATTTGGCAGATCAGATATTTACAGTGGAGCGACTGCCGTACTCCGTGACCCTGATACCAGGAGAACCTAACCAGATTGCATCAATATTACACATTCAGTCGCCTGAATGTGCAGGATTTTTCACGATGTTTTAGTTTAGCATTCAACTAATGTACATAACTCCGAAAAGAGTCATTGGGACACGGCCGTAGTGTGATTCGAACTCGGTATCTCGCTTACGGATAGGGTATGCAGTACCGGGATATCGGGATCACGAAATGCCGGGATCAATCTCGGTTGAAAATTTTGGCGGGATTACAGAGAGGCGTGGCTCGTACGTGTTTCTCTCGTTAACGAGTCGGATACCTTACCCACTCGGCCACCGACGCTTCGTTCGGTCTTGGGTTCCAAGTATCGCGTCGGTAATATACAAGATCGCCATTCGCGCCACAGTTAAGTACTGTAACACTCGGGAATCTAGGGGCTTTAAATAAAAACTAGTAACTCGTAGATAGAAGTTATATTCGTGAAAGTATACTGAAGAATGATATAAAATACAAAAGACACCTTACATGTAATTCAAATGGAACCCATTTGAATTCCTGTCTAGCCAGTGCTATGTGTGCTCATAGAGACAGGCTAAAGACCTAAGTCCTGCTTGCTCCGAACTATCAACTAACACACATAACACACGACAGTAAATATAACCCTCCTTCTGACGTAGACTTCCTTCTTAATCAGACTGGCTATCAAATAGAGAGAACAGCATCCAAATCGTCCATCCATCCGAGAGCTACGATGCCACGGACAGACACACATTGCATAATAAATAAATACAGAAATGAGAAAAATATAACTTTTATCAAAAGCGGATTTTCTAAGGTTGGCTGCATTTCTTCCAGCCAACCTTAGACCCTCTGAAAGGAGATCTAAAGAGCGATGGAGGCAATATAGAGCACTTACACAATCTGAGTTTATCATGGTCAAGGCGGACCCCGGGCCCTCGTACGCGAGAGCACAACCGGGACATTAACGCCAAGATGATGACACAGTCTGAGTTTATATTAGTTTGTGTACTACCCACTTGTCTAAGTCAGTTGTTTCGTTCTAGGGTTCGAAACTTTGAAGTATCGCGGCGGTAATTTACAAGATCGCTATTTCCTCCACAGTTAAGTACACAAACATACCGTCGATACACAACGGGCCCCCTTATTCCGAAAGTGGGTCAGCGGGCAGGATGTTCTTGTTTGCGTCATATCGGGAAGGCTGACTCATTGCCGTGACGGCTTCGATTCCTTCGGATTACAATTTAGTTAGTTGGTAAAGTGAGCGCCGGGGATTATAGAGAGATGAGGAGGTTGGCAGACAGGAGAGAAGAGTGGCGATTGCTCCACCGACAAGAGTCATACTTTTGATGATGAGGTAGACGTGGGAAGTCAGGAGCGAACTCGATCAAATTCCTATTTTCTTGTTTAGTTAGACTAGCTAGGCATTTTCACTACACATTTTATCGGGTTTTTTAAGGAGCGTCGGTGGCCGGGCAGTTACAGTATCCGACTCGTAAGCCAGAGGTCCCGGGTTCGAATCCCGCTCTGGCCATGACCAATGACTGTTTTCTAAGTTATGTACATTAGTTGTATACTAACCGATGCTCTTACGGTGAGGGAAAACATCGTGATGAAACCTGCACATTCAGGCGACTGAATGTGTAACCATGATCCAATCTGGTCAGGTTCCCCTGGTAGCAGGGTCGTGGAGGTCAGATGGCAGTCGCCCCACTGTAATTACTTGACCTGCCAAATCCTGAATCATGGTCAAGGCGCCTGGGCCCTCGTTCTCGAGAGCACAACCGGGACATTAACGCCAAGATGATTATTATTTATATTATCGAGTTTTTTACCAAGGCTAACCTTGGTAAAAAACTAATGTCAAACTCAATAACCTTGGTATTGTTTTAACTGCGTCGAAATATCGAAGTAAACATACGACTAACCGTGGTGACAAACCCGATAATATCCGTAGTGAAAGTGTAGTGAATAACCACGAAAGTTTTAATACCAATAATAAATAGGCATTTGATCGCCATCTCACCTGGTGGTAAGTGACGATGCGGCCGAAGATGGAGCATGCCTGTCTAGGAACAGCCTATTCACTCTAGCCTTGAAGGCGTCCAGATTATAATTACTAACGTTGTAGAATAAACTACCTGGAGAGGTTTTCCCTGGATAGTACAGCATGGAGTTCTTCAAGAAAGGGGTGAAAAGGTTTTTACGGGGTCGGCAACGCGTGGGTGGTGTCCCTGGTATTGCAAACGTCCAGAGGATGCGGTGACTGCTTACCATTAGGTAGGCCGTAAGCTTGCCTTAAATATAGAAAGTATATAAAAAGAAAAGTTCAGGGAACACACTCGCAAGCAACGCGTATGTATGTAGTAGCGTTATTCGGTTGGTAACAAGAGCAAACGAAGCCCTAAAACTTTTATTGGGGCGCCTCAGAAGCCCCCCAAAATAGACAGCGAAGGAATGCGCTTCCGCCCGTTCCAATTTTAAAAATTTCACCAACTTTTTAATTTTATTCGTATACGGCGCGCGTCCAGCGCTCAGCTTGACTTTGTTTTTTTTTTTATGTAGACCCGGCACCGTGTTTGTTTTTGTTTTTTTAATTTGTTGTTCTTTTCTCGAAGGGGGCTTAAGCGTTGATATGTGTATTTGGTGCTGCAGATTGATGGCTTTGATTCCTAAACGTTTGAGTGTTGTGTTTTGGAGGTTTTAAGATGCTTAGATTGTTATTTCTTGTTGAGTGGATCAGTTTTATTTCTGTGTTAGCATATTTTGCGGTCCGGCGCTGCGTCGGAATACGATTTTGATTTATTATCTTAGATTTGTGTAATAATTTGGATTAGGAGTGTCGATAGCCGAGTGGGTGAGGTATCCGACTCGTAACCTGGTTCGAATCCCTCTGCGGCCATATACCAATGACTCTTTTCTGAGTTATGTACATTAGTTGAATGCTTACCGATGCTCTTACGGTGAGGGAAAACATCGTGATTTAAACGTGCATTCAGGCGCTTGAATCTGGTCAGGTCGCAAAGGTCGGATGGCAGTCGCTTCACGGTAATTACCTGATCAGTGTTAAGGCGGACCCCGCACCCTCGTGCGCGAGAGCAAAACCAGGATATCAAAGCCAAGAGGTTCTTTATTTATATAGGTAGGTATGTACGGAATCGCCCGACGCGCGCGCTGTTACCTATTAACCACCGCCGGCAAACAGGAGGAGGCTCATATCCTCCTCCATCCAGGGACCTCTCGGCCTCTCGGTCATACGGACCACGTCAGACCGCGCGTGTTTATTTGCGTAAACCTTTCCTAATGCAGCTCCCCCACCCGTCACCCTATGCGAAAACGCAACACCAATAGGCCTACAAACGCACACAGCACGCCCGATAGAGCTTATCTATGCGCGAATCGGCGCGCGCGCAGTGACGCAGCAATCACAAGATGGCCGCCCGGACGATGACCCCGCTAAGCCGGCCGGCGCGCCGTGTTGACAGTGGATATCGACGGATTCGGTGGTGCGGTTAAGAGGCCCGACTCACAAGCGTGAGGTACCGGGGTCTGATCCCTCGTGACTGCGCTCACGGTGAGGGAAGGTGCGGTGCTGAGAGGTATCGGGTTCGAATCCCACTGCGGCCATGTACCAATGACTCTTTTCTGAGTTATGGACATTAGTTTAATGCTAACCGATGCTGTTACGGTGAGGTAAAATATCGCGATGAAACCTGCACATTCATGCGAATGAATGTGTAACCATGAAGCTGGTCAGGTTCCCATGTTAACAGAAGCACGGAGGTCAAACGGCAGTTGCTCCGCTGTAATTAGCTGATCTGCCAAATCCAGGGTTATGGTCAAGGCGGACCCCGGGCCCACCGCCCGCGAGAGCACAACCATGACATTAACGCCAAGATGGTGATGATGAGTAGTCGTGTGTGTCTGTCTGTATTGTGGTTGTAGGTGTAATCAGCTGATCTGCCAAATCATGGGTCATGGTTAAGGCGGACCCCGTGCTCTCGCTATGTACCAATGTACATGGCCGTAAAGTATTTAAAAAAAAAAAAAAAAAAAAAATTATAAAAAAAAAAGATAATAATAATAAAAAAAACGTGACCACACACACAAACACACAGACACACACACACACACACACACACACACACACACACACACACACACACACACACACACACACACACACACACACACACACACACACACACATACATCGCAGTACAAAGAGGTGACTGGATTATTTCTAAAATGATTACTTTGTTAACTTTTTTGTTATTTTAAGTTGTATACTTATCTAAGAGGGGGGGCCAGGAGATCTATAACACAGGCTAACCTGGGTTTGGACTCCTGTCTCCCAATCAACAATTTGATATTTTAAATGACTTTGTTAACTTTTTGGGTGAAAAAAAAATAAATAGTGGATACCTTAACCACTCGGCTATCGGCGCTCATTATAATTAATTAAAAAGCCAGTTGGTTCAGACTATGAAACCAGTCTCAGTGTCCCCAGCGGAAGACCTTTGCCAAACTCGCTCCGCCAACGGTGTAAGAAAATACTGTTGAATTACTATTAAAATCTAAGTCTATTAGGCTTTAACTTAACACATAATCATCGCCAAACCACAAATCTTACCCGGTTCCAAAGTAAGAGTTTAAACAAACATAGACAGACGCACACCAGCTTTCTACTGAACAAACATAATGAGCGCGTAATGGACTCCTAACGCGTAATGGACTCTAACTTCACTATTCTAATGAGGTTTAAGTATGAAGTTGTTTTCTCCCAGTTTTGATTGCTTACTATTTTTTATTTTACATATAATGTCATCGTCATCATCATCATCACGGATGTATCGCCGAATACTGAGCGAATAAAATGTAAGTCGAGAATTTAGTCCATCGATTCAATAAGAAGATCAATATCACAGCTCATAACAGTCCACTGCTGGACTTAGGGCCTCTCCCACGGAAGGGGAGGTTATTGCCATTATCTCGACGCGGGGTAGGCGGGCTGGAGATCGTAGTGTTATTGGTAAATGTAACAATGGAAAACGCTGCTGCCCATTTTTCAGCCTTCAACTCTAAATCTTTTGCCTCGAAAACATTAATATATGGTACGACACCCACGAGTGGGGTTTGTGCTACTCTACTCTGGCCGGACACCATATGGCCATATAGAATGTCATCGCCATCTTGGCGTTATGTCCCGGTTGCGCCCCCGTGCGGCACGCGAGGGCACCGAGTCCGTCTTCCTGCTACTCCTGGCCCACTTCGCTGGGTCTTCGGCATCCTTCGTGGTGATCGTATTGGCACGCATATCATTCTTGGCGACGTCAAGCCATCGCTTCTTACGCCACATATAATGAAAAAGCTAGTAATTGATTTCGAAAATAGAGTATGTCACGCTTCTGTCGAGCCAAATGTGGTTTAATGTGTCGAGCTTCCATTAACTTTGTAGTCCTTTTACGACCACCTCGTTTCACTTAGAAGCATTACAAAGATCTATTTTCTGCGCCGATAGGAAGACAAGCTATCCAATCCACTGGTGTTAGATTCATTGGAAGGGCCACGTAAAGCTAGTGTTCAAATATTAAAAGTAATAACAAATGAATATGCTTGGACAATTCACACAGCGTCATCTAGCCCCAAAGTAAGCAAAGCTTGTGTTATGGGTGCTAGATAACTGATAAACTACTTTTATACTTTTAAATACATACTTGTTATACATATAACACCCAGACCCGCAACAGAAATTAAAATTCATCCTTTCAATTTCTGCTCAGCCGGCTCTGCGTGGCAGACCGCCCGTTAACCACTGAACCGAAATTTCGACGCATTTAAATAATTTCATTGTTACATAATATTTTAAACTAACGCGGTTTTCATCACACATTTTAAAGATATGTTTCAGGTACAAAGGTACGATTATGTCATGTTTCTGGCTGTTTGTTGGTGTTTAGATAAATGCACAACGCATTCTCTTGTATCCTGCTGTAAAATTACTGTCTCAATTTCTGTAAAGGTTGCCTGGAAGAGATCGCTTGTAGCGATAAGACTGCCTTTGCTCATATGTCTTCCTTGTTATTGTGATATTGTCTGAGCAATAAAGTCTATCAATCTATCTATCTCTACAATGATTTCCATTGTTATTCCTTTCAACAAACGCCCATCACTACCAGTGCTAGGTGTTGATTTGCCCCCCCCCCCCCCCCCCCCCCCCCTTCCCGCTGGGATTAGAGGCCCCCCCGATCGGGGCCAATGGCCAGCCGTGACCCACCTTTGTGGGGGCATCGGGCCACGGCGGAAGCCGTACCTGTGACGCGGATGGGTTGGCCAAGTGGCCTGTGTTTCATTGGACGTGTAGTATTTCAGCTTTTAACTTGACTAGATTCAATATCAATTACAGTTACTGGGTTATCAATAAAGAGCTTCGAGTAGTACCAGTATTCAGTACAAGAAAATAAATGAAATCGTAATATTTATAATTTTAAAATAAATGAAAATGCCAAAAATGAGTACATTTGACGCATTTGTACAAAGACGTCACAGCTCAAAGTAGTAGGATATTTGTAGGGTAAGGGTAGGGTAGACTAGGGGTAGGACGCCACGCGAACTAAGTCGCGCCGAAACTTTTATTGTTGCCTTTTTTTAGCCTTTTAACCCTCGACGAAAAAAGATGGGTGGTACAAGTTTTATGTGGCTATGTGTGTCTATGTGACTGTGTGTGGAATTGTATCTCCCGAACGGATGGAGTGCATAACCGCGACATTAACTCCAAGATGACTATTTTATGACGTAAAATTAGCATACATATGTATACATATGAGCATATATATGTATGTATGTATGTGTGTATGTATTTATATATGTATGTAGCTATGTATTTAATTATGTAAAATAAATATTTTTTTTAGTATTAGGCAGTTAGTTTTTTAAGATGCACGCCGTCTGCTTCTCTGATTTTGCTCTGTCTCTTCCGAAGGTCTGCTGTAAGATATTTCTTATGAAATAAGCTCTACCTGTTGTGTTGTTTTCTTTATGTCAATATTGTATACTTGTTTTTGTGCACAATAAACTGTTGAAATAAAATAAATAAAAAATACAGGGTTGGTCACCCTAGACGCTGAGCTAGACGGACTGTAGTGTCGATGACTGGATAGGATTTGTGGGGGGGGGGGCTTTGCAGTGATATTGAATTAATTGAACACTACCAGTTTGCCCGCGGCTTCGTCCTACTAATGGTTTAAATGCGAAAGCTTGTGAGGATGGACGTTTGTTACAGCTTCACGTAGAAATTAATAATTTAAACGGATTTTGATGTAACTAATAGCCCAGAATAACGCATTGGGTATGCATTTAAGTTAAAACTGTTCCTATGACTCCAAGGTTTGCTGGTAGAAAACTCAATTAGTGATTACTGTACTGTATAATTATGTCATATTTGTGTACAATAAAGAATAAAAAATAAAGAATTTATTCGGGGAGTTACACTATCTTTAAAGTTAACTGAAATCCGAAATATCCTATTACGTCCTTTCCTTACCTATAGAATTGGTGTTGACAGGGGAACCTGACCAGATTTGACAATGGTTAGATTAGATACACATTTATTCGTCGGTGCTAGTTTCATAACGATGTTTTCCCTCACCATAAGAACATCGGTTAGTGTACAACTAATGTACATAACTCAGAAAAGAGTCATTGAGACAGTCATACACGGCGGCACTGGGATTCGAACCCTGTAGGTACCTCTCTCCTGTACCTTATGAGTCGAACTTGTTAACCATTAGGCCACCAAACCTAGTAATTCACTTCAAATCGGGTGCCTCTTGGGTTTAGAATAACTTTTGTACCTACATAACTCGGAAAATTTCATTGCACGCTCATTCTAACACTGATAATAAACAACATTAAGCAGACGCGTCGGTCGGTCCGTCCCGGCTCGAAGGACCAGTAATTTGTAGCAATAATAGTGATTGACAGCTGCGCTTGATTCTTACGAAAATCATCTCGGCGTCAATATCGGGGTAGTGCCTTGGCGATGATCCAGGATTTGGCAAATTAGGTAATTACAGTGGAGCGCCTGCCATCTGACCTCCGTGACCCTGTTGACAGGGGAACCTGACCAGATTATAGCGTGGTTAGACAAGTATATATTCAGTCGCCTGTGCTAGTCTCATCACGATGTTTTCCCTCACCTTAAGAGAATCGGTTAGTGGTAACTTATATGTATATAACTCATAAAATTTCATTCGACGCTCATTCATTTAAACACTGACAATACACTTATGTAGAATAGCACCTACATGCTCCTCTTTCTTTATATTCTAAATGATGCACATTCTCAGTGGATTTCAGTCGGGACTTGTAATTGTTATAACCATAAAATTCTTAAGTTGTTATCTGTTATGTGTATGTAATAAATAAAATAAACGAACAACATTAAGCAGACGCGTCGGTCTGTCCGCCCCGGCTCGAAGGACCAGTAATTTGTAGCAATCATTGTGATTGACAGCTGCGTTTGAGTCTCATGTGTATTGTTGCTTATGGGACTGAGTGGGTTTGGGGTGGTCGTCGTCTCGGTTTTGGAAATGTTGTATGTGCCACGTTGTAGAAGAATTTATCATCATCACGGCCCGTAACAGTCCACTGCAGGACTTAGGGCCTCTCCCACAAAAGGGGAGGTTATTGCCGTAATCTCCACGCTTGGCCGGCGGGTTGGAGATCGCAGTGTTTAAATATAACAATGCTGCTGCCCATTTTCCAGACTACGGAGACTTGATCTTTTGCTTCGAAAACATTAGTCGCCTTGTACGACACCCATGATTGTAAGGGGTTGGTGCTATTCTACTCTGCCGGACACCACACGGCTAAGAATTTATGTGTGTACTCTAATTCGTGAGGAATAAGGGTGATTATATATATGGCCGTATGGTGTCCGGCAGAGTAGAATAGCACCAACCACTTACACTCGTGGGTGCCGTACAAGGCGACTAATGTTTTCAAGGCTAAAGATTAAGAGATTGATGGAAAACGCTGTAGCCCATTTTCCAGCCTACGGAGACTCTTAGATTGTTTGCCTCGAAAACATTAGTCGCCTTGTACAACACCCACGAGTGTAAGGGGTTGGTGCTATTCTACTCTGCCGGACACCAAACGGCCAATGGCCGGTATAGAATTGATGACCCGCCAAATCTAAAAAAATATGATATAATTCGAACGATCTTACATCGTACCTCTACTACGGAACCGAACTCGCTACACCGTGTCAACAGCCGCCCAGCCATCGTTCTGACCCACAGCGGCCACTGTAAACAGATAACGCAATGTTTACAATCGTGTCCATCTTGAAGACTAACCTACATTATCTAATAATAGACCGTAGTAGTCGTGTGTGTTTGTCTGGATTGTAGGTGGAGATGTAGTTGTAGCGTCGGTGTGTTCAGATAGTAAACAGTACAGGCAATAAGCTAGGCGTCGAGACATGAGAGCGTGACGTAGGTGTGAATGCGTCGGTGGCCTATTGGTTAAGTCGTCCGATTCGTACCCCCTTCGCTTTTCTTTTGCCAATTCCATTTATTTAGTATGTGGCAGTAGCTGCAAAATATTTTTTCTAAAAGTGGTCATGCATTTATGAACGCAACATTGTACATGACGGGGTTCAAACCCGGGACATCTGCGTGGCAGACCGGTATGTTAACCAACTGAACTATTCAGGTCATCGATTCTGCCGACCAGTCTATTCACTCTAGCTAGTGTTCAGATTATAATGATCAGAGAGGATCAGTAGAGCCTTTCTTCCACTTTCATCGACAAGACTCAACTCTATCAATGGACTCTTACGGCCCATAGACGTGGACGAGTATCGTTCATATTTCCTCCATAACATCTCAACCTTTCAATACTAAACTTAAAAACCCGAAACCTTTTGTTCAAAGCCTTTGAGGCTTCCGCCCACCATAGGCCTGCGGGCTCAGTCGGTGGGATGGGAAACGCGATGGCGCTGAGTCATTGCGACATAACGGTGTCGGGGTGGTGCAAGGCGTGAGCGGTGGCTGTCGGCTGGCTGGTATGGTTGCGCGGTGGATGTACCGCTACTACAAGTAGCTTTCGCGCGCGAGATAAGGCGCGACAGAGATACTGCTATCTTTCATCTTAGTATTGAGAGAGGGAATCAAAAGGTTTCTGGCGGCGCGAGATTTGTCATGGACACATTTGTGATAGCCGTGATGGTATAGTTATCTTGTCGAGCCGCAGGAGCGTCGGTGGGGGATCCGACTCGTAAGCAAGAGGTGCCGGGTTGGAAACGCCGGTCCTGTCATGTACCAATGACTCTTTTTTTAGTTATGTACATTAGTTAAATGCTAACCGATGTTCTAACGGTGAGGGAAAACGTCGTGATGATACCTGTACCTTGTGGCGACTGAATGTGTAACCGTGATCCAGATGCGCGGGCGGGTCGATCTTAGTCGGCCGTCCGACCGCGCTCCCGCATCCGAAAAGCGACTTTATTTTATACTACGTGTGGATTGGTGTCAAGTATCTAGCTGCCTCCTAGATCGGCTCTGCCGCAGTGTCGTCTCTCGTCGTCGAACGCTGCGAAACTGGCGCAATGTAGCCGACAAGCGCTGATCGCAAATATTTCCCACAATCGCAATAGAATCTTTACAAAGCGATTCTCATCTTGGGTAGGCCCAATCGCTACCAACTTACCCATTGAACTAGTCTCCTGCGTACTGTGGCAAACACTCCGCGGCGGTGAGGTGAAATTTTCGCAATTGGCAGGCCCTCCAGCTCCGATGCGCTTGCGTCACGCCGGAGCTCATTATTACCCTCGTTTTTCGCTGCTTTGCCTGCGCGCGCAGCCGAGATAGATACGCTATCTGTTGCTCATAATTTGTGCGTTCGTAATTTGCAATCTATGGTTATTAAAGCGCTTCCCTTATAGAGGAGGCAGAGTCTGGGATATCCCACTAGGATGCCGATGCTTGAAATCGGAGTTCGATTATCAAGATGATTGATTCATGATCTTGGCGAATATCGGATATTTATCAGACAATACACTTTTGTGTACGTCGCGCATAAATGTAACAGCTGGTTTTTTTTTTGTTGAAATGGGACGTCATGCTAAAAGGGCGGTGACAAGCCTATTTTTGTCATGCTGCTTGCCAGTCGGCATGAAGATGGGAGGCCGCGTATAGCTGCTGGGCCCGTCTCTCGCGTATTGTGGCAAACACTCGGCGAGGTGAAATTTTCGCAATTGGCGCGACCTCCGATGCGCTTGCGTCACGCCGGGGCTCATTATTACCCTCGTTTTTCGCTGCTTTGCCTGCGCGCGCAGACGAGATGGATACTATAATAGATACGCTCTCTATTGCACACTAACGGTCCCCCGCGGTTTTGAACCGCGCGCGGTTCGCATCTCTGTAAACGTAAACGTCCAACTGTCCCGCGGGACCCTTTTTTTTTCCGGGATGAAAAGTAGCCACACACGGGAATAATGTCGCTTCCCATTCGTGAAAGAGTTTTTTAAATCGGTTTAGTACATATTACCATACAAATTCATAAACATTCAAACTCTTCATAATATTAGTCACGTGGTACAGATATTCTGTGATGGTAGTCCGGGTAGTGGCAGCAGTAGAAAGCCAAAACCTCAATTTTTTTTAAATCTTAGGCAAGGAAAGCGATTTCAGTATTCCTAAAAGCGGTTTCCTGTATAGAAGAGCGGATCTGGCAGAATCTGGGATTGATTCTATTGTTGGTTATGCTAAACTTGCTTTTTTGCCCGCGAATTCGCGTAAAATTCGGTTACAGCGTTCCAGACCCGTTAAACTGTAGCTTATGTTACTCGCTGAAAATTTTGCTTTCTGTAGGTGAAAGAATTTTAAAAAAGGTTTTAAAATTTTTACACAAATTTTTGAGTTAAATTTATTAAAAATCCATTCTGTTGTTAAGGCGTGTAAGAGTAACAAAGATCCAAACTGTCGCATTTATTGTTAGTAGAATTAGTAGAAATGTCCCGTGTGAAGCGGGGTCGGTGGCTAGTGATATACAAAGTAAGAACACAGTTTCTCGTCTGCTCTAGCCTATACCTACCAGCTAGTAGACAATAGCCAGCTCGCTTTAGGCAATCGACCCGCTCGCGTCTATGTAATTGGGGTGATGGCTTTTTAAATAAAATTGCACACTGAATAGAGATTTCGTATGAGCATCATTATGGTGGTTTTTGTGTAGTTTTAGAAATGAGGTGCATATTATGGTCTGAGACGATTTTGTGAGCTGGACATGAGTAGAGTACGCTTGATTGTAAGAATTTGTTACGAACAGACATGGGGACATGTGAAACTAAATTAAAGCCAGTAATAAAAATGCCGTGGCCGTGTGGTGTCCGGCAGAGTAGAATAGCACCAACCCCTTACAATTATGGGTGTCGTACAAGGCGACTAATGTTTTCGAGGCAAATGATCAAGAGTCTCCGTAGTCTGGAAAATGGGCAGCAGCATTTTCCATTATTATATTTAAACACTGCGATCTCCAACCCGCCTGTCAAGCGTGGAGATTATGGCAATGACCTCCCCTTTCGTGGGAGAGGCCCTAAGTCCTGCAGTGGACTGTTACGGGCTGTGATGATGATGATGAATAAAAATGCACAATTCCGCCATCGCACCACCTGCCGCGGGCTGGGTACTTATCCCCATTACGTGGACCCCCTAGTGGTGTCCACGCGAAGGTTCGAAAGAACGTTTCTCGCTTGTACGATTCGGATGGAATGAGCTTTCAGACACAGAGTTTACTTTGGACTATGGCATGGGATCGAATAGAATAGAATAGAATAGAATAACTTTATTGTTGAACTGTGTAGGTACAATCAGGTATTACAAATGATACTTGTGAGTTTCAACAGTTTGCCCATTTCGGACAAACAATATTTAAAGCAGCAATAATTAAATAGTAAAATTCACATCCATTTAAAACAATAAAAAAGAACTTGGAAATAAATCAAAACATGCAATGTCAATAATAGCTAGATACGTAATAAATGAAAATGCCAAATTCAAATTAAATTGTCAATTAAATAATAATATGAATGTCAGCTTTTAATTTACAATATCAAACTCATCAACATTCGTTCAAGAGGTATTAGAGTTCTCCTTAGAGCCCCTGGTGTTGCCGGTGTCCATAGGCGGCGGTGACCACTTTCGATCAGGTGGCCCGCTTGCCTGTTTGTCTGCCGTATTACATAAGAAAAAAAATTGGAGCGTGGTCTAACATCATCAGTAACGCATTGTACAAATTTGTTTACTATTTCTATTGTGCGTCGATTATTTTTGTATGTTTTTGTATTACATAAGAGCGGCACTGGTATAGTGGCATCGAGCTTGCGAGCTCGATAACCAAGGTTAAGCAACTTACACAGGGACGAGAACTGGATGGGTGACCGTTTCGTACTTTCGCAACGGGCTCGCCATTCATTGTACTTCCAAACTGTTGGCGGGGCGAGGTCGATCATGGGCTTCCGCTGAGGACCCTGGGACTGGTTGAACAGTCTCGGGTGCGAATTGGTGCATTCTATTTATTGCTAATACCCGGCGCGACTTCGTTCGCGTACACCTACTTTACGACTAGATACACTTTTTTCTGGCTTATAAACCGTTCTCTTGAAGCACTCTTATCTATTGTTGAAAACCGCATGAAAATCCGTTGCGTAGTTTCAAAGATCTAGGCGTACTATATACTCCCCCGGTGTTGCTGATGTCCATAGGCGGCGGTGACCACTTTCCATCAGGTGGGTCGCCTGCCTGTTTGTCTGCCGTATAACATTTTTAAAAAATATACACGGATACATAGCGACAGATGGTGGGAAGCGACTTTGTTGTATACTATGTAAAGATATTACATAAAAAATCCTTATACGCATACCCGTACTGACTGTCTCCCTTCTCTCTCTCCCCCAGGTGTAGCAGACCAAGATGGCGGACACTGACACGGAGACGCTGCCGAACGGCACCGCGGCGGCGGAGGAGGACGAGCGGCTGAAGCAGCGGCCGGCGGACATTGATGCGGTCAGTGCTGTCATCATTATCACTATCACGATTGTCATTCTCCTCCCAGCGGTCAATTACAGCCGACCTATTGTTCATAGCAGTGGCGTTCTTTCGCACTAGCGTTCGTCGAAGAAGTATTCTGTCGCTGCACTGTTTATCGCACTACCATTCCTTCGCATTTTAATTTATCGCACTAGCAATTTGTCGACCAATAGTTTATCGTAACTACGATCTTTCGAACCAGTATTTTTCGCACGTTTGTATTTCGCAGTTCATTTACGCACTCTCTTCCAATGTCCGCTTTCCTACTCTGCCCTTAGCCCTGTCTTCGCGTTGGTACTTGCATCCGACTCGCGCGCAGTCTCGAATTGTCCTGTTCGCAGATTCCCATTCCCAATTCTAAAACGTCCCCTTGACAGATCATTCCGATCCCAGAACACATAGACACAGTTATATTCCCAGATGATCCCGATCCCAGGTAACTTCGTTCCCCAGAAGTTTCCATAGATCATTCATTCGTAATCTGCTTCTGGGATAGTTTGAGACTGCGTGACGAGTTTGGGAATGGGAGCCGTTGCTTCTGAACCGTCTAGTTGGCAGTCAAATACCTGGCTACCAATTGTATAGAAAAAGCTACACCTGTAGGTAACCAAGATGCCGAACGGCAACGTGGCGGCAGAGTAGGTCGAGCGACACTCATAACTCTCCATGGTTCAGTTGCAAATAGTCCCGGTCCCGGTTGATTCCGTTTCCGGTTAGTACCGCAGATTGTCTCAGATGATCCCATTCCTAGATTGGTCTATTTGCACATGTTCTCATCGTCACGACGAAGCAATAGTATTGTGTTTCTGTCTGTGAGTAAGGTCTGCAATGCTCTATGGGGAACCATGGCTTTGGTAGGGCCCAGCATTAGCATTAACAGAATATCATGTCTCAGGGTTTTAAAAGTGGACAACGCATTGGTCACACCCCCGGTGTTGCCAACGCCCATAGGCAGGCATCTTTCCATCAGGTGCCCGCTTGCCCCCCTGTCTACCGATTAACACAAGACCCCTTCCAGGACGTCCGCGAAATGGAGCGCCGCAAGCGCGTCGAGGCGCTGATGTCCTCGAAGCTGTTCCGCGAGGAGCTGGAGCGCGTGCTGGACCAGCAGCTGAACGAGGGCAGTGATGCGCCGCTGCTGCAGCGCATCAAGGAGATGGTGGGCGGCCGGCTGCACACTGGCAGTCTCCGGGTGAGACCTCAACTGATACTTCCCCTCCATGGTTATAGCAGATGGGTGGCTGCACACCGGGAGTCTCAGGGTTAGAGCTCACAGCTGGTAATTGTAGTCCGTAGCTGGACCTCACAGCTGATATTTGCCGATCGTAGCTCGATTCATGAGAATCTCACTGCTTCTGCAGAGCATCAAGGAGATGGTGGGCGGCAGGCTGTACACCGACAGCCTCAGGGTGAGTCACGTCTGATTGTTTCAGCAAGTTTTATTCCACTTTCGTCCAGTATCTCCAGGATTACGAGAATTGCAATGGTTTCCAAGAAGCGCTGTTGCGTGTGGAGGAGATGGTGATCATGGAGCAGAGGTGACACATACGATTAACAAAGGTAAGCAGAAAATCAGGAGCAGCTAAACGAGGGCAGCGACGTGCCGCTGCAGCAACGCATCAAGAAGATGGTGGGCGGCAGGCTGCACACCGGAAGCCTTAGGGTGAGACCTCACAGCGTATACTTACCGACCGTAGCTGGACCTCACAGCTGATATTCACCGACCGCAGCTCGATTCACGAGAATCTCACAGCTTTTGCAGCGCATCAAGGAAATGGTGGGTGGCAGGCTGCACACCGGCAGCCTCAGAGTCAGGCCTTACAGCTGATACTTGACAACAGCGGGAGACCGCTTTATCCTTATGTCGTGAATTTCTAGCTATCCGAACGAGCCGCTTTGGTTCATCCTTTATCATGCGTACGGCTAAGGAATGGAACACGTTACCGACGTGTGTGTTCCCTGATCATTATAATCTGGACGCCTTCAAGGCTAGATGCTGTTTCTAGACAGCCATGTTCCGTCCACGACCGTATCGTCACTTGCCACTGCTGGGATGGCGGTCAATGGCCTAATTCTCGCGCGCAAAAAAAGGTCCATATCAAGTGAACAGACTGTACCCAAACAGGTATGTTCCATCGTCGACCGTATAGTCGCTTACCACTGCTAAGATGGCGGTGAAATACCTGGCAAATATCCCATCCATATCAAACGCAACTAACCCCTCCCCCAACCCGTCCGCAGGGCCCGAGCTGCGTGCTCCCCATCAACGACATCCGCGGCATCGAGGGCGTCGGCTACGAGAAGGGCGAGAAGATCCTGCGCTGCAAGCTGGCCGCGGTCTACCGGCTGGTCGACCTGTTCGGATGGACGCAGAGTGAGTACGGTTGTGTTGCAGCAGACCCAGCTAGGCTAGGTCACACTTAGCCACATACTAAAGCGTACTCCACATGTCCGCCGAAACTTTCGGCGAAACTTTTGCCGGGATTTTGGTCGACCCTCTACATTCTCGCCTATCAGGGATGTGGTGGGTGTCAAAACGCGTCGACATTATATCGATTCATCGGTGTAATATCGCTAATCTGCTGTAAACAGGGTCACAGAGGTGATGGCAGCTGCTCTGCTGTAATTACTTGATATACTAATATCCTGGATCATGGTCAAGTGTTCCCCGAACCTGTTACGGGAAAAAGCGCTAGGAATATAATTATAAAATCGATCGAATCGGTACGACAACAAACTGTCTCTACTTAGTCTATGAAATAGGCGAGACATGCCAAACATGCACGGGACTACACGAATGTAGGCGAAAACTCCCTCTACATTCTCGTGTTCCCGCGGAACTGTCCACATGTGGAGTGCGCTTAAGACACACCATTTCGACATCGCACCATGCCACACTAAGCTAGGCCACAGTAAGCCCCGTCACCGTACGCCACCACATGCCGGATCACAGTGAGACACACAATGTCACTGTATGCATCTTTTGATGCTACACCATGCCACACTTAGACGCCACATATGCCACATCATACCAAGACACACCATGTTATATTATACAGGGTGTTACATAATACATGTATGAAGAAGTGAACGATAGGTACAATTATTTCTGGCGAACGTGGAATAGTTGTACCTATCGTTTTAATACGTTTAGCACTCCATCCAGTTCACGGCTTCATACATATACCAGTAACATTCTGTATATCTTTCGACACCACACCATGCCACACTTCCTCACGAATCACTCTTCTCTATTGTTGATCACCACACGAAAATCCGTTCAGTCGTTTTCTGAGTTTATCGCAAACACATACAGACGCTTTGTTTCATAATAATTATGTAGTGATACTGATCCATAACCCTCCCTTTCCCCCCAGCCGGCCAATCAGGCCAGATCACCGCCCGCCTGAACACGGCCATCGAGCAGGTGCTGACGACGCCGCGCGGGCTGCTGCCGCACGAGGTGACCGCCTCGGCGCTGGTGAAGGTCGACATGCAGGGGCAGGTCGTCGACCAGGGGACGACCAACTTCCCGCCTAATGTCGATGGTGAGTGACCTTAGCTATGCCATCGAGAGTTGCCAAGGCGGGATTGTAAATATTTGTGACATTAGGTTTGATTCCGGTGCCTCTACAGAGAAAGGAAGAAAGCTGGAGTGACTAGATTTTTCGTGACGAGAAAAATGTGATTTGAAATAATGAGACTAGGTTTGACATTTATGAGAAACGTGGACTGAGTATAATGAC
This sequence comes from Blastobasis adustella, assembly GCA_907269095.1. Taxonomy (NCBI): domain Eukaryota; kingdom Metazoa; phylum Arthropoda; class Insecta; order Lepidoptera; family Blastobasidae; genus Blastobasis; species Blastobasis adustella. The sequence continues at coordinate 10,001,763 of OU026141.1, forward strand.
AGACTGGGCCGGTGTGATGAAAATGTGGACTGGGAGTTGATGAAACCGGGCAGAAACTGAAATAACGAATTTTAATTTCTGTTACGGGTTTGGGTGTTGTATGTATAAAGAGTATGTATTTAAAGTACATAAGTGGTTTTTTAATTGTCTAGCACCCATAACACAACCTGTGCTTACTTTGGGGCTAAATGGCGCTGTGTGAATTGTCCAAGCACATTTATTTATATACATAAATACGCTCATGGGCGTGCTATTAACATTTCGCACGTAACTAAAAAATACAGCACAACTCTGTTACCCAGGTGTAACTAGATATACGTATGGGATGACAGATTTAATCAACTGATTATGCGAGGAGGCTTATCCGATGATCGATGTGCGTTCGAACGCGCAAAACAACGTACGACATTTCGTACCAACGTACAAGTAATTGGCCTTGTGGTGTCCGGCAGAGTAGAATAGCACCAACCCCTTACACTCGTGGGTGTCGTACAAGGCGACTAATGTTATCGAGGCAAAAGATAAAGAGTCTCCGTAGTCTGGAAAATGGGCAGCAGCATTTTCCATTATTATATTTAAACACTGCGATCTCCAACACGCCTGCCAAGCGTGGAGATTATGGCAATAACCTCCCCTTTCATGGGAGAGGCCCTTAGTCCTGCAGTGGACTGTTACGGGCTGTGATGATGTACAAGTAATAAATAAATATGCTTGGACACATCACACAGCGCCATCTAGCCCCAAAGTAAGCATAGCTTGTGTTGTGGCCCCAGGGGGGCGAATCTCGCGCTGTGACATCTCGAATTCGACGTTTTTTCTAGCCACAAATCTCCATTAATAATGACATTGAAATGTCTATTGTAGCCTAAACATATTTTCTCAACTATCTTTGACAAAATACGACTGTTTTTGGTGACGTTTTAATTTTTTTTTTTTTTGGATAGAGTGAATGTTGAATATGGATTGTCTCGAATTCGACATACTTTCCAGCTAAATAACACTATTAAAAATGTAATTTAAACAGATTTTCAACAATAAACGTTGAGTATAATTTTTTTTGCTTGCAACGGAGATTCAGTGACATTTTAATAGACATTTGTGGCTAGAGAAAATGTCGAATTCTAATGTCGAAAGCCCGAGAACTTCTCACACTGTAACATCTTAAATTGGACATTTTCTCTAGCCTAAAAACTGTATTAAAACGTCACTGAAATTGATCTTCATCAATATACGACTATCGAAGATAGCTGAGTAAATTAAGCTGATTAATTTTGGCTGCAATAGACAATGTCATCGAAAAATCTTGGCATTAATGTCCCGGTTGTGCTCTCGAGAACGAGGGCCCAGGGTCCGCCTTGACCATGATCCAGGACTTCGCAGGTCAGGTAATTACAGTGGAGCGACTGCCATCTGACCTCCATGACCCTGCTACCAGGGGAACCTGACCAGATCGGATCACTGTTACACATCCAGTCGCCTGAATGTGCAGGTTGCATCACGATGTTTTCCCTCCCCGTAAGAGCATCGGTTAGTATTCAACTTATGTACATAACTCAGAAAACAGTCATTGGTACATGGCCGGAGCGGGATTCGAGCCCGGGATCTCTTACGGCTTTCGAGTCGGATATTGTAACCGCTCGGCCACCGACGCTCAATAGACAATGTCATTATTAGTGGAAATATGTGGCTAGAAAATGTTGTCTTTGAGATATCACATCTCGAAAATCGCCCCCTAATTCGTCTAACACTCGCCCGGCCCACATTCCCCCACAACCGCCATTTTTTTTCCACAATTTTTTTTTTTCCCACCCCAGGCTTCGCAATCCACGGCGTGGTGCACGCAGCCCGGCCGGACGTGCGCTGCGTGGTGCACGTGCGGTCGGCGGGAGCGCTCGCCGTGTCCGCGTCGCGGCGCGGCCTCATGCCGCTGTGCCCCGAGGCGGCCGCGCTGGGAGCGCTCGCCTACCACCGGGTGCCCTACGGTGAGTGATGGTGGAGCCGCTGGGGACGTCTGTGGCTGCAATTGGGAAGGTTTGCAGCGCCACAGCGAGACGTAAGGTGAGTCTGTGTGTTCTAGTCATTATTCTAGCAGTCGATTCTAGGTTATAGCGGGTCTGATGCAGTCTACAGTCATCGACATCCTTTCTACAGAAAATCTATAGCTTTTAGCGACATCTATTGGTCCAATAGGGAAGCTCAACAGCGTCACTGTCACTAATCGTCATTCTACCGGTCGATTGTAGCTGTTTTGTGTCCTTACAGAGAATCTATAGGTTTTAGCGACATCTATAGCTGGAATAGGGAAGCTCAACAGCGCCATCGCGTGCCGTACGCAGAGTTGAGTACTCTAGTCGTCATTCTAGCGGTCAATTGTAACTTATAGCAGATCTATGATGAAGTGGGTCCAGTATATCGCTGGAAGTGGACTCTATTAGGAAGAATAGAGACTGTCTCACCTAGGAGTGGTATTGCTGTCTGTTATGTTCGTTTGTCACTGCGTAGAATAAGAAAACATCTCCTAATAACACTATTCTTCCCCCAGGTCCCCTGGACAACGAGGAACGGGATAAGATCGTGCGGGCGCTCGGGCCTCACGCCAAGGTCTTGATGCTGACTTCCAATGGCGCGCTGTGCTGCGGTGGGACTTTGGAGGAAGCTTTCTTCCAGGTATTGCATACATACATACAATGTATAACGTCGTTAGAACGTCGGTGGCCTAATGGTTAAGGGTTAAGGAGTCCGACCCGTACCCCGAGGTATCGGTTTCGAACCCCAGTGCCTCCATATACCAAAGGCTCTTTTCAGAGTTCCAAGGTCGACGCTGATGATGATAAATATCATCTCAGTGTTAATGTCCCGGTTGTGCTCTCGCATACGAGCGCCCAGCGTCAGCCTTGACCGTGATCCAGGATTCGGCCGATCAAAGAATTGCAGTGAAGCAACTGCCATCTGATCCTGACAATCAGATCATGGTTACACATTCAGTCGCCTGAATGTGTAGGTTTCATCACGATGTTTTCCCTCACCGTAAGAGCATCGGTTAGTGTTCAACTAATGTACATAACTCAGAAAAAAGTCATTGGTAAATTCCCGCACTGGTGTTCGAACCCGGTACTTTTATTTTATTTTTTTGGTGTGACGACCTGAGTGGTTCAATGGTCAACATGGCAGTCTGCCACGCAAGAGGTCCCGGGTTCGATTCCCGGCCGGGCAGAAATTGAAATGATAATTTCTGTTACGGGTCTGGGTGTTCTATGTATGATAAGTATGTATTTAAAAAAGTATTTAAGTAGTATATTAGTTATCTAGCACCCATAGTACAAGCTTTGCTTAGTTTGGGGCTAGATGGCGCTGTGTGAATTTGTCCACGAATATTTTTTTTTTTTTTTTTTTTTGAAAATTGATACGTATTTGCAAGCATCTGATGTTATGTGCACCCTTTCCTTACGAGTCGGACACCTAAGCCACCGACGCTCTCCCGCTGATGATGATGATGATGATGATGATGATGATGATGATGATGATGATGATGAACTAACAACGTTCATGTGTTCCAGGCTCGCCAGCTGGTGGCTGCCTGCGAGGTGCAGCTGCGACTGGCTTCCATTCCTCTGGATGACCTGCAACTGATCGATGAGGAGACCAGGAAGCAGGTATGTCTTGGGTTGCATTAGAGAAGTGGGAGGCATAGCAGGATCGTTCTTGTGCTCACCAGTGGGCGCCACTGTCGAGTAAGGTCTTGTCAATGTAACGTCGCGCTATCGGCTGAAATCCAACGTGTCAACTTTGGAGCGTTTGATTCTGACCAAAAGCGCTACGTATTTTGATAACGGACTTTACTCACCAGTGGCGTCATCTAGTGGTATTTTATTCGTGCGACAGCTCACTTTGGAGCCGCCCGACTAGGGAAGTGCCTCCACCTTGTAGCGACATCTATCGCTCCAATAGGAAAACTCTACAATACGTATATTACGAGCACACAAACAAAGTGTTAGTAGTTGTATATGTATGTAGCTATGTATTTAATTATGTAAAATAATTTTTTTTTTTAGTATTAGTTAGTTAGTTTTTTTAAGATGCACGCCGTCTGCCTTTCTGATTTAGTTCTGTCTCTTCCGTAGGTCTGCTGTGAGATATTTCTTATGAAATAAGCTGTACCTGTTGTGTTGTTTTCTTTATGTCTATATTGTATACTTGTTTTTGTGCACAATAAACTGTTAAATAAATAAATAAATAAAGTGTGCAAGCATAGCACCGCACATAGATGGCGTAGACCGTTCCTACATCGCGCTATTTAAGTGTCCCAACTTCCGCGATATAAATACAATTTCCTACGATAATCTGTCGGGCCCTTGGTCCCCTGATAACATCACTCGGCCAAGTGGTGGACCCTTTTTCACTTCCACATATTCGCTTGCCAACATTTTTCTCTCGAATTAGTTTATACTTATACTGTTTTTCTTTTTTTTTCGATTTTAGTATTTATATTGGAGAAAAGCGTTCGGTTATAAGATGATGTGACCGATAATATTTTAATTTGTGTTTATCTGTGAGAATCTGTAATTGCCTTTCTGATACTTAAGTTTACTTCTAATCCATGTTACGACAGCTGTTGATTTTCCTAAGAATAAAAAAAAAAAAAAAAAACATTGGCGGCAATCTTCTTTTTTATGTTACGCACTGACAAAAAAGCAGACACCCCAGCTGATGGTAAGCGGTACCTGACACCCATAAAATCTATAGGTTGCAGGCAACGAAAATTCAAAGTCATAGGGGCGTCGTCACTGTGAGGACTAAGATGAATGTCTGTGATTGCGCTGGCTGCCTTATCCTTCAAACCGGACACAACAATCCAAGCATCCACCACCACCATCACAGCCCGTAACAGTCCACTGCAGGACTTAGGGCCTCTCCCACGAAAGGGGAGGCCATTGCCTTAATCTCCACGCTTGGCAGGCGGGTTGGAGATCGCAGTGTTCAAGTATAACAATAGAGAACGCTGCTGCCCATTTTCCAGACTACGGAGACTCTTGATCTTTTGCCTCGAAAACATTAGTCGCCTTGTACGACACCCACGAGTGTAAGGGGTTGGTGCTATTCTACTCTGCCGGACACCACACGGCCTCTCCAATCAATCAAGATCAATCCAAGCATTGTTATACCCATTTCGCCAAAACCAGTAGTTCACAGTACGCTTGATACAGATATGCTTGTGTTGTGGTGATGTTTAGTGCGATAAGGACTTCACTCACCATTACAACTCGGTCACATGAACTTGACGCATCGCTGGAATTCGAGCCCCCCCCCCCCCCCCCCCCCCCCCCCGCATTCCCTTAGCTCGCCCGGCAAACGTCAGTATGGTTAGCATCTCTGTTACCGATACGCGCATCGATATTGTGGCTAGTTTTGTTTTGTTGGTGTTCTTGGACATTTTGTTAAGTTTTCGTTATTGTTTTGTTAAGTTTGGACTATTTGTGTTAATTCTGTTTTGTTTGTGACTGTTTTTGAATATGGGGGAAAACTATCCACAGTGCAGGGAGAAATCTTGCGTTGAAAGTGCTGCAGTTTCACGAGAACGAGAAACAAAATGGACGCTTTTGCATACCTGCTGATCGGGTTGAATTAATTTACCTACATGCTTTCTTTTTGCGCACCGCGTACCTGAGCGCCTAAATGACGTCACCAAGCCCATGCGTCAAGTTAATCTGACGGAGTTATACGCTAAGGCATATAAATAAATCTCCCGTTATTGATATCCTGTTTCCCCCACCCAGATATACGACGCAGCGCACACGCCCCCGGCGGACACGGCGGGCGGCAAGTGGCGCGCGGGAGGCGAGGAGTTCGAGGCGCTGATGCGGATGCTGGACAACGCCGGGTTCCGCACCGGGTACATCTACCGCCGCCCGCTCGTCAAGGTCGGTGGGGACACGGGGACACGGGGGACAGGCCATAGCACACGCTACACGGCTGGCAGGCCGATGGCACACGCTACACGGCTGACAGGCCAATGGCAAACGCTACACGAATGACAGACCAATAACACACGCTACACGAATGACAGACCAATGACACATGCTACACGGCTGACAGACTAATGGCACACGCTACACGGGTGACAGACCAATGGCACACGCTACACAAATGACAGACCAATAACACACGCTACACGGGTGACAGACCAATAACACACGCTACACGAATGACAGACCAATAACATAAGCTACACGGGTGACAGACCAATAACACACGCTACACGAATGGCAGACCAATGACACATGCCACACGGCTGACAGACCAATGACACATGCTACACGAATGACAGACCAATAACACACGCTACATGAATGACAGACCAATAACATAAGCTACACGGGTGACAGATCAATAACACACGCTACACGGGTGACAGACCAATAACACACGCTACACGAATGACAGACCAATAACATAAGCTACACGGGTGACAGACCAATAACACACGCTACACGAATGGCAGACCAATGACACATGCTACACGGCCGACAGACTAATGGCACACACTACACGGCTGACAGACCAATGGCACAGGCTACACGAATGACAGACCAATAGCACACGCTACACGAATGACAAACCAATAACACACGCTACACGAATGACAGACCAATAACACACGCTACACGTCTGATAGACCAATACACACGCTACACGGGTGACAGACCAATAACACATGCTACACATGTGACAGGCCAATGACACACGCAATACGGCTGACAGGCCAATGACACACGCTACACGGATGACAGACCAATAACATACGCTACACGAGTGACAGACCTATAACACACGCTACACGGCTAACAGACTTATACACACGCTACACGACTAACAGACTTATGCACACGCTACACAGCTGACAGACTAATACACACGCTACACGGCTGACAGACCAATAACATAATCTACACGGGTGACAGACCAATAACACACGCTAAACGGCTAACAGACTAATACACACGCTACAAGGCTGACAGACCAATAACATAAGCTACACGGTTGAGAGACCAATAACACACGCTACACAGCTACCAGGCCAATGATGCACGCTCACATGCGATTACACTGGATCAATAATACACTCACATTCTTATACATGGGTGACAGACCAACAACACACTCGCATATAACTCACATATAACCAGCTGTAATTTTATGAAGAGGGTAGTTATCACAATAAAATGGAATGCACCTGTTAGCTTCTATAAAGTTTCATTGTATTCGAATTCGCCATTTCTGTATGGAAGTTACAGTAACCGTCATTTTCGTCATACAAAACGCCAATTTCATAGGTCCTAATATTCAACTGACACATACACATATAGTACAATGTAGTATAATACTCGTATATTATTATTATTATAAATAACGACAATCTATCTTTCCCACCTCATAGAACGACGTGCCCAAGCCCCGCAACGACGTGGAGGTGCCGCCGGCCGTGTCCTCGCTCGGGTACCTGCTGGAAGAGGAGGAGCTGTACCGGCAGGGGTGAGGCATATACACAGATACACAGACACACACACACACACGACATTTCACATTCACATGACATTTCACATTCACATTTCTCAAACCAGCGCAGACGAGACTCCTCGATCTTATACGTCATTGCCAATTGCCTATATATAAAGCTCCCTACTGAAATTTCAATATTGACCACATCCACTAACCCCCTTGGCAATGGCCCCTTGAAAATGGCAATAACCTCCCGTTCCGTGGGAGAGGCCCTAAGTCCTGCAGTGGACTGTTACGGGCTGTGATGATGATGATGATGATGATGATGATGATGATGATGATGATGATGATGATGATGATGATGATGATGATGATGATGATGATGACTAACCCCCTTTCCCCCACAGGCTCTGGAAGAAAGGTAGCGGCGTGGCCGGCGAACGCACCCGCTGGCTGAACTCGCCCAACGTGTACCAGAAGGTGGAGGTGCTCGAGACCGGGACCAACGACCCTCGCCGGATCACCAAGGTAGAGTACGTGAGGGTCGAGGCCGAGTAGGGTGGGGGTGGGGGTAGGAGGGGATTGAGTGCGTTGAAGGTGAATAGGAGTGGTTTGGAAGGAGTAGGAAGGGTTTGGGGTGGGGTTCAAAGTGGGTAGGAAGAGATTCGAGGTGTTAGGGAGGAGGTAGGAGTGGGTTGAGAGAGGTTAGAAGAAGGATTGAGAGGGGTAGGAGGGGTTTGAGAGAGTGAGACGGTAGTAGGAAGGGATTTAGTGGGTAGGAGGGGAATAGGAGAGGTTTGGAAGGAGTAGAAAGGGATTGGAATGAATAGAGAGAGGGTAGAAAGAGATTCGAGGGGTTAGGGAGAGGGTGGGAGTTGGTTGAGATGGGTTAGAAGAAGGGTTGAGAGGGGTAGGAGGGGATTGAGAGAGTAAAACGGTAGTAGGAAGGGATTTAGTGGGTAGGAATTGAATAGGAGAGGTTTGGAAGGAGTGGGAAGGGATTGGAACGGGGAGACAGAGTGTAGAAAGCGATTGAGCTGGTAGGAAGGGATTGAAAGGGGTAAGTTTGGATTGGGAGGGGTGAGAAGACATTGGAAGGAGTGGGAATGTATTGAAAAGGATTGAGAGGGGTATAACGGGATTGCACGGCGGTTGGAAGGGTCTGAGAGTTTGAGGGATTAGAGTACAGAAGGGTTGAAAGGTCTAGCAGGGAATTGTAGGTGGTTCAGATCTATTTAGACGGTTGTGGAAGGGCTTGCAGGCAATAATAGGGGTTTATTGGAGGCTCGAAACAGCTTAGTTGGGTTTGGAAGGCCTCTGGATCCCTTATTATGAGATATCAAGGGATGTACTCCTATCTGTTCAGAGATATTGGTGACAGGTTTGCGTAGAGATGGTGGGAGAAGTTGGGGCACGTACACCAATATGTAACAGATTTTTCTTTATATTTCATTCAAATAAATCATATTTAAATCAGTAATATTGATACTAAATTGTTTATTGATATTTATATTAAGTGAAGAAATATAGGTAAAGTAAAATACAGTAAAAATAGAATGCATTCTTGATTATGAAGCTGTCAAAGTCAATAATAATGTAGGTATGTAATTTCAGTTGTTTGTGTCAAATAGATATTTCATATTATTAATAATGTTGAATTTTATCTATAATAATAGCTAGAGTCCATTGTCATGTTGTCCAAAAATAGTACATAAAGTAAAAAAAAAAAAACGAAAAGTCACAAGTAACGTTTTTTTTTCATATACACAATATTTAAGAAGAGGCTAAATATAGTAATATAATTTTGTTTTTCTAGGGTTGTTCTATATAAACATTCCATATATTTTGAATTTATATTTGATAATTAGTAATTTAAGCTAGATAGTGATATTGCAAGACAGATAACGTTTTAAAGAATATGTCCCGTTTTGAATCAATCATTTTAAAGTTGTCTGACAGTACATAAATGGTTAATGCGCTTTTTAGTTTTCAGAATTCAGTCATCTAAATTCAGACGCTGAAAGCGTGAGGCCAAGTCAAAGTGGAATGTATGGCTAATAGAATGAGGTCCATTTTTGTATCACTTATTTTAAGTTACGCGTCGCTTCGCTTTTCAAAATGTGTGGTACACAAATGAACTTTATTCTTTGAGCAAGTCGTCAATCTACACTTTGTCTCGCACTTACGCTTTTTGCGTCTGAATTTAGATGATTGAATTTAGCCTAGTGTAGTAAACCCATTAGTGAAATGTTTCCATAAAACTCATTGCTAATCATTTTATTAAGATACATATTGCCTACAAATATGAAATCGATCATAGTTTGCTGAAATAAAATAAAAATAAAAATTATTTGTCTTGTAATGCAAAAATTATAATTAGGAGAAATAAGTGTGTTTAGCTTTTTGGGGATGTGGCATTTATATTCTTTCGATTTTATTTTGGACAAGGTATTTTTTCCTAAATTTTAAATTTTGTTAGTTTTATTCTGTTGATTACACAATTATGTGAAAGATTTATTTTGCTGTAATGCAAAAAAATCTCATTTTGTTGTCTGCAAAATAGATTGTTTTTGTCACAATATTGGTAGCTCAAAATGGCTCAAAATTTGTTTATCACATTTTTACGTTTTTTTTTTCTAATATTATTCAATTTATTATTTTAGTGTTAGAATTTATTACGATTAATATTTAGAGATATTTTTTTTACAGAGATATTTAATATATTTGCAAATCGTATATTATGCTTTGAAGTGTATTTGAATTTATTGCAACAATATTTTGCCCAAAAAAAAAGATTTATTGGAGGAGATTTTTGCGTAGGTAAAATAAATAAGCTGGCATTTCGCTTCTAATACTGATTGATGTGCTTTCAATCATAGTGTGTTGATTTCTTTTATAATTCATTAAAGTGTCCCAAAAAAAAAGGCAAAAAAATTGCAAAAAGATAAAAAAAAAAAAAAATCTTTTTGTATATAAAATGGGTTAGCTCTTCTATCTATATCCTAGATCAAAATGCTAGAATAAGATCGACGATGGAGCAAGCTAACCCAGAAGAAATAAATTGAAATTAAAACTGAAAAAAAATCTACAAAAAGAAATACTCAGTAAAATTGACACTTTAGTGAATTATCCATTTATTAGATATTACAATAATGTATCTACTGAAATAAATATATTAAAAAACATTTGAAAAACGAATAACCCATCTATTTTTCGAAGCTTCTCTCACAACGAAATGCTTTTGAGACTTTTTCAATACTCATTTATTCTAAAAATATTAAGCTGTCACTGGTTTTGTGTTTTATTTTGTAATGTGACTAATAAAATAATGTTTTACAGTGGGTGGACGCTAACAACGACGAGGTAAATAATCTTTTTTCAATATCGATTTTGTTCATAATCGATATTTTTTAACAATCCCCCTACACACTAAAATATTCTTTCGGGGCTTTTTATCTTTCTTCTTCAATATTTTCTTGGTATCTTCTTTATTTCTTCTATCGTGTCTCTTCTTTCCGTTGTCTTTGGCTCTTGGACTTCGGTTTCGGAATATATTTTTGTTTTTGTTATAAAAGGTGTCGTCGCTTTTTTTGTTATTGGGGTCAAACTTTTTTTATTTATTTTTAAAATAATTGGTACTGTAAAAAATTAAACAAGTCACAGTGTCATGTCTCCAAGTGATGATCCATTATAAAAGCACAGGCTTTTAAAAATATCTTCCGCTTTGGAATACATAAATTTTAAATTAATATTTTTGTCACTTAACATTGTCTAAAATTAATATTGACATGAGCATCCGATTGAATGGGTTGTAACTTTCGTGAACTTAATTATTTTTTATTTTATTTTTAACAATAGCAAAGCTTTTACTAAAATTTAAAATTTCAACGGCATTTCGCAAAAATGCCACTAAGTTATGTTGTATTTTTTTTTTTTTTTTTTTTTTTTTTTATATTAAAGACATGCATTGGCAGGATGAAGTTTAAATGTTTTCGTAATGAGGATTTCCCAATTTCAAAATTCACCATCAGATGGCGCTTTTCTGAAGTAATGTCCGAAAATACTAACGTAGCGGACATGACCAACTACTGTATAACCTAACCTACAGAAAATATTTTCTAAACTACTGAACCAATTTTAATGAAACAAAGCTAAGAACTATCTCAATTAAACTGGCTACCAAATAGAGAAAACCACACCGAAATCGGTCCATCCTTTCGGGAGCTACGATGCCGCAGAAAGATACACAAAGCTACAGAAGTAATTTTTTAATATTTACTACTACTAACGGGGCTTTATTTTGACATCAGGTCTCGCGTACAGTGGCGCCATCTGGTGGTTTTTGAAATCATGAAAACCCTCTGAAAAATAAAACTTAACTTGGTGGCATGAGTTTACCCTGGTTATTTATAAGTCTATTGAAAGGGGTGACAAGACTATAAAATAAAAAAATCTTGATGTATCTTTGATATTGTAAAATGGCGTACAAAAAGATTAGCTTTACAATTTCTGAGATGCATATAAGATTTTTCACAATTTTAAATTAATATTTAATAAATCGAAAACTTACTAATGTCATGACATTTTTGTGTTCATGAAATGAAATATTTTGTCATTTTTCAGTCGTAAATTTTGAAATTTTTTTGAAAATTTTGAAAATAAATTTCTTATAGAAAGTTATTTAGTAGGTTTATTCATATGCTAAGTTTTCAGGTACAATCAATTGGTAAGTTTTTAAGTTAAACACGATCTGTCACCCCTTCTACGATTATATTTAAAAAAAAAAGACATCGAGTCTGTACAGTGTTGCGAGCAAGGAAATAGAAAAAAGTATTAGTAGAAAATGTTGCCACACGAGAACAGTTCCCACCCTGCACATACCTTGTTTTTTTTCTTCCTGATTTTTTTTTGTAATCCTTGTCTAAAAACTCGTCGCTTTTTTTTTATTTTTGTCGTGTAAAGTTCATTAAAATAAAAAATAAATATTTAAATTTAAAAACAAAAATGCAGTATTAAAGAGAAATAGGGCTTTTTGTAATTTTTTCAACGCTTATGCATGGGAAATGTATTTTCTGCTTTAAAAATAAACTGTACATGCTCGATGACTTGCCAGGTAATAGAAGAGCCAACTTTTTTTTCTATTCTTTTTTTTACGCTATTCATTTAACAATTTATCTATATAAATTGCGCACCGCATTCTGCACAATATTATATCTTTTTCCTCAATTAAAATGCACATACTCCTTTCTAAAACCACCAACCAAATATATAAATGCCACACCTACCCAACTAATCCAAAAAAAAAAAAAAAAAAAAACCCTTTTTTTTCAAACCCCAAACCGAGGCAACATTTATACTAATGCCAAGCTTCTCTTTCCTTTCTCGGGTGCGTTCATAACGTGCGTTATAACGCGTCGGATACGGTAGTGGGTGCAAGACGGGTCGCCCGCGAACTCCAGTACTCCCGTGAAGATACACACGCTTCAGTTCGTACCGAAGAACACCAACCCTAAGGAGTTCAAGGCTTTGCAGCAACAGGTATGTTTGTTTTATTCATATTCATAAAATATAGCCTATGTTACTCGCTGATAATGCAGCTTTAGAATTTTAAAAATCTGGTAAATAGTTTTTGAATTCATCCATTACAAACAAACAAACCGATAATCAATTAAATCTTTTCTCTTTATTGTATTAAAATATAGATAAGTTACCCTAATGAACGCCTGTGATCATAATAATTAAAAAAAAAAAAAAAAGTTTATTTTCTTTTTACAAATTTTCTTAAAACTATACACTGTGATTGAGATCTTCTTTTAAGCTTATTAGCCTGTGTTAGAAGATCTCGCTCTTCCTTATCTTAAATTATATTTTATATATAAAATAATAATATATATAATATAAAATATGAGTATACTCGTATAAGGTAAATAAACCAATTAAAAAAATTTTTAAAGTATGTAGAAGAAGCAGGTGTGCGTGAGTATGTGCCTGTGAGTGTGTGTGTGTGTGTGAGAGTGATCATAAATATTACATTAAATTCATTTATTCGAATAATGAAATACATTGTATTTAAGTGTATATAAGTGTCAAGGTTAACTAGCAGACAAGAGAGAAGAGTATAGATCGAGACCTTTTACTTCTATAGTAATAATATTATAGAGAAGAATAGTTTGTATTTTATAGTCCATTCGCGATGAGAAAATAGTGAGTCATCGTTGCTTAGCCCCGCCCTTCGACCAATCGGGTCGCAAGACTTAGAAAGCCAAGTTCACAGTGACCAGTTGACGGCAGGAAATAATAAAAATGAATACCTCGCAATGAATTTTGCACAATACTCGATATTGCTACCACCGCTCGTTAAATAACTCATTTCGGCCTATCCAAGGTAAGGTTAGCTGGAAGAAATCCCGTATGGGATAAGCCCACCTTTGCAATGTATATTTATTTTCTTTTGTTATTGTTCCTTATGTAGTTATACGCAATAAAGAGTTTACATACATACATACCTTGCCGGCTGGAATAAACAGCAAACACTGGACTGGCTGCTAAGCAAAGGGATAGCCTTGACTTTTTTTAATTTGACACGATTAAGTTGATTTTTATCCATTAATAAACACATGCCCAATTGTACAAAACTTTAGGCAACACTTATGTTGATTTAAAATATTCTTAACAAGAAAAAGCGTTACTCCAACACCAACCTTAAGTGAAAATCAAGCCCGCTAAGTCACTCTTCAACATTACGACAATTTCGTGACTCCTAAATGCTTGGGAACATCTTAAGGCAACCTAAGAGACACAATTAAGATCTCTTTTCGACTCGACCCCACCTTCAGATAAAGGACAACCGCCGCGCTGACAAGATAAGCGCCGGCCCCCAGTCCCACATCCTTGAAGGCGTCACCTGGGACGAAGCCAGCAAGCTGGTCGGCGAAGACGCCGCCAACACCCACACTGGGGACCATGTCGTGCTGATGGGCGCGGCTTCCAAGGGGATCATACAGCGCGGGTGAGTGGCTCATAGCAAACCCCATACTACATGGTGACACCCATATGCGGCTACACCTACCCACATTACACACCCATGACACACCACCACTCTAAGGGATCAAGCAGCGCGGTAGAGTGCCTCATAGCCATACCCATACTACATAGCGACACCCATATGCAGCTACACCTACCCACTTACACACCCATAATATATGCACACACACATTAGCACTTTCAACACCCACATCTTATAACAGACTACATCACAAAACACTCCTACACAACACACATAACACTAGTTTCACACACGTCGGGCCCCAGTCCCACATCCTTGAAGGCGTCACCTGGGACGAAGCCAGCAAGCTGGTCGGCGAAGACGCCGCCAACACCCACACTGGGGACCATGTCGTGCTGATGGGCGCGGCTTCCAAGGGGATCATACAGCGCGGGTGAGTGGCTCATAGCAAACCCCATACTACATGGTGACACCCATATGCGGCTACACCTACCCACATTACACACCCATGACACACCACCACTCTAAGGGATCAAGCAGCGCGGTAGAGTGCCTCATAGCCATACCCATACTACATAGCGACACCCATATGCAGCTACACCTACCCACTTACACACCCATAATATATGCACACACACATTAGCACTTTCAACACCCACATCTTATAACAGACTACATCACAAAACACTCCTACACAACACACATAACACTAGTTTCACACACGTCGGGCCCCAGTCCCACATCCTTGAAGGCGTCACCTGGGACGAAGCCAGCAAGCTGGTCGGCGAAGACGCCGCCAACACCCACACTGGGGACCATGTCGTGCTGATGGGCGCGGCTTCCAAGGGGATCATACAGCGCGGGTGAGTGGCTCATAGCAAACCCCATACTACATGGTGACACCCATATGCGGCTACACCTACCCACATTACACACCCATGACACACCACCACTCTAAGGGATCAAGCAGCGCGGTAGAGTGCCTCATAGCCATACCCATACTACATAGCGACACCCATATGCAGCTACACCTACCCACTTACACACCCATAATATATGCACACACACATTAGCACTTTCAACACCCACATCTTATAACAGACTACATCACAAAACACTCCTACACAACACACATAACACTAGTTTCACACACGTCGGACCCCAGTCCCACATCCTTGAAGGCGTCACCTGGGACGAAGCCAGCAAGCTGGTCGGCGAAGACGCCGCCAACACCCACACTGGGGACCATGACGTGCTGATGGGTGCGGCTTCCAAGGGGATCATACAGCGCGGGTGAGTGACACACACCACAGTCTCATAGTCAAACTCATACTACATATCCACCTACTAAGTTACAGCTACAGTGACTTATTGCATGTCCACCCTCACACACCTGCATAAATCATCCACCCACATTACACATTAATACACTCCCACAACACACCGCTATACACATCTGGTACACACTCCCACACCAAACCACGTACACCCAGATCCACACACCCACATATACACTCCCATGCACACACGCGTCGGCCCCCAGTCCCATATTCTCCAGGTGCTGATGGGCGCCGCCTCCAAGGAGATGATGGTACCACCCACCCACGTACTCACGCCCATACACTACACAAACCTTCCCCCAGTCGCATGTCCTGGAGGACATGACCTAGGAGGAGGGGATTGAGTGCGAGAGAGGGCGAGGTACTAGCTGCACACTTACACAGCCTCGTCCAGAGAAAACCTCATTTCACAACCTTAGTATTATCGTAGTCGGTTTTCTAGCAGAAACCATGACGTGTCATTAAATAATCTTGATTTAGTGCTGTATGTACAAAAGGTTTCAATGCGAATTTATAATGTAATTCATTTCTGAAAACAATGACTCATAAGCACAATATTTAATAGCAAAAGTCAGCTTTCAGATAACTAATATGTATTTTGAGTCATTATTGCCCGAAAGTCTTTTCTTTTTTAACTCTCTCCTTTTTGTTAAAAATTTTATAATATCGTTTCGCAATAATCACTGATTATGAATCGTAATGCATGGGTTTTATAATTTTTTCAGAAAAATACGAATAGTTTAGAGTCTCTATTTTTAATATTTACCTCTGTTCTAGGCGACACACTCAAAGTCAAAGTTTCTTTATTGAGTAGGACATTACATATCTCTTTCAATCGTCAAAGAGGTGGGGGTAGGAAAGTAGGAAGGAAACACACGACAAAGGCCGTACCGACAATACCAGACAGAGCCCGACAATGCCAAGCAGAGCCGGTCCGCTCTATTCCGCGGTCACTGTATAACATATCTATCCATTGGCCTAACTAACCTATCGTCCATCTCCCACCCCCCCAGCTACCAGCACAACGCGACCATGTACAGCGCACCGTACGCGCGCAACCCGTTCGACCACGTCTCGGATCGCGAGATCGACGAGTACCGACGCACCGTCGAGCGGAAGCAGCGCAGCGACTGTGAGTGACAGATACACATATACATACATGTACACTCACGATCGTATCCCACAGGGGTAGGCAGAGACTATCGAGTGCCACACGCGATACTGACACATCTCTATATGCAAACATTATTCCTAAATAAATAAATCTGTTTTGCCTCATGTGTTCAAGTTCAATCCATAAAACATAATTTATTTATTTATTTATTTATTTGGTTCACCAACAGTTTGTACACAAGATACATAGGTATAATCTATTTAAAATACATTTTGTAGTCTAGGTTTAAGTGTAAAACCAATTATAGGTAAACACATCATGTTTTATTAATCATTGATAACTAACTGGACATCCTAACGACAGCAGTGAGTACTTTTATACTAAGGTAAGTTAAAACAGAAATAAGTAACTAATTTAAGGTTAGGTAGGGTTAATAGTACAGATGAATATTATAAAACAAAAATAACGTAAGATTCAAATATGGTAAACTTGAACTTTACTATATCCATTTACAGCGCTTCTTCGCGATCTAAAGCGCATTTGCGTCGAAAGCATGCCTGAACAAAGTGGTCTTAAAACTAATACTCTTGAGGTGGAACAAATCTACATCCGTCGCTCCGCACAAATGATTGTATTCCCGACACATTCTGGGGACTGTGGAGTGCAGGCCCAAGTTAGTCTTATAAAACTTGATGGTAAAGGTTCTTTTGTCTACGACGCGGCTGTGTATTCGTGGAACATTGAGGTTCAACTGTTCAATCAGTTGAGGACAGTTGACCAGACTGTTGGCGATTTTGTATAGTAACATCAAATCAGCAATCCAACGTCGCTTCCTAAGTGGTATCACTTTAAAAAAGGCACAGCGTTCAGAGTAGGAAGATAGAGAATGTTTTTTTCCTTGGTGGATTGACAAATAATAAAGAAATCTTCTCTGTACTTTTTCGATCCTATCTATATTGCATCTGCACTGAGGACTCCACACACTAGAGCAATATTCCAAGTTGCTTTGAACTAACGAAAAGTAGGCTATCTTCAAAGCAGATACTGTTCGAAATTTCTTGCAATTACGCCACACGAAACCTAGCATCCTATACGACTTTTTAACAATTTCATCCAAATGCAGATTGAAAGAAAGCCTACTGTCGAAGATAACTCCAAGATCTTTAATACTTTTTACTTCATCCAGTACCTTGTTTCCGATTTTATATGTCGTCAAAATGGGTAATTTTTTCTTTGTAAATTTTATATGCATGCATTTATGGATATTTAAATGTAGTTGATTAATTTCACACCAATCATACACATTATCTAGATCTTGCTGGAGTAAGAGTGAGTCTGAAGAGTCCTCGATAACCATGTACAGTTTTAGATCGTCGGCGAAAAATAAAAATTTTGAATGGGTGATCCGAGATGCCAAATCGTTAATAAATATGAGGAACAGTAGCGGACCCAAATGTGATCCTTGGGGAACCCCAGAAGTGGCCACAAATGTGTCCGACACGTACCCACAAACTGCTACTTTTTGTGTGCGAGATGACAAGTATGATTTCATCCAACGAAGTACACTACCACAAACTCCCACTCTGGACAATTTCAAAATAAGCAAATCGTGATTCACTCTATCGAACGCCTTGCTTATATCAGTGTATACTGCATCGACTTGACGCCCTATAATCATCATTGTAGCCCATAAAAGTCCAATGCAGTACTTAAAGAAAGAAAGAAAGACATTTATTTACACATAGCACCGACACAATATTAGTTACATAATTGCAAAAGGAAACATTAATAATAGGAACATTTAATCAATGCGTAGCCTCCCATGCCACTGTCGGGGCCGCGGCGGCCAGAATAAATGGTACCAACTCACCATATGCTGTGAGGAGCAAGAAGCAACTCACATCGTTGGTATTTATTTATTTATTAAATCTTCATGCACAAAATAGTACAGTGGCGGACTTAAAGCTAAAATAGCCTTATCTACCAGTCAACCAGGAGATGATGGATAAAGAAAAAGGTAGGCGGTGCAAGAGAAGCTACTAGACAAAAAGAAGGAGGGGAACCGTTTATGCAACTATAACCAAACCAGAGATAATGTTCAGATAAATAGATAGATAACTAAAAATAAAATAATATAAATAAACGTAGTGAGTGGGTAATATAGCAAGAATACATAACCATATAAATAGTATACGAGTAAAGGGGAAATAAGCTCAGTCAAACAAGGGGGAGATAGGAGACAAATTCGTGAGCCCCAACACTAAAGATCCTTCAGATAATGCTCACGAACAGCTTTCTTAAGGTATTCTGTAGGCCACATATGCTTTATTCAGTATACTTACGGCCTCTCCCGCGAAAGGGGAAGCTGTTGCCATAATCTCCACGCTTGGCAGGCGGGTTGGAGATCGCAGTGTTAAAAATATAACAATGGAAAACGCTGCTGTCCATTTCCCAGCCTACGGAGACTCTAGATATTTTGCCTCGATAGCATTAGTCGCCTTGTACGACACCCGCGAGTGTAAGGGGTTGGTGCTATTCTACTCTGCCGGACACCACACGGCCAACATTCTCCTGGATAAAACATTAAAATTATTAGTTGCTCGCAATAGAAAGGTGTTCTTTCTTGTTCTTGAATGTTCTTTGTTTCCTTTGATGTTTGCATGTACATATGTAAACTCTTTGTTGCTTAATAAATACAGTAGTTACAAAAATAATTTTACAAAGCAAAGGCGCGCTTATTCCACAATGGGATTTCTTCCAGCCAACCTTAAACCGTCTGAAAGGACATCTAAGAAGCGGTGGAGGCAATATTGTGGTCTTTAATTGAATCATATCTAAATCTACAACTAATTATGTGAACATTATTGTTTATGTTTTAAACTAACGCGGTAATTATCACATATACGTCTAAAACTTCTACAATCTCCGACATATTTACAACGCTGTCGTCCCATCCGCAGACGACACAGACCTGTCGGAGTCTGAGGCTCTGTCGGCGGCTCAGATCACTTCCCCCGCCAGCCAGCCATCGGAGACAGAGGAGGAGTCACGGGACGGTATGTAGAAGTAACTGATTTCAACCCCCGACGAAAATATAGGGGTGTTTGACTTATGTGTCTGTGTATCTTTTGTGTAGCGAAATTACAGGCGTGAGGTATTCCATCTTAGACCATAAAAAAAAAAAACATCTTAGCGTTAATGTCCCGGTTGTGCTCTCGAGAACGAGGGCTCGGGGTCCGCCTTGACCATGATCCAGGATTGGGCAGGTCAGATAATTACAGTGGAGCGACTGCCATCTGACCTCCATGACCCTGCTGCCAGGGGAACCTGACCAGATTGGATCATGGTTACACATCCAGTCGCCTGAATGTGCAGGTTTCATCACGATGTTTTCCCTCACCGTAAGAGCATCGGTTAGTATTCAACTAATGTACATAACTCAGAAAACAGTCATTGGTACATGGCCGGAGCGGGATTCGAACCTGGGACCTCTAGCTTACGAGTCAGATACTGTAACCGCTCGGCCACCGACGCTCTTAGTCCATGACAGAAAAAAATTAAATAATGCAAATACTAAATTATAAAATAATATTTCTTTTAATGAACTGATATACCATCTTAGACCTCACAGTGACAACGCACCTGCGGTTCTGCATTTTTGCTGCCTGCAACCTAAATGCTTAACGAGTGGCGACCTCATTGCGGTGCTAAACGTTCGACTAACTTTAAAGTTCGACACGGTCACCCAGTTTTCGGACTCTGCGAACTTTGCTTAACCTCGATTACCGGTCGCAAGCATTTATGCGGTACGGTGCGGGTATTTATTTGAGACGATAGCTAATTAAAACATCGTGAGGGAATCTGCACATGATCCGACCTAGTCAGGTTTCCCTGTTAACAAGATCACAGAATACAGACCGCCAGTCGCTCCCAAATCCTGGATCACGGTCTAGGGCGGACCGCTGGCCCTCGTAAGCGAGCTGTGATATTGGGTTTTTATTATTAATTATTTGTAGGACACTCAGCTGCAGAGAGGCATGACCCCCTTAGCATACATTAAATGTATTGTATGCTGGTCCGAACCCCACTAGCATACAATAAATTTATTGTTATGGCATATGTATCGTCTCACTTTGCAACTGACTGTACATATCTTATTCTATATACCCACAGAAACGGTGAGGGAAAACATCGTGATGAAACCTGCACATTCAGGCGACTGGATGTGTAACCATGATCCAATCTGGTCAGGTTCCCCTGGTAGCAGGGTCATGGAGGTCAGATGGCAGTCGCTCCACTGTAATAACCTGACCTGCCAAATCCTGGATCATGGTCAAGGCGGACCCCGGGCTCTCGGTTTCGAGAGCACAACCGGGACATTAACGCCAAGATGATTATTATTTATTTTTTTACCCACAGAACACCGCGTCCTGAGAATAGAAACCAAGCAGGTGCCGATCCGAAGCCAGCCGGAGGTCGTTCTTAGCGACGGTAAGTCGATTTTTCTTCTTTTTTATTGACCTACCCTATTTTAGGCTGTTTTTTAAAAAATGTCTAGATTATTTCAAATTAAAATGAGAAAATAATTTTCAATGTAACAGCAGTCATGAATCTTTAAAACTTATGTCCAAATTCAAATTTAAGGTCCTTGTGGTATTGGGTCCTTGCCTATGAAAACTGCGTATTGTATGGCGAACATTATGGAAACTAATTTTCAACCAAGCAAATTTTAAGTTTTTTTGAAAGCGGCAAATTCGATTGCAATGAAACTTTGTACTACCCTCTTCATAAAATTACACCAATTTAAAGAGGAATAATTGGCGACCACTGAAAAGGGGTGTTTTCAAATCCATATAAAAAATTAGAAAATATTTTAAATTTAATTCTAGGCACCTATCGGTATCTAAACTTATTCAATTTTCGAAATGAAGTATTAATTTTGATAACAATATGTACAATAAAAAATATTTGAGCGAATATATACATGCGAAAACGCCAATTTCATAAGTAAGGGCCCAATATAATTATTTTTATAACAATGGACCTACCTTACCTTCGAAATGAGGAATTTGCTGTGAATATGTACTTATTTCTATTACCTTTATTTAGTTTATGAACACAAATATAAAGTAGACATATTCTTATTTAAGACAGCTGCTGTACTAAAGTGATATTTATTCTGTAGTTATTTTTTTTTTCTAAATTGGCATCTTACTTTTCGAACGCACGACCTGCATGGTTGAAAGTGTATGGTTTTTGAATGGTTTTCAAAATTTGCATGCCTTTGTCACGACAACATTGTACATAGATATCGACTATCATGTTTTTTCTTAAGTATTTTAGTTGTGTTTCTCAATTTTGGGTTTTGGAGAATCTGTACTTACATTGTAATGATGAAAAGTATTTTTTTTGCTCTCGTAACACACGGCAGGGTTGCCTGGAAGAGATCTCTTCTAGAGATCCCAGAGAGTCCACTTTTTACAAAAGTGGACTTATCCCTAGAAGAGATTCTCTTAGGTATATAAAAGTTTGTGAGGAATCGAAGAATCAGTCGTCTCAACTGATGGCATATGGTTTTTTTGTGCACCTACTGTGGTCACTTTCTCCAAATCCAGGATTGAAACAATAATAGATCTAGTTTAGTTTAAGCATGTTCTTTTAAGCACTGGACAGTGGACATGGCACATAGCTAAATTTGAAAATATTTTATAGGGATATCAAATTAAACATTTCAAAGTCTACAACCTACAGATTTGTTAAATAGGTTGTCTTCCTTAACAGGAGTGTCCCCCGAGGGCGCTCCATACAAATGTAGATGATCAGATTTCCAATATTACGGTATCAAAACGAACGAAATTTTGTAGACATGATCCAGAAATCAGTATCTATGCTTGGATATTATCAGATTTTCGTTAAAATATATCCTTTCAAAGTTACACGGGATTTGAGATTGGAATTTCGGAACGACATATTGTCCGTCTGACAACCGCCCTTCCCTGTGAAATTTTACAGGAAAATTATATATTTTGGAATTAGGGGGGACATTTTGTTACTGAGTTCACGAAAGGACTAACATTTAAGTTCAAAGTCATTTATTTGTAACATAGGTGTGTATACATAACTTAGTTGTTATAAAGTTGAATGTCTCTCTATGTCTAGCCCTATTTCGGACATACTAATATGAAATTATTTATTTATTTAACAATTTATTGCACACAATATACAGTAAACAGAAATAACAAAAATGAAAGACGACACAACAGGCACTACTTATTTCTAAGAAGAAATCTCTTCCAGCAGGCCTATAGAAGAGAGACATGGTAGAGTATAGGGGATGAGACGTGCGCAATTGTAATAAAAAAAATTTATAAACTACATAAATTATGAATAAAATACTAAATACACACAATAGTATAAATATATAAAAATATACACATACACATATACATACTAAAATATATTTAGGTATTGTAGGACATTCAGGCACATATGGAAAGATAATGTTCTTTTACACGTTTCTTGAAGATTGCTATAGATTGACAATCACGCACTTCGTGCGGGAGAGAATTCCACAGTCTTGCGGCATGAACATAAATTAGTAGGTATATAAGCATATTTAGCACATTAATTAATTATTATTTACATATAATTTACACATTAATTATTTAACATATATTAAGCATACAATAGTTACCCACATGTGCCGTGTACCAAGTTCAGTGTCGTAGTGTTGTTTTTTATAAATACCTCCTAACTCCATACAGTGTTTTTGAATGCTGAGAGAGCTTCTGCCGACCGTACCAGAGGTTAGTTGTGTTTAGCGTTCGCGTTGTATCTAGCCCAAGGTTGTATTAGTACCGTGCTTGTGAATGTAGATGGCGGTAGTTACAGGGGTGCTTATTTACCGTAGGTGGGAAAAATGAATGGATATTTTGATTATTCTACTACTTAAAAATTCCAAGATTTCTTCTTACAAAAATCCATCACAATGTTTTTGACCGAATTTTTCGAATTGGTAATATTATTAACTGTAGTATATTTCTCGATACGAAAACGAACGTACCGCCATCTATGATCGCCAACACGGTATGAACTCTCCAGCATGATTCTGTGCATATTGCATGATTCTTTTAGATCCTTCGCTGCTTTTGGTGTACTCTTGGTGTACTTCTGTGTACTTTTCTAAAATTTTCTTTCTTTTATTCTATTCTTTTGAACACAATGAAGATTTTTAATGTTTACCGTTAATAGCTGTTCGGGTTTTGAAGACTGGTGGGTGATTGAATATGATAACAGTATCCAGTAGTTAACTATGGTACAACTTTGGATTCCTGTTTTCGAAAATAATCTATTCTGATTCATCAAGGTGTTCTTTTATTTTATTATCCGATTTTTACCAATTGTTGTTACTCTTTTTCTGTATGAGTGCATTCTTTATGCTATGTTCTATCTATACGAAGTCTTCCAAAAATATGACCCTTTTTAGTCTATGGTGTGGTTGTGTATATACATACCCAGATTCTGTAACATATTTCGATACGTTGGATGTTCTATTTGTCGATGCAGTACCATTATTATGTAACACGTTGTATTTTGACTAGATCAAAGATTAGAACCTATGCTTAGATAATGTTCCTTCTCTATTCGGATTCCTCATGCCAAAGGGTTGTCATCTCCTATACTTGTCACGGTACAATTATGTAATTTTTTCATTAGGACAGCTAGACTCTCCCTGCTATTCCATGAGACCATGTCACGCTGTCCTTGATCTGTCTTTCCAGTGTTGGCCTCTACAGCCATCAGAGACAGTGACACTGTTTAAATCATTTAAGGCCAATGATGATGACGATCTGTCTGAAGATTGGCCGAATCTTCCATTCAAATTCATTATATCTAATGGTTGTCACCTCCTATAACCTTGATACGGGCAGAGCCCCTTGGAAAGTAAACTGCAATGTGTCGCGGATCTGAAGATTAAAGGTATTATTTTATTTAGGTGCTAGGGTTTCGTTCACAGTGCCATCCGTTTTATGAAGCGTGTATTTTGCCACGGATCTTCAGTCTTGGGTTCTTTAGCATTAATTTAAAAACAAGGTCCAAAGGCGACACTGGACAAATCTGGTCCAACTTGGCCCGGATTTGCCCCACTTATAAAACTGATAGCGAACGATCGGGAGCGCGGTGGATCGTACAGTGTTGACCTGACTAATTAGTGGACATGACACTTTCACTATACATATGATCGGATTCGTTACCGCTGTTGGTATTGTTTTTACCTCGACATTTCGACGCAGTTGCATGCGTCATGGTTACGAGTAGACTAGTGCCGCATGCAACTGCGTCGAAATATCTAAAGTAAAAACAATACTAACTGTGGTAACTAACCCGATAATATCTGTAGTGAAAGTGTAGTGGATAACCATGAAAGTCTCAAAACCTGTATTAGTGGATATTATTTAACAATATAAAGAAGAGCGTCGGTGGCCGAGCGGTTACAGTATCGACTCGTAAGCCAGAGGTCCCGGGTTCGAATCCCGCTCCGGCCATGTACCAATGACTGTTTTCTGAGTTATGTACATTAGTTGAATACTAACCGATACTCTTACGGTGAGGGGAAATGTCGTGATGAAACCTGCACATTCAGGCGACTGGATGTGTAACCATGATCCAATCTGGTCAGGTTCCCCTAGTAGCAGGGTCATGGAGGTCAGATGGCAGTCGCTCCACTGTAATTACCAGACCTGCCAAATCCTGGATCATGGTCAAGGCGGACCCCGGGCCCTCGTGCGCGAGAGCACAACCGGGACATTAACGCCAAGATGAATAAATAATATTTAACAATATAAAGAAAACCAACGCTCCACGTTCACATAAAACATTTGTATCAAAACCATAGACGAACCACGCGACCCCAACCTCCTATCAGACGACGAAGTATTCCTCGATTCGCCAATCACGTCCGGGTTGACCTCGCCCACGTCGGAACTGACCGATTTGGCCGGCCCCACGTCGGGTTTGACCAGTCCCACGCCGACTGTGACCGGACCCACGCCGGCGATGCCGGTGCAGGGGCCTATAGTGATTAGGGCCCATCACGCACCGATGCAACAGACGGTGGTTAGAGGTGAGATGGGTGCGCTAGCGTGGGTGTGGGGGGCGTGGGTATGGGCAGGGGATTTGGGTCCATATGATAGCCACCGGCCGCCATCTGTAATGTGGCGGTGAACATAGAAAACTGTATTATTGGTCTAATATTTGTTTCAGCTATAAGGTTGTTTTGTCCTGCTAGGTCGTTGGTTGTTGGTCTATACATGTGTGTTATTCCATCATTTACCATTCAGTGTTGTCCTATAGTTGTGTTTATCCTATTTTATCTAAGAATATTAAATATAGTTTGAAGATATCCCAATTTCATTGTGTTCAAATACTTCATGTACCATTCTGTTTTCTGTATATACTTAACTAAAATATTACTTTCATTTCTCAACTTGTCCTTGCTTGAATTTGCGCTGCTTGCACCAAATTTTTAAACGCATTTAAGCTGATACTTAAATAAGAAACTTCATACAAAAATACTTTAAATGTAATTCTTAAATGTGTTTAAGAATTTGGTGCAAGCGGGGCTTTAAAGCTTAATATACTTACTATGTTGACGCAACGATCCAAAAGTTTTGGCCTCCGACGCTAAGATGTAAAGCTTAGCCTACCTATATTTAAATAATATCAAATTCTGTAATTGTCACTTTCTACCCTTTTGGGAAGAATTTGGAAATTTTGATGGAAATCTCGATTAAGTTAACGTTGATGATTGGACTTATTTTGAATAATTTTGAGGTAAATAATCAATAATGTTGTCGCCTAGAAATCGACGATGAACTAGATTAGGTATTTAATTCCCAACCAATCTTCCAAATCAATCCATTCAACATTTGTATTCAAAATACACTCATCGAAGATTATATAGGGTATATTTTGACTTTCATTGGCACTCCACCTTTCCTAACATTTCCTTTCCTACCCTATTCGTTACTAACATCCGCACAATGTCATACGCAGGTACAGCTAAGCTATCACCCGAGCTCGCCGATGCGTTGTCCACCAGCAAGCGATCCGTTCACGACTACCCTCGTTCCACGAATTTCGATAGCGTCGTTAAAGTCTACGGGTCACCCGAGACTGGCGACAAAAAACTTAGCCACGATCTGAGTCTAGATTTCGTTGACAATGACATTGAGAGTAAAAGAGAACATCCTAAATGTAAAGTCAGTCTCAATACGCGGCTAGAAGTCAAATGTGATGCGTTAGATGTGTTCAATCCAGGCTGCAACAGCAGTAGGTCCAGTTTGTACTCGATCCCGTCTATAGAATGGGACGGTAGGTGTAGGTCGGAATACGTTTTGCGTACACAATCTCTACCTAGACAGAGGAGTAGAGAGAAGCAAGATCGTTTGTACAGGACTAGGTCGCACAGTGGTTTTGTCAACTCTCATATCAAGGACCCGGAACCGAAACACTTTCATCTACCGCGTTGTAGGTCCTGTGGCGCTGCTAGCTCTTCTTACGCATTGGAGACCGGGAAAGAGGAAAGGGGACGCAGGATACCCACGTCGCTGTATTTGTCAGTGGACAATATCCCGCAGAGGTGCCTTGACGAGGAGCTGAATATTGTCAAGGTTAAAGAGAGACAAGTGCCGGTGTTTAAGGTGGACAAGGAAAACAGTAATGACCTAGAATTCGTTGATAGTCAAGAGTTTAACGAGGACAACTACATAGATATTGGTAATAGTTTCTCTTCCGATAATCAGACTGTTATAGAGAAGAATGGGGCTTCCGATCAGGATGAAACTGTGAAAGATGACACTTTAAAAGCGGAAGCGAGTATAGTTTCAAATGAAACGGATACGTTATGTAGAGCGGAATGTGTTACTATAAAAGATGATAGTAACGGTTCAAATGTAGATGTGGACGCAACGATGTCAACGGAAGGCGAGTATCTAAGTTTCAGTGAAGATATGGACTTCGAGCATTCGGCATATGAAAGTCCTGTTAAAGATCTTGTCGAGAAAGATATTAGGGACTATTCCGTGCCAATAAACTTTTACTGTGAAGACTATCAGAAGAAAGAAGGGAGTCCCGTAAAATCGCCTTTCAAAATATTGGAAAATGTGAAGCAAAACCTATTGGAGCCAATTTTGGAAGAATCTAAAAGTTTTACGGCAGACGATTCGAGCAATCTCTCTGGGAATACTGATATTATTGGCTTAAATAGAGTTTCTGCAGATAACGCTGAAAAAATTGACAGCCAAATTGAGCCCAGAGAATTGTTTACGGCTGAAGTAAATGTATCGGTACTGATTGAACAATTCCAAGATAAAATAGACATTCCAGCCAATATCAATGAGCCTAACATTGGTGATTCCTTTGAACACAAGCGAAGTAATGAAGGTAATGATGAAGAGGAAATAGAATTAGCACAACATTTCCCAGATATATTAAGCGATAATTTGAATAAGTCTAATATGGGGAACTGTATTGACTACAAGGGAAGTAATGCGATGGAATTAGAAGAACCGGAATTGGCGTTACATTCTTCAGAAAACGATAATTTAAATAAATGTAATATTGTAGATAAAGAGAGTAATGCAACTGAAGAGCAAGAAATAGAAGAAAAAATGAACTTTCCGGCGATTATCATTGAATCCCATATTGGTGATTCTATTAAATACAATGAATGTAATGAAGATGAGGAGGAAATTGAATTAGCACAACATTTCCCAAATATTGCAACCGATATTTTAAATAAATGTACTATAGGTGATTCTGTTGAAATTGAAGATAGTAATACAACCGAGGTGCAGGAAACGGAGTTGGCAATACATTTCCTAGATAAAATGAACGATATTCAATCGAACAAATATGATATTACTGACAAGATTGAACACAGGGAAAATATCGCAACTATTGGTGACTCTGTTGAAAACAAGAATAGTCTTACAATTGAGATACAGGAAACGGAGTTGGCAATACATTTCCTAGATAAAATGAGCGATGTTCACTCCAACAAATTTGATATTACAAACAAGATTGAACACAGGGAAAATAACGCAACTGGTTACTCTGTTGAAAACAAGGATAGCAACGCAACCGATGTACAAGAAACAGAGTTAGCAATACATTTTCTTGATAAAATTAACGATGTTCAATCGAACAAATATGAAATTATAGACAAGATTGAACACAGGGAAAATACCGTAACTGTTGGTGACGCTGTTGGAAACAATGATAGTAATGCAACCGACGTGCAGCAAAAAGAGTTGGCAATACATTACCCAGATAAAACGAACGATGTTCAATCGAACATATTTGATATTACAGACAAGATTGAACACAGGGAAATTAACTCAACCGAGGTGGCTGAAGCGGAATTGCCAGAACATTTTCAAGAAAAATTACAGGATCCTGGAGAATATGACATAAATGTAAACAACAATATTCTTGATGAAAGCATTAATGTTATAGTTCAAAACTTCATTGACGATCTTCTGGATAGGGCGATATCAATTTTTCAATTAAAGATAGAAATAGAAAATTGTCCCGATAAAGTGACAGTGGACATATTAGAGAAGGAATGTGTGGAAAAGCAGGAAAGTTTCGTTGTATGTGATGAGGATGATACTGTTACCTCTGATGTAGAACGTGTTTCTATGATCGCTGTTCAAACTGCTTTAGAGATTTATTCCAATAGTGAATCGGAAGGTGTAGAACAGGATGCTGTACATTTAGAGCAAGATGTAGTAGTCGAGACAGTAATTGATAACGTTTTTGAAATACTTTCAAACAATGCGTTACTTGTAAGTGGTGAGACATATCACAAGGACAGGTGGAGTGCAGCCAGCTTAGCAAGTTCTAGTTTAGAAAGGCGCAGTTTTGATACTACCATTGAGTTCGAGAAGAACGAAGCAATAGTAGAAGTCATTGCATTACTTTTGAAAAAAGTTGACACCGAAACTAACAGAGGCATTCTAGATAATGTAACTAAAAACAAAGATATGATAATAAATTTGGACTCCAAAGAAACTTTAAAAAGTATGGATATTGAAAGTTCTGAAGAATCAGAAGCCACTACCGTTGATACAACAGATAGCGACTGCCGGTTTGACAACTTCGATAATTTCTCGATCTCCAAAATTATACAAGATATAGAGCGAAGTGAATCGTTACTATTCGCATCTGATATTAGCGATTCAGATAGCATTGACTCTTTAAAAGTGATCGAAGGATTTGTCTACTATATTTTGGATCAGGTGTACTTTAGAATAGCGAGTAAAGATAATCTGAAAATAGAAAAGAGCGCCAAGAAAGTGGTTACTATAGTCGACCATGAAGATATACTATACACAGCTTTACCTATATGGTCTCACAGTGGAGTTACTCCACAGAAAATGTATGAAAACCATGACAAGCAGGAAGATGCAGCTGTTAGTGTCGTGGATTATATTGAGGCCAGTTTGTTTAATAAAGGCGGTCCAATGATTAAAGACGATGACGATGACGAATTATTAGTTACAGGTGGTTTCTTGGGAGTAAAATCTGTAGATTTGAAATTAGATGAACACAACCTTAATGAAATGCGAAATATTTCGGCACCCACTAATTCGGAACAAAGCATTATTGATGATGAACCCGTGTGTTGTGGTATATGCTTAAACATAAACACAAATGTGACTTCTGACACTTCGGTTGAAAGTGATTTGACTGATGTAGACAAAGTTACCACTGTCCATCAAACAGAGATTGTAAAAGAATTTAGATCTTGTAATTTAGATAATCCCAGCACAGAAACTATGAACTCTATTGCTGTGGTAGTGAATCAAATGGATTTTCAAAGCGCTATTGATAATGATAATTTCAATAAGGAGAACGCTAATATTGTAAGTTCAAATATTTCTCTTCAATTCGTTACCGATCTCAAAGAGGCTAGTGAGTATACACAGTCAGAAACTTTACATAAATATAATAGTGACCACGAAAGCAAATATGTGTACGAGAAAGTCACCTATAAAAGTATTGATTCGACTGAATCCATAATAATAATTGACGATGTAAATACAGAATTAATAAACGAAAACGCACAACATGAATCTGTAAATCACGTCAATATAAGTTCAGTTGAAGCTGTAGCTAAGACGACTACTTACGACGAATTTAATACAGTTAAAACGATAGAGAAAACAAATGGTGCCTTAAAAAGTGACCCTGCTGTTATAAATGTACATGATGTTCAAAATCTTGAAATTGCTAAGAAATTATCGTTTAACGATGATGATAAAGCAGAACACAGTCATTTTGTAGATCATGTATATACCGACGTAGTCACTGAAGAAGTTTATGAGAAACACGAGTTAGAACATAATAGGGATGATTTAACAGATGTAGCAGATGACTGCACAGAGGAAGACAGTTATGCCACGGCGGCTGGCGTAATCGAAGATATTCTTGAAAGATCATCGTCTTTGCAATGTCAAATATCATGTCTACATTGCAAGGAGCAGCAAGAACTGCGAGGTGCCGACGTCGACAACTTTCTAAACGAAACTTTTATCATAAAGGACGATAAAGAAGAGATGAACACAGCATTTGTCGAGACCAACGTTGAGTTTTACAGCAGATCATCGTCTCCTCGCGATTGTACGCCCTTCGAGATATGCAACGAATCTCCGATAAAGAATCCAAACGACAATTTCATAGGCAACGATTTGAGCGTTTTATACGAAAAGGACGATACTCTACTCGGATCGCCTTTCGTTAAACAGGCCCCAGTGATATCTATGTCTCAAATTGAGAACACTAGAGGCGTTAAATATTGGATATCTTTCGACGATAGTTTGACAGAAATTGAGCACCGTCCATTGTACAGGCCTATTAGAAGGCTAGACAATAAGATACCGAGCTTCTTCGCTATTGATCTTAACGAGACATCCGATTATGAGACAACTGAGTCTGATCATTTTTGGGATGTTCAAGACGGGAAAGACACGTTTAAAAGGTCCAGTGTGCTTTATAGTGTAGACGAAGCGGTTCCCACGCATGATAATGATCCCAGATGTAACACTAATGTAAAGGAAGACAGCTATGCGTCTTGCTCTTCAGTGGACTACAAAACCTGTGACTCAGAGTCGTTAGACAGTAGTGCACTTGAGAAGAAATTGTTATACGATTCAAGGATAGATTTGCACTCGAAATCTTCGAGGAGATATAACAGCTGGCCGCCTTTCGAGGAGACCTTGCTGTACAGGATCGTATCCAAGTTTAGGATGTCAGAGAGTTTTGATCCAAGCGAATTCGACGACGTGCAGTTTAATACCAGTTTGTGAAGTACAAACGAAAGAAAAATAAATTATTTCAGTTGTACGTATGTATCACATTGTTACATCGAGGGCTTACATATTTTTTTCACCGCTGTCTTCTCATTGGTCAAAATATCGCCGTTTTACTGGCTAAAATACAACCATACACTTTTGAGTGTTTGATTTTGATCAATGGCACGACTTATTTTGACAATAGATCGAACCACGCAGTCAGACAGACGCTAGTGGTGCTGTATAGTGGTTTAGCGGAATTTTCAACTCGCGTTGGCCCGTTCTAAATGCCTAATTTACATTCTTCTTCTTCAAAGTTCTTCAAGAATGGGGTGAAAAGGTTTTTTCGGGGTCGGCAAGACGTGGGCGATGCCCCTGGCATTGAAAACGGCCATAGGCTGCAGTGACTAGGGTAAAATTAAGGGTATTTAGTAGGGTAAAAAAATTGTCAAGGACGGGGACTTGTGACAGTGACAGTACACTGTACGATCGGTGTACACCGGTGTAGTTGCTCACTGTACTCGTCAACTTCGCTAATACTTCACACATTTGAATCGGAGCTTATCCGTGAACTTGTGATTTCATACAGTTGTAGCCAGTTGCCAACGTAGATGGCGTTGTGTAGAATTATCTAATGTCAAATTCAGTTGCCAACTGAGTTGGAAAATAGCCCTGCTGATGGCCCCTTTTTACGAATAGTAACATATACCATATTTGGGAAACATATTTGTTTCTTTGAATTTGAAAAAAATATATGAAGTCTGTTTTATATTTACCTAAAGATTAAGAGCTTTTCCGTTAATATACGGAGTTCAGTGGAAATATGAAAAGTTTAATGGAATTGTTATATTATGCGAAAATGTCTTGCAGCAAGGGTGGTCGTGATATTTATTTTTAAGGATTTTGGAGTTCTTTTTTTGTTTTAATGCATGTTATGTTTTTACTTTTACTGTACTCTTTTTGTCGTTTTTATGGTGTTCTGTGTCTTTCGCATTTGTAACTCACGTTTTTTCATTTGTTACTGTAGTAGAATGTGCTTTGAGCTAACCAGGAAAATTCGGTTTTTTATCTAGAGTTGAGTAAAAGTTAATATAAGAAATGTGAGTTGCAAATACGTCTGTATATTTGTGTAAGCATACACTGTTGCTAACTAACTGGGATTGGAGTTTCTTTTCTATTAAATG
Source organism: Blastobasis adustella (assembly GCA_907269095.1). Taxonomy (NCBI): domain Eukaryota; kingdom Metazoa; phylum Arthropoda; class Insecta; order Lepidoptera; family Blastobasidae; genus Blastobasis; species Blastobasis adustella. Next base: position 10,035,263 of record OU026141.1, read on the forward strand.
TGCTATACTGATTTGTAAATGGATGTTTTATTGGTTTTTAATACGATATTTTTTTTTGGAATAAAATAATCTAGGTGATGCCATTTTAATAACTTAATAAAAAAAAAATTTAAAGCTGCTCTCTCGAAGTTTTATACAAAAGCAGAGTATCTATATAAATAAATTTAAATGTTTGATTATCGTTGTTTTAATTGTGGCATCACAAAGATTCAGGTGTAAAACTAATTTGTGTTTTTTTTACTGTGTTACTTTTACTGAGTTAGTAGTCGAGGGTACTTTTCTGCGTCTCCATTTGCTATTACTCAAATTGCAATTATGTATGTTTATGTAGGTTAACAAAAAAAAAAAATTTATTTTTTTCAAAATTTAATTGGTAATTTATATGATCAGAAATTTGGAGATCCCTCGACTACTAAGCTTTTTCTATTAAACCTTTTTTGAGCTTTTTAACCCACACGCATGTTAGCTTTCGGATGGTTCCGCGAAAGGAGTTTCATTCTACTAACAATGAGGGGTGAGTGCTTGCTCTCCGTTTCGTTTATTTGCATCGTTTTTGGCGCAGCATTTTGTTGCACTTCCCTTTGAACTATTAAAGCAACTTTACAAAATAAAAAAATTTATAATTTTTTTTTTTTTTAGGTTTTAATTCAATAAATAATTAAGTATAATATGTATTTCAGGAGAACACACTGTGAACGGTGACCACTCGGATGCGCATCAGAGCACCTTCTCTCACAGTAGTAAAGAGGTAAGTTTTGTCGCGTTTTATCGTAAGTTAAGAGCTTTTATCGCGCGTTATATTGGCAACACGACCATTTCAAAGTGCCCAAACACGATGGGGTTCGATTTCCGGCCGAGCAGAAATTTAAATCATCATCACAGTCCGTAACAGTCCACTGCAGGACTTAGGGCCTCTCCCACGAAAGGGGAGGTTATTGCCATAATCTCCACGCTTGGCAGGCGGGTTGGAGATCGCAGTGTTTAAATATAATAATGGAAAATGCTGCTGCCCATTTTCCAGACTACGGAGACTCTTGATCTTTTGCCTCGAAAACATTAGTCGCCTTGTACGACACCCATGAATGTAAGGGGTTGGTGCTATTCTACTCTGCCGGACACCACACCACCGAAATTCAAATGATAAATTTTAATTACATATAAATTTCGGGTCTGGGTGTAGTTGTATTAAAAAAAGTATAAAAGTAGTTTATCAGTTATCTAACACCCATAACTTTGGGGCTAGATGGCGCTGTGTGAATTTGAGTGAGAGCATTATTATATTTGTTTATTTTTCTTTTTGGTGACTTTTATGTGGCTGAAAAGCGCATGTGAGGTCAACATTTTTTTTATCGGTACCGGTATGGATCCATAATACATTTCTGCGTTTTTGTTGCTTGCAACCTACTGCAGGCGACAGTTACCGCTTACTATCAGGTGGGCTGTGTACTCGTTGTCACAAAAAAGAATAATCATCTTAGCGTTAATGTCCCGATTTTGCTCTAGCACACGAGGGCCCGGGGCCCGCCTTCACCATGATCCAGAATTGGCAGATCAGATAATTAAAGTGGAGCGACTGCGATCTGACCTCCGTGACCCGCTACAAAGGGAACCTGACCAGTTTGGATCATGGTTACCAATTCAGTCGCCTGAATGAGCTGAAACCTGCTCGATGTTTTCCCTCACCGTAAGAATTTAATGTACATAACTCAGAAAAGAGTCATTGGTACATGGCCGCAGTGGGATTCGAAGTCACTTAAAAGTCGAATACCTTAACCGCTCGGCAACCAACGCTAATAATCATCATATCAGCCAAAGACGCAATCCTTAGGGCTATGTCGGTGACCTTGGCTCGATTGCGGATTGCCTTATTTCTAATTCTTATCGCGCAACGAAACTCCGAGCATAGCCCTTTCCATTGCCCTTTGGATGACAGCGAGCTTTCTTATAAGGCCCATACACGCTCTCTAGTATAGAAAAGTCCAACCACTAATGAGTACCACCCAACCAGGGCTCGCCGTCGAAGGAGGTGTCCACCGAGGACTCGCCCAAGAAGGACAAGAAGAAGAAGAAAGGCCTGCGGACGCCGTCCTTCCTCAAGAAGAAGAAAGAGAAGAAGAAGGACAAGAACAGCACGCCGCAACCCGCCTAGAGGTAACACCACATACCAATTGAGGTCACCATCGGCTATTGCCAATCTATTCAAATATTCGAAGATTTATTTGTACAGAGGTTTCCAATAATCTTCAATAGTTTCTCCATCCTTTGCCCGCATGCTGAGGTGTGCGAATAATTAAATATAATTCTTTAATTTTTCATTTGGATCATAATAAAATCTTCCATCAATAAATAATGTCAAAAAATGTAAATGTCAAAATTAATTAAGTAGTATGTCTATTTGGCATTATTTACTTTGATAAATTTTATTGTTTTTACGCACCAGAAGCGTATTTTTCGTATTGGAGAGGCGAAAAGTTGTATGTTTCACATAAGAAATAAGTATTTTTCGGCAACTAAATATTGGTGGTTTGAAATACTAATAAAAACCTTTTTTTTTTCAGATAAACCAACAAAATCCACACTGCCATCTCGCTTTCAAAATACTTGTAATTTTTATTAAACGTAAGATTTTTTCGAAAACGATATTATGAAGAGAAACAGCCTGTATCTGATTGTATTACTTGGTCGGTAACCAGTAGTGAATGCTTTGCTGTATATGGGTTTAGCAGCTTCGTATGTATGGGGTGTAGCAAAAAAGTAGGGTTAGGGTTTGGCCGTAGAACGAACTTGTAGTGCAAAACGACCAGTCTTCGAGCTAAGCTACTTATTTACGCTCTCGGCCGTTAGAAGAGCTATCTATGTGTTTTTGTCACATTATTTTAATATTTTTTTCAAGCTTGAGTGTCGCCAAATGTTGACCCTACATTTTTTGTTACACCCGAAATTCAGAAATTAAAAAAAATATATCACAGTATCAAAACAAGTTATCAAACTAATCTAGGTGACGATTATAAATTATTTATTGGTTTTATAAAGTATGATAAATTGAAGTTAATGATTTTTAAATGGGAGTTTTTAAAATTATATTACAACATTTTAGCAAATTCGTTATTGTACTGGTCTGTATTAAGACAAACATTCATTAAAGTTGTTGTCTTGAAAGTTGTTTGTGAAAGATATTGCATACGCTATAGATAGGCCGACAGGACACAGTACCTAAAGCAATTTTGTGAGGGGAAATTATTTTGAATCCTATTTCTATACTCTTAGCACTCATATTTCATTGATCGCTCCCTGCGATCCTTGTCTAATATTACATCCTTGCATAGCACCTTGTATGAAAGAAATGATTTTTTTTGCGGTACAAATTACGCCTTTGGCATTGGTAACAATGAAGATCCAAATATTGAAAAAAAAAACCTTCACGGAACCCCAAACTGTTCAATCAATCCTAGGGTCCCCTGCGGGACACCTTGGTCAAACTTGCTAATAAAATAAATAAGGTTCACAATAATTTCGGCTTTTCGTGCATTGTCATTGGCGCTGGCCTAGCGTAAGTGAAACCCACCAGTTTGTATTAATGTACAGCAAGTATCAAGTTGCTTTGGACTGGTTTTATGGTTTGTAAAGAAAAAATTTCGCTTCATTTTCTAACACAAAAGAAATGTATGGGTATTTTTTTAAGTAATGACTATGGAAACTTTTTGACCCTTATTAGCTTGATAGTGATTGTTAATCGTCATTATGAAGTGAATAAAAACTGTATGGGATTGAGATTTTTCTCATTATCGTAGAGTTGGACCCATTGGTTTTGATGGTTTTATTTTTAAATCTCTCGTAATTTTGTTAACCAAATGTGAGGCATATGAATTTTGGTTAATGAATGAATACGTCTAAATTCCAATATTTTTTTTTAATAAACCATAAAATATTTCAAAGTTAATAAGTGTTAGGCTGCTATTTCTTGTACGAATAAGATACATTTGAGTTTTATTTTTAATTAATGTTTTTTTTTTTTTAATAATAGAATAAACTTACGTTTTTAATCGATGGTGCAATGCTTGCTGTTTTTTCCAATGAAAAAAGAACATTGATTGAAAATATGAACTCTATTTTAAGGATAAGTGCTTTAGAGACGGGCTTGTTTTTGTTAAGGCGAAGTTGTTGTTTTACATTTTTTTTAATAATGGTCGCGTATTTTATTGCAAGCTATCAAATACGTACATTATTTTGTTGATAAACCTTCAACCGTACATTTACTTTTCTGTATGTGGATTCAAAAACATTATTTTATAAAAAAAAAACTTTTTATTTTCTTATGACTTGCCAAAACAATTCTTATGTATTACTTGTCATTTTAAACTGCATACCCTATTTAATCTTAGCCCTGTACAATTTTACTGTAATTATAATTATTGGGGCTCATAAAAATGCCTAATGTCAAAATTTCGTAAAAAGAAACCACAACAATCTAAAATGCTGTCTGAATAGTATGGAGGGAGTTTGGTGCATTCTGTTTTAAACAAGTATTTTTTTAAACTGGCATCAAATGCTTATGAGGGGTCATGCGAAATTTATTTTGGAGATCCTTCGCCACTCGTGCTTTTTTAAAATATTGATGAAAACAGTCGGTCTTATAAGGAATACTTTGTCGACATATTCGGGCATTTGACAGTTGCATGAAAAATATTGCTTTAAATTTTTTCGTATAAGCATTAATTATTAGACCGACTAGTTTAATTATTAAATATTAAAACAAATATAATATATGTTAGCACTTCTTAAAGATAAGGTTTATTCGGCTAGCCTACGTTTGTAGATTTTTTAACTTATTTCTTTTTTTTTTGTAAGAATTGGGACGTAAATTTTTGTTTAACTTTTGCTGTTTAGATTTTACGGTGTAATGAAAATGCAATTTTTAAATAGGGATAAAATAAATGCCGTGTCATTTTCAGGCTTTTTCAACGTCTTCGAAGTTACCAACGAAATGGATAAGGTCCCACCGTTTTAAGTTGAAAAAGTTAAATAAAATATATAAAATAAAAAGAAAAATCTACTATATTCTATCGCTTTTATCTCTAAACCCTAAAAAAGAAACAGCAAAAGATAAATCAGTTTAAAATATCCAGTACAGAAGTTAGTTGTTAGGGTCCGTGTATTTTTGTAAGTAAAAATGGATAAGTATATTTTTTATTACTTTTATTTTTTTTTCTTTTTTGACAGCGGACTCAGAGCAATTTGACATTACCTAGAGTTGGTCTAGTGTTGTTAAAATGACAAGTTGATTTTATGTAGGCGTGCGTTATTTTTGGGGGCGCAGAGAATGGTATCTAGAAGCATTTTATCTTGAAATTCGAACTAATAGATCCATTTCTTAAAGGGAACAAGTCTAAATAAATCAGAAAAAAAGCGTAAAAATTGCGTTTTTTTTTTAATTATTTTAACTTGTACCTCAGGCCCTTGACAAAAAAATATTATTAAGAAGTAAGTTTTAAATGAAATGTACTCTTTTCCGAAAATTATGACACTGGCGTATGCAACGTATTTGTAATAAAATAAATTATTAGTTTTAAAAAGAAGGCTTTTTATTCAGAAAACCTCGTCACAAACTGTTGCAGTGTTGTGGAATCGGGAGCGATTTGATTATTTTTTTTCTTTTTAATTTAATTTAACAATAATTTGTTTATTATGTGATAGTTGTAACAAAAATACCTAAATAATTTTTATTTTTTACAAGTACACAGTAATAATGAATTAGAAATTTTACCAAATCAATGCTAAAAAAACAGTATTTGAGGCATTAAACACAACAATAATCCATTTAAAAAATCAAATCGCTCCTTATTTCATGTTATTCCTATATACTTTTTAAATAACTGGTACTTTAGTTAAGGTTTTAGCTTACAAGATGTTATGATTTATATTATGTACCTATAATGTATTTTTTTATTTCTAAAATATATGCTACATGAAGGATTTATTATAAATGGTTGTTTTATTTTTTTTAAACTTTCATAGTTGTGCTGTTAACCAAATTTTTTTTTTGGAAATTATTTACTTAATATAAATTATGTTGAAGAATTATGTTTTAAAGTACATAAACCTCTTTCTTTAGCGCCGGTAATTTATTTCTAAATTTGAGGTTCAATGGAAACGCACAAGCTTGGTATTGTAATAAAAATTAAGTATTAGATGTTGTTGTTTTACTTCTGTGAAGGCCCTATTTTCATAATATGACAGTTTCATGTTATTTCATCAACATGTTTCGACTGTTATGTGTGCACCATGTTATGTGTACCAATTACATATACGATACAACATAATGATCCTATCTGGGACTCTATTTTTCACTCTCTCGCCTCTGCCTCGTATTCGAGCGGTTATCAACTTTTATTTTCGGCATGAAAAATATAATATATTTAAATCACATTGGCATCACCAAAAGAGTCATCATCACAGCCCGTAACAGTCCACTGCAGGACTTAGGGCCTCTCCCACGAAAGGGGAGGTTATTGCCATAATCTCCACGCTTGGCAGGCGGGTTGGAGATCGCAGTGTTTAAATATAACAGTGGAAAATGCTGCGGCCCATTTGCCAGGCTAGGGAGACTTGATCTTTTGCCTCGAAAACAAGTCGCCTTGTACGACACTCATGACTGTAAGGGGTTGGTGCTATTATACTCTGCCGGACACCACACGGCCAATTATTATGCTGAACCTCAATCTCTCCAATTTTTTCCCAACTCGTGATCAATAGATCGTAATTTTTGTTTTCATCGACATTGGGGAAACGCAACGAACACATCACTATCACATGCCCGACCCAAATTAAATTTACATATATTTTGGAATTAAATGAGTAATTATGAAGCATCGATGTTTTCACACTACAGAGTTTTTACAGAGCTTCTCGTATTATTTAAGTCAAGAAATTACTGAAACCTCGAGATATTTCAAAAAATACCAACCACTAATACCAATGCATAATTGTACTAGAATTACAACATAGTGGGCGAAAACCACAACTGCGGTGTATCTTACTACGGGTAAGTAACCAGCAGCGGTTTTCACAAACGCGCAGCATTGACGCATTAAGCGCACTCCACATGTGGACAGTTCCGCGGGAACACGAGAGTGTAGAGGGAGTATTCGCCTATATTCGTGTAGTCCCGTGCATGTTTGGCATGTCTCGCCTCTTTCATAGACTAAGTAGAGATAGTTCGTTGTCGTCTCGATTCGATCGATTTTATATTCCTAGCGCTTTTTCCCGTAACAAGTTCGGGGTACACTTGACCGTGATCCAGGATATTAGTAGATCAAGTAATTACAGTAGAGCAGCTGCCATCACCTCTGTGACCCTGTTTACAGCAGATTAGCGATATTACACCGATGAATCGATATAATGTCGACGCGTTTTGACACCCACCACATCCCTAATAGGCGAGAATGTAGAGGGTCGAAGTCCCGGCCAAAGTTTCGGCGGACATGTGGAGTACGCTATAGCTAACGCTCCAATCCCTTTGGATATCTCAATCTATTTCGCTTGGCAGTTAAAGTGCCCATTTTTTCTCTATGATAGTGCCACAAACTTATCTGGCAATTTTTTTTTGGTTCTGTGGACGGAAGAAACTATTAGAATCCGTCATTCTGAGATGCGTAGTCACTCAATCATGTCAAAACATATAATATGAAATCCGGTGTTTGTACGGTAGATTAAAATCATAATAATCCATACTAAAATTATTAGAGAATGAATTTAAACCTAAATTAACATATGTGCATGTAAATAGATCAACATGTGACGAGAGGAACTTACCACAAAATGCTGGATTGCTGTAAAAAGGTAGGCGAAGGTTAGCGGGCCTAATTGGCAACTGTCGAGCGACGGGCGACAGTTAATGCCGTTGCCGTGGCCGACTACTGGGCAAGCCAGAACTAGGGTTTTCGCAAATTTACTCGACAAAGAAGAAGGTAGAGCGACGCCGACGCCGCATGTTGTTGGTAAAAGCGCTCGAAATTCGCATCTCAGAAACTGTGCGAAACTGTGCTGATGCTTTCGGTAGCGAAGGCCGCAGGCCGACGCAACAATTGAGTCGTAATTGCCTCTACGCGCGTGCGCACGACTCATCTGGCCGGTCCATTTAATATGCGCGCTACGATACTCAGCACTGATGTAGCCTCTCTGGTATTTGAGTTAGCAGGGGAAGTAGAGGGCGACCGGTAAAGCGCGACACCGGAGAAACTCAGAAGAAATAAACACAAAAACATGTGAAGTTAGCTCATAACTGTCGACGGTTTGACATGAACCTCTTCCACATCATTGAAGGGCATTGCCATAATCTCCACGCTTGGCAGGCGGGTTAGAGATCGCGGTGTTGAAAATAATAGAAAACTGTGCCCGTTAGGTCCCAGATGAAAGTCATCTTTGCGTTAATGTCCCGGTGATGCCCTTGCGCGAGGGCCCGGGGTCCGCCTTGACCATGGTCCAGGATGTGGAGTGGAGCGATTGCCGTCTCACCTCCATGCTACCAGGGAAACCTGACCAGATTGGATATTGGTTACACATTCAGTCGCCTGAATCTGCAGCTTTTATCGTGATGTTCTTTCTCACCGTAAGAGGGGGTGTTCAATTAATGTACATAACGCAAAAAGGAGTTATTGGTGCATGGTGGCAGTGCATTTCGAACGCGGTACCTCTCTTGCAAGTCGTATACCTCTACGACTAGGCCAATGACGCTCGCAAGCATGATCAATCAATATCCCATAATTATATTTTGTATGGACACTCATACTGCGTATACACAGGGGCAACCAAGAGGCGGCCGAGCGTCGGTGGCCGAGCGGTTAGAGTATCCCACTCGTAAGCCAGAGGTCCCGGGTTCGAATCCCGCTCCGGCCATGTACCAATGACTGTTTTCTGAGTTATGTACATTAGTAGAATACTAACCGATGCTCTTACGGTGTGGGAAAACATCGTGATGAAACCTGCACATTCAGGCGACTGAATGTGTAATCATGATCCAATCTGGTCAGGTTCCCCTGGTAGCAGGGTCATGGAGGTCGGATGGCAGTCTCTCTTCACAGCCCGTAACAGCCCACTGCAGGACTTAGGGCCTCTCCCACGAAAGGGGAGGTTATTGCCATAATCTCCACGCTTGGCAGGCGGGTTGGAGATCGCAGTGTTTAAAGTGTGTGGATGGCAGTCGCTCCACTGTAATTACCTGACCTGCCAAATCCTGGATCATGGTCAAGGCGGACCCCGGGCCCTCGTGCGCGAGAGCACAACCGGGACATTAACGCCAAGATGATAATGAACCAAAAGGCGGCCGAGCAATAACAACTCAGTTGCCCCTCGCATAAGCGTTCATACAAAATATAATATGAATTGAACCGTGCCACGGCCGAGACTCGGCTCGGACTCGGCACGGCGTACACTTGAGTGTACAGTGCACATTTGAGTGCAGTGCGGATGACTTTATCGAGTGCAGTTCGGCCACAGACATATAAGCAGAAGCTAGGCTTTTGGCTTAGAAAGTAGGCTTTTAGCTACGCTTAGGGAAGTGTCTATGTTTGCGTTAGTGTTGCTATAGGTGAAAAAAAGAGATAGCTTTATACTTAAGTGAGGCAGAGGGAAAGAAACAAAAGTAATATCTATAATTACAATTATAACTAAGGATTTATGTTTTGTCTGCTTTTACTTATATGTCTGTGGGTTCGGCTCTGTCTGGCGTTGGCGGGCATCGTCCATCGTCGCTGTCGGCGTTGGGTGGCTGTGCTCCGGCCCTGGGACGCCCAATATCCTGTTATTGTCATCGAGTACAAGAAAAATTCCACATTGTAGTTTTTTTTTTTTTTTTACACAAACTACATAAATACAAAATAAACTAATAAAAAAAACCCACACTAAGAAAAAACCTATACCTACATACAAATTATTATAAATTGTAAACTAATATATAAAAATATAATTTATTATTATCTTAAAAAATAACTGACACTTAATGTCGTTCGGCGGCACCGGAAATTCTGGGTCGCCCACGGAATCGCCGGTACACCACACCCTTCGGCCAATAAATTTAGCAATGGTAGAGGTTTAGGGGCCCCAGTAAACGCTGGTCTGCACAACCTGGTGCAATTTTTTTTGTGGTAGAAACTTCTACTTTTTTTAGCGATCGTATTTACTTATCCTCTTATGTAAAAGAGGGTTCTAGATGTAAATGAAACCGTTCTGCCTCACAACCCTTTGGCAGTTTCGATTTTCAGACACATTATAGTCACATACATACATACATAAAGCTAACGCCTGTGTCCCACAGGTGGGGTAGGCAGAGACTATGGACCGCCACTTTGCTCTGTCCTGACACAACTCCCTAGCCTCGCATATATCCACAACTCTTTTCATACATCTCCTTTTAGTCTTACCACTTCGGACCCCAGCTTTTAGTCACTAAAAAGATAAGTGAATTTAATGTAGCTGAAAAGCGAATCTGCCAAGAGGATGTAAGGCAGACCGTTTTGTGGGTCTCGTAAACGTTTATGTCGAAACAAACTGGAATTTTTCCTATTTATTCTCGATGACGTAGGTCCAACGGCGCTCTCACAGTCTAATTGGTCACTGTTTGTTACTTGTCAACTTTCCCATCGCTGTGATAAAATTCTGCTAAGAGATTGATGACAACCTGGGGAAGGATTCCAGTTTTTATCGCCAATAAGTACCTAACGAAATTTGATGCAGTAACGAGCAGAAGGGATTATAAAATTTGCTGATTGGTACAAATTCGCACTAACAAATTTTGTTTCTATTTACAGAGCAAATGCCGGGAACACTTGAAAGAGTATGTAGTATCTATCTAATAATAACAGGTTGCCTTTATTTAACAGTGAAATAGGAAATGGTCGCACTCCCTAACTTCTTATCATTAAGGTGACAAACTTACTTCAGGTCGTCCCGTCCCAGGTGAGCTCATTGCTCGATCGTTCAACGAGTCCATCTGTCCACGGAACGCGTTAGACACTCCAGTCATACCCTTTTTGACGTTTACGGACCATTTCTTAAGGGCATCGGGACACATGCGTGAATGGACACTCTGCGAAAGATATTAACGCGAAAACCACTTGCGCGATTCTATTTGCGCGAATGGACATAATATGCAAGAAAGCCACCTGTTCGAGTCGACGTTGCGGCCATGGAAAACAAAGTCTCTGAACATTTCAAGTACCTGGTTCCAAAAATACGTAGGTACATCCATTCGCGCAAACGTCTATTAGCGCAAGTGTCTTTCGCGCAAGTCCACTGTGTACAATGATATGTGTAGTATTGTAGTCTACAAGTATTATTATTCCTTTTTTTGTGTGATTATTATGTTGTTTTAGATCTTTCTTACTTGTTTTTGTCATTTAAAATTATTATGGTCTTGTTGTTTTTTATGTTATTCTATTCTATTCTAAGTAGAATCGCGCAAGTGGCTTCCTCACAAGTGTCCCAGCTCCCTTCTCGAGTTCCCTTTCTACTTCCCAGTTGCCCGTTCAAGGAGAGCAGCTGCGCGCTCTGCGAATTGGAGCCAGGGTGCTACCCTTGTGACTACATTCCGAGGTCGCTCCAGGAGTCCTTGCAAAGCGGGAATGGCAACGTCTACCTGTGCTGCAAGTTTTTCCTGAATTGTTTATGGACAGTAGGTATCTACGTGATGCTGAAATTTAGCACCAACTTCTTTGACTTCAGGCGGTACGATTTTCATACAAATTTTATGTAACGTTTGATCAACATTCCTTCAAGCGTTTGATGTTTTTAATGTAAGTTTGTGAAATTGGCCGTTAGTAAATGTGTCCAATTGTGCGCGAAATGGATTTCTACATGTTAATCATATAAAACGAAGCATTGAAATAGAAAAACTATGAAATCACAAAACAACGGCATCTAGCGGCGACTTGTGCTTTTTTCAATTTTACTGCTTTATTACGAATCTATAACCTATAGAAACCCATTTTGCGCACCATTGAATACCTACATTTACTAAGAGTATAAATCATAATAGAATCACTAAACACTCAAACGAATGAAAGAATGTCGAGAGAAATTTAGTATGGGCGTCGAATTACCTTAAGGCGCTATATTACTACAACTTAGACTATGTCACAGAGGCAGACCAGTGGGTTTAAAAAGGCCAGTTCAGCGTTTCATATTATTTTGGCACATACTTATCTGCAGCGTCGCTGTTGTTGACATTGATGGCAATTCAAAATGTCGTCACTTAGTTCCAGTTTTAGCCACCGGATCAAATAAGTTTGTGGCACTCTAATATGAATGAAAAAGTACTTTTATAAAGGTACGCATAAATTATTTACAGTTATAATAAAAAAAATACACTAATACCTACATCGAATCATCATCTCGGTCTGTGAATGTTTGGTATTCTAATTTTAAATTTTATTTTACGTTTAGTCTATTTTATGCTCTTTTCTCTTCCTTTTTGTTGCACCGCCTTGTAATGTTTGTTTATTGCTCTCTGGTTGACTGGTAGAAAAAGCTATGTAGCTTTAAGTCCGCCTTTGTACTGTAATGTGCATGAAGTTGTAAATAAATAAATAAATAAAATACCAAATATATACACTAATACATATACAATTTACTAAACTAAAACCTTATAGTTATAAATATGAATCATAATATGAAACGCTAATGTGGCCTTGGTAGGCCCCCAGGTAGCGCGTCGGAGGCCTAGTGGTTAAGAGGTCCGACTCGTAAGCGAGCGGACCTCGCCTTAAGGCTGAGATGTATCATTGATCTAGTCCTCCTTAGATCTCACTTATTTTTAAATTTCAGCTCGGGAATCTAACCAACACCGAACAATATTGGATCGACAATTTAGCCAGATGCTACGACCTGGCCTGCCTGATGCTCCACCGGGCTTTGTGCGCATGCGTCGACCTGTACTACGTGATCAAGTATACTTTCAAGTGGATAAGCAATTGCTTTAGGAAAATTGTAGCAAATATTAGAGATGTCAAAATTGTGAACCTAATTGCTTTTAAAAATGTTTGTGACTGTGGTAATATGTGACGGTTTCTATTATAATGTTGCCTCTTTGAATGTTTTATTTTGTATTTTTAAAGACTGTTGGACTTATCCTATAAATCAAACACGTTTAAAAAATAAAATTAACGCAGCGTTAATGTCCCGGTTGTGCTCGCGCAGGGCCCGGGGTCCGCCTTGACCATGATCCAGGATTTGGCAGATCAGATAATTACAGTAGAGTGACTGCCATCTGACCTTTGTTACCCTGCCAGGGGAACCAGACGAGATTGGATCATGGTTACACATTCAGTCGCCTGGATGTACAGGTTTCATCACGATGTTTTTTCCCCCTCCGTAAGAGAATCGGTTAGCATTCAACTAATGTACGTAACTCAGAAAAGAGTCATTGGTACATGGCTGCAGTGGGATTCCCAGTACCTCTCGCATTGCAAGTCGGATACCGTTACCACTAGGCCACCGAAGCTCCGAATTGTCTTAGTATCAGTTCCTAATTTTTCGACTGTTTACAATCTAACGTACTCATACGTTAGATTATAAATAATAATAAATAAATAATCGTAAAAATTCACACAGCGCCATCTAGCCCCAAACTAACCAAAGCTTGTGCTATGGGTGCTAGATTGCTGATATATTACTTAAATACTTTTTTAAATACATACTTATCATACATAGAACACCCAGACCCGTAACAGAAATTAAAATTCATCATTTCAATTTCTGCCCGGCCGGGAATCGAACCCGGGACCTCTTGCGTGGCAGACCGGCATGTTGACCACTGAGCCACTCAGCTCGTCAAATTATGGTCAAAAAATTATGAACTAACGGTTTTCACTATCTTACGGTAACATATCCAAATGACATTTGATTCCATCATCTATACATAGATTCATTATATACATAGATTCAACGATCTATACATAATATAAAACAAAGTTGCTTTCTGCCGTCAGTCCCTATGTATCTATGTACGCTTAGATCTTTTAACTCGTCACGTCCCGGCGACACAATAAATAAATAAATAAATAATCGTTTATTTACCATATTAAAAAAAAAAATGTATATAAAATAAATGTAACAGAATTAAAAAGAAAAAAAAACAAATATACAGGTTGTTTCATAATATATGTATAAAGCCGTGAACTGGGTGGAGTGCTACACGTATTAAAACGATAGGTACAATCATTTTTTTCTTGCGTGGAATAGTTAGCAAGAAAATGACTATCGAACTTTTTCTTTTTCAATGTCGATAATGACATTTTAAAAACGAAAGACCGCATCTCTAGAAATCAGTTGTAATAGGTTAATCAACCGCCGACAAACGCCCCGCCCCGTGCCTTTGATCTACGGCGCGGCTTCCATTGACGAAATTTACCTACTTTCGTGTCGTGTTCGTTCATTCGATTTAGTTGTTCACTTGAAATAGAGCTGCGCTTCAACGTAGTCGATATGATTATTTTTCTTTAAAAACGAAGATTTTTTAATGAAAATTAAAATTCAATGTCCGGATAATTTGAAGTCGCTAGTGTACTCTTTGCAAGCTTTACTTTAACACCCTTTCGGCTTTATACATGTATTACGTAACACCCTGTATAAATACAATAGTGGGTCGCAAGATCAATTGATAACAATAGATTAGCGGATACTTGGAATGTGAGCGGATTCTTTGATATCACAGATATTTTTTTAATTTCTATACTTTCATTTATTTCTTTTACTATATTTTTTATTAATCATCCTCTTTCTATAGGATTGCTAATTTTAATCCAAACCTTATTAATTTGTTTAATTTCTGGAATAATTATTAATATTTACTGATTTTCTTATATTTTATTTTTTAACTTTTTTAGAAGGTTTATTAGTTTTATTTATTTATGTTTCAAGTATTGCATCAAATGAAATATTTACTTCTTCCAAAATAAAAATTTCCTATTTTTTTTGTTATTAGATTTTTTTTAAGTATTATATTTATATACATATAATATAAAAAAAAGATTTTTTATTTATTTAGAATTATATAATTTTAATTATATATTTTTTAATAATGAAAAAGTTTTTTTCTAATTTTTTCCCAAGTAGGAGCACAGCAGGGCGATCCGTTGGGCCCGCTCATTTTCAGCCTAGCAATCCAATACTGCCGTTAGGGAAATTAAATTCACCCTGAACATTTGGTACCTAGATGACGGCGTCATAGAAGGAAATCCTGAGGACGTACTTCAGGACCTGGATGTACTGGTTTCTCGTCTTAAAGAGCTCGACCTGGAGGCAAATACCTCCAAATGCGAGTTTTACCCCTGCAGTAGTGCGGCACGCATTCACTTTTCCAGATTTAATTCCCTTCTTCCTGGTATCAGAGAACTATCATCCTGCACATTCTACCTTTAAGGGTCCCCTCTTTTTCCAGACGCTATTTCTGAGGCCATTGATATTCGTAAAAAGCTTCTCCTGGTCGCTCAAGAACGTTTAAGCAAGCTTCCCGCCCACGTCGCTTTAACCTTGTTGCGTATGTGCTTCGCTCTGCCTAAGGTTACGTACTTGTTGAGAACTACCCCTACCTGGTTGTGTCCCGATAATGTCTCTTCCTTCGACACAACGCTGAAGTCTACCGTTGAGTCGATTCTTAACGTGTTCCTCGACGACTCGCAGTGGAGCCTGGCGTCTCAATAAATTCGGTATGGAGGCCTCGGTGTGCGGTGCATGCAGGACGTAGGCTTGGCGGCTTTCTTGGCGTCGGCGCATGGGGTTGCAAACCTTGTCGCTAGCATTCTTTGTTGCGACGATGATAAGGCAAGCATACCCTATGCGTCAGATGCTTTGATAGCGTGGTCAGCTCGCAATCCTACCGCGTTGCCCCCATCAGTCCCTCATATCCAACGCCATTGGGATGACCTCGGTGCAAAGCGGGTCAACAAGCAACTTCTTGACAATGCCACAGGGACAAACTTGGCAAGGCTCAGAGCCGTGTCGCAATCGGAATCCGGAGCGTGGTTGCATGCCCTTCCATCACCTCACCTGGGTACTTTTCTTGACGACAACTCCCATCGGGTGGCAGTGGCCCTCCGCCTGGGCTGCAAGGTGTGTGAATCCCACGAATGCACCTGCGGCTCTGTGGTGGAGGCCGATGGCCATCATGGGTTGAGTTGTCGTCGCTGCGCAGGTAGGTTTCCGCGTCACCACGCCCTAAATGACATACTCCGCAGAGCCTTTGTGTCAGCCAATGTCCCTTGTGTGCTGGAGCCACCGGGCCTGTGCAGGTCAGACGGGAAGAGACCAGGTGGGCTGACTCTGGTGCCCTGGAAAAACGGGAAATGCCTAGTGTGGGATGCCACGTGCGTTTGCACTGTCACCGCCAGTCACCTGAGTCGCTCGGTCATTTCACCAGCTGCCGCTGCGCAGGATGCAGCTGCCAAGAAACGGCAGAAGTACGCAGCGATGCAGGCCACCTACTTATTTGTGCCCTTCGCTGTTGAGACATTGGGCAGTTGGTGTTCAGAGGCGGAAAGCTTAGTACGCGATTTAGGCAGCCGAATCAAGAATAGTAGCGGTGACCCCCGCGCTGGTTGGTTCCTGGCACAAAGGACAGCCATTGCCATACAGCGCGGTAATGCTGCTGGTGTAATGGGTACCTTTGCGCCTGGGACAATCAGGGGCGGGTTATTTGATTTAGTGTAATTATTTATGTTTATTATTAGGTTTCTTTACTTGAAAATAAAATTAATTTAATTAGAATGTATAATAGACAACGTAACTACGCAGCGGATTTTAATGCCGTTTTCAATTTAAGAGGCAGGTTTATAAGCAAGATAAAAATTGTAGGTAGGTGTAAGGGAAGGGTTGGGGTAGGACGTCACGCGAACTAAATCGCACCGGGTTCACGAGTATACTACACAAAGTACCTTTTATCTAGTAAAGCCTGTTGCAAAAAACCGGCCTAAAAGATACTTTAGGAACTCTAGACCTCCTCTATCCATGTTCTATATCATCATCATCATCATATCAGCCAGAAGGCCAGAAGACCATATGCCCACTGCTGGGCATAGGCCTCCCCCAGAGATCTCCACAAAGGCCGGTCCTGTGCCTTCCGCATCCAGCTGGCACCTGCGATCCTTACCAAGTCCTCAGTCCACCTTGTGGAAGGCCTACCCACGCTGCGTCTTCCGGCACGTGGTCGCCACTCGAGAACTCTACTGCCCCATCGGCCATCTGTTCTTCGAGCTATGTGCCCTGCCCACTACACTTCAGTCTGGCAATCCTTAGAGCTATGTCTATATATGTTCTATATATGCATAGGTAATTAGATTGCACCCAGAAAGTTCCCAGGGGGAGATCCAAGGTCTGCTACAGTAAAATATGTCTCAGAGACACCAGCTACGACTTAGACCAGACAATGGGCAGCATTTTCCGTTGTTTTCGACACTGCGATCTCCGACCCGCCATGGTAATGTTCTACTATGTATCTATGTACGCTTAGATCTTTTAAACTACGCAACGGATTTTAATGCGGTTTTCAGCAATAGATAGAGAGATTCAAGAGGAAGATTTATAAGTAAGAAAAAAAAGGAAAGGTAGGGGCAAAGTGGTGTACGCGAACCTAGTCGCGCCGGGTCCGTTGGTCCTTCAAATAGAATAACTAAAATGAAAAGCTTATGATTTGTAAATTTGTAAGTTTATTTATTTAATAATTATAGCTAAGGTCTTATTTCCTTAAAGTTCGAAATGCACATTTCGAATATTTCACTAAAACTGATGACTGCCTGCTTTTTGGTGTCTGTTGGCTTCTGGCGAATCTGAAATTAAGGAAAAACAACTTTAGAGTTACACCATCGCATTCCTCATCATCATCGCAACCCATAGCAGTCCACTGCAGGACTGAGGGCCTCTCCCACGAAAGGGGAGGTTATTGCCATAATCTCCACGCTTGGCAGGCGGGTTGGAGATCGCAGTATTGTAAATATAACATAGGAAAACGCTGCTGCCCATTTTCCAGCCTACGGAGTCTAGATCGTTTGCCTCGAAAACATTAGTCGCCTTGTACGACACCCACAAGTGTTCGGAGTTGGTGCTATTCTACTCTGCCGGACGCCACACGGCCAACGCATCTCTAGAATCGTTCAAATGCAGAATCGGATACATGAAGAATCAGTCAAAAGTAGACTGATGTCAAAAGAAGAATCAGTCAAATGAAAGACTAAACGCCCTAATCTAGCAAATATTCGAAAATGTGACCCTCTTTTCCGGAAAAGCTACTGAACGGATTCTGATGAAACTTTAGTGCTACAGCTATACAAGAGCATGTTCGTACTGTAAGCTAGTGAACAGATTTTGATGTAGAGGCGGTGGGCAGCGGGTCGGTCTCCAACTCAAGGGAGCTAGTGACTGTCTGCTGCCGCTCCTCGAACGAACCACACCAACTCTTCGAGTGAACCATGACTGCCCGAGTAATTCACGACGCCCCGATCAATAATGTTATTCATTTTTGTAATTATTATTTATTTATATTATGACGAAATCTCTGTGAATTGCTTATATGAATTGTGTAGTATAATGTAGTTTTCATTGATTAATAAATTAATCTAATATGATCTAATCTAAGCCACGACTCTCCGAGTAAGCCATGACATAAAGGTATGGTTCACTAAGGGAGTGAACCACACCGCCTCCATTTATCCCAAAATTCAAGCCCGCGGGAACTTGTTATATGTCATATAACAAATCTTCAAACTGGACGAATCGCGAATTGGACTTACAGAGACAGGCAATTTTGGACCAATCGCCCGAGTGAACCACCACCCCACGAGTGAACCATAACCGTGACACCATGCGCCATGGCAGCTCATGATTATATTATTGGTAAGACTTTTTGTTTGTTGGAATGTGTTTTTTCTACACAAAAAATATTTACAGTTATAATAAAATTATACACTTATACCTACATCTAAAATACCAAATACATACACTAAAATAGACTTTAGTCTAAAACCTTATAATAAGTATGCAAGGTAAGGTTAGCTGGAAGAAATCCCATTGTGGGATAAGCCCGCCTTTGCAATGTACATATATTTATTTTCTTTTGTTATTGTTCTTTATGTAGTTACACGCAAAAAGAGTCTATATACATACATACATACATAAGTTACAAATAGTTTTCGGGGTAGACTGGTAGTCCACCTTTGTACTATTTTGTGCATAAAGAATGTAATAAATAAACAAATAATGAATGTGTCTGTGTATATGTGTGTATGTCTCACCGCTAGGGCTTCGCGCGTCGGCTGGGCTCCGTGGCGGTGGGCGGCGGCGGCGGGCCCTTCTTCTCCAGCTCTTCGAGGTAGCCCTCGATTATCTGCTGACGCTCCTCCGCTATGTGATCCAGGGCCGTGTACCTGCGGACCGTGGGGAAGTGGTTAGGACAGGTAAAGTGGAACCCTGGTCCTGCCAGGGTTTTAAATAATTAATTAATAAATAATAAATGTGCTTGGACAAATTCTCACAGCGCCATCTAGCCCTAAAGCAAGCAAAACTTGTGTTATGGGTGTTAGATAACTTATATAGTTTTTAAAATACATGGTGATAAATACTACACCCGGAACCGTAACAGAAATTGAAATTCATAATGATTTTATATATGAATCATCATCATCATCTTGGCGTTAATGTCCCGGTTGTGCTCTCGAGAACGAGAGCCCGCGGTCCGCCTTGACCATGATCCAGGATTTGGCAGGTCAGGTAATTACAGTGGAGCGACTGTCATCTGACCTCCATGACCCTGCTACCAGGGAAACCTGACCAGATTGGATCATGGTTACACATCCAGTCGCCTGAATGTGCAGGTTTCATCACGATGTTTTCCCTCACCGTAAGAGCATCGGTTAGTATTCAACTAATGTACATAACTCAGAAAACAGTCATTGGTACATGGCCGGAGCGGGATTCGAACCCGGGACCTCTGGCTTACAAGTCGGATCTATAACCGCTCGGCCACCGACGCTCCTTGACGCTCAATTATTTTATATATGAATGAATGAATGAATTTTTAATGAATGAATGAATTATTTATTGCTTCAAAAACGCACTTCTCACACTTTACCAAAATCTGGCATGCGATATTTAAAGAAATTTGTTAATCTAATTAATTGCAAAATGTCCGTAGGTGTCAAATTTCATAAGTAATCATTAATCTACAAAATAAATATGTCATTCTAAATATTAAATTAAGTAATTTGAGTCTTTTACAACAATTAATTACGACGAAGATAAATAGATATGTCATAAGACGATATGTCTATAAATAGATATGTCATTAAAATTATATCTGATGTCGAATCGATGACATGTAATCGCAAAAGTAACAGTTGAACAATCATTGAAATCAGATAATTGTTAGCAACAAAGGTACGTTATTAGCCTACAGAACACACAATCCGCGTTGGTTAATCCTTCATAATACGTACGGCTAAGGAATGGAACACGTTACCCGCGAGTGTGTTCCGTGATCATTATAATCTGGACGCCTTCGAGGCTAGAGTGAATAGGCTGTTCCTAGACAGGCATGCTCCATCTTCGGCCGCATCGTCACTTACCACATCTCCCATCTCACCTGATAGGAAGCGACGATGAGATCGAAGATCACTTGAAGCAGATAGCGTAGCCCTCTCTGTGTTGCTGTGTTTCAAACTGTCTGTAAATGCGTGTGCCAGTATCTCTGTCTCACCTGCATCCTATCTGAGGCGTCGTTATAGAGTATAGAGCGCGACTCTTATAACAGTGTCGCTGTGAGTTTCTGTGGCTGTGTGTCTGTGTCTCCGTCGGTGCCTACGTCCCTGTGTATCAGTCTCACCTGGCGTCGTGCCTGCATGTCTATCTGTACGTGTCTGTGTATTGTGTATCTGTCTTTATGTGTCTGTACTGGCGCGGTCGCGGTTTATGCCTGCGTGTCTGCCTGTATGTGTACGTACGTGTCTGCATGTGCCTGTGTCTCTCTCTCCGGGTGCGTCTTTAATGTCCATTTTACCTGGTATCATAGTTAAGTCGTGCATGGCCCGTATGGCCGGAGTGGCCTTACTGTTTCTTGGTGAAGCTAGCGTAGCGCCCTCTCCGTGTCTGTATTTCTGTCTGTGTGTGTCTGTGTCTCTATCTCACCTGGCATCGTGCTTCAATGCGTCGTGTATGGTCTGCATGGCCGGCGCGGCCTCCCGCACAGCCGCGAGCGACTTGTGCGTGATGGCGCGAGTCTCTTGGAGCAATTGCCGCAGCGCTGTTTTGGCTGCACTGGCGCGGTCGCGCTGGAAGTCACGGAACTCACGCTCCATCTGTTGGGTGGGGGTGATATTAAGAACTCAAAATTATGCGAAATTATGCGAAAGACCCTAAATTTTTCAGAAACCAATTCGAATTAAGTATATTTTAATTCAATACCTTAATGTACCTACAATATTAGGCTATGCTTGTTCTTATTCTTATTTTTGTTGTTCCTATTTTTATATGTTCAATGTTGTTTACATAATATAGGCTTAAGCTGTAGATATATGTAAACATAATTTCTAAATAAATAAATATCTCACACAAATCTGTCTGTCACCTGCATCTGTCTCTACCCACTTCTATCATCTATATCTGTCTACGTGGATCCCCATCCATCCGCACATTCCTCCATACATAGCAGGCGGTGGGACATGTCACGCTACCCTGAGCCATAAGCCCATTTATCATCGTGTATATTTTCAATTCGTTTTTCTTTTTTGTTATGTATTTATATGTTTGTTTTTTTTTCTTTTTAATTCTGTTACATTTATTTTATATACATATTTTTTTGACGTGACAACGTCTTATAATTCGATGGTGCCGGCTGCACGAACGAAAAAACATGACTCATGCGGCGTTACCTCGCTCTGAGGCGTTCCATTTAAGGCTTGAAGTGCAAGCGAGAGCGCGGAACAAGCGACAAAGAGGCACAATCGGCCTCCGCGTTCGGCAGCGTTCGACATCTGTCTCTCTCCTACTTGAGTGAGTAAGACTCCGCTTGAAATTTTCTTTTGAAAAATGCAACCATTCCATCAGTATTTTCTTATCACGTTGTCACGTTCAACTATCGTCAGTAAACCGACTTTACAGACAACCGGTTTTTTTTTGTAAGATGGTAAATAAACGATTATTTATTTATTCATTTATTCATACCTGTCCGGCGCTGGCGTAGTGCGGCGCGGCGGCGTCGGCCTTCAGCTTGTCGCGCACGTCGCGCCAGTGTGCGGTCGGCGGGCAGGCGGGGCCCATCTCTGTCAGTAGGGCGCGGAGCCTCTCGCGCCGTTTTCCTGCTAGGGAGGACGTGTGCTGGGCGAATAGACGTTCCTGGAGAGGAAAATATATATATTAGATACAAATATTTGATAAATTCATGGGTGTCGTACAAGGCGACTAATGTTTTCGAGGCAAAAGATCAAGAGTCTCCGTAGTCTGGAAAATGGGCAGCAGCATTTTTCATTATTGTATTTAAACACTGCGATCTCCAACCCGCCTGCCAAGCGTGGAGATTATGGCAATAACCTCCCCTTTCGTGGGAGAGGCCCTAAGTCCTGCAGTGGACTGTTACGGGCAGTGATGATTTGATAAATAAATAAAATTAGGTCCTTTCACGACCTGAGTAGTTCGGTTGGTTAAGGCGGTGCGCCACGCAGAGGAATCGAGGGTTGAATTCCCGGCCGTGCAGAAATTTAAATGATGAATTTTAATTTTTGTTACGGGTATGGGTGTAGTATGTATAATTATGTATTTAAAAAAGTATATAAGTAGTTTATTAGTTATATATGAAAAGTAGAATAATATATGTAGTTTATCAACCCATAACACAAGCTTGGCTTACTTTGGGTGCCAGATGGCGCTGCGTGTACCTACGAAATTTCTGTTTTGTATGGCGAGAATTACGAAAACAATAATTTTCATACAAACAAATGTATAAATTTCTTCGATATTGCAAATGCGATTACAATGAAACTTTGTATATATAATCAGATAACATGCCACCTCTCCCCTGTACAGGATACATATTAAAAAAGCGCCCGTTGACCGTGGATCAAGGCACGCTATTGGCGGTCCATTTGGAACGAACATAATAGAAAGTTACATCCTTCCGGAGTGCCATTATGTCCCGGAAAATAGTCCCGCTGGATAGTCGATTAATAATCTTGGCGTTAATGTCCCGGTTGTGGAACGGGGTCCGACTTGACAATTATCCAGGATTGGGCTGATCAGGTAATGTACATAACTCAGAAAAGAGTCATTGGTACATGGCCGCAATGGGATTCGAACCCGGTACCTCTCGCTTACGAATCGGATACCTTAACCAGTCGGCGACCGATGCTCCCGCGGGACAGTCGATCGAAACCTTAATATTTTAAAATACTTACTTCTTCTACATCTTGCAACTTCCGATGAATAGAAAATTTATTATTCACATTGGGTATTAGTGTGACAAGGGACTATCCTATTCTACTTCCTACTAACATAATAAATGCGAATGTTTGTAAGGATGAATGTACGCGTTGCCTGCGAGTGTGTTCCTTCAATATAATCTGGACGCCTCCAAGGCTGGAGTGAATAGGCTGTTCCTAGACAGGCATGCTTCATCTTCCGTCGTATCGTCACCTACCACACCTTTCACTCACATTTCACCTGATGGGAAGTGATGTAGGATGCTTGCCTAGAGATACCTATTCGCTCTTCACTGCTACGAAATGGTTACTTCTACAAATACACAGCGGACAGGTGAGCGTGGATGTATGTCACATCTAGCAGCAACTACCGTAGCGCCCACTGTGTGTGTCTGTATCTCTGTCTCCCCTGGCAGCATGTCTGAGTGCGTCGTGATGCGAGACTCTAGCTACAGCGTCTGCGGCTGTGTGACTGTTCGTAGTTAGCCTTCAAGGCTAGAGTGAATATGCTGTTCCAAGACGGGCATGCTCCATCTTCGGCCGCATCGTCACTTACCACCAGGTGAGATGGCGGTCAAATGTAACGGCTCTGTTCTTCATTTTTCTTTTATTCGTGTATGATTGTCTAGTTGTTTCATTATTTCATGTTGTTTGTTTTTATTGATTATGTTTGTGCATTTTTATGAAACTTGTTTTTTAATATTTGTTTCATGGCTCTGGAATCGAGCCAGTGACCTCAAATAATACCTGTATTGTTGGAGGTCAGTGTTTCGAACCCTTTCTAAGCCATTTGGTAATGTGTTTGTGGTGTTATTGTGTGCAAATTAATGTTTTCTGTTCTATTCTAAATGCCTGGCTGGTCGGATACAATATAAAACTGACCTTATCGTCCTTCCCAAGGTTCTCAGCGAGCTGGTAGCGATGGTCCTTCTTCAGCTGCTTCTTGGCGTCGCGCCACGCCAGGTCCGGGTTACGGACCAGGTCAGCTAGCAGGGCGTTGAAGTGCTGTAGGGGATTTGAAGGATAAATGAAACACAAATTCTAAATTTATTTGTTGAGTAGGTAGGAAGGTAGGTATCTCTTGCAAGCGTCAAGGTGTGATAGTAGGAAGTAAACTCAGCGACATGTTGGCCGTCCCAGGATCGGGGCACATCCACCCCACGCCGACAACGGCTGGACCGTGTCCGACAATACCAGACAGAGTATGGCAGCGCCCGACAATGACAGACAGAGCCGGACCTCCAGCCGAAGACTTTGGCCAACCTCATTTCGCCAACGGTATTGTTATGAAGATACGAGACAAAGTCAAAAGTAGAACATTCAATATCTCTTCTAGACTCCAAGGTACCAAACTATCAAAATCGAATCAAAGTCCGTTCAGTAGCTTTTTCGTGATGCGCGTACAAACAAATGGACAGATAAAAATTCTTGACAACAATTTTGGGCATAGTTACCGTCCCAGAATTCTATTTCGACTATTTTGTCTGAAATATCTTCAATGTACAGACACGGCTCTATTTGTTTTAGAATAGTATAGTGCAAAAGCTTGTAAGGATGAATATTTGTTACTCCTTACTTTGTGTGTAGTGGTGTGTAAGTAGAGTGTAAGTAGTGTGTAGTAGTGTGTAACTAGTGTGTAGTAGTGTGTGTGTCTTCCATTAAATCCTCACCTGCACAGCCTCATCCCTCTTATGATACTCCCTCTCCTTATCGCGGTTACGGAGGTGTGTAAATAGTGTGTAGTAGTGTGTAAATAGTGTGTAGTAGTGTGTAAATAGTGTGTAGTAGTGTGTAAGTAGTGTGTAAATAGTGTGTAAATAGTGTGTAAATAGTGTGTAAATAGTGTGTAAATAGTGTGTACGTAGTGTGTAGTAGTGTGTAGTAGTGTGTAAATAGTGTGTAAGTAGTGTGTAAATAGTGTGTAGTAGTGTGTAAGTAGTGTGTAAATAGTGTATAAATAGTGTGTAAATAGTGTGTAGTAGTGTGTAAATAGTGTGTAGTAGTGTGTAAGTAGTGTGTAAATAGTGTATAAATAGTGTGTAAGTAGTGTGTAAATAGTGTGTAAATAGTGTGTAAATAGTGTGTAAGTAGTGTGTAGTAGTGCGTGTCTTCCTTCCAACCCTCTAGTGAGTAGTAGTGTGTAATGTATGTCTTTCTTCCAACCCTCACCTGCACAGCCTCATCC
The DNA here is from genome assembly GCA_907269095.1 of Blastobasis adustella. Classification (NCBI taxonomy): domain Eukaryota; kingdom Metazoa; phylum Arthropoda; class Insecta; order Lepidoptera; family Blastobasidae; genus Blastobasis; species Blastobasis adustella. Next base: position 10,060,898 of record OU026141.1, read on the forward strand.
CGCTTATGATATTCCCTCTCCTTATCTCTGTCCCGGAGGCTGGTAGCGAGGGCTCGCTGCACTTCCCTCTCTCGCTCCTTGATCGAGGCCTGCGCGCGTGCCTCCCTCGCTCGGCGCGCTTCCTCGTCGCTACCCTCGTCGGAGGGCGGCTCGTCTGCCGGTTCTGGCTCCGGTTCGGGCTCCGGCTGTGGGGACAAAGTTAAGATATGTCATCTACATTCAGTAACAGGTTAGAGAGCGTCGGTGGGCTAATGGGTGAGGGGTCCGACACGCACCCTGATGTACCAGATTCGAACCTCAATGCAGCCACGTATCAATTACTCTTTTCTAAGTTCAGTACTTATAACATAAAAAAATATATGTCCACAACTGTGTGTACTGAGTTGTGTTTAACACTAACCGATGCACGTATGGTGAGATATTACATAGTAATTAATAAATGAATGTGTAACCATGATTCAATTTGGCCAGGTACCCCTGGTAACATGGTCACAGAGGTAAGATGGCAGTCGCTCCACTGTAGGCAATTACATGATCTGCCAAATCATGGTCAAGGCGAACCCGGGCCTTCGCGCGCGAACTCATAACCGGGACATTTACACCATGACAACCTTCACCAGCCTTTACTAGCTTACAGGACTTGGTTCAGCTCTAGTGGAGCGCATTCTCGTCCGTGGCACTGGTTACCACAAAGGACCTGTAGTCCAACCAACCTAAATCCAATCGAACGCCGCCATTTTGATCCAATACTATAGAATGACGTCACAGAATCAGTACCGCCTAACTCAGTATCGGTCACGAATGAACGAAATGAATGCCATTTAGGAGTATAGTAACGATCCCTTTCGCATTGATTTTGAAACATCATACTTTTTAAATTAAATACAATGCTAGAATAATGTACTTCATTATAGAATATTTCCAGATTATTTCGTATTTTGATATTTCGAATGCATCATATGTATTCTGCAATGTTAAATTTATTCATAAAACGAGATTAAATAATAACTTAAGTAGAACGTAGAACGTATCATAAAATTTCATTCCCATGAAGTTAGAGTATAACCAACTTCATGTCGTTCAAAATCGTACCTTTCAATCCATTTTATAGGAGTGGAGCCTATTCGAATTGGATGTTGTGAAGTCATTCTATACAATTGGACCAAGATTGCCCGAGGCTACTGCCGCGTGGTGTCCGGGAGGGTAGAATAGCCCCTTACACTCGTGAGTGTCGTACAATGTGGCTAATGTTTTCGGGACAAAAGATCTAGTGTCTCCCTAGACTGGAAAATGGGCAGCAGCGTTTTCCTTGATATATTTATAACGCTGCGATCTCCAACCCGCCTGCCGAGCGTGGAGATTATGGCAGCAACCTCCCCTTTCGTGAGAGACTGCAGTGGACTGTAGGGATGTAGGGATCAAGATGGCGGAGTTCGGCGGTACGACCCCTGAACACCCGCATGAAGGCAGAGTTTTGGCCGAAGCGTGTCGATTCCGCAGACAAATGCATGCGCCGACATGACAGAGTAATATTTAAGTAAATACCTACTCTGTTCTAAGTTGTGGTTTTAGTCTTATACATCTTTTCTTTTGTGCTATTTAAGCATTTTGGTTACAAGTCTATATTGTTATTTATACACTCGAAGAAGTGCGTAATTCCTTCACAACAATGGCCGCTATATTGTACGAACCTAAACACAATGGATTTTTCCATATAGTAAGGCCAAAATTTAAGGTAAACAATATAAGACAGTCGCTAAACAGAATATTTTTTCTAATTGTTGTAATTGGTGTTTGTGAATGCTTTTTCTTGTTTGAAGCAAATAAATAGATAAATGTGAAAGTAGTGAAGTGAATTTTCCGCCGCTTGATATCCTCGTCGCGTAGATATAACAGAACTGATTCGCAGTTACTTCTAGCAAAGTTGAAAAAATTATAGGTACGAAATTTTAACATGAAAATATGAGTGTAGATAAAGTAGTGTATGCAACTGCATATAATTAGGTTAAAACACTCGTGTCAAACTATTATCATACTCGGCTACGCCTCGTATAATAAACAGACACTCATGTTTTAATACCCCCTTTTATATGACAGTTGCATAAACTACTATTTCGATACAGCTGTAATGAAAATAGTATGGGAAATGCTGTATCAAAAAGTATTTTTTTTAAATTTTACAGTCTGGCGTGAAAAAAGTGTATCCTTAAACAACTGTTTTCGAATATGTACTTGGAACATTACGCTATGAGTGTAGATAAACTACTATTTCAATCCGGTGGTTTTAGGCCCGCTGCACACGAATCTCAACTCATTTATAATCAAAACAAGTTCGTTGTTGATCACAACCATTTCAGTTACTGCTCCAGTATAATTTAATTTTTAATGTAATTATGCCGTTTCGTGCCAATAGACAGAATGAATTATGAGGAAGGTTTAGGTATTTAATTTGTTAAGGTTACCTAAGGCTAGGCTAGGGAGTCGCTAGTTGTGAACTACATCTAGTTCATAATTATCATCCTTCCGCTGCGATCTCCAGCCCGCCCGCTTAGCGTGGAGAAGGAATGCTGCACTATAATTTACTGGTGGTGTCACCACCAGAGCCTCGAGTCCGATAATTTACTTGCTTCAATCGAACAGTAATTGGATCGCAATAGCAGTTCAACGGCAGTTTTAATTGTAGCAAAATCTCAGATCAGATAGACAGATCTGGCATAAGACACTTCTATCGAAGCTCCCAGCGAACGGGCTTCCCGAGGGGTTATGCAAGTGGGTCGCGAACTTCCTATCCAAGCAGAGTATTCAAGTCGTCGCTTACGGGTCATGCTCAGATACTCTGCCTATAAATGCAGGAGTTCCCCAAGGCTCGGTGCTGTCGCCCGCGTTGTTCATTCTGCATATTAATGCTATGTTTCAGATCAGCGACATTAATTGCTATGCGGATGACGGCACGGGTGACGCCTATTAAATATGTGTGAAAATCCCTCGCGTAGAATTGGTTGAGCAGAACCAAGCTTGAGTCTGAAATCGAGACCACCCTGGGGGGCGATTCTCGCGCTGTGACATCTCAAATTCGACATTTCTCTAGCCAAAAAGCTGTATTAAAACGTAACTGAAATTGATCTACGACAATATACAAATGTCGAAGACAGTTGCCAAAATATTTTTTGTCTGAAATAGACATTTCAATGTCATTATTGACATTGACAGTAACGGAAGAATTGTTGAGCATTATCAAATAAAAAAATAAGTAATAATAATAACTTAAAAAAAAAAAAAGTTACCACACACATACATACATACACACACACATCGCAGTACTAAGAGGTGACTGGATTATTTTTAAAATGATTACTTTGTAAATTTTTTTGTTATTTTAAGTTGTATACTTATCTAAGAGGGGGGGCCAGGAGATCCATACCACAGGCTAACCTAGTTTGGACTCCTGTCTCCCAATCAACAATTTGATATTTTAAATGTCTTTGTAAACTTTTTGGGAGAAATAAATACCTTTAAATATATATATATTATTGGAGATATGTGGCTCGAAAAAATATCGAATTCGAGATGTCACAGCGCGAGAATTAGGGCCCTGGAGCAGGTTTCCGAATGGGGCAGACGAAACCTCGTCCAGTACAATCCTACGAAGACACAAGTTTGTGCGTTCTCAGCGAAAAAAAACCCATTGGATATAGTGCCACAGTTACAGAACGTTCTCCTTACTAACTCGAAGAGTATCGGGATCCTTAGCGTCAACATATCGCTTCATATCATAGCAAAGTGGAATTTTCTTGTACTCGATGAAGTAAGATAACCTACGGTGCCCTCACTGTCTATAATAGTAGAGCTCGTCTAAGCTGAAATGACGCGCCCACAAGCAAATTTAAAACATGGACGCAATACATATACAAATGCCGTTGTAATTGGTCATTCAGTTGCCGGTAAGACTCAAACGCAGGAGCACGCGTCGTTCGACTGAGCAGTCGACGCTCCCACACAGACGAAGTGTCGTTATTAATATTTGCACTCACACATCGAAATCAACTAATTAAGTAGTGGGGCGCGTCATTTCAGCTTAGACAAGGTCTCCTATACCGTCCCAGGGTACCAATCGGCTCCCGAGACTGTTCAGCCAGTCTCAAACAATCCCAGCGCCGACCTTGGCTGACCTCGCCTCGCCAACGGAAGACACCTAGCGAACGGCGAGGCTAGCCTCAAAACATGACACGGTCACCCATCCAGTTACCGGACTCTGCGAGCATTCTCTTAACCTTGGTTATCGGTAGCAAGCACGCTGCGAGCCCAGTACCTAAAAGGCCAAAAAAGATCAAAATAAAACTACAGAAATTGACACATCAGCTATATTATATTTATTTAAACCATTTGGTTACACATACAATGTATTGCACTTAACATTAGAAACACAGATTAACACTAAATACATTTAGTAAAAGGCGGCCTCTGCACTCAGGGAGCGGTTTCTTCCAGCCACCCCCTTATAATGTGGCTACATCGGATCATTAGAGCAAAATAATATATACCGCCACGTGCAAACAATTACAGATGCAAGCACTCTATTCCTATCCTTAAATTTAAAATTTACTTTTATATTTACAGAAATTATTAAATTATTGTACATCTTATTTTACACCCTGTGATATTATATGTTGTTATTATTTAAATAAATCATAAATACCCAATTTAAGGCTTCAAAACTAGACGAGTACTAGTAATTTAAACAATTACAGCATTTATAATTTATTTAAATGTCCATCCTCAAGCAAACAATATCACCTACAGTTAAAATGTCTAAAATACAGTTTTAAAATGCAAATATTCATTATCAATATTATCATTACATGCGAGTACATAAATGTAGCCAAGTCCCCCGGTTCAATAGAGAACCTGCTTGAAAATAATATACGTAATTCTTGTAAGACACCTAATATGAAATTTTAAAATAGTTATAACACCTCGAATATTCCTTGGGCTTTTCCAACCAAAATGAAAATCATAATGGTTCAAATGACTATAATTATCAATATGGCTTAATGACATATTTAATTTAGACACATTTACAATACATACACCTATCACAACTTTATAGCTTACTCTGTAGCTTATTTTCTTTTTTTTCTACAATTGTAACAAATTGTTTTGTAAATACTATGATGTATTCTCATTTAACCTATCATTATCATAGTCCTAGCGCTTATCCCGGCCTCTGCCAGGGTCCACTTTCCTACTCATTCTCCTCCACTTCGCCCGACCTTCGGCATCCTTGCGTAGGCCGTTGGCTCTCGCATGCGACCCAGCGATGCCAATCCATCGCTTCTTGGGTCTCTTTCCTGACACCGGCAGGTTCAGGCACCTATTTCCCACGTATTCCTATCATTTAATTATTCCCTATCATTATCATTTAACCTATATAACTCTATACATAGTTCAAAACTATGTCGTTTACCGTCTGTCCCAGTGTAGCTATGTGCGCTTCGATCTTTTAATTATTCTACCTTAAACTACGCAACAGATTTGAATGCAATTTCAAAAATAGAATAGAGCGAATCAAGAGGGAGCTTTATAAGGAAGAAAAAAAGGGTAGGTAGGGGTAAAATAAGGGGTAGAGTAGACATAGGGTAGGTGTATGGCTAGATGGGAGAATTACACTTTTATAGGGTCACGGAGGTCAGACGGCAGTCGCTGCACTGTACCTGGTCTGCCAAGCACTGGATCATGGTCTCCCGGACCCCGGGACCTCGCGCGTGAGAGGGCAACCGGTATATTGACGCCAAGATGATTATTCTATTGCATTGCATCATTAATGCGACTATAGTACAGTGTAGTACAGTACTGTAATATAGTACAGTATAGTACATACCAAAGACTTAGAAACCGTTATGAAGGAAGGTGTTGTGTTTCGGCCAGCACCGACAACACTGTCCTACATAAAATGTAGCGTTTATTAAGTTTAAAATGTATACTTTTATATATATTACTTTGACGTTGTTATATTGTTATGTCTAGGTTTTATTATTGTGAATATTGTATTCGTTTATTGGTTTTTGTAATGTTGTGTAATCTTCGGGCTTTCCGTCACGTTACTTTTTAATTTTATTATTATTTGCAGCCCGATTTTCAAAACATGCAAATTCTTTATTGCACCATACGCAAGCTCGAGTCGACAGGGTCACCCATCCAGTTCCCGGACAGAAAAATTGCTTAACCTCGGTTATCGGTCTCGCAAGCACGCTGACGCAGCGTAGGTACACCTCCCACAAGGTCCGAGGACCTGGTAAAGATCGCAGGTGCCAGCTGGATGCGGAAGGCACAGGACCGGCCTTTGTGGAGATCTCTGGGGGAGGCCTATGCCCAGCAGTGGGCGTCTTTCGGCTGATATGATGAAGCACGCTGCCACTAGTCCAGTGCCGCTTGTTTTTCTTTGTAAAAGACGCATTATATGCAGTGGGTTTACTTTTACTGTACCGGCATTGATTTTATATAAAATGCCAATATACAGATGATATTTATCATTCACTAAAACCATAACGCAGAGATTCCTATCACTTACAAATTACTAACGTCCTATATAATGATATATTAACTAACCTAACCTAACCTAAATAGTTCGACGTAACACTTAGAAAAAACACTTAAAAACTTTTTGCTTACCTAATGTTTATTTTACTATAAAACAATTTTGTTTAATATGTACAATGTCCAATTTGGTTTAGTTTTGTCACTTAGAACTATGTTGCAGTAATATTGATTATTTTATACATATATACTACTTAATTATATATTTTTGGAAGGATATTATATTAAAACTAATTGAAAATAAATGGAGCGATAGCTGAACGTTTCTGCTGCCATTTTTTCCATATTTATAATTGTATATTTTTTTATTGAAAAATAACCGTACTATCCCGGAAACTATATAAGAGTAATAGGGATCTTTCCTGATACGAAATACTATGGTATATTAGCAAATTATGAAAATAGCTATAATACTATACCAACAATAAGAACGAACTATTGATTTTTACAAAAATTATTACATTAATTGGGACTCCCACGCAACATCTTTTTACGTGGGTGTTGTGTGCCGGAATGTTCAACAACAAACTGATAATTAAATATGAGGGTGGGACGCCTACCCGCATCCATGTGAGGGTAGGAAGTCTACCCGCACACCACCGCAGCTCCTCCTGCACCTCTCCACTGCAGTCTTGTGACCGACGGTGGGTGTAACGCTACCGAAACGTCGGGAAAATAATTCGAAAATTATGTCGCGTGCGAGTCAAGTTTAATATAATAATATGAATAAAAACGAAATTAAAATTGGTTTAAAAATAAGCTTTTAAAGATTATTAGCTGTCTCCTAACAAAGTTTAAGACATTGGCTCGGTTAATTTCAAACGCACCTATCTGGCTTGTTTTAAAGTTTTCCAAAAATGTTTAGCTTTGCTTTTTCGTTATGATAAAATGCTTCAATTGAAGTGATACTTTTTTATTGTCCACTGCTGATAATGTACAGCAAAGTAGTTAGAAATTCACCTCCAGGAGGGTACACCTCCTTTTTCATAATGTATTATGATCCCTTGGGTGCCCATCGGAAAAGGTATAGTTTCTATATTATAATCATCTTGGTCTTAATATCCAGGCTTCCTCACGCGCACGAGGTCCCGGTGTCTGCCTTGACCATGATCCAGGATTTGGCAGATCAGATAATTACAGTGGAGCGACTGCCATCTGACCTTCGTGACCCAGTTAACAGAATGTGACCAGATTGGATTATTACACATTCAGTCGCCCGAATGTGCAGGTTTCATCACGATGTTTTCCCTCACCGTAAGAGCATCGGTTAGTGTTCAACTAATGTACATAACTCAGTAAAGAGTCATTGGTACATGGCCGCGGTAGGATTCGAGCCCGGTACGTCTCGCTTACGAGTCGGATACCTCAACCACTCGGCGACCGACGCTCCTTGGTCTACTTTCTGTTGTAACCTAAGCAAAAATCTGCTTCAAAATCCCGAGTCGTACCGCTAGTACCAGCACTCGACTTTAAATTTCATTCCTTATATTTAAATTACAAATGTTTGACGTAATAACTCTATAGTCTACGACCGAACTTACTAACTAGCTATGCAGATATGCCATCGCAAAGAATTTTGGCAAATAATCCTTTGTCTTGTACGTTTCAAAACCTATTTCATTCATATACCTACCTTTATGAAACAACATGATTATAGTACGGTAAAAAACCTACTTTAGAGTAAAAAATTTCATTTATATATACAATTGAGCCAAAACTTTACCGTTATTTCTTGTTACTTATCGATAATACTAAAAATTACTTATTTATTTAGTAAGTTACCTAAATCGACCATACTAGCGACATGCAATTTCTTTTTGGCAACCACCACTAAAACGTTCCATCCAAATGTCTACGGTTATTCCTTACTCTTACTTTAAAAGGAATATTTGACTTTTAATATGTGTGCATTAAAAACATATCTTACATCCCTACTTACTGTAATAAACCTTATTATAGGAGGACTTCATTCACATTTTTCTCATCTTTCCTACTTGGTCAACTCTCCCGCTGTGTCCACTTGAAATTCCTAACTTTCCACTGTCCTAATAAACTACGGAGATAGGATAAGACATACCATACCCATGTACAACACATGTATAGTTTTTCAACACTCGACAACATGTACTGTCCACATACATTCTCTATTAAATTAAAACCAGAGTTACTACGTCAAACTTTATCACACTAAGCACACTACACACAGCTACACTAGAGTCACTGAGTCTCTAACCATAGAGGTTACCCAGACGGTAAACGTGTGCTATACACTAGTCTTTCTCCGACTTCTTTCTCTTTTTCTTCACCACCTTGTCCTTCTTTGTCTTCTTCTCCGGCTCGGGGGACTTGAACTCCTCCTTTCTCTTCTTGGGGGGAGATTTTATCGGCGACTTCTTCTCCACTTGGGGCTCCTTCTTTGAGCTCCTTAACTGCTTCGGGGACAGTTCCACTTCTTCATCAGACTCTTCCTCTTCGGACTCTTCTTCGCTCTGCTGCTTTGCTGCTTTGGCGGCGGCGAGCTTCTCCGCTAGTCTCTTCCTCTTCTCTTCTGCGGAGGCTTTTTTCTCTTTCTCCTTCGCTCTGCGTTCCCTCTCCTCTTCGGGAATGCCGAGGATCTCCGCCCATTGGTCCGGGGGCGGTGTAGGCTGCTTCCTCTCGTCCTCAGTGGCTGCTGCATCCGGCTTGTGCTGAAAACATAATTGAACAGTGAATATTTTGATGGTGTTATGTCGATAGACGGGAGTTCCATCACGATTTGCTATAATAATTAGGTTGGTATATTCATGAAGGCGGAGGGAACACTTGGAAAAAAAACCAGAGTCAGATGTCTGCAAAATATTAGACGTCCATCACCTTTCATAGATACAGACAAACACCCTAAGAAGGGAGGGCCTGACCACAGACAGTGAAGGCGATACAAAAGTATTGCTTCAAGTTCATGTTAGGAGTGTTCTCTCCACCTTGACCCCACGATATATTTTCTAATAAAAGAGGTTGGTGTATTAAGATTACCCGTGGTAATAAATCCGATAACATTTGAGATGAAAGTGTACTGAATAACTACGAAAATCTTAAAAGCTATATTAGGATTAATGTTTTAGTCAAATAATTGATAAACACAAGACAATGTTTTCTTTCATATGCTCTAACTAAAGTTCAATATAAGTCCTTACGATTACAAGCTTAAACAACAAAAAACTTGGGACATTTCGTCAATTCCATAAATAAGACAGTATTTATGGAGATTCCTAAGAAAGGGATTAAAACAAAAGTGGGAGTTGGGCCCCAGCCAACATCACCTGGTGGTGACTCCCTTGCTGAAAGACGAATGAGGCTCTGGCGAATCGGCTTTTCCCTAACGGGTTGTGCGAGTCGGATGGTAAGCGCTGCACGTAAAAAGCCGAAACACTGTACCCGTGAAAACTCCGATACAGCCAAGGCATCGCTGTGAAACGGCGTAGGAGGACCGCCCAACTCCTGTATTAAGTGGGATACCGGACCAAGGGTGGACCCGTTTAAAGACATCAGGCCAGGCCGCTACGCATCATGGAATATTGGCACCTTAACCCGACGGGCTCGTGAGCTGGCCGATGTCTTCATCATCATCATATCAGCTGAAAGACACCGACTGCTGGGCGTAAGCTTCCCGAGAGATCTCCACAAAGACCGGCCCTGTGCCTTCCGCGTTCAGCTGGTACCTGCGATCTTTACAAGGTCGTCGGTTCAACTTGTAGGGGATCGATGTACTTGCCAGGGAAAAGGTGGCAGTGGCGTTCCTGCAGCAGACTTGGTGGAGTCTGGAGAGGCAACAGCTCCCATCGAACACAGGACAACATTGAGGACCGCTAAAAGCTGACGTACAAGGGCTTCTTGAGTGGAGACAACGCCATATATGTGGGGTAAATCAGAAAGAGTCGTGACCAATTTGATGAAGGCCTACGCACCACTAGCACAAGTATTCCGGCGACAGCTCGCGCCTTTGTTTCCTTCTCTCAATACTAGGATGAAAGAGATAGCAATATAGATGTCACGCTTTCTCGCTTGTCGCGCGAGAGAGCACACATATGCTAGCCATGCTGGTCGGTTGTAGCGATGCGGACAAGACATTGTTCTGGGAGCAAATCGGGGAACTAAATAGCATTCCGTTGTCACTGAATATTGTTGTAGGGGGGCGATGGGAGGGACTAGACATTAGCCAAACGCTTAGTAGCGATTTTATTGCTACTACCGATCGGAACTTGACGGCTACGTTCGGCCAGCTTCGCTGCGTACGCAGTACTGTCGCTCTGAGGATCCCAAATGCCATTTCGCAATCGATTATGTCACTTCTCTATCGCTTCAAATTGTCAATCCAACACATTTTCCAAACGAGCAGGCAGTCCACCTGATGATAAGTGGTAACTGTCGCCCATAACATATATGATTCATGTATTCAGGTTGCAGGCAACAAAAATGCAGAAGCAGAACTGCAGGTGAGTTGTCACTGTCAGGATGAATGCCCCATGTGCGCTGGCTACCTTATCCTTCGAACCGGAGCACAACAATGTAAGCATTGTCGCTTGGCGGCAGATACAGATAAGGCAGTGGTACACACCCAGGCGGACTCCTCAGACTTGAAAGAGGCCTACCACCAGATTTGCGAAAATATAACGCATCTAGGCTAGACCCGCTGAGCGGTCATGTAGGCGACAAAAGTGAGGAGTTTAGGCGTGTTCACGGCGGTTTTGACAGCTGAAGGGGAAGAAATTCCTCGAACAAGTGTGTGGTTGCTGATTTGGACGTCAGTCATGAACACGCTTTTCGAAAGGAAATCCGAGCATCTGATCGCCTACAAGAGTGGGAGAAGCGCCACCAAGATCAATTACTTTCTACTTGCCTAGGTAGGCCTCCCACCAGGTACCAGGTACCAGTTGAATGCGGACGGCACAGGACCAGCCTTTGTGGAGATATCTGGGGGAGGCCTATGCCCAGCAGTGGGCGTCTTCCGGCTGATATAACCAGCCGCCGCCCAACCTGATGGTAGATGCTTGAAGAAACGAAGTCCCATGACTTCGACGCTACCGTCAACAACCACAGTGTTTCGCCAGATGGTGAACCCGCCCAACAACTCTTGGACAGAACTCGAGCAGCTATCGCACGGGCGGCGAGGACTGTGGATGTCTGAGGCGGACTCAGGCTTGACGAGGAGACCTGATGGTCCATACTACCTCTGGAGCCCTATTTTTGAAACCACTCGCATCCGTGCGAGCGGTCGCGTGCGCTACCTATCTCTTTCACACTCGTGATAAGTTGCTAGAGACAGAAAAAGCAGGCATTAGGAGGCGAGCGGTTTTAAAATAGGGCACCTGATTTTGGTCGAAATCTGCAGATGTGTCTGAATTCATGGATAGAACAGATTTTAGGTAAATAATTACATATGACGACAGCTTTAGACAACAAATTATTTATTTACTGGAACATCGTCAGCTAGATTTTTAAGATTTAAGCAAACCAATCCAATCTAAAGCTGGGCTATAAACAATTCGTCTAGAAGGTCGACCTTTAAAATATGAAACTTTAAAAATGAAGAATCAAGGTCTTGTGTTGATCAATCATGTCATTAGAAGCATTATTCAAAGAGTAAAGAAGGCTTATATTTAATACACCAACCTCTGTCATCAATTTCGTCGTGTCATATAAAAGAAAATAATTGTAAAACAACTAGAATTAATTAAAACATCATAATCACCAAACGTGGCAAAGTGAACCTGCATCGGACATATTTTGATAACTACAACTTTTCAAAAATAAAAAACTTAAAAATGAATCGCAACAATGGTGTACACGGCCTTAGGGTTGTCATAACTCGGTGCTTTAATGCGGCAGAAAAGCGAAACTGCGAAGAGGACGTGAGGCAGAACGGTTTTTTCTACTTCTAGCACCCACAACTAAAACATCATGGACCCAATTCTAGCGCTATGACATCTCGAATTCGACATTTTTTCCAGACACATACCTCCATTAGTAATGACATTGAAATGTATATTGCAGCCAACAAATATTTTCTCAACTATCTTCGTCAACAGTCGTATATTGTCGAAGATCAATTTCAGTGACGTTTTAATACAGTTTTTTGGCCGGAGAAAATGTCGAATTTGATATGTCACAGCGCGAGAGTCGCTCCCCAATCCGTTCGCTTAAAGATGGCCGCTGATGCTACTCATTTGGGCTGATGCACCGAGGGCGTAATTTTGCGTATTGCGAACTGCGTCAGTCTCCGAGTTGCGTAATTTCGAAGAAAAGGAAACGGATGTAGACCAAAATGCGTCACCGAAATTACAACAAATGCAACTTAAAAGCATGAGGTCTGACGCGACTTCGGAATACCACTAGATGGCGCTACTGGCGAGCAAGGTCCGTTGTCAAAATACGTGGCGCTATTGGTCAGAATCAAGCGCTCAAAGTTGACAGTTGGATTTCAGCGAATAGGACGGCGTTATTTTGACAGTGACAAGACCTCTACAGTGGCGCCAACTGGTGGGCACAAAAACGGCTGCCCTCGTTGCATTTTTTTATATCACTAAGGTGGCAAGCAAGCTTGCGGCCTGCCTGATGGTAAACAGTCACCGCAGCCTAACGATTACGTTCGTCTACCATCAGCCCCAAAGAAAGTGTCCTACGAGCGACTTGCATCAAAAGCGAGGCAACTTCCATGTCTCTTTTAATAACCAAATTATAATTAAATACAAACCTCGTTAAAAAAAAAACTAACATTTATGACTGGTGTCAGACGTTATTTCGCGGGAGTCCATGATTAAATGGATCTTTAATACGAAGCACGGTTAATCGCCGCTAGATGGCGCGTTATACGTGAGTAAAACTGCTCAAATTCTACATCGCGCTAACGAATTGTCGGTTCTGTTTGCATATACAGATTGCATATACATATATGTCGCAAATAGGTGTAATAATGCGTTCCGAGATAATTACGTTCCTTTTTGCGAAAACTATTGAGTACATTTTGTATTAGGACGCATGCGATCTTACATACCACAGCAATAAAACACAAAAACAGAAGTATAACGTATGAATTTTACGTTTAAGCTGCGGCCATGTACCAATGACTCTTTTCTGAGTTATGTACATTAGTTGGACACTAACCGATGCTCTTACGGTGAGGGAAAACATCGTGATGAAACCTACACATTCAAGCGACTATTTTTATTTTTAGAAGCTGAACGTTCTTACGATACAATCAACTTTATGATTACAATTCCGTAGAAATGGCATCAATTTTCATAGGTATTTACTAAATAATTCCTTTAATGTCAAATTTAGAATTATCCTCTTCAACATAAATAAACTTTAAATAATTTATCTTTCACTTCTACAAAAAAGATAAATTAATAGTCGGAATATTTTAAGACAATTTTGCGATCAAAACATCTCTGCATTAGATTGAACTGAATAAATTTTTTGAACAAAATAATGTGTTTCCTGTGACATTCGCTACGCAAAGTAGGGGGCAATCATTTTTATTGTGACAGGTTGCGCACGCGCAGACCAATGTTTTGTGGGTCTCCTAAACGTCTACTAACGCTTCAAAGTGGAATTTTTCTTGTACTCGATAATCTAAGGCCCTCACAGTCTAATAAAAAAAAAAAACATATTGGCGTTAATGTCCCGGTTGTGCTCTCGCGTACGAGGGCCAGGGGTCCGCCTTGACCATGATCCAGGATTTGGCAGGTCAGGTAATTACAGTGGAGCGACTGCCATCTGACCTCCATGACCCTGCTACCAGGGGAACCTGACCAGATTGGATCATGGTTACACATCCAGTCGCCTGAATGTGCAGGTTTCATCACGATGTTTTCCCTCACCGTAAGAGCATCGGTTAGTATTCAACTAATGTACATAACTCAGAAAACAGTCGTTGGTACATGGCCGGAGCGGGATTCGAACACGGGACCTCTGGCTTACGAGTCGGATAATGTAACCGCTCGGCCACCGACGCTCTCAAGGCCCTCACAGTCTTTAAGCTGCTAAAAAGAACTTGACTGCATGACTTCGAACGATAATAATCCTAAAAATATTGGTAAATCCGTTTAGTCTACGTTAATATCTACTTATTTGTGAATCGCTATCGTTTTAAACATTTCATCGGATTAGTAAACTTTTATTAGAAACAAAATGTACTTTTAATTCTAACTGATGTACAGTCGAGGAAACTCAATGTTTAGCAGGTTGACACATATCTGAAATTGGCCGTATTACTATTTTTCGACGTGTGGTTTGTCATTATGCAATGTTTCTCGCAATAATACGAACAAATTAAGAAGACGATAACACTGCTAAACAATTACTTTCCTCGACTCGTACGGTCTTGCTCATAATTGCATTACCACTTTAAAGTTCATATTCCTGTGCAGCTGTTAAAAGGTTTTATAGCATGTACCATACTGTCAGAAATGGGATAAAGTAGAAAACATTTTAAAATTAAAATATCATCAAGATCGCTTGTAGTTATTTTTTTATTACAATCCAAAATCACTTTATCAAATTTCCTTTTATTAGTCACAATGGGTTTTGGACTTAAAAATGTTGAGGCTGTATTATCAAAAAATATTTTAAATTTAATTTATAAGATAAAGTATGGAAAATCATGAAAGCAATTTTCATATATTAATTAAAACAAAAACCTGCAATTCTTAGAATTAGGTATTGGTGCCTAAGGGATAGCTAATAGGCCCTTCTTTCAGCTAATTCCATTTGTTAAACAGTGCACCTAATTTTAAGGGTATACAACATACCCAAACCGGGAACGTACCCTTAAAATGCGTGATAAAAACCGCGATAGTTTAAAACATAGTGCACCTAATATCCCAAATGTGGCAGTAGCTACAAAATATTTGTTTCAAGAAGTTGTAATGCACTTATGAGCGCGACTATAAAATGCTCCTATACCGGGTCTGTGCTCGACGCTAATACCATACCTAAGGCCGTGAGTCATAAGTCTGCGAGGGTAGTACTATATTTTTTTTTTACACTACAGTGATATATGGAGACAGATAACCGGCTTGACAGATAGCCTACAGCTTACTTTAATATTTGCAACTACTACAACCGAATACTTGTAAGAAAATAATGAACCGGAATTTAGATGTATTTTTTTATATACCCAAATTAGACAAGACCGCCATCTCATCTGTTGGTAAGTGACGATGCGGCCGAAGATGCTCCATCTTCGGCCGCATGCATGTCTTGCTCCTATTCGCTCTAACCTTGAAGGCGTCCAGATTATATTGAAATGAGGATATAGCTGTTCGGGGTTCGACACAACTCGTCAAAGTCGCAACTCGTCAGTATTTCAAGCTGCAACTTGTTAGTGTGTCGAGTTGCGAATGTGACAAGTTGCAAGCTTCAAATGTGAAGAGGTTCCCCTGGCAGCAGGGTCACGGAGGTCAGATGATAGTCGCTCCACTGTATTTTTTTAATAAGAGGGTGCCCTTTACAGCCTTCCCACTGCTGGATATGTGCCCCTTGCAATATTGGAGTGCTTCGCCTGCTTGTTGAAGCTATTGTGCCCTCACCAAGCGGTTGCACGATTGTGAGAAAAGAGGATCAAAGTCAATTTAAATTATTGACTCTGACGACGCCCTGAGTGGTTCAGTTGGATAGCCGGTCTGCCACGCAGAGGCCCCGGGTTCGATACCTGGCCGGGCAGACATTTAAATGATAATTTTGATTTCTGTTACGGGTCGATGTATAACAAGTTTGTACTTAAAAATATTTAAGTGGATTATCAGTTTTCTGGCACCAATAACGCAAGCTTCGCTTACTTTGGGGCTAGATGGCGCTGTGTGATATGTCCAAGCATATTTATTATTTATTAAGTAATTATTATTTCATCTATAAATATATTATATTGGTGTTAAACCATTAAAAACTGTCCGATGCGTGTCCCTTTAACCACAGCACTCCGTCTGTTCCTCTTCATACTTGCCACGATCATTTATTTATTGATCATTCGTCCACAAAACGTGTGAACGAACGAATGAATAAATAAATAAACAAAACCGGAACCACTGGCACTTGCATCACTGTCATCACCCGTGCAGAATATGACAACGGCATAAAGTCGACGGAAACCGCGGACGTGGAAAAACCTTAAATACTAAAGTTATTTTTACGTAATGGTAATTCTTAAAAGCCTGAGCACATATATGACGTACTTATTTCTTTATGCTACTTAATGGCAAACAATCCGACAGCTAACCTGATGGAAAGTGGTGACTGTCGCCCACAGCATAAATTCTGTTCTGTTTACTGCCAATGGTTATGGATATGTCACCGTGAGATTGTGAAAACGGTCCCTGGGGTTTCTCGCGCAACGTCATCTCGAATTCGAAATGTTTTCTTGCCACATCTCTCGAATAATAATGACTTAGAAATGTCTATTGCAGTCTAAACATGTTTTCCTAACTGTCTTCGTCCGTCGTGTATCGTCGAAGATCAATTTCAGTGACGTTTTAATGCAGTTCTTGGCTAGAGAAAATGTCGAATTTCAGATGTCGCGAGAATTGGCCCCCTGCTTGCAAATCTAACGTAGTAAAATATTATAGATTGTGAACTGTGGAAATATTGTGAACTATAACAAAATTGACTAAACCATATACAATAATACGAATTCATTTTTTGAAAAAAAAAAAAAACACTAACAATAGGTAAATTCGGCTAGGTTAAATTCAGGCGACTGAACTTCACCACTTGATCAAGTCGCCCTGGTAACAGGGTCACGGAGGTCAGATGGCAGTCGCTCTACTGTAAATATCTGTTGTAGTATCTGCCAAGACAAGACCCGGAGTCCGTCTACGTCCCGCCCACATGCGCGAGAGCATGCATTTTTATCAAATTCGGTTAGGTTTGTGTTTTGACATCGGTTAACTCGGCCCAGTGCCGAATTGTTCTAACGATAGAATTAGAATTAAAATCATTTATTTGCTGTAAATGCAGTAGGTACATTAACAATATAGGTGGTACAATTATCAGAGATGCAGTTCTCACATTCAGTCAGTTTAGGCACTGACATGCAAATATCAATACATAATAATCATTAATTACATTTTTATCAATTAAGATTGTAAACGTAAGGTTTTCACAATCTCACGGTGACAGACGCATCATTGGATAGCTATTCTTGAGCTGAACATATGTTACCATGGGGCCTGGTTTTAAATGATAGCCCATTCCGAGTAACGCAATCATACATGTCATATTAGCAAAATGCGAATTATTTTATCTGTTCTGCCTAGACCCAATAGCCAACCGCCTTTGCATAACCTGTACAGTACAGCAAAACTCTGAACGGACTAACATTTGTAACTAGGTCCCATAGAACAAGAATTAACGTCAATAGAAGCAAAATGAACTATCTAGGATTTTCATTATTCAGAAAGTAATTTGTGATTAGTGCTGTCTATGATTTCGTCTAATTTTGACCACTACATTGTCGGACCAACTACTAAATCCTGATAAAACAAATCAGTAGATTTAGCAGCGGTGTCGCTCAGTGGAACAGGTTCGGAAATATGGTGGCAACTTTATCTAGTTATTGGGTGTGATACCACTGGTATTGCAAACGTCCAAAGACAGCGGTAACTGCGTACCATCAGGCAGGCCGTAAGCTTGTTTGGCACTTAGTCTAACGTCCAAAGGCAGTACCTGTTTACCATCAGGCAGGCAGGCAGGCAGGCAGTCAGCTTGTTCGACACTTAGTCTATCTTAATGAATATGATAGATGTCATGATCGACAATGGCTGCCATCTTATTACTATTTCTGAATGTCTTTCAGTTTCAATTTCAATATCAGAAAAATTTCAGCTGATTTGGGGCTTGACAGCGCGTGGGTGATGACCCTGGTATTGCAAACGTCCATAGGGGCGGTGACTGCTTGCCATCAGGCAGGCCGTAAGCTTGTTTGCCACCTTGGTATAAAACTGTCTGTTCAGATGATCAATTATTGTATACATACATACATACATACATATCTTCACACATTGACGAATTATTTTAATTATTGCATCGTATTGGATATTGTAGATATCATTGACAGTGACTGCTTACCATCTTAGTCATATTACACATGCGAAATGATGAATGTCTCTTTGTACTCCAACCACGCCCTGCTGAACGGGTTTTAATGAAATTTGCTGCACATGCAGAGCATATTCTGGACATACATTGGGTGCTTTCCACTGAGGCCTCTGCGTAAAAACGGGCAAGCAGCTCTGAAGTTGTAACTTGATACATTTCGCATTTTCACTTATTAAGTTTCAATCACATGCAATTATCATCAGTGCGTTCTTTTCTCTAACTTCTGTTTAAGCTTTGCAATATCTACATTTCAGCATATTTAGTAGACGTATTCTGCAGAGAGTCCATTTAGAAACTAGATTGACATTAACCAACTTTGCCTCCGTTTGATACTTAAAAATTTATATAAAAATTTGTATATATAGCACCATAGCATTGGCACAGAATCCTGCCATGGCTATACTTACAAAGTTTCGAACAAATTTTAAACAATTCGCCAGACTTCAGAGAAATTTTGCCAGACTGCTCATTTTGACTTATTGGCCTTAGGACATAGTGCAAAACCTTGATTGTTAACCCTTCGACATAGGCCACCTTTCATGGAACATATTATAAACACTTTTGCACATAGAGCGCGTCAGTTGGAACAGAAATATTCGAAAAATGTTTCGTTAAGAACAGCTCTCTCTATCTATATAACTCTTTCCGATTTAGTTATACCATCGTAGGTAAAGTTTTCTTGATGATCACATTGTCGATGCAAACACATTGGTTTGAAAAGCATATTATAAATAACAATATGTAAAATAAAATACCGCCTGTTTACGTAGACATGGCTCAAATAATTAATCCTCGCCATGAACATCCAAAGACATTAGCATAAACGATAAACATTAATACAACCATTAAAGGTCTCCAGCCATTAAAAAATAGCTTCAATTACAAATAAAATGAATTCAACGACATTCATTTTCCGAAAAACATGTCCGGGGCAGATTCACTT
Source organism: Blastobasis adustella (assembly GCA_907269095.1). Classification (NCBI taxonomy): domain Eukaryota; kingdom Metazoa; phylum Arthropoda; class Insecta; order Lepidoptera; family Blastobasidae; genus Blastobasis; species Blastobasis adustella. The sequence continues at coordinate 10,080,567 of OU026141.1, forward strand.
CCGTTTTATAAACAAAAAAAAAGGTACAACAGAAAAAATACGTTCGCAACAGCAATTTTAAAACAACACAATATATTATTACATATTATAAAGACAACATTAATATTGGTATTTCTCTTCCACTATTTGTAATGCATAGCCAAAGAAAATGTCTCTAATCCAGCCCATAGTGGCTCTCCAAAGGCAAGCACAGGCATAAAAATTGGCCAATCAAAAGCCATAGCGTCGGGGCCCAGAATCTTACATCAAATAAAAATTTTAGAATACATCATCCATACAATTGCCTAATCATTTTTAACTTTCAATTCATGTGCCTGAAACTATTCATAGAACATACATACATAAACTTTTGGTACCATGTAGGTATGTGGACGATGGAGAAAAGGTTTGATTCAGCGTATCTCTACAAATCTCTAAAAATCTAAGTCAAAATTGAGATTCGACCCCAAGACACTGTTATGGGACCGTATCTAAACCATGTTTCATCTGAGAAATACGTAGAGATTTCCAATACGTATAGGCTGGCCTAGTGGATTTCTTTTTGTTTACAACAGCAAAATGGTTATAGCTAATAATGCCGAAATTACGTTGCTTTTCACTGCGAAAATAATAATTTTTCACTATGGAAATAGCGCTAAATAAATCCATTCGCCGAAAATATATAGGCCATATTTGTTCGATTCGAGTCTGTCGTTCCACCATAGAAAGATCAGTATAGTCAGTCGGTACGAAACATGCCATGAATGGTTCATACCTTGACGTACAGACAGATATATGAGATTTGTAGAATCTCATCATACAAAATTTGCTTCGAATTCGTATGTGATTTTCAACTAGCTATTTCTGCTTATATTTTACACAAATCGTACTAAAACAAAAGCAAACAATTACTGTAATAAAAAGTAAGAGGTACGTAAAATTTTGTAATTTAAAAATTCGAAACGCATAGAGTTCAAATACTGGAATGTGATTGGTTGCCGCAAGCAAGCCATTGGCGCCCACTCCAACCCCCAACACAGCATTTGAAAGCCACCGAAGTCCAGTTTTTGGTGACCTCGATCGATAAAATGTTATTGCCGAAACGAATATATGATTTAGATTATTTTTTGCCAATGAATTTTCCGAAATACGACTCTTCGTCGTATGTTTGAAACGATCACATGCTTTTGGATAAATATCTCTGCAAGTTATATAAACACTTGCACAAATTTCATATCACAAAAAGAGATATTGTGATCACGAACGGGGAAAAGATTAAATTACAATTTTGATGAATCTAAATTTGGAAAATTTGATAAACTTACAGGATAACTTCAAATTCATGATACCAAGGGGTACGGATGCATGCGATCCTCATAAAAAAAAAATTTCTATGGCACCAACTCTGATATCGCAAAAATCAGCTGTCTGTTCTATTCACATTAAGTGTGGCGAGCTAGTACCGAAAGACGCAGCGTGGGCAGGCCTCCCACAAGGTGGACCGACGACCTGGTAAAGATCGCAGGCACCAGCTGGATGCGGAAGGCACGGGACCGGCCGCCGTGGAGATCTCTGGGGGAGGCCTATGCCCAGCAGTGGGCGTCTTCCGGCTGATATGATGATGACATTAAACAGCTGATTTTTTTCGCGATTTCAGAGTTGGTGCCATAGTAAAAGTTGTTTGTTATCACGTGCATATGCATACGGTACCGTGTAAGAGCGTCAGAGGTCCCGTTTTCGAATCCCGCTCCGGCCATGTACCAATGACTGTTTTCTGAGTTATGTACATTAGTTGAATACTAACCGATGCTCTTACGGTGAGGGAAAACATCGTGATGGAACCTGCACATTCAGGCGACTGGATGTGTAACCATGATCCAATCTGGTCAGGTTCCCTTGGTAGCGGGGTCATGGAGGTCAGATGGCAGTCGCTCCACTGTAATTACCTGACCTGCCAAATCCTGGATCATGGTCAAGGCGGACCCCGGGCCCTCGTTCTCGAGAGCACAACCGGGACATTAACGCCAAGATGATTTTTTTTTTATGCATACGGTACCCCTTCGTATCATGAAATTGAAGTCACCTGCTACATTCTGTATTCCGCATGCGAAGTGTTGAATCCATAGAGCTATAAATAGGTTAAAACCAATGGGTAGCGAATCCGTACGTTTATGTTCTGAACGTAAACGGCGCGGAATGCAATTTTTTTTTCCTCACAGCAAAGCAATTGGCCGACCCGCGGTTAACATGGGATTCTAAGTTGAGTAGGATGTCTCTGGTGAAAAAATCCTTCGCATAAAGGTGCATTTTCGCATTATTTTTGACTTGATTTGCTACTCATTGGTTGGAAGTTTTTTACGATTTCAAAATCCACCAGATAGAGCTACTGGGACGCAAGGTCTGTCGCTAAAATGCTGCCTTGCTATTGGGCGTAACCACTGCTGTAGAATGACCTCCATCCTAGCCAATGGCAGGACTTAATTTCGACAGCAGACCTCACATCTTAGCATCATATGGTGGATCTTGAAATCGCCAAAACCTTAATTGCTCCATTGATTCAATCGAAGCATAAGCGACTGTATTGCCAGGAAGTCCAGGAACACAACTCTGAAAAATAAAATCTGTCGATTTCCGCTCTATGAGCTATCTTCAAACCATTGGAACACGAGTTAGTACAAAACGAACTCAAAATCCAACTCTGAAAGCACTTACCTCTCCCGCTTTCTCTTTCTTCTTGTCCTTCTTGCTCTCCTTGTCTTTCTCCTTATCCTTGTCCTTGTCCCGCTCCTTGTCTTTCTTCTCCTTCTTGCTGCTGCGCTCCCGGTCTGGAATACATGTACGGTGGAGTTTTAGATGGGTTGTTGTTTAAATTTTTTTTTTATAACACTAGGTGGCAAACAAGCTTACGGCCCGCCTGATGGTAAGCAGTCACCGCAGCCTATGGACGTTTGCAATACCAGGGGGCATCACCCACGCGTTGCCGACCCTGTAAAAACCGTTTCACCCCTTTCTTGAAGAACTCCATGTTGTACTCTTCAGGGAAAACCTCTCCAGGTAGTTCAGTCCACAACCTTAGTGTGCGCGGGAGAAAGTTCCTTCGGAACCGCACAGTTCGCGCCCAATTTGGCTCCAAGGTGTGAGGATGAACTCCTTGTCTGATATGTTGACAAGCTTTTGCTTGCGACTCCGTCCGCGTAAAATTGGGTATACCGTTCCGGACCCGTTCCCGCGGGAACCACATTGGATTTCGGGATAAATTACAGCCTATACGCTATTCTGGGCTGTAAGCTATATTGCTGCTAAATTTCATCTAAATCCGAGAAGTAACAAACATTCAAACGTAAAACCTTACAAACTTTTACATTTATAATATTAGTAGTATTTTTCCTCAATGGGGTTTGCAGGTTAAAACTTTTAACAGATGGCGCCAGCATAGCCCTGCCATGAATACCAAAATTATCAAATACTAGGTTTTTTTGGAGATTTATGGTCTGAATGCAAGCCATTAAAGCCAAATCCCATACAACAAAACCAATACAGGAAACCTATGCTGGTGCCATAATTAAAAGCTTTCAACAGTTGCCTTCTCAATAAATAAGAATGTTTATCTTCACAAAAATACATTTAAAACAATAATAGAATATGAAATAAGAAAAGTGAAGGGTAAGTTAATGAATCGTAGCTGTGATGGGAGACAGGTATCTCTTTCTAACAGGTCTACTCTGCCTTTTCATCGATAAAAAAAATATTACAAGGGATCTTAGAAGAGCTATATCAGAAATATCATAAGAGGTGGTCAACGTATTGGTGGTGACGCCGGTGATCGGATCGCAACGGTGACCACTTTCCATCAGGTGGCCCGCTTGCATACTTCTCTACCGATTGACATAAAAAAAGAATAAGTTCAGATGAATAATATTTTTTCAAAGCAAGCTATTATTGCGCATTCTCTATGATCAGACAGAGTATTTGTCAAGACTAATCAAACCGGTACAAACTTGATGGGTTTCTATGGCCACCTTCCGACTCCATCATTGGACCAGGTCCATTGTACCATATTAATGCATTGTCATTCAAGTTACATGGGTATACCAAATTTCAGCTCAATCACCAATAAATGGTTTGCAAATGCAAGGTTTTTTTTGCTACTCAGTGACAAGCGGACAGTCCACGTGATGGTAAGTGGTAACAGTCGCCCATAACATCTACGATTCTTACATTTAGGCTGTAGGCAACAAAAATGCGAAACCGCAGTTGCGTTGACACTGTGAGGACTAAGATGAAATGCCTAATGCCTGTAATTTCGCTGCCTACCTTATCCTTCAAACCGGAACACAATGCAAGCATTGCTTGGCGGCAGAAATAGATACGGCAGTGGTACTCACCCGGGCGGACTCCTCAGGGTAGACAGAGTCCTGCCACCTGATATTCATGCATTGTCATCCAAGTTACACGGGTATACAAAATCTCACCTCAATCACCAACAAATGATTTACAAATTTCGACGCACAACTTACAGACGAACAATGTAATTTAAATAAACGATTGTAAAAAGAGACTAACCCTTCTCCTTCTCATGGTTCTCCCTCTTCCTCTCCTCCCTGGCCAGTCGGCAGTACTCCCTGAAGTGTTCCTCCCTCATGGCGCTGGACTCGACCACCTTGTATCGGGGATCGCCTTCCACCTTCTTCTTCACATCTGCCCACCTCGCGTGCCGGTCTACTGACTTCTCCTTTAGAAGGGCTATGAACTCCGTTTTGGCCTATAAACGAAATTTTAGGTTAGGTGGCGGGAGTGGTTGGCGCTGGTGGTTGGAAGGGGCTTGCTGTGTCGGCGCTGGTGTGGCGTGGTGGTGGGTTGCGATGCGGTTTGGGTTAAGAAGGCTATGCTTGAGCTGAGTAATTTAGTTTGTTAACTTGCCCGTCTGCCACGCAGAGGTCGGTTCGAGGCCGAGCAGACATTGAAACCAAATTTCTGTTACGGGGCTGTGTTATATGTGTAATAAGTATGTATTTGAAAATGTATAAGCAGTTTATCAGTTATCTAGCACCCCATAACAGGAGATTTGCTTAGTTTGCCAATATTATTCTTATTATTCTGATCATAAGAATTTGTCTAATCTATTTTTAAATTTGTGCGCAATCAAAATATTATAAATAATTTATTTATTTATTTATGACTCTATAATAGGTTATTGTTGGTAAATCATTGAGAAAAAGGAACATTACTATTTTCCTCATTTTCCATTCCTGGCGGTATAAAGGTTTTAAAAATTATTTAATTTGCAATTGTATTTTTTAACTCTATGTAAAGGGGTTTCACTTAAAATATGCAACGAAATAAATTACTCCAAGAGCAAGCAAGATGAACGTTTGAAATTTGTAATTAGAGACATTATATCGAGATCATAACGACATTTAAAAAATATTCGGTAAACTCCATTTTGTGTTTATGTTTTTCTCATCATAATAGACTCAAGCTCGCTCTTACCAATTGAGCAATCGCCATGTTAATAATATTTTGTAATTGGCTACTTGATTTGAATTTTGTGGTTGACTGGAAGATAACGCTATGTAACTTTATGTCTGCGTTTGTACGTCACCGTCCATGAAGTTTAAATAAATAGGATTTAGATTAGAACGGTAGCACTTTAGCAAATATTTCATATTAACTGGCATTTAATAAGTATGCATTTAAAAGTATTTAGGTATATCAGTTATCTAGCACATAGCTTTGTTTAGTTTGGGGCTAGATGGCGCTGTGTGAATTTGTCCACAATTATTTATGTATTTATTTCAACACGGTTTGATCTGTTCTGCAACAACAATAGCCCCATATTGTCAAAAGATTATAATAATGTTTGAGTACTTAGAGTGCGCCATCTATGTGAATTTTTGAGAAGCTATATAATTATCATTAACAATTAACAAGCATAGCGAATCACCAAACGCCTCCAATCGTCCCAAACACAGAATCCTGCCACACAAACGCCCACATAGCAACACGATAATCCTAAACGAAATACAGGCGACTGATACGGCAGTCATTACTGAAAAATGGCTGAAAGAAAATCAAGATTAACAGCTGAAAAGCAATGAGTATTTATTAGGAGCTGTGGAGGGAAAGTTTCATTAGTTCCTGAAAGAGAAATCTTTATTAGTTTTGTATGTGAAGCGAGGGCATGGATAACTGTAAAAATTGAGCTAACACCTACTGAACTATTAGCCTGTTTAATGTTGTGGCCAGCTGTTGAGTAAATTTCAGTAATGTAACATTAAAGTGATGTTACCCGGGTGTTACTAATATCTTCAATAGACTTTCGAACCTTAACCCACGAAGGCATCGCATTGTTGCGCTTTATTATTGAGCGGAAACCGCATCACAATCGATTCAGTAGTTTTCGAATATAGAGCGGACAAGCTGGCTTTTTACACAGCGCCTTTTTTCTTTTATTGATATAGTAAAAGACAGACGACCGAAAAGTTCGCGAAGTTGCGTGCAGAATTTATAATGCAAATCTACGAGTCTTACCACTGACAAGCCTTTTGATAATCTGGCGACTGTAATTCCACTGGCTGCCTCATCCTAACCTGAGCGTAGTAAAATAAGCTCATTGGTGTTATGTCAAGCTAAAAGATCTTTAGTTCCCTAGCACTGTAGACAACTAGCAACAGTTATGAATTGTATCAAATAAAGCTTCACCGTTAATCGAATAGAAAATCTGGCATAAATCTTTTACAACACAAAGAAGGGATATGGTTATTTATATTTGATTGAAACAAAAAGAAATAGAAGAATGGAACATGTGAAAAACAACGAGTGGCATCATTGATACCAGTATTGTAGAACAATAGTTATATTTTGGACAAATCTATTTATGTGCAAATCGGCTCCCGAGACTGTTCAACCAGTCTCAGACTCCCCCAGCGGAAGACCTTGGCCGGTTTCGCTTCACCAACGGTATTAGAAGGCACACCTAACCAGTGGCGACCTCGTTGCGGTGCTGAACGTTTGACTAGCCTCAAAGTACGCAATGGTCACCCATCCAATCGGCGTGCGTTGCTTTTCACCGATAACTTTTGTTTTCGGTCTCGCCATCAAGCTTAGTGGCTAGGGGGTAGTGGAAGGGGTAGTAGTGGCAGTCTGACGACTGAAACCGCATTATGGAGGTCGAATCAAGCTCGAGAAACACCAGTATAGCGGATAAGATTAAGAAGTTCCTTTGCGCTGGTTTGGTCACTTGAAGCCCCAGGGATACGTGGCAAATAGGCGCCTGAACCTGCCGGTATCAGAAGCGTAGGAGGTCTGGCAAGCAATGGATGGACATCGATGGGTCGGATGCAAGCCAGGTGCGAAGATCATGGTTAAATCTTAGATGGTCCTCAGGTCATCCCTTTAAATACTAGGGACCACAGTCTGTGGGAATGCGAGAGGTCGAACATTATGCTTGCAGGAGCGCCGCGTTATGCTTGCTGGGTTAGAGCGCAAGGAAGTAGGCCCGGCCTATTTTACGGACCTTGTGTCCTCGGAGGCGAACTTCGCAAGGCTAAGAGAGTTTGCGTCTGCATGGTACCGAGGAGAATGGAGGAGGAATTGGAGAAGAGGCAGAGGAGAGAGGAAAGGAGGATGGGAGCTGGCCGACGGGGTAGTAGTGTGACGTCAGCCAGTTAAGGGAGAGTGCTTATGGACAACCGGATTTGTGGGTGTCAAGAAGTGCGCACGCCCAAAGAGCCACCGGTAAGTAAGCGTGCGTATCACCCGTGAATAGGTCTGACGCGGTCCATTTGACCGAGAGGCCGACAGGACTTTGGGTGGAGAAGGTCTTACTCGTAGCCAAGATTGACCGCTAGGATCATTAATAATTCCAAACAGTTCCAAAACGGTTCATGAGGTTAGCTAGGATCAGATATTGGAGGAATATATATCAAGACTCTTGTAGATTCATGCCAGAGACAATTTAAACTACTATCTGTTGGGATGGATTGTCTATGCCTAAACTATTACCTTTGCCCTCGCATATCACATCATCCTACATCCCTGAGTTTGTTCTTTCTCTATATTGTGAAAGGAAACCAATCTTACAGACACATCTATGACTGAATTCGGTCAAAATAAAAGAAGTTAGGAACAAAATAAATCCTCGACAGTGCACCTATATCTGCCTGGTCTATCCATTTATTGCGAGATGCATTGATATGAGTTTAAGAGATTTTGATGAAATTTTCCTTAACATTAGTTTCCGAGCGTTCGCAAGGAACTTTGCGTCTTATTTATTAGTGAGAGTAGTATAGAAATCCGCTCAGCCGCTAAGCCTTCTAAACATCTTACACATGTGTCGTAATCGATTACATGGTGGGTGTTGCTGTTGCCGATAGGCGGCGGTGACCACTTACCATCAGGTAGCCTAACTTTAAGTTAAAATTGTCAGACAGCACTGTGTTAAACAGCCATTACATTGTAGTAATGACTACCCTAAGTGTAAAGATTAGCTGCCACCACAAATTCGATCATCATTGCCATCATATCTGAAAGACGCCTACCATAGGGTATAGGCCTCCCCCAAAGATCTCCACTATGGATGATCCTATGCTGCATCCAGCTGGTACCAGCGACCTTTCCTAGGTCGTCGACCTTCTTAAATATGAGGTAGTTTTTTAACATTGCCTCTTTTTTTAATGTCCCATTAATGGACGCTCGGAATCCGTTCTGTAGTTCTAAATTATTAGATTTGTTTCTAATCTGAAATCTGATTTAGAAAAAAATATATATCATCAATCTTCCCTTTGTATTTTAATTTGTTTGGAATTTGTAATGCACTGTCGTTATTTTAGATTTTAATTATCTGTGTATCTGTTAGATTGGTTTGATTTCACTTAGTATTTACTTTAGTAATTTTCTCTTTACAATATAACTTTGTAATAACATTTTTGGACTTCAATTCCATTTACTGAAACATTCAGTTACAATACTTTGAATTCTGAATTGATAATAGCTTGAATTTAATTTGCTTTCTTATTGCAATTGTATCGAATATTTACTTTCTTATAATGTCTTTAGGTGATTCGAATTAGGGCTATCCACAAAGAATAGATTATAGCAAACATTAATTCCCATTTTTTTTTTAAATCGGTTCAGTAGTTTTCTGTTTATATTAATAAAAAAAAACGGTACTTAACAAGGTGAAAATATGCAAAATTGTAAAAACAATTTAATCAAATTAGCAATTTCGTTTACGGTCGTACTTTTCGAAAATTCTTTGTAAACAACCCTATTTAAAAAAAAAAACAAAACGATCAAAATAAAAAACCTGAAAGAGAATGGATTAGTTAAAAATTCTATTCTCGACTTTTCGTCTCCATTTCAATATTTACAATTGACAATCTCCTTCGTAATTTAATTATCTCAACTGGCATCCCATCACCTTTTCTTGCTTGTAATATTCAAGCATGGCAACATTATTATTATTTTTTGTTTTTAAGTGCCTTTACATGTTGATGAGCATGCATTAGAAGCTGGGAAATCTCTATATAATAAAAAAATATATTATAAAAGTTAGGTGAATGAACTGAATACAAAATGGCTTTTTAAAAGTAGCCATGTCAAGACATACTTTTTTACCTGCTTAAAACTATAATCTAGAAATATTTCGGGGAAACCTTGTGACAATTTGGCGAGTTATAAACGAAAATCATTCGAACAATCGATCTGCTTACCCCGTATAAAAGCTCCCTACATTCTTAAATCATTTACGGTTTTGTAACTTCTTTCCAATATGGCGGACAAAATTCTGAAGCAAAAACATTAGAGCAAAACAAAATGGAACGTATTGCTCATAAAATAAGGTCCATTTTTGTATCACGCTTTTTGAAAAGCGAAGCCACGCGAATCTTAATATTGGTGATACAAAAATGTACCTTATTCCATGAACAATACATTCCACTTTGACTCGCTCTCACGCAATTTGCTTCGGTATTTAGTCGACTGAATTTAGCCAAATGTAATAAGCACAAAAGCCAGTAAATAAGTGATGTTGATACACGTTGTTTTAAATAACTGTTTTATAGGCGGCTGTCGTCACGTCGAAGGGAACCAGTAACTTTGTTTTTGAGAAATATCACAAACATCGTGATGAATTCGAAGTCTATGGGATTAAAGCACGATGAAGTAAAAATAATAATATTTTTACACAAATTATTTGATTATGAAAAATGGATATTTATACGAGTAGATGGGATGTGGTTGATCGAAACTATATCCTACCGATGGTCCTAAGAGTAGAAATAAAATAAAACAATAAAAAAAAAATATTCAAAATCTGTTCATAAGTTTTTGTGTAAAACAGTTTTCGCATTTATAAAATACGTAGCAACAAATCGTACAAAAATACGACCATCCGGTAGATCATTGACCCTTGGGAGTAAAGGCTGATGAACTTTGCATTCTCACGCCTCTGGGAAGTTGCTAGGGCTTGTTTTCCAATCAAGTGCATGCAAGGTGCATATAAGGCCTTTTTAATTTTAATAAACTAAAAAATTATTTATTTAAGGATTTATTTCTGGCAAATAATTTTTTGGACAATTTTCAAAAGACCTCCCTATACGAAGTACATGAAAAGTGGTCAATGCTTTGACATTTTTCTGACCAGTACAAATGCGTTTGACTGCCACCACACTTGGTAAAATGGCGATGAAGCATGTTGGTCTATATTCTAGAATGGGTAGGAGAGCGAACCCTGGCAGAGGCCGGGATAAGCGCTTGGACGATGATGATGAGGAGGTCGCTATAGTAAGAAATTTTGGATTAGGCATGTCTTGTTTTAAACTAGTTTTACTAGAAGAACGATGCCACAAACTGATTATAATAGCAATTATTAACAAAAAATATCGTGTAATGTGAGCGATGGATGCAGAAGACCGGGCAAAGTGGAGAAGAATGGGTAGGAAAGCCGACCCCAGCAAAGGCCGGGGTAAGCGTTACGACGATGATGATTTTCAAAGTTCAAAGTCATTTAGTCATGTATTTTGTAATGTAAATTTCACGAAAATAAATCGAAATAAAATTAGTGCAGATGCCGTCTATATATTTGAATTAATTTCAAGGAAAGAAAATTAGTATAGCTTTGAAGAATTCTTTGCTACTTTTATGCTCCACCTTGTAGCGTAATCTTGGGGGCCTCACTCCCCACTTTCTTTTTATGTACGGAGGCTTGATATTACCAAAGATTTGCTAAAGAAATTGGGGAAAGATGATAGTGGTGTTCTAACTATCTATTCCCACACATGAACCATGAACAACATTTTATGGGGGCGTCATTCCCCCCATCACACGACAAAATTGTAACCCCCTACGACCCCTCTGAAATTTCCGTTGTTATCAAACTGCGCGACCCCTCTACCGGCAGTTCTTTGGTGTGACAAAAGGGTCACGCCAATTTAGTTATTCGATTTAGACCAATTGATCACTTGAAATAGAATGAGCAGTTTTCCAGTAGGTGCTTTCAGATAGTATCAACAATGATCAAGACATTGGTAAGACCAAAAATTATAAAAATCGTTATTTCATTTTAGTAAAACGTCTTTAAAAACGTAGTAAAATATTTTGAGTCTATTTAATTTTATTTAAAAGATTATCCCATCTGTATTTATTTTTGTGATATAAAAATCATAGCGGCTTTTCTACAACCACTCAACCTGGTCTTAAACTTGATAAATAAAAATCAAGATTCTTTATTAAGTCCGTAATCCTGTTTTTGCATACAATTATTACAAAAAGTGTCGACTGCGCTATGTATTACTCTTATTATGTGGCAGTCACAAATAAATATATGGGTAGATTTGAGGCGACAGTCTATAGCGAAAGACCCCGGGGTAAGCAGATCGCCTAGTGAACCACAAGATTGTCTAACATGTCAGCCATTTTTATGGCACAACTGCCCATCCCCTAACCATAATAATTTTTGTCACTCCCCCGCTAACGATCCAAAATATTCGCCCCCAATTTTGGGGGGCGCCACTCCCCCCCTCCCCACACGCCCGAGTACTCGAATATCTCTAAATTTTAAGAGCTTATCACACATGCTAAAGGGATTTGAACGTCAAAGATTTTAAAGCGACACCACGGTCTTTAAGGATCCCTTCAAATTAAGAAGTATTCCAGTATCAGGGCTAATAAATTCCCTAAAAAAATTCGCCGTTTGGGGGCGTCACTCCCACATACCCTACACTCCCCACTATTACTAACAAAAACATCCGCCGTCTCGGGGGCGTCACCCCCCGCGCGACTACCCCCCACAGCCCCCTGGAAATGCCCATCAATTACCATTTATAATAAGGTCAACCGCGCAATCTCAACGCGCCATCGCCGCCTCCCGGCAGCCGCCGCCGCCGCAGAGAAGCCTTCGGGGTTACAGTAATTGGGGTCACGCCGCGGCCGCGAGCGCGAGGCACGCCGGTTGGTCACGCCCGTGGTGGCAACGGGAGTTGCCACGGTGTGAAGTTACCACAAATGCCCGGGGTTCGTTTAGAGAAATTCTGTAGCGATTGAGGCTTGTCTGAGATGGTTTGGACACTTGATAGGTGGGGAATTGGTGTCTGAACTTGGCGGTATCAGGAAAGGTCTAAGAGATGGATTAATATTGCCAAAGTCGGCTGTGAGAGCCAACGGTTTAGGACGCAAGGATGCCGGAGACACCGGGCGAAGTGGGGTAAAAAGAGCAGGAAACCGGACTCTTTACTGTTCTAATATAGGAAATCTTCTGAAATGTTCTGTTCGAGAAGAAAATAAACCGTCAATATAAATGGGGACTTTTATAATAAAAAAAGAAAAATTAATTTAACTGGCCGATTCACATGTTTTGATGATGATGTTTACATTTTTTTTTATGTTAATCCAATGCTATATGGCAATATCGTTTTTTTTTTTGGCAACTGATTAAAGAGTAGCTTTTTCCATTGATACCGACCGCTTTTCAACATAACATTTTAAAAAACGTGCTATTGAATTCGGTTTGAAAGCGAATAAAGTTGATAAGTTTCAATTGATTAACCTTTCCAATAAGCTTTTGCGAAGTAAACTTTCATTTTCGATTTGAAATCTCAAGTTTAATTGTAAATGAGTATAAATACCGTAAGTAGTGTAAATATAGAAACACTTTCACGATTACGAAAGCCGGGCATGACCAACCGCGTTTGCCGTTATAAAAAGGGAAGAAAAAGACATTCATATAATAATATTTATGTGTGCATCTCAATATGTTTGAGCAAAAATCTTTCTAAAATTAATTAATATATAGAAAAGCTGGTAAATCTCAATAATATAGTTTCTGTCAGTGATGCAGTCTGTTACACTTTTAAATTTTTGTTTATTTTAATTTGATAAGCGCTCAACAAAGAACTTTTTCTTGCATATTTTTCGAAAGACCACATCAGAGACAAAAAAATGGAATTCCAATCTCGGAAAATATCATTTTCAAAAAAAGACAAATATAGGATCTGTAAAATTTTATATCTAACACTCAAACAAAAACAATCGCATAGCATATTCGCTCTTATGAACTTCTGTGTCAGTAACAGCCTGGGAATCGAACCCGGTGTACATATTTTTCATCATTATTCTTTCATCATTTATTGAAAAATCAAGTCAAAGACATAATATGCCCAGGGTTCGAACCTGAGCCCTAGGTACCTGTAAGAAAATATGATTAGTAACAAAAAAAAAAACAAAAACACAATTTTTTTTGGTAGTTGGACAAAGACCTCCTTTCTGTCTTCCAAAACATAGCACTGGTACAAAAACCAATACAACAACCGAACTTGTTTTTTCGGTTATTATACGAAAAATTATTATTTTCAACATTGTAGTTTACGCTCTGCAAAGTTAATCAGTACCATAAAATATTATTTAATAATCACCAAAATAACGAAAAATCATTTTGACTGGCTCTCTTTTGCATTAAACCATCATACCAAAACGAGGGTAGTTCGACCGAGATGACGACATCCCAATCTCTCGGCATCACTCTATTTTGTACTTTTCTGTGCACAAATATATTAAATACTGCATATACCGTATCGTAGATGCGTCATACAGTTCATACAGACACAAACAATTCTTGAACGAATCGCTTCTTCTAAAATACCCAAAACTGAACTACTAACACATAGTATCATCTATAATTATGCTTTGCAATAATGAAGCATTTACCCCAAAATACAGTGAGCGGATATGGTGAAGGATCTATGCTTGGAACTCTGGTAAACTACATTAAAAATACTCCAAGGAATCATTAGAAAATTTGTCTTGCGTCGGTACTAAAGTTATTTCTACTAGTGGCCCCGGCGCGAATTAGTTCGCGTGGCGTCCTACACCTACTTCACCCCCGCCTTTATCAGGTGGTAGGACTCTGTCAAGCCTGAGGAGTCCGCCTGGGTGAGTACCACCGCCTTATCTATTCCTGCCGTCAAGCAACGATGCTTGCATTGTGTTCCAGTTTGAAGGATAAGGTAGCCAGCGCAATTACAGGCATGAGGCATTCTATCTATTGTTGAAAACCACTAACTAAACCAAATACTCACTCACTTTACGCATGGCCTACTGGTTGACTGGTAGATAAAGCCTGATGGCTTTAAGTCCGCCAATTGTAATAATTTTAGTGCAATAAAGTTTTTAAATAAATAAATAAATAAAACCGCATTAAAATTGAATTGAGGTTGTCTGGGAGAGATCGCTTACAGCGACAAGGCCGCCTTTGCGCGCATGTACATTATACTGATTCTTGTATATTGTCTTTTAATATGTGTGCAATAAAGAGATTTTACTTACTTACTTACTTAAAATCCGTTGCGTAATTCAAAAGGTCTAAGCGTACATAGATACACAGGGACAGACGGCGGGAAGCGACTTTGTTTTATACGATGTATAGATATCTAGTCCTTCAGCTCTTATGCTCTTCAGACTTATGCCTCTTCTACACCATTTGAGGGCATTGCTATAATCTCTAATACTTGGTAGTTAGTCTCATAGATAAGACATTAACCTTCAACATACATACATAAAGCTCACGCCTGTGTCCCACAGGTGGGGTGGGCAGAGACTATGGACCGCCACTTTGCTCTGTCCCGACACAACTCCCTAGCCTCGCATATATCCACAACTCTTTTCATACATCTCCTTTTATTCTTACCACTTCGGACCCCAGCTTTTTTAACATGCTTGTAAAGGTTGCTAATACATGTGCAAACCATATATGCAGTAGTGTCCGACCGAAAGTCAATTTCTGGCCGAACCCGGGGCCTATTAATCGGCCTCTACTCTCGGCCGAAGCCGAAGCCCAAGGCTTAAAGTCATTTAAGAAATTATGTTCAAGAGTTTGTTTTGATTACAGGGGATCAACTGTCGTCTGACTTTATTGCCTACGTATACTAGAAACTTGCCTCCAACCCCATCATCACAGCCCGTAACAGTCCACTGCAGGACTGAGGGCCTCTCCCACGAAAGGGGACGTTATTGCCATAATCTCCACGCTCGGCAGGCGGGTCGGAGATCGCAGTGAAAAAACATAACAATGGAAAACGCTGCTGCCCATTTCCCAGCCTACAAAGACTCTAGAACTTTCGCTTTGAAACACTAGTCGCCTCGTACGACACCCGCGAGTGTAAGGGGTTGGTGCTATTCCACTCTGCCGGACACCACACGGCCTATATTCTGAATTTCCGAGTTGCATAGACCGCTCAACACATCCCTCCCCCCTCCCTGCTCCCGCTCCCCCGCCGCCCAGCCCCCCCCGCACTGACCTGGTCCCGCTTCCGCTCCTTCTCCTCCTTGTCCCGCTTGCGCACCTCCGCGAGGAACTCGTTGAAGTAGGTCTCGCGGTCGCGCGCCTTCTCGATGGCCTTGAAGCGCTCGTCGCGCCCGTGCTTCGACGAGAAGTCCGTGTACGACGATCTGTGTGGGAGAAAAGAATGATAACAATGTAAGCTTTGTTAGTGCAAGTCTTGTTGGTTGTCGGTCATTACTGACTGGAGAGCACAACACAGCATATATGTATACAAAAAATACATAAGTCACATAATTAAGACATCAAATTACATAGATCTGTGGGATGGATCTCGGCTCCGCCACCGACGCTTCTCTTCAAGGCCGGCCGCATACATTCGTTCTCCTGATTAGTTCTCCGAATAGGAATTTCAAAATCATCATCATCATCACAGCCCGTAACAGTCCACTGCAAGACTTAGGGCCTCTCCCACGAAAGATCACCACGCATGGCAGATGGGTTGGAGATCGCAGTGTTTAAATATAACAATGGAAAATGCTGCTGCCCATTTTCCAGACTACGGAGACGCTTGATCTTTTGCCTCGAAAACATTAGTCGCCTTGTACGACACCCATGAGTGTAAGGGGTTGGTGCTATTCTACTCAGCCGGACACCACACGGCCAAATTTCAAATTCAACCAATCATAATCCGCGATACTTTTCACGCGGGCTTTCGATTGGTCATCGCGGATTCTGATTGGCCAAGTTCAAAATTCGAATTCGGCAACCTGACCAGGAAAACGAATTAATGCGGCCGGCTTTACACTTCCCCTGCTTAATTCAAATACCAGAGAAGCTACAGCAGTGCTGAGTATCGTAGAGCGCGTATTAAATGGACCGGCCAGATGAGTCGTGCGCACACGCATAGTGAAATCGACTCAATTGTTGAATCGTCCGCAGCGAAAGTATTAATGTACGTTTTTGTAATTGGCCGTCAGTAAATGAAACTAAGAAATGAAAAGAAAAATAATGAGTAACAGCGCCCGGAAGGCGCCTTGTGGGCGTATTTACTTATACCAGTCCACTACTGGACTTTGCCCTTCCCCTCAGAGTGCCAATGCAGTCTATCCTGAACCTCATTCAGTACACACATATTATGTGCCTAAAGATCAAGTAGCATCCAACAAACACATATCCATAACTTACATATTTATGTATTTTAGATAGCTTGTTTTAATAATATGTCTAGCTTTATATACCTATATATTATAATATAATATATTTATGTATTTATATATTCAATTATTGTGCACGTCGTATCTGCATTACTTTAGTCTAACATCACTCTTCTGTAGGCCTGCTGGAAGAAATTTCTTTTTAGAAATAAGCAGCGCCTGTTGTGTCTTCTATGCTGTTATACTTCTCTGTATATAATTATTGTGTACAATAAACAGTTGAATAGATAAATAAATAAAGGGCCTAAAGATTAAGTAACTTTTAGTAACTAATGACAATCAACTTTCGAAATTACAATAAAAAAAATATATTCATTAAACATGCTTTATTTCTAGACACTTTTCATGAGGTATCAGGTATGAGCTATATGATCCTATGGCAAAAAACATTATCTGCCTGGAGGGCTTCACTTACGGGCGTAGCCAGGTTTTGGTTTTGGGAGCCTACCCCCCTCTTAAAATATGGGGTAATCATAAACTAACAAATTTATATAAAGAGACTTAGGATGTTCATAATAAAGGTAACTCAAATTTAAAAACTCCCGAACTCGAAATTTTCCAAATTTCATCTCAAATGACCCGGGATGAACAAGATAAATGTAACATCAACACAATGACTGAGAGAGCGCAGCGAGATGCGTTTGGAATTTTGGGTATATTGGCCCTAACGGAATTGATCATCGCAGGCCGTGTGAACATATTAAATGAGCGAACGCAGCGAGCTCGAATTTCTTGAATTTTGGTTTAAAAGAGGCGGAATCAACATGATAAATGTAACATAAAGCAAAGACTGAGTTCGCTCTGAGGCGCAGCGAGTTCGCTCCGAATATTTGGAATTTTGGTTCCTAGAATACGAATGAATTACATGACGCCAGTGGCGTGAATATTTATAAAATGGGTGAGCGGTGAGAGTTCGAAATTGTGGTATATTTGCGCATAAAATCTGATTGATTGTACGGCGCGGGTAGTGTGTACACTTAAAAAGTGAGCGAGCGGAGCGAGCTTAAAATTTTTCGAATTCTAGTAAAAATGAACACTTCAAACTTCATTTCTTAAGTTCTTGCAAACTTATTAAAGAAAACTAATGAATGAGCGAGCGCAGCGAGTTCAAAACCTTGTGGTATTTTGGCTGTTAAAATCCGGATTGATCACGCGGCGCAGTTGGTGTGAAATGCTCTCGCTACGCCTATGGATACACATGCCTAGTTCCCACCCAGCCATTGTCAGCTCCTCGCCTGAAAAAATAACCTCTGCTGTGAAAAAAAAACGAAACCTAAATAAAAAAAAACCTGGCCCACTCACTTGGCATGCAACGCTGCAGACTCCAAGAGCGCCCGGAAGGCGGCCCGGCGCAGCTGCAGGCGGTTCTTCTTCTCCTTGCGCTCCTCCTCGGCGCGCTCCCGGACGTACTTGTCGAACACCTGGGGGGGAGGGGGGGGGATTATACGTCAATGTACCAATGGAAAATCAGAAATCTCGAGGTACATCCAAATGACGGAGATGACTATTTTCTTTCGTAATTATCTTGATTATACTCCCTAGTATGAGACCCTAATAAATGTCACCACTATATTTCCTTCAATGTCGCGCCTATAGATCTGTCAATGTCACAACTATATTTCCTTCAATTTATAGATCCCTCAATGTGACCCCTATATTACCTTCAATGTCGTTATTATAGATCCATAAACACCACTATTCTAGATCCCTCAATGTCATCGTTATAAGTCTTTCAATGTCACCTCTATAGATCTTTCAATACCGCCGGTACAGACCCGCCAAAACCACCCTTCAACAGCTATAAAGTCAAACCATATTCATAGTACTAACACTTCGATTTTAATATCACAATTCAAGCCTGTTCACGTTACTAAAACCTCGTAAAAACACTTAATAATGCCTGGCTGCCTAGCTCTAGAGACACTGCCGACCTAGTCTCTTGACACTCGACTGACTAAGACACTCACCACGGAACGAGGTATCTAATGTCACAAACCAATGCGTTGGTACTATCAAACCTCTGTCTTTCTTATGGGCTGGTGATGCGCCATTATAGATCCTTCAATGTCGTCAATATTAATCATTAAATGTCACCCCTACAGATCTTTCAATGTCACCCCTACAAATCTTTCAATGTCACCCCTACAAATCTTTCAATGCCGCCCCTACAAATCTTTCAATGCCGCCCCTACAAATCTTTCAATGTCACCCCTACAAATCTTTCAATGTCACCCCTACAAATCTTTCAATGTCACCCCTACAAATCTTTCAATGTCACCCCTACAAATCTTTCAATGTCACCCCTACAAATCTTTCAATGTCACCCCTACAAATCTTTCAATGCCACCCCTACAAATCTTTCAATGTCACCCCTACAAATCTTTCAATGTCACCCCTACAAATCTTTCAATGCCACCCCTACAAATCTTTCAATGCCACCCCTACAAATCTTTCAATGCCACCCCTACAAATCTTTCAATGCCACAATGGTGTATAGTTACACCATTTTCACTTAGATTTTAATATCACAATTCAAGACTGTTCACATTGCTAAAACCTCGTAAAAACACTCAATAACGCCTGAAATAAACGGTTAATTTTTGCTATTACTACAAGCACAACTCACCTGCTTCCTCTCCTTGCTGGCCAGCAACAGATATCTCGGATCGAACACGATCTTATGCAGCTCCTTCTCCCACGTGCTGAAGGCGGACACCTCGGCCTGCAGCAGCATCGCCCGGAAGGCACGAACTCGCTGCTCCAGAGGCACGACGGCTCGCTCCCGCGCGGCCCGCACTTCGGCCTCGATGGCCGCTTCCTGCCCGGGGTCGATCTTGGAGGGGGCGCCGGGGGGCGGCGTCGGTTTTGCGGGGGCTGGGGGGTAGAGGGGGGGCTGTTAGGTACTTGGACTAAATAAGTATGTAGTGTGGAAAGTAAAAAGCGCGACTGCCATTTAGAGATCGAAAAACATACAGAGTCAGATGAAACAGGCAGTCGGAGCAAAAAAAAATTTATTCTTTCTAAAAATTGTATGCTCTTTTGCGAGCCTTTATTAGCGAACATGCAGAATCATGTACCAATATGACATATGTTGGTATAGCGATGTAGGGACGAATGGTTTCAATGCGATTTTTTTTAATTATTCAGTTCTGAAGACAATGACTTACAAGCACAAGTAATTATGTACCTACGAGTAGATAAAAATAAAAAAAATAATCATCTTGGCGTTAATGTCCCGGTTGTGCTCTCAAGAACGAGGGCCCGGGGTCCGCCTTGACCATGATCCAGGATTTGGCAGGTCAGGTAATTACAGTGGAGCGACTGCCATCTGACCTCCATGACCCTGCTACCACCAGCTGCTGCTAACCTAACCTAACCTGACCACATTGGATCATGGTTACACATCCAGTCGCCTGAATGTGCAGGTTTGATCACGATGTTTTCCCTCACCGTAAGAGCATCGGTTAGTATTCAACTAATAAACATAACTCAGAAAACAGTCATTAGTACATGGCCGGAGCGGGATTCGAACCCGGGACCTCTGGCTTACGAGTCGCATACTGTAACCGCTCGGCCACCGACGCTCCTGTACCTACGAGTAGATGATAAAGTGTATAGTTTTCTTACTAAATATGGCAGTATTGGCATTTTGAGTCTTATTGCCCGAAAATTTACCGATTTCATTTAATTTCAGCTTCTTTTTCGATAAATTTTTGAAACCATATTGAACTAGCCTGCAAGTATAGGTACAATGCACACACCAAAGATATTGGATATAGAGCAAAGATGGAGTAACGACCTACAGAGAATGTTCACTGAAAATCTGTCACAATTCTACACAAATGACTCAATGTCATACAAAAAGCTAGCACCATAAAGACGACCAAGGCCACCAAATTTGGTTAACAACTATAAAGTCACATATAGAAGGGTATTTGACAACTCATACCCGTCCCTTTTGGGCGCGTTGTATGCACCATTAAACAAAGAAACAAAATATAGTTCGTGACTTCACCTGTGAGTAGGTTCTACGTCTCTATGCCCAATTTCTTTGCTACATACACGTCTTAAATTAATAACGTGGCAATGGATGGCCATCCGTGTGGTATGGCAATGTGTGGCAATTCTGTATTACACTCAGCTGTAAAGCGTACTCCACATGTCCGCCGAAACTTTCGGCGAAACTTTGGCCGGGACTTTGGTCGACCATCTACATTCTCGCCTATTAGGGATGTGGTGGGTGTCAAAACGCGTCGACATTATATCGATTCATAGGCGTAATATCGCCAATCTGCTATAAACAGGGTCACAGAAGTGATGGCAGCTGCTCTACTGTAATTACTTGATCTACTAATATCCTGGATCATGGTCAAGTGTACCCCGAACCTGTTACGGGAAAAAGCGCTAGGAATATATATATAAAATCGATCGAATCGAGACGAAAACAACCTATCTCTACTTAGTCTATGAAATAGGCGAGACATGCCATACATGCACGGTACTACACGAATGTTGGCGAATACTCCCTCTACATTCTCGTGTTCCCGCGGAACTGTCCATATGTGGAGTACGCTTAAGGCTCCCCAGGACCCGCATGGCTAGCCGTGTAGTGAATTCAGTATTACACTCAGCTGTGCCTCCCAAGGTCACGCACGCTCCCCAGGCCACGAATGGCTAGCCGTGTGGTGGATTCAGTATTCCACTCGGCAGAAAGAGGCCATGAACGGTGTGTGGTGCTCACCATCGGCTGGTTTCGGCTTCTTGGCGGGTTCCGGGTCGGAGTCGTCGCTGCTGGTCTCGGCGGTTGCGCCCGCGGCGCGCTTCAGCTCCCCGTTGGCCGCCAGCGTCGCTGCTGCTTCCTTGCGCTGGGGGGGACACGTTATATGTTCATTCGCTTCATAACCACACGTGCACACACACAAACACACATAAATAAATAAAATATAATAAAAATGTCTTTATTTCTCAAATCTTTACAATGTATAAGGTGAGTCATCCCCAGTAAGTAATGAATAAACTTGTGTTGGAGTGGCTTAGTTATATCTTATTTATTTTGAGATTCTACAAGTAGGTAGTTAACAATTTTACAAAATTATGTAGGTATTCCGTAACATAGACAAATTTGCTGTACTACAATTAAATTATCTTTTATGTTAGTGTGGTGGTAGTAAATTTATAATATTATAGTGATTAGGAAGGAGGTAAGTGAGATGTTGTATGTGTGTGTGTGTGTGTGTGTGTGCGTGTGTGTATGTATGTTGTGGTATGTTATGTTGTTGTATACGTATAAAACATATTTAATAATAAAAAAAATATGTAAATGTAACAGAAGTACTCCACAACAATGCAATACCACCTATAAAATAGTGTTACTACGATCCGACGAAACCCCTGATATCCAAGACCCAGGTCTCTGACCTACTTTGGTTTCAGAAGTTTCAATGTATTTGACCTCAGTTCTATGTGTATTATCTGTGCTATCTGTATACCTATTACATACATTGTATTTTTAACGCATGCAAATTTTCGAAATAAATTTATTTATTATGATTAATTAAATAAAAAATAATTTAGATCAGGCTCATGGCAGCCCATAAAATAAGTCAAAATTAGGTACAATGTCAAATTAAATACAAAATAAAACGTTAAAGGCACAGAATCCATAGATTGTGAATACAATTTTGGAAGTGTGATCTCCTTTTATTTGTGGCAACTGGACTAGTCTAAATAAATGCAAGCTCTTATTGGTTGTTCCGTGGGTGTGTATTGATTGTTCCGTGTGTATGGTTTGGTTGTCGACGTGTGCGTGTATTGATTGTTGGCGTATGCGTGCATGGGTTTTCGGCGTGTATTGATTGTCGATGCATGCCTGTAACAATCGGCATATGCATGTATTGGTTGTTGCGTGAGTGTATTGATTTATTGTCGCGTACTTAGGTGTGTCGTGTGTGCGTGTAATGGTCGATGTGTGCAAACGTCAGTTGTATTTATTTATTTAACAGTTTATTGCACACAGTAACCGATGCTCTTACGGTGAGGGAAAACATCGTGATGAAACCTGCACATTCAGGTGACTGAATGTGTAACCATGATCCAATCTGGTCAGGTTCCCCTGGTAGCAGGGTCATGGAGGTCAGATGGCAGTCGCTCCACTGTAATTACTTGACCTGCCAAATCCTGGATCATGGTCAAGGCGGACCGCGGGCTCTCGTTCTCAAGAGCACAACCGGGACATTAACGCCAAGATGATTTTATTGCACACAGTAAAATACATAGAGAAATCTCATACATATAGACGACACAACAGGCACTACTTATTTCTAAAAGAAATGTCTTCCAGCAGGCCTACAGAAGAGAGATTGTAGCGTGTCTGTATTGATATTTATTGTCGCGTGCTTACGTGTATCATGTGTGCGTGTATTTGTCGGCCTGTGCATGTGTCAGTTGTGACTTGTGTCTTTTGATTTATTGTCACGTGCGTACGTGTATCGTGTGTGCGTGTATTGGTTGTGTGCGTGTATTGGTCGGCCTGTGCATGTGTCAGTTGTCACGTGTGTCTTTTGATTTATTGTCACGTGCGTACGTGTATCGTGTGTGCGTGTATTGGTTGTGTGCGTGTATTGGTCGGCCTGTGCATGTGTCAGTTGTCACGTGTGTCTTTTGATGAATGGTCGCGTGCGTACGTGTATCCTGTGTATTGGCCGGTGGGTGGTGTGCGTGTATCGGTGTGCGGTGTGCGGAGCGCGTGTATCGGCGTGCGTGTATCGGTGTGCGTGTATCGGCGTGCGTGTATCGGTGTGCGTGTATCGGTGTGCGTGTATCGGTGTGCGTGTATCGGTGTGCGTGTATCGGTGTGCGTGTATCGGTGTGCGTGTATCGGCGTGCGTGTATCGGTGTGCGTGTATCGGTGTGCGTGTATCGGTGTGCGTGTATCGGCGTGCGTGTATCGGTGTGCGTGTATCGGCGTGCGTGTATCGGTGTGCGTGTATCGGTGTGCGTGTATCGGTGTGCGTGTATCGGCGTGCGTGTATCGGTGTGCGTGTATCGGCGTGCGTGTATCGGTGTGCGTGTATCGGTGTGCGTGTATCGGTGTGCGTGTATCGGCGTGCGTGTATCGGTGTGCGTGTATCGGTGTGCGTGTATCGGTGTGCGTGTATCGGTGTGCGTGTATCGGTGTGCGGTGTGCGGTGTGCGGTGTGCGGTGTGCGGCGTGCTGGGCTACCTGCAGCTGCAGCAGCGCGTCGGGCGGCTGGCTGACGGCCTTGTCGACGTCGGCGCGGCCCAGCAGCTGCGCGGGCCGCTCCCACACGGACGCGTGCGCCGTCGGGTTGTAGAAGAACACGCGCCCGTCGCCCGTCCACACCACGCACCTGGGGGGAGAATTTATATTATAGGCATTTATTTCTCCCAAAAAGTTTATAAAGACATTTAAAATATCAAATTGTTGATTGGGAGACAGGAGTCCAAACTAGGTTAGCCTGTGGTATGGATCTCCTGGCGCCCCCTCTTAGATAAGTGTACAACTTAAAATAACAAAAAATTAACAAAGTAATCATTTTAAAAATAATCCAGTCACCTCTTAGTACTGCGATGGATGTGTGTGTGTGTGTGTGTGTGTGTGTGTGTGTGTGTGTGTGTGTGTGTGTGTGTGTGTGTGTGTGTGTGTGTGTGTGTGTGTGTAGAATAGAATAGAATAGAATTACTTTATTGTTGAACTGTGTAGGTACAATCAGGTATTACAATTGATATTTGTAAGTTTCAACAGTTCGCCCATTTCGGACATACAATATTTAAAGCAGCAATAATTAAATAGTAAAATTCACATCCATTTAACACAATAAAAAAGAACTTGGAAATATATCAAAATATGCAATGTCAATAATAGCTATTTACGTAATAAATGAAAAATGTCAAATTCAAATTAAATTGTCAATTAAATAATAATATGAATGTCAGCTTGTAATTTACAATATCAAACCTTATTTCGTCCAAAATTCCCCCAAATTATAAAAATCCCTATCCAATAGCCATTCTTTTAATTTAGCTTTAAATTTATATCCACTTAACATTTTTAAATGTTCTGGTAAATTATTGAACACTTTAATTCCATTTACATAGGAGCTTTTTGTTAGAATTGCACTGGAAGATTTCACAGTAAATATATCGTGTTTATATTGGGAGCGGACGTTACTTTTTATGTCAAACATATTACTAAAACATTCACTATATTAATCATTAATATAGGGGAGAGGGATATCAATCATTCATAATCTTGACGTTAATATCTTGATTGTGCTCTCGCGCACGAGGGCCCGGGGTCCGCCTTGACCATAGGCCAGGATCTGGCAGATCTGGTAATTACAGTGGAGCGACTACCACCTGACCTCCGTGACCCTGCTACCAGGGGCACCTGACCAGATTGGATCATGCATGATCATCACTGCTTACCATCAGGTGGGCTGTTTGCTCGTTTGTCATGCATCAAAAATACTCAACATACGTTCACTCTACAATCCAATAAGAGTCAGGTTAGGCCGTCTCTACCCCAACATCAAATCCCCAAATTGAAGACCCCGACGTAATATGGGTATTGGATGGGTGAGTTAATTTTAAATTTTGACACGATAATTTCAGTAATATATTGGATTTACTAATGTAGTTTGTAAATTAAGAATGTTTTACTAACACTTATATGGACATTGTCTGAAATAAATTGATTTGATTTGATTTTATTTATTATTTTAATATGAACACGTAAAGTTAGGCAGTCTCTACATTCACCATAAAATTCCCATACATCGCATACGCAGTTTCGACCGCAACACCAATTTAAAACAAACAACTCACCAAGGCGTCCCCGAAATGGGCGTGCTCGAAATCGGCCGGCTCCTATCCTGCTTCGCCTTCTCCTTGTCCAGCCGCTCCTTCTCCAACCTCTCCTTCTCCAGCCGCTCCCGCTCCGCTCGCTCCCGCTCGGCGCGCTCCCGCTCGGCCCGCTCGCGGTCGGCCCGCTCGCGGCGCTCGGCTTCGGCCCGGCGGGCGGCTTCGGCCGCGGCCGCCGCTTCGGCGTGTGCGTCTACGTCTATCACTGTTGGAGAGTAGGGATCTATGAATAAATAAATGAAAATATAAATCATCCTGGCGTTAATGTCCCGGTTGTGCTCTCGAGGTCCATGATCCAGGATTTTCCGAGCAGGTAATTACAGTGGAGCGACTACTATCTGACCTCCATGGCCCTGCAACCAGGGGAACCTGACCAGATTGAATCATGGTTACAAATTCAGTTGTAACCATGATCCAATCTGAATTGCAGGTTTCATCACGATGGTTTCCCTCACCGTATTGCTGGTATTATGAGGAGAACATATTTGGAAGGTTGGAAGTTGGAAGGTTTGTTCGTAAACAATCTTAATCAAGTTTGAGAATTATTTCACAAATAGAAAAGCTACGTTATTACCGAGTGATGTATGCCCGTTTTCAACATAGGAATCGCTTAAATCCGATGCAAAATACATAGGAACCACAAAAAAATAACTATCATCTTTAGGTAAGGCTTAAAGAGGATTAGGCGGTGCTTAATCCCTAGGCATCGCCCAAAATGTATGATGTTCTGTTTACCAAAGCCAGCTGATCTGACCCGGTGGCCAAAACTGCAACTAAGTGTTGCCATTTTGAAATGTCACTTTGTTGTCAACAACAGCGACGCTGTCACCGGTTCAGATAAGTTTGTGACTCTCTACAGTTTAGACAGATCTGATAATTACCATGGAGCGACTGCCATTTGACCTCCGTGACCCTGCTACCAGGGGAACCTGACCAGATTGGATCATGGTTACACATTGAGTCGCGTGAATGTGCAGGTTCCATCACGATGTTTTCCCTCACCGTAAGAGCATCGGTTAGTATTCAACTAATGTACATAACTCAGAAAAGAGTCATTGGTACATGGCCGCAGTGGGATTCGAATCCGGTACCTCAGGGTACTAGTCAGACCCCTCAACCAGGCCACCGACGCTCATGATAATGCTATTCACTCATGAGTAGGAAGATCTTATCCAGCAACAGATTAAGGATTCTTGATGAGTATTTCTTTGATCTTGGCCTTTTAGCGATGCCCATCATCATAATTGGCCGTGTGGTGTCCGGCAGAGTAGAATAGCACCAACCCCTTACACTCGTGGGTGTCGTACAAGACTCAAGTTTTCGAGGCAAGAGATCTAGTCTCCGTAGACTGGAAAATGGGCAGCAGCGTTTCCCGTTGTTATATTTATAACACTGCGATCTCCAACCCGCCTGCTAAGCGTGGAGATTAAGGCAATAACCTCCCCTTTCATGGGAGGGGCCCTAAGTCCTGCAGTGGACTGTTATGGGCTGTGATGATGATGAAACATTTTGATACCTCTAGTTATATTATTGAATTTTTCTAGGGCTCTCTAATTTTTTCGGAGATAAAATATAGCCTATGTTACTCGCTGATAATGTGGCTTTCTTAAGGTGAAAGAATTTTAAAAATCGGTTCAGTAGATTTTGAATTTATCCATTACAAACAAACAAACCGACAAACAATCAAATCTTTCCTCTTAATAATATTAGTATAGATAAAGATTTGTTTTTTGTTTGTATTGTTAAACTCAAAAACTACTCGATTTTGAATATTCTTTTACTAACAGAAAGCTACGTTGTTCCCGAGTGAAATAGCCTAGTTTTTACCCCGGGAAAATAATGGAGTGAATTGTTGACGAGTATTCCTTTGAACTTGGTCTTTTAGCAATGCCCATATTATTTGATTGATTATTACATTTTTTCAACTTATTAATTAATTGAAATTGCTTTCTTGTATGAAAGCAATAATTCTCATGCTTACAACTTGACGATCCCTTTTATTGAACTAATGTAATATTTAATAAGAATATTATCATTATCTAAGAACTTTAAGAGAGAAATAAAAAAATCTAAATCATAAGCACATAAACAACAAAAAAGTGACATACCTTCCATTTTGTCGTCAATTTCCTTGTCATGCTTCAGTCTTTCACCTTTCTCCATTGCTATCTTGGCTTGCAACTCTGCGGGCAAACGTTTATTCATTAGTTTACACATTTCTTCTCTATAACCTAAACTAACCATATAGAGCAGCTTCGATTTGCAACTGCAAGACAGTAAAAGTCTAAAATCCTTTCATAGTAATATCTACCATAGTAGCATAATAGTAATATTTTATAATTTGGTGGAATTTTGGACGAAATAAGAGTTTGATATTGTAAATTACAAGCTGACATTCATATTATTATTTAATTGACAATTTAATTTGAATTTGACATT
The DNA here is from genome assembly GCA_907269095.1 of Blastobasis adustella. Taxonomy (NCBI): domain Eukaryota; kingdom Metazoa; phylum Arthropoda; class Insecta; order Lepidoptera; family Blastobasidae; genus Blastobasis; species Blastobasis adustella. Next base: position 10,108,857 of record OU026141.1, read on the forward strand.
TTTCATTTATTACGTATCTAGCTATTATTGACATTGCATATTTTGATTTATTTCCAAGTTTTTTTTTGTTTTAAATGGATGTGAATTTTACTATTTAATTATTGCTGCTTTAAATATTGAATGTCCGAAATGGGCAAACTGTTGAAACTCACAAATATCATTTGTAATACCTGATTGTACCTACACAGTTCAACAAAAAAGTTATTCTATTCTAATCTATTCTATTATATTCTATTCTATACCCTCATCTGTTATTTAGAAAACGCGTGCATTGTACGAGAGAATATGACTCAAACAAGAAAAAAAAACATATGAGTTGCCTGGGAATGTTACTTAATTGAGTTACATGTCAAATAAAAGGTATTGACATAAGATGGGTAGATAGGCGGTGGGTAGGTAGATGAGGGTAGATAATTTCCATGGTAACCCTATACTTGGACCAGGGTGAGAATAGGCTACCCATTTTTTTTCTTTATTTGAGTCATATTCATGTGGGCACCTCACCCCTATGGGGAGTCGCATTCGATGAAACCTGAAAAGCCTTCCCGGCTATTCATCCTAGGATGAGTGTCGCTGGTAGGTGCCTAGGTCTTTTGGCGGGTGAAGGGATATGGTAGCCGCCAATGTTGGCAAGCGAAGATGGAGAAGATGGAAAAGGGTAATTACCCACCTGGCCGGGTGTTGCGACCAGGGGACCAAGGGTCCGACGGTTGATCGTCGGAAGTTGTATATATGTCGCGGAAGTTGGCAAATTTCGCTAGCGCGATTTAGGACTGTCAGCGCCATCTATGTGCGTATGCTTGCCAACCTTGTGTTCGTGTACTCGTAATGTGAGTACCGTTGAGTTTCCCTATTGGAGCGATAGATGTCGCTACAGTCTCTTGTGAGTCCAGTATAATCAGCCGGCCGGCCGCTATAATACACATAATCTAATTCGTACTATATCTTTAATTTTCTTGTGTACAATAAAAAAAAAACATCTTGGCGTTAATGTCTCGGTTGTCCTCTCGAGAACGAGGGCCCAGGGTCCGCCTTGACCATGATCCAGGATTTGGCATGTCAGGTAATTACAGTGGAGCGACTGCCATCTGACCTCCATGACCCTGCTACCAGGGGAACCTGACCAGATTGGATCATGGTTACACATCCAGGTCGCCTGAATGTGCAGGTTTCATCACGATGTTTTCCCTCACCGTAAGAGCATCGGTTAGTGTTCAACTAATGTAAATAACTCAGAAAACAGTCATTGGTACATGGCCGGAGCGGGATTCGAACCCGGGACCTCTGGCTTACGAGTTGGATACTGTAACCGCTCGGCCACCGACGCTCTTAATTTTCTTGTGTACAATAAATTATTAAATAAATAAATTAAGTGTTCGCTGACCTCCCTCCCTCCCTCCACCATCCCCATTACAACCCGTGCGGTAGGTGCAAAAATAAGCTATAACGCATGATTTTTCTGAATATGAATGTTATGTCCAACATCCAACACTCACCCTCAATCTCCCGCATAGGCTTCGGCTTCTCCCACACGGACTGGTGCCTGCCCGCGTGGTAGTAGTACGGCCGGCCGTCCGGCGCGCGGTGGGCGCTCCACTCGCCGGCGGCCGCGGCCAGGGATGGGGGGATCACCTGGGGGGGAAGATATAAATCAATAATCGTGGATAAAATTCACACAGCGCCATCTAGCCTCAAACTAAGCAAAGCTTGTGCTATGGGTGCTAGATAACTGATATACTACTTATAATACTTTTTAAATACATACTTATTATACATAGAAATCAGTACGTCAGCCGTGTGGTGTCCGGCAGAGTAGAATAGCACCAACCCTTTACACTCGTGGGTGTCGTACAAGGCGACTAATGTTTTCGAGGCCAAAAATCAAGAGTCTCCGTAGTCTGGAAATTGGGCAGCAGCATTTTCCATTGTTATAATTAAACACTGCGATCTCCAACCCGCCTGCCCAGCGTCGAGATTATGGCAATAACCTCCCTCCCCTTTCGTGGGAGAGGCCCAAAGTCCTGCAGTGGACTGTTACGGGCTGTGATGATGATGATGATACATAGAAAACCCAGTCCCGTAACAGAAATTAAAATTCATCATTCCGAAAAAACGTAAACAAACAACGGCAATTGGTGGTGACGGCAGAAAATACTGACCAATTCAAAAACTGACTCGACATATTAGAAATTCATAATAAAAAGTTGATTAAATCTTGTTAAACCCATTTAAATTTTAGATGTAAAAAACACGTAAAAGGTAAAAATAAAACATATTTTTTGCCTGAGCTAGGATAACCTGATACCCAGGATAAATATATGAATACAGATTGATAATGAGTAGAGAAGAGACGGATAAAGGTATCGATCAGTAGTTTTGACAACTGCTTGTCTGCTTAATGAGAATAATAATAAGTCAGTAATCTGCATAGGGCAATGTCAAGAAATGATGTACGGCCTATTCTAGACTAGAATTAATCAAAGGCTTATCTATACATTTTTTTTATTATGTTATATGGTAGGCAAAGAGACGAGCCAACCACCTGATGGAAAGTGGTATATAGGGTATAATTGCAACACCTGATGTAGAACCATAGTACACCAGCTAAACTATAGAAATATGGAAATGGCGCCGAATGGATTTTGATGGGGTTTTCACAGCTTGGTAGTTTGGGGTCCAACCTAGAATCTAGGCCATGACTCGTCTAATTCGGTTGAGTAGAACCAGAGATACAGCTGGACCTCTCCGTAGTACAAGCTTTAGGAAAAAGATAAACTGCCCTAAAAACGATTTCCACGCGGACGAAGTCGCTGGCAAAAGCTAATACCTAATAAAAGTGAATTAAAAGTTAAAAATTCTCTCCTCATTTTTTTTGGTAGTTTAGGTTCTAACTTAAAACTGTGTTTCTAACACACTGAGAACATAACAATGCAGTGCAATCCACTCACGGTCTCCTCCTTAGCTTGCACCGGCTGCTGTGCCCTCACCGGGAGCAGGTCCTCCTCAGGAGACTCCATGGACGGAGGCATCTGGTTGGTCGGTGCCATTTGGTTGTTCACAATCTGGTTGTTGCCGTGGAGAGCTGCGCCTGTGGAGGGGTATGGGGGTTAGTGTTATGCTTTTTTGGGTAACAAATTATGGAATAATTATTCTGAAATAAATGATTTGAATTTGAATTGAATTGATAGCGTGTAACGCGGTACATGTAATGTAGGTCATTGCTAATAAGGTTGTAATGTTTAGTTGTTCGTCCACGACAGCTGCGTGCGGAACCGCGGATCGCATGTTTGCAGTCAGACTTTAGCACGCAAAAGAGTTGCTGTAAAACTGTTTATCCACTCAAGCGTCCGAGGCGCCAGCGTACCTAGAGTCACACGTCCGCGCGCTAAATAGTATTTATTTATTTAACAATTTATTGCACACAATATATAGTAAACAGAAATTACAAAAATGAAAGACGACACAACAGGCACTACTTATTTCTAAGAAGGAATCTCTTCCAGCAGGCCTATAGAAGAGAGACATGGGAGAGTATAGGGGATGAGACGTGCGCAATTGTAATAAAAAAAAAATTATAAACTACATAAATTATAAATAAGATAGTAAATACACACAATAGTAACGCTACCCGGCCGCGCATTTTCGAGAAAAACAAACATTACCATAGATGAAAAGTTTCTTATAGAGCCAAATAGTGATCATGAATTAATAATTTCATACAAAACTATCTATTGACATCTTGTAGAACAAATGACAGCTGTCGAACTGTCAATAGGTAACAAATAACAAACTGACTTTGGAACTATAGTACCCTTGGACGGTTGAGAATTTTTTTTCTGGTACTACGCTTCCCGTGGACATGTGAGTGGTTATTTAAGATTGAAAATATACGTTCAAGAGAACACTGTGTTCCCTTTTACCTTCCTGCCGGAACACCTCAGTATACAAAAGCTTCTCACCAGCATTAGGCACAGCAGCGTTCCCCAAACTGGGCGGCGGGTGGGCCACCAGCGGCGGTGGCCAGCCCCCCCACCCCGGCCACGAGGGGGGCGGGTACCCGGCCGGGGGGGCGTTCGGGGGGGCCCCCCCTGGGACCCCCTGGAACATGGGGGCCTGGTTCGGTTGCGACGTCTGCTGGAAGTTCGGCTGGGAGGTCGGCGCGTAGTTTTGCACGGGCATTTGTGCGCCTGGGGGGGTACAGGGAGAGAGATGTGAGTGAAACAATGTGTATTTCTTGAGTCAAAAGTTGTGTGGTAGAGATCGTTTGCGATAAGGCCGCCTTTGCTCACTACTAGATAAGGAGTTTAAAGGTAGGTGTGTATTGGAAAAAGTCTTTGTCAACGCAAACCAATTGAGTAAAACATTTGTTTGTTTTTGGTGATGTGCTTTGTAAACTCAAAACTGTTACCGTATTATTCATAAAAGTTATTTGACAGTTTTGAGTGTTAAACCTATTTTAGCAAAAATATGTTTGATCTTTATCTGTCACTGAAATAATTGAATTTGAAAGAAAGTGACAAAACATATATTAGCTTAAATAGGTTTAAGAAACATCAAATAACTTTTATGAATAAGACCCTCTATGTCATTTTGACTTTTACAGTTTGCCTGCCTGATCACCACGTCTGTTGTAACAACGCCCTCTGAACAAAGCCCTTGAAATAACTTTTATTATTATTATTATATACTTTATTGCACATGAAACAAATTAAAACATATATTACAAGAGGTTGTTTACAAAGGTGGGCTTATCTCTGTAAGAGATCTCTTCCAGCCAACCCTACCGGGGGCGGCTTTTAATATAAATCAATCTTATTCGTAGTCTTATTTCGCCCAGAATCCTTCAGTATGAATCTTTAACTCACTGTGCGACCTTGAATGGTGGAGGGAGGTTCCTGTTCAGATAAGTCCAGCAGCAAGTCATTAGAGTGGCTACCATTTGCCTTTTGCTGCCAGAGCAACGTGTCCTGAGGTTGTAGAGCTGGGAAACGCATTGGTGATACCCCTGGTATCGCTAATGACCACACACCATCAGGTGGCCCGCTTAACTGTTCGGCTACAGCATAAAATAAAAAACAACTTACCGTTCATAACAGAACCAGGCGGAGCACTCTCTCCCGGTGGCAAGTCATCGTTGTCACTCTGGCTGTCGTTGTCGGATTGCTTCTCTTTAACCCCTTCCTTCACCCAGGGTGGGGGTTGGGACATGAAGGGGGGCAGCCCCCCGCCTCCTGGCCCCCCCGGGCCAGGGCCTCCCATCTGCATCATGCCCATTGGGGGCCCACCCATAGGGGGCCCTCCCATGGGGCCGTTCATCGGCATCGTCTGCGGACCCATACCGGGCATTTGGCCTGTAGACAAATATTCATAAATTATTGCATATTATAATTTGCATGCGTTAAAAATACAATGTATGTTATAGGTATACAGATAGCACAGATAATACACATAGTACTGAGGTCACATACATTGAAACTTCTGAAACCAAAGTACCTGAGACCTGGGTCTTGGATATCAGGGGTTTCTTCGGATCGTAGTAGCACTATTTTATAGGTGGTATTGCATTGTTGTGAAGTACTTCTTTTACATTTACATATTCTTTTGATTATTAAATATGTTGTATTTGTGTTTGTGTGTCGGTGGCCGAGCGGTTACAGATCCGACTCGTAAGCCAGAGGTCCCGGGTTCGAATCCCGCTCCGGCCATGTACCAATGACTGTTTTCTGAGTTATGTACATTAGTTGAATACTAACCGATGCTCTTGCGGTGAGGGAAAATATCGTGATGAAACCTGCACATTCAGGCGACTGGATGTGTAACCATGATCCAATCTGGTTAGGTTCCCCTGATAGCAGGGTCATGGAGGTCAGATGGCAGTCGCTCCACTGTAATTACCTGACCTGCCAAATCCTGGATCATGGTCAAGGCGGACCCCGGGCCCTCGTTCTCGAGAGCACAACCGGGACATTAACGCCAAGATGATTATTTTATTTTATTTTGATGGATATCAATGAAAATAAATAGATATTGATGCACTGCATAATATACAAATTACAAAATTAAGTCCCATTCCGCGTCTGTCTATTCGCGATGAACTAAAAAACGACTGAACGGATTTTCATGCGGTTTACACCAATAGACAGAGTGGTTCATAAGTGACTGGGTAAGATGGTTGTATAGTGGTAGTTTAGAGTTGACCGTCATGTATATATCCTCTCCATGTTTAGTACTATTACCTACAAAAAATTCTACTGTCTCATGTCCGAGGGATCCATGTGCCAACATAGCGACAGCAGCCATGGCCTCCATCTTGGCCTGCGTGATGATTCACTGTTGTGACCAATGTAAATCGGGCGGTAAATAAGGGATTCTGTTCAGGCCATAAACAATTTCAGGAGTCATTTTTTTTTTATGTTCTTTTCCGCATCACGGCATTCTGTTTCGAGAACAATAAGCCACACCACTGTCTGACAAAAATCTAGTCTGGAATGACTTTAGTAAAATGAGCGGTGAATATTTTTCACTCTCACTCCCCGTTGAGGTATCGGTCTTTAAGGGTAGGTATACTGCCTCCATTGCCACTCATTTTCTAGGCAAGTTCATTCTGATGGTTTGAGATTCTCTTTTGGTACTTTGTGCTATGATGTGTTATCTCCTGCTTAACCGTTTTGATTCCCAGGTCGTGGTAGATATACCTGTTGCTTTATGTTGAGGGATGCCAAACATTGCTCTCAGGAGTAAGTGGCAACCCACATAGTGCTCAGGGCGTGGTAGTGGTAGTATCAGAATTGACCGTCATGTATACAACCCCTCCATATTTAACAACCTTAACATTTTTTAACCAACCGAGTCGTGAATCCCTGGAATAAGTTGCCTGAATCCGTGGTGACAGAGGAAAATAATAACCAATTCAAAAACAGACTCGACAAACATTTGAATACAGATTAATAATGAGTAGAGAAGAGCTAGACACAGGCATCTATCAGTTGTTTTGACAACTGCTTGCCTGCTTAATGATAATAATAATATTAAAAAAAAATCTACTATCTTGTGTAAGAAGGATCCCTGTATCAACTTACCGGCAGCAGCCATAGCCTCCATCTCGGCCTGTGTGATGACCTTGCAGGCGGGGCCCTCCTGCGGCCGCGTCCACGTCGTCTCCCGTGTGCGAGCGTGGTAGTAGTACGACTTCCCATCTTCAGACTTGGTCTCCACCCAGAGTTCTGGGCCGGGCTGCGGAACATAAATGATGATTAGGAAGGTACTACCTGGTGTACTCACCACAATAAATCATTTCATCATCATCATCACAGCCCGTAACAGTCCACTGCAGGACTTTGGGCCTCTCCCACGAAAGGGGAGGTTATTGCCATAATCTCCACGCTTGGCAGGCAGGTTGGTGATCGCAGTGTTTAAATATAACAATGGAAAATGCTGCTGCCCATTTTCCAGACTACGGAAACTCTTGATCTTTTGCCTCTAAAACATTAGTCGCCTTGTACGACACCCATGAGTGTAAGGGGTTGGTGCTATTCTACTCTGCCGGACACCACACGGTCATAATCCGTTTACAATGTTAATATTCTTATACCAGTTTATGTGAAAATGGTTGTCTGGAAGAGATCGCTCTAAGCGATAAGGCCGCCCTTGTACCTATATTGTTTTAAACTGTATTTTTATAATCTCCTTTAATGTACAATAAAGTGTTATAAAAAAATTTATAAACATGCTCAAAGATTGAAAGAACCACCTAAAATAAGACCAAAAACTGGAAGGGATAGCCCAACATACCATGCCATTGTTGAAAACAACTGCTTAGTCTGATGACTGATTGCATTTTAAGATTTTCGCTAATAGGACTGCCTCTCAAGAGAGCGTCGGTGGCGTAGTGGTAAAGGTATCCGACTTGTAAGCGGAAGGTACCGGGTTCGAATCCCACTGTGGCCATGTACTTGACGACTCTTTTCTGAGTTATATAACATTAGTTGAATGTTATCCACTACCCTTACGGTAAGGGAACACATTGTGATGAAACCTGCACATTTAGATGATTGAATGTGTAACTGTGATTCAAACTGGCCAGGTACCCCTGTTAACAGGGTCACGGAGGTCAGATGGCAGTCGCTCCACAGTTTTACCTAATCTGGCAAATCCTCGACAAGATGATCAATAGGTTATCCTCACAGTGACAACGCACCTGCGGTTCTGCATTTTTGTTGCCTACAACCTAAATGCATGAATCTTCGATCATTCTTTATCAGAAAAGTTTCTACATACTAGCCCCAAAGATTTATAATAAATTACCAATTAACTTACGCCTTTGTACAGATTTTATGACATTTAAAAATAAATTATATTCTTACTTAGTAGATAAGGCATATTATGAATTGACAAAATATTTTAATGACATTTAAATTGTATGACATTTTTGTAATTGACATGGTTTTATTTATTGATTATTGTATAACTTATATTTGAAATTTAAATTTGTTGAAATTATTATTTATGAAAGATTTTAATATTTACCAAATGAAAAATGAAACAATTATATTTAAAGATTTGTACGCCTCAGCATGCGGGCAAAGGATAGAGAAACTATTGAAGATAATGATAACATCTGTAATACCTATCTTTTACAAATAAATATTTTGAATCTTGTGAATCTTTGAATCTTCGATGTTATGGGCGACAGTTACCACTTACCATCAGGTGGGCTGTCTGCTCGTTTGTCACTAGTTAATTTAAAAAAAAATAGGTTGCTACATTGTTTTGTGAGACAGAAAATTGTTGAATGTTACAACGTTCAAATAAATTATCATTCAAGTATTTCGGGCATCCTAACAGTAACTTTATCAGCCGTCACAATAATACCACAATGCTACGGTATGCGTTATCAGTGCTAGGCTATGTATGATCATATTAATGCCATAAACAATTACGAAGCGCTGAGAGCTTCTATGGAAAATGAATGTTTGGTAAAATGAAATACTGTTTACTGGAATGAGTTTTTGGAGAATTATTTTTTGATCTGACAATTATGGTATCCAAAATCCGCGATTTTATTACCCGACAAAAACATTTTATAATAATTTGTTTCATTAAAATCAGATGCGTAGTTGAGAAATTGTAACTGCAATTTCATTCAGTATTCTACATTTTTACCGTCACACAAAAATAAATTTTCATATTTGCGAGACATTGACCAAGATTTTCCGCTGGGGACCCTGAGACTGGTTGAATGTTTTGAGAGCTGATTGGCACCCCTTAATAGGATGTTGTTTACTATTACTACCTAAAGACGAGCTCAAGCAATGCTGTACTACAATATTTATTGCTGGTACATATCATCATCATCGTCTACCAGAGTGACATTCTTCTCTTACTGATAAATATATCTTTGCATGTAGGCGGCGGTGACCATTTCCCATCAGGTTGCCCACTTGCCAGTTTGTCTGCAATGTAACATTAAAATAATAATAGTGTTGACTCACCATATTCGGTGGCATGCCGGGCGGTCCCCCAAACGGTGGCTGCATCATGTTGGGCGGGGGCCCCATAGGGCCTCCGGGCGGCATCATGCCGGGAGGGGGCCCAAACGGCGGGGGCCCGCCCATCATCCCTGGCGGCGGGGGCCCCATCGGGCCCCAGTTGTTGTCGAAGTTGGGCCCGCCGTTGCCGTACCGTGGGCCCCCACGGCCGCGGAAGAACCCTCGGCCCCTCATCGGGGGGCCACCGGGGCCGTAGCCGCGACCGCGGAACCGCATCGGGGGAGGTCCGCCCCAACCAGGAGGGGGGCCGCGACCGCGCGCCCTGCGAGAGCAAACAATGAGTCAAATTGAAAAACTTGTTGCATATATTAAAGTATAGTGGGGGTTGAATACAAAAACTAGGATTATGTATTTTTATACCATTAAAGTGAACCGTAATTGTAATAGGGAAGCTATACTTTACACATTTAAGCAATAAGATAGTAAGATACTCTTATTAATTTCTACGTCGATTTGTAGCACAAAAACAAGAGATAAAATGAAGATATTTGTGATACAATCGAACAAAGGTACAGGTACAGTGGAACAAAAAAAAAGGCTACACAGGTAATCAAACTGACACGTTTTGCTTCAGCACTTGTGTTGAATTTTATTTGTTCAATCGTACATCTAACTGTACATTACAGTTCACTTACATAAAATGGAATATATTCAAATTTCAACACATTTTTTTCAAAGTAGCGATGTATCATGGACATGGTTACATGGATCCTGTTATTTTTCCAGGACTACGTGCCAGGTACCCTGTGATACTCTACAAGAATTTTCCAAATCAATTGAATAGTTTCAGAGATTAGACCATTAGCCCAACATACAGAGCCGGACACTGGTGTGGCTAGGGCAAACAGGTAGCTAAAGGCCCCCACCCATCCACCGTTTTCCATGCACCTAATAACCTAAACACATCCAAAATTTTAAGCTCCCAATGCAGTACTATACATTTTTACAATAAAGCAAGTTTATTTTTAGTATAAGGAACAAACATGAATTTTACATTTCTAAGATGTTTATTACTTGCGCTTATAGCTGTACGCTTATAACACTTATTCTGTGAAAATCTCAATGTTTACCTATACAGTCCTGTGACAAACAGACAGCAGAGGCTTATTAGTGCTCCACTTTTCCCTCCATATGGGAAGAAGGCATGACATGGTATTTATTTTACTCTGCGTATATGAAATCCTAAAACATTCATATTTAGTGCGTTGCCACTGCATAATCAGAGTTGCTTCCTTAAAATCTATCCAGACTGACTATTTGGTTAAGGATATTATGGATAACTAAAATGGATAATTTGCTACAGTATTAGTTGAAATTCACATTCGATGTGTTTCTTATATAATTCAAGACATCCATACACAGTGCACGTAGAGTGATTGATACGGCAAGTCGTGATTTTGGGTATTGTTTGTCTACTAAGGCTAATAAACCCAGTGCACAGCCTGGTCTACACATTGCAATGTATATTATGTCTTTACTACTTTAATTGCACTCTCTCCCTAATCAAGTTATGATAAAATAACATTTCATTAACTTCGCAATGCATCTTACAGATATATAGTTATAGTCACTGAAGAATGTTGCATGTAAAATATTCTAGTGGAAAATCGCTTTATTATTATAGTTTAGCTGAAAGTGCTTTTTTATTAGAAACTGGGATTACAATGATGTTGAATGAAAGAACTTAGCTAGGAAAAGACATCATCATCTTGGCGTTAATGTCCTGGTTGTGCTCTCGAGAACGAGCGCCCGGGTCCGCCTTGACCATGATCCCGGATTTGGCGATTAGGTAATTACAGTGGAGCGACTACCATCTAACCTCCGTGACCCTGCTACCAGGGGAACCTGACTAGATTGGATCACAAATTTAGTTGCCTGAATTTCCAGATTTCATCAGGATGTTTTCCCTCATCGTAAGAGCATCGGTTAGTATTCTACTAATGTACATAACTCAGAAAAGAGTCATTGGTACATGGCCGCAGCGGGATTTAAACCCGGTACCTCTCGCTTACAAGTTGGATACTAGCTAGGAAAAGTAATCCATATAAATACCTAGGGAGAACAATTAACAAATAGGTATGTGCTAATCTGAGGAGACTTGAGTGCAGTTGTGTTTCAGAGTTGCCCATCTTGCGTTAATTGAAAGTGATAGACACATTTTTATTTAATCAGCTTGCTTAGTGTCAGTATAATTTTAATAATTAATGTTCAACTGCAACATGTGTTTCGTACTGCCAATATAAATAGTAATGTTGTAGACTTATACTGCGGTTCGCAAGAACATAAAAAAACATATTAGCGTTAATGTCCCAGTTGTGATCTCGGGCACGAGAAACCAGGGTCCGCCTGACCATGATCCAGGATTAGGCAGATCAGGTAATTAGAGTGGACTCCATGACCCTGCTATCAGGGGAGTCTGATCAGATTTGATGATGGTTACCTACACATTATGTCTCCTTAATTATAAAATAAAGATTGCACAATGAAGAGTGAACATAACTTCTCAAATGCAATGTAACATACTCTTTAAATTTACATAATAGAAAGGACTAAACAGCGACCTAGTGGACAGTAATTATTAAAATAAAAATAAATATGCTTGGACATATTCACACAGCACCACCTAGCCCCAAAGTAAGCAAAGCTTGTCTTACGAGTGCCAGAAAACTGAGCTACTTATATATTTTTTAAATATATTATATACTACATTATATATTATATACTACACCTAGACCCGTAACAGAAATAAAATTTCATTATTTCAATTTTTGCTCGGCCGGGAATCGACCCGGGACCTCCTCGGGAACCGGCATGTTAACCAACTGAACCACTCAGTTCATCAGGTCATAATAATAATCATAATCATTTATTCAGTCATCACAGGTACATAAAGGTGGTAATCATCATCATCTTGGCGTTAATGTCTCGGTTGTGCTCTCGCGCACGAGAGCCCGGGGTCCGCCTTGACCATGATCCAGGATATGGCAGGTCAGGTAATTACAGTGGAGCGACTGCCATCTGACCTCCATGACTCTGTTACCAGGTGAACCTGACCAGATTGGATCATGGGTAAATTCAGTCGCCCGAATGTGCACAACCACTCAGTTCGTCAAGTATTACTGATAAATATCAAAATAACTGTGGTTACTTTTAGTAGGTACTGTACACACTTAGCCACTTCCTACACGTATCGATAAAATAATGCGGTCGATATCAAAGGACGGATATTATAAATGTATAAACGATGTCTTACCTGAAATTGCCGCGTCCCCGGTTCCCTCTGAAATTGTTTCCGCCGTCATCATCTTCGTAGTTTTCTTCATAATTATTATCACCAAATTCTTTTGATACATCAACCACACTATCAGCACCTTCAGCATTTCTATTCACATCCAGCAAGTCCTGCTGTTCCATGTATTCCTCTTCCATCTTGGCAAAATATCACATGAAACACTTATGTCCTCATACCGAAACTATTCCGTTTTGTCACTAAAACTCCACAACTGCTCAAGAAAATCAATTTTCAGCAAGGAAATAACAAATGGCGCCATCAAAATGGCGGCTGCCGACGGCTTCGCTAGTGACGAGCCGTACGCGTGCGCAATCGTGCACGTGCATGACGGTGCATTTTGTGGCTCAAAATTACAAGTGATGTGTGCAATCGATTTTTGATTGTTGGGTTCGGCCCCGAGGTGCGACCGCCTAACTCGAATAGAATGTCGCCATCGTTGTGCAATATGATAAAAATGCAATACAAAGCCTTGCTGGAATTGGTAGAGATTGCTTTGCGATCCTATTGCTTAAAGATGGCGACGTTCAATTAAATGGGGGTCGATCAGGATGGCGGGTTAAAACGCCTGATTATATTTTGTATGTACCTCTACGTATATTAGTATTTCCACAGAAATAATTAGTACCTGAGGCGTTTCAATGTTATACAGATCGCCTCTGTCACGATTAAGCATTACTGAATATTGACCTAGGGTTCTGAACGATTTAGAGCGATAATCCAAGCCGTAACGATGATACGACAATGTATAGGGGTACCACGACTTCAGGTTACTTTGGCACATTGCGGAAAAACGAGTAACTAAATTTAATTTACTGGCAATAATAAACTATTTAGAGGAAATATAATTCGAAGCTATTGAGCTATAACCTTAATACGCCGCCTTAATTATTGTGTACGATTTAAAATTTGTTGGTTTGTATCATCATCAATGACAGGTCACCTTTGTCCCCGGTCAAGCTTTACCCGGTACATTAATTTTCGCTATATTAGGTACTAAATATTAGACTATATCATCATCATCACAGCCCCAAACATTCCACTGCAGGCCTTAGACGATTTATCTCATCAAAATTGGGCGTTATTACTCGCCACCCTGATGTTCAAGGGCTCGAGCTGCTGGAGGGCCAAAAAATTAAGCACTCTCAAATCGTTTAATTTTGAGTGTATTAAATAACTTTACGACCTAAAGCGCACTCCACATGTGGACAGTTCCGCGGAACCACGAGAATGTAGAGGGAGTATTCACCTATATTCGTGTAGTCCCGTGTATGGTTGGCATGTCTCGCCTATTTCATGGACTAAGTAGGGATAGTTTGTTGTCGTCTCGATTCGATCGATTTTATATTTATATTCCTAGCGCTTTTTCCCGTAACAAATTCGGGATACACTTCGACCATGATCCAGGATATTAGTAGATCAGGTAATTACAGTAGAGCAGCTGCCATCACCTCTGTGACCCTGTTTACAGCAGATTAGCGATATTACACCGATGAATCGATATAATGTGACGCGTTTTGACACCCACCACATCCCTAATAGGCGAGAATGTAGATGTCCGAGAATGTGTCGACCGAGTTCCGGCAAAAGTTTCGCCGAAAGTTTCGGCGGATATGTGGAGTACGCTTTATTTAAAAATAGTAACTTCAGTAGTCTATGGTCTAAGGAAATTCGACGCTGTCACTTGGACATATGTCAAATCAAAGTAGACGGAACGCGCGCGCGCGGGAATCTGGAACGGATACGGGGACAGCTAAAAGTAGGTAAAAAAAGAAAAAAAAGTTTTATGATATTCTCTTTAATTCACATATTATTCTCACCCGGCTAGTGTTTACAAATTATCTACTTAATGAATTACCTGGACGCAGTACTTATAACCTGTTTCACTTATCCACGGTTTCCGCTTTGTTTATACTTACATGAATGCGCTTTGCTCGTTTTGCACTGCTTCAAGATTCCTCTCTCAAATTTCATCAATCACTAGCTTGGATTGTGCTTTGAATCTAGTATTGAAAGGTTTAAATGGCCAAAATTGTTTGAATTCAAGTACGTAAGTAGGACCTATGTTTTAGTAAAATGTGTGATCTTTTTCGTTATTATTTGTTTATCTTACCTTCTTAAGTACCTAAATAGGGACCTACCTATTGTTACAGATATTTCAACTCAGTTGTGCGCGCGGCCCTATGTGTGGGTAAACCTTGTACATATACAATGACGCCACGCCATTGGCACGCCAAGTGGTCGCGTCTCTGCCACATAAATGAAAGCTGTATATTTACAAGCGCACGCACACATAGCGCCGCGCGCACAACTGAGTTGAACTATCTATACATATTGATGACTCAGAATTATTAAGTACGTAGGTCATTGAAAATCTTTATTAGCAATTTACTCAGATCTAAGAAGTAACTATAGGTAGTTTATGGAAGTTCAAGTATCTTCAAGCTCAAGTTTGCTAAGTAGTAGCTAGAAAATTTCTGAGACTTTAAGTAGCACGGTGCGTGGAATCTGTCAGCAATGGGTATCTGTGAATCGAGGGAACGGAGATGCTCATGGGAATGTTTTTGCGCGACGTTTGCTCACAGCTTCGATCATGGAATCCATCGTATTCTGGGAACGAGGGTGTTTACGTCTAGTAAGTACATAATTAGATGTTATGACAATGACTGCACAGCTTTAGTCATCCATTGGGATTTTCGGGAACGGCGGTAGTGGCCTTACGTAACAAGGATCCGCGTCCTTAATTTTGCGCCCGCATTTGCAAGGACGGCAGTCCTTGTCACATTTTGATTTCGGTGATTTCAACCTTTCGTTCGCTGGTGGCTTGGGGTTCTGAGGTCCGCATGCCAAGCAGCAAGCCCACGGCCCACAGAAGCGGCGTTCGTTGGGCCCTATACTGGGGCCGCAGCAGGACCCGAAGCGTCCGCCGGCGGGCCAGTTGTAGTTGCAGGGTCCACAGGGCCAGGAAAGGCCGTACTGACCGGCGGAACCGCAAGGCGCGCAACAGCATGTGGCTGAGAAGCATCTGTCAGGAGCGCAGGGATAGCAACCACGTTTGGGGAACCCGCATGTAGCAGGGCACAGACAGGAGCAGGGACCGTATTTGGGGGCGCAGCACTGAGTATAACAGGTTTGAGGACAGCGACGCTGCATGGACGACTGATAAGCGCAGTAACACATGCCGTAGGGATAGTAAGGCGATGCACCTAAAGCTGCTTTGGGAATGGGCCAGATGACCGGGGTGGATGGTGCACGATATGCCATGGATGGCGCACTATATGTCATGGATGGCTGAATATTCCTCATTACTACTTTCGGTACGGAGTAGCAGACTGGCATAGACGGCACCTTAGTTACCATAGATGGCTGGAACTTTGTAATACTGTCGAAAGGTTTGAACGAAGCACGTATATTTGTCATTTTTGGAACTTTGTTACTAGGTTTGTATGATACGCACGGAGTAGAATTCATTGGCGTGTTTCTGAGATAAAATACAGGTGACAGGGGACTGTCATTTTGAGAGCATATCTTCGATTTTGATTCAATAGAATATATATTGATTGTGCTACTTTGATCGCTAAGATTGTCTATAATCGGCTTAGGACGAGGAGGAATATCTTTAGAGTTTTTGATAATAGAATCAAGTGAACGTATCTCCCCACTCCTTTTCATACTCAAGCAAAGTGATTTGTATATTCTCTTGGGAGATTTTCGTGGAATGTACTCAGATATTTTTGAAATCAAGTCCCTGGCTGTCAAAGAAGTGTAGACGTCCTTATGAAGATTTCGCTTTTGTGTTTTCTCCGGCTTGCTTTGTAAGAAAAGTGTTTTGCTGGTAAGCAGCGTGCAGTTTGCGCGAAGACCGCTCGACATGGCTCGTATGTCGTATTCGTTCTTGAGAGTGTTCACCAGTTGTTTCCTCAGCTTCTGTCCAAGCTTCGTCTTCGATATGTTAGTTGCTGAAATGATTATTTTGTTCTGTAATGTCTAAGGAATATTAAGGCTTAATTCCCACCGGAGGAGTGGCAATCGGCAGTTTTACTGTCACACCATTTTAAGCTTTAACTCCAATACAAAAGCTTCATGCAAGCGGCGGCGCCTCGGGCGACAGTCTCTAGAATAATATAAAATAAAATCTTTATTGGGCAAGTACTTAATCATACACAATTGTTCAAGCTGTAGGTAAAATAGGTAACAACCTGTGCTATACCACCAGCTAACAAAAATAACGTTCATTTTGCCAAACAGTACTTTTAAAGAGAACATTAAACTTTCAAACTAATAGCATTTCAAAACATCTTTCAAACGGTGAAAAGAGATAAAGCTTAAAAAGGGATGACAGTAAAACTGTGATCCTTGGAATTTTCCGAGGGTAAGAACTCTCTTTTCTCAACGGTTCCTAAGGTGTGGGCTAGGTCATATAGGTTTCTTGCCATTTATTTCTCCCACATATGGTCCCTCTAATAATGAAGCGGTGGTACTGACAGACAGACATGTATCTTCCTTATTTGTTCTGAGATCAGGGGGCGATACGGGTAGGCCGGTTGGTGCGTGCGGGTGGGTGGCGTGGTATGGAGGGTCCGTGCGTGCTTTGACGCTGTTACGCTAGTGTGCTCATGGGCGGTCCGCTGCGGGGTGGGCGAGCCCCCTCAGCATACATTAAGTGTGTGCTGAGGTTGTCCGTTCATTCCGCGACATGGTGCGTATCAGTACTCGGAACCTCGCGGGCAAGTTCTTTCCGTGCGCACTGGCCGGCCTACTTGCGTCACCCCCTACCTGGATGAGCTCGATGAATGATCCCTTTGTTTTCCGTAGTTTTTTTTACGTTTGAAAATAGATTAATTAATCCTATTTCAATAAATAATTTTTGAGTTTGAGTTTCATTACATGCACCCCCTACACTACAGACAAAACACTTTGCGGTCTGCCTGATGGTTCGCAGTTTCCGCTGGGGTATCAGTCCCGTTTTGTCGACACTAAAACATTTCACGACTTTTTTGAAGTACTCCATGTTGTATCCTCCATGCCAGGGATAACCTCTCCATGGAGCTCATTCCACAACCTGCGTGGTAAAAAGTTCCTTTGGAATCGTACAGTTCGCGACCAAGGAGTGTGTATGAACAACCTGTCGATTACTGTTATTGCTCCGGGAAAAATGATACAAGTTAACGGATCCCCGGAAAGCATGGACAAAAACGATGCAATACAAACGAGTGCTTTCTAATTGGTTTCAATGCAGTAGACGCTTGTTTTTTTCATTTTGTTCCAATGGAGCAATTTCACCTCTGGAGAAAGCTAGTTAATGAAATATGTTTTTTTTTCCATACAAAAAAAAATAACGTCATAACTCTTTACTACAATGACGAAAATTTGGCTCATTCTACTCAAATAGGTCTACGGAACAAATGTACGAAGTTAGCACAATTCTAATACCAAATGCCGAATATTTCCACTAACATCTTCCACTACCTCTGGTTGGAAATGGAAACTAAATAAAAAATAAAAAGAACTCCGCTGTGTGTGTATAATTATTTATTAGGTGAATTAAATTATTGCTTGTTAATGTAAGTAAGTACCAATTGTCAAATATTTATGATTCTTGCTGATTAAGTAGGAAACTAATTAGATATCTTTATTAGCAACATACTTAGATGTAATTAAAAGCTAAGTAACAAGGACGCACATATATACCTATATACAGGTATATATACTGAAAATTTTCTGGTACTTCGTGGGCGTGAATTTTGTTAGCAATGTGTATCTGTGAATCGAGGGAACGGGGTGAAATGTCTATGGGAATGTTTTTGCTCGACAGTTGCTCACAGCTTCGACCATGGAAACGGTTGATCGGGTGAAGAGCCCCGTAATCCATCGTATTCTGGGGACGTCTGGGTATCTCTGGTTTTCAGAGATTTTTTGGCCCGACAATTGCTGTACAGCCTCAGTCCATTGGGATTCTCGGGAACGACGGTAGTGGTCTGACGTAACAGGGATCCGCGTCCCTGCATATCACTTCTGGTTTCGGTTTCTGTTTCAACCATTCGGGCACCGGTGGCTTGGGGTACTGCGGTCCGCATGGCCAGCAGTAAGCCCACGGCCCACAGAACCGGCGTTCGTAGGGCCCTACATTGGGGCCACAGCAGGAGCCGAAGCGTCCGCAGGAAGGCCAGTTGTAGTTGCAGGGCCCACATGACCCCGTGCAGAGACGATTGGGTCCGACAGGCCCGGCAGGGAATCTAGGGGTTATGTAGCCGTAGTTGTAAGCTATATATCTGCCATATCGGAGTGGCCCGTACGGCCAGGAAAGGCCGTACTCGCCGGCGGAACCGCAAGGCCCGGCCGGACCGCAGGGCCAGTTGGCAGAGCAGCATCTGACAGGAGCGCAGGGATAGCAACCACATTTAGGGAATGAGCACGTGTTTATGGGACAGCACGGGCAGGGGCAGGGACAGGGGCAGGGGCACGAGCAGGGGCAGGGGCAAGGACATTTAGGGGGGCATTTGGGAGGACACTTGGGGGCGCAGCATGGAGTAAAACATGTTTGGGGGCAGCGAGGTTGCATGGACGGCGCAAAAGCGCAGGTACACATGCCGTAGGGATAGTAAGGTGATGCATTTAAACCTGCTTTGGGAATTGGCCAGTTGACCGGAGTGGATGGTACACGATATGCCATGGATGGCGCACTACATGCCATGGATGACTGGATATTTCGCATTGCTGTTTTCGGAGCGGAATAGAAGACTGGTATGGACGACGCACTGGATGCCAGGGACGGATGCATGTTACCAAATGCTGCTCTTGGTCCGGGATAGCAAACAGGCATAGACGGCGCACTGGTTGCCATAGACGGCTGGAATTTCGGAATACTGTTGAAAGGTTTGAACGCAGCCCACATATTTGGCATTTTTGGAACTATGGTACTAGGTTTGCACGATATCCATGGATTATAATTCTTTGGTATACCTTTGGAATTATTGTACTGTAGATAAAATACGGATGCAAGAGGATTGTCATTTTTAGAACATATCTTCGATTTCGACTTAACAGAATATATCTTGACTGTGCTACTTGGATTAATAGGACTGTCTCGAATCGGCTTCGGACGAGGAGGGAGGTCTTCAGAGTTTTTGGTAACGGAATCAATTGAACTTATTTCGCCACTCCTTTTCATGCCCAAGCAAAGTGATTTGTATATTCTCTTCGGAGATTTCCGTGGAATGTACTCGGATATTTTTGAAATCAAGTCCCTGACTGTCAAAGAAGGGAAGACATCCTTATGAAGATCTCGGTTTAGTGTTTTCTCCTGCTTGCTTTGTAAGAAAAGTCTTTTGCTGGTAAGCAGTGTGCAGTTTGCGCGAAGACCGCTCGACATGGCTCGTATGTCGTATTCGTTCTTGAGTGTGTTCACCAATTGTTTCCTCCGCTTCTGTCCGTAGTTCGTCTTCGATATGCTAATTGCTGAAATTATTATGTTGTCCTGTAATGTCTACGTATTACGTAGGCTCAAATCACACCGGAACGACAGCGGTTGGCGATGCAGCGTCTAATAAATATTTTGAAGGATTCTTCCGAGCGGCAGCGTATGTTCGACCGACAGCCGATCTCCGATAGCACGCCGCCATTTTGATGCAGTTAAGTGTGGACGAATCGCAGCAAGCCAGAGGCAGAGCTGTCTTCCTGCGATTGGTTTAAACTCAATCGCATCAAAATGGCGGCGTACAATCGGAGATAGACGACATCATTGCGAGTTGTCCAAACGATGATTAATGGATATATTCATTTATTTACAGTAATATATTACATACATCCATCGTATCCATAAATTAAAGGTTTAGATGGTATGACTGGGAAACTGGTGGCCGCGCGGCTGCATCGCTACCAACAATTGCCATTCCGTTGTGAAATGAGCCTTAGGTATTCGAGGAGAGGAGCAGAGCTGTAATGAGATGCGCGTGTAGATCGTCCACCATAATAACTTAGGGGTTTTAGAATAATAACCTTTTAGAAAGCGGACCGACGCTAAACTTATTTAGTGATCCAAAACTGCGAACCCAAATATCGAAAAGTCAGGCGCGGTGCTAACGAACGCGACCAGATGAGTCGTGCGCACAGCTGTATGGTCGCCGAAATATACCATACGCGTGCGCGGACGCCCGGCCAGCTGGCTGTCTGTGTTTGTATGGACCGGCCAAACAAGCCCGCGCGCACTCGCGAAGCGCCAGTTTTGTATGGACCGGTGAAATGAGTCGTGCGCACTCGCGTAATGCCAATTATTAAAATGTTAAGGCGGCCGCAGCGAACGAGTCTATAAGCACTACCTACATACCACTTTGATTTTGCTTTCACGCTGTTTGCTTCTGAATTACGACGACTAAATTGTCAAGTGTAAGCTTTTAATATAAGTAGGTACGTTAAGAAACTTTTGCTCAATCCAGCAACCTAAGTCATCAGAGAGCAGATCAAAACGGAATAGATTGAGTCAAGTACAATAAATAATAAATCAATTCATATTTTTAAAAAACGTGTGAAAGAATACTATCTTTCCCAGTGTGCCTAGATGTAATTCAGTATTCTCAATGTCTTTATGTTATATTGTATTAGTTATTATGGTATATGTTTATTTTATTTATATAGTATATTAATATAGTAAGTATAGAATTTTATGTATGTATTTAGTTATAGTATAATTATAGTCATTGTGCACGTCTTATCTGCGTTTAATTATCACATATCTCTTTTGTAGGCCTACTGGAAGAGATTTCTTTTAGAGATAAGTAGTGCCTGTTGTGTCGTAACTAATCTGTACTTTCTGTATTTGTTATCTTGTGTACAATAACCTGTTAAATAAAATAAATAAATAAAAATTCTACTTTGTAAACATAGTAGAGGTTTAGGAGACCCACAAAACGTTGTTTGTCCGTGCACAACTTTTGTAGCGATTCTACTTACATATCCTCTTGTGTGAGTTCTAAAAGTAAAAAAAATACGTGTGTCACTCGGGGACTGCCGCGGTAAAGCTATTGCATAGCATTTTTTATCAACTTATGCAATTATAATTATTTATTTATTTTATTATGCAGTATTTTTTTTCGTCTTCATCCAAAAAGTTCTCTCCGCTGTCTCACCTAGCATTGTGTCTAAAAGATATAGAATCAGTTATGAGCAGTTAGCAGCTAGTCTACACGCATACGTCTAGTCGCACGCACACAAACACCGTGCCGAAGTCTGCCGAACTGGAACGACGTTAGACGTTGCACAGCTTTCAACGCCGCACCGCTGTGCCGGTCGGAGTGGGGGGTGTTAGGTTTATTTTCGTTACGGGATGTCTTGATTCGGTCGCCGCGCTCAAAACCCGCGATAATAGCTATGCAATAGCTTAAAAACCGGTCAGCCTCACATTTTCTTGGAAATTTCGCTTTTCAGACACATTATAGTCACCAAAAAGAAAAGTGCCGTTGGAGAGAAAATTTTAACCTAAAATTTTTTTTTACATGACAACGTCTTATAATTCGATGGAGCCGGCTGCACGCACGAAAAAACATGACTCATGCGGCGTTACCTCGCTCTGAGGCGTTCCATTTAAGGCTTGAAGTGCAAGCGAGAGCGCGGAACGAGCGACAAAGAGGCACAATCGGCCCCCGCGTTCGGCAGCGTTCGATTGTATTTATGCGTACAAATAAATGTAACTTGATCAATTCAATTGTGATTTCCATTTACCTCCTTTTCTATATCCATACAAAATATCTATCAAACAAATAAAATTAAAATTTTCTATTGAAAAATGCAACCATTCCATCAGTATTTTCTTATGACGTTGTCACGTTCAACTATCGTCAGTAAACCGACTTTACAGACAACAGTTTTTTTTTTCATTAGTTACTAGCTTTTGCTAGCGACTTCATCCGCGTGGAAATCGTTTTTAAGGCAGTTTTATCTTTTTCCGAGCCATTTTAAATGACCTCCCTAATGTATGAAAGCTAGTACTTCAGACGAGAGTAAATTTTAAGTTGGACCCTATACTACCAAACTGTGGAAACCCTATCAATATATATTTGGCGCCGTTTCTTATTGTTTAGTTGGTCTGGTCTGGTCCATTAGTTCTGGAGATTAGAGTGTACAGATAGAAAAAAAATTAAAAATTCTTATTCTATTACTATTTTTTTCGCTCATAATATTTTTGGAAATATATTCAAATATATACAGACACGCTTTTTTACTTTTTTTGTATGTATAGATGAAGTAATTCAAGATGAAGATAATTTTTAAGCAAAAGACCTACTTAGGTTGTAGGTGATGGGCGATAGTTAGGTACCACTTACCATCAGGTGGGCACAAAAAAAGGTACCTAGGTACCAAGGTTTTCGGAGTACCTACTTGATTAGGCAGAATATGTCAAATTGCCAAAGTGACCATTGATCACGTGACTGTCTAAAATCATGTCGAAGCTCTTTCGGGTTATTATACGTTGGTAAAAGATATTTTTGTTAGTCTAGTTCTACTGCTTTGCTAGTATAGAAGTATAGATTATGTCCTCTCATCCTTTTACAATACAATAATTCCATTCACAGCCCTTACCAGACCACTACTGGACTTTATCCTCCCCTTCTCCGCACCTCGGTATTACCGGACCCGGCCAAACGCCTAAGCTATATCGAAGCTAACAGCCAGGGGGCCTATTCACGCGCAGTGTCATCTCAAATTCGACATTTTCTGTAGCCATAAATCTGTATTAAAACACACGGTAACTGAATAAGTTAGGCGAAATAATATTTTTGTCAGCGATAGACATTTTAGTGTCACTATTATAGAGATATTTTTTTCATAATAATGAATTTTCCAAAATTTCGAATTTTAGATGTCACAGCGCGAGAATAGGCGTTCTCTTCTCTTTGCACATAAAAAATATAAAAATACTATTTAGTAGCAAACATGCTCAAATCGGAAAGCCTGATTTTCGAGCCAGATAGGTCTTATATGAAAAAAAAGTAAAAAATGGATTTTTCGAATTGAATATGTTTTTCAGTAATAAATATCAGTTATCCTTTGGTGATCTGGTAGAAACTAGAGGGACCTATCGGTCGCGGGGCTCTGAGCACGGGCCCAGAATGCCCAATGGGAAAGAGAAGCCTGACTGGAGGGTTTTACCATAGGAGAGATGGCCGCAGAGGATAGATGGCCAATCGAAATAATTCTAACTTTTTCTAAGAGATGGTAAGAATGGTAAGATGTGGCAAGAGAGATGCTAGTTCAGATGCGACTGTCCTAGTGGTGACACCTAATCGGAATTCAGGACAAATAAAAGTATGAAAAGCAAGTAATTTGCTGTCTATGTTCTGGCAAGTATGAAACATTTTTAGGGTAATTAATATTTGATTAAACTGTTGAAGTATTTTATTTTCCATTTTTTGCCGGATTTCTAACGTAACCGTCGAAGGCATGTACCGGCTTGTCATAAGCTTAAAATTGATTACAAATTGTATATTTTGGTCCAACAATTGCTAGTGGCCATCTCTCCTATACATTTTAAGACTGATAGCCTATATTTATTGAGGTGAGATGGCCAAAAGTATTTAGGTACAGTTTTTTGTTATTCCAGATGTACTTACGTTAGACTATCTAGCAATCACTGTGAACGGAACTAACACGATATGTCACAACCAATAGAAGGTGTTTGTTCTAGAAATGTCTTATTTCAGCAGCTTTGCTTAGTAGGGCGTACAGCGAAAAACCTTACAGGCGCACAAAAACTCATAATTTCTCTAATGCCCATGAATCCTTTTTCCGTTTTTAGGGCAGACTTAAAAAAAAGACAAATTTTCAGTGTGTCGTTTATAAAAGGTCATGCATGTGGCCAAAAGAAGAACATTTATGAAAGGGGCAAAAAGATAATAAGCGCGGGATAATTATTATGGCCATCTTACCTCAACTTATACGGCCATCTTATACATACTTGGCCATCTCACCTATATGCTGACTTATACGTGGAATGGGAAAGATCCTAATTTTAAAATAAAATGTAATGTGAGAGAATGATCAAAGGCTATTGGATTATTTTATGTTCAGTTTGATAATGAATATGTTAACTATAAAATAAAAAATATAAACTGGTTTTATATAATAAACACTCCCAGACAAAACCTAAAAAAACGATGGCCATCTATTATCGAATTACCCTAATTATAACGCTTGGCAGGCAGGTTGGAGATCGCAGAACGCGGAAAGCTCGACCGTGTGACTTGGGAATAGTGTAGCTTCTTGTTATAAGAATTTTCAAAACCGGTTTAGTGATTTTGGAGATTAGGTACCCCGAACATCCAAACTTACTCATAATATTCATAGGTGATATCACATCAGCCGAAAGACGCCCACTGCTGGGCATAGGCCTCCCCCAGAGATCTCCACAAAGATGATATAGGTACCTTGCATACCTTGACGGCATGACGCTCATTGCTTGGAAAAGTGGGAGGGCGCTGGTGTGGGACGCTACTTGCGTGGACACTCTGGCGCCGTCCCATGTAACCTCTACCGCCCGCAGCGCTGGAGCTGCGGCCTCTGCTGCTGAGGACCTCAAACGGAGGAAATATGAAAGCCTAGCCCAGGACCTTCTATTTCAGCCGTTTGGGGTTAAGACGTTGGGACCGTGGGGCCCTGATGCTGATAAAGTTTTAAGCAAAAAGCTTATCGACACCACAGGTGACCGGAGATCTGGCTCGTTCCTCGGACAGGGGATAAGTATTGCTATCCAACGAGGCAACACAGCTAGCTTTCTGGGCACCATTCCGCGGGACAACGGTGTAGATGATTTTTTTAATATATAATATTTTAGTATTAGTGTTTAATTTTATTTCCAACTGTAAATATTTTGTCTGTACTTAATATACGAACTTTTAGGTACCTCTTATTTACATATGAGCGTAGCTTTCCAATTTTGCGTGTTAAGGGCAAAGTTTAGCCAGCCTGACCTGAGTATAGGTACCTACAGCTACAAAAACCATTCTGGCCGGACTTTCGCTTGGCTATTTTTGTTGCCGATCGTCATAGGCGGATGATACCTACACGCTCAGTATTTATCGCGATACGAATCGTGGAATTCTGCTTTTCTAGAAATCCTGTGATCCGTATCACGATCCGTGAGCCCTACATACTCGACGTGATGTCGTGATTCTGGATCGCAATGCACATAATATTACCATATATATATCTGGCGTCTAGCATCTACCATAACACCAGCGGCCAAACGGTCCGCCGTCATACTCTCTCTCAATGATTATTCATTAATTTTATCATACGAAGG
The DNA here is from genome assembly GCA_907269095.1 of Blastobasis adustella. Taxonomy (NCBI): domain Eukaryota; kingdom Metazoa; phylum Arthropoda; class Insecta; order Lepidoptera; family Blastobasidae; genus Blastobasis; species Blastobasis adustella. Next base: position 10,134,988 of record OU026141.1, read on the forward strand.
TACTGTAATAATGTATTCATACTACAATGAGGGATCCCTGGAGACTTACAACACAGGCTTGACCTACCGTAAGCTCCAGTCTCCCGCAATACTTTAATTAATGTACTGATTTGTTGTATCCTAATATCGTAAGATGATTATTGTGGAGAAAATAAAGATTTAAGATTTATTATCCTTCACTATCTTGGACATCTGCGCGTTGTAAGTCGTTAATTCTCGCAGAGACTGCGCTTTCAATCCATCCCTCGCCTTCCGCGGGACACCTCCCCGAAAGCGGCAGGCTTAAGCGCACTCCACATGTGGACAGTTCCGCGGGAACAGGAGAGTGTAGAGGGAGTATTCGCCTATATTCGTGTAGTCCCGTGCATGTTTGGCATGTCTCGCCTATTTCATAGACTAAATAAAGATAGTTCGTTGCCGTCTCAATTCGATCGATTTCATATTTATATTCCTAGCGCTTTTTCCCGTAACAGGTTCGGGGTAAACTTGACCATGATTCAGGATATTAGTAAATCAAGTAATTACAGTAGAGCAGCTGCCATCACGTCTGTGACCCTGTTTACAGCAGATTAGCAATATTACATCGATGAATCGATATAATGTGACGCGTTTTGACACCCACCACATCCCTAATAGGCGGGAATGTAGAGGGTCGACCAAAGTCCCGGCCAAAGTTCCGGCGGACATGTGGAGTACGCTTTAGCGTAGCTACTTAGACTGTACACTGTAGGAAATCGCTTGCATTGTGTTGAGGCCAAGCTGCGAGGGCGCCCGCTCGACAGTCCAGTATGATGGGCCATAGATTCAAGGTGGATGATAGTAGACATTGTCTAAAGAGTCGGATTGATCGAAATTAACAAGTAAGCAAAACTGTATAAATACTGAAGACGTCCGTCTGTATACAGCAAGATAGTAGCTAAAAGATGGACGTCTTCATTATTCAATCAGTTTTGCTTACTTGGTTGATTCAATCAACCTTCTAATTTCTCAAGCCCTTGACTTTTTAGACAGTCTAGTAAAGGTACCTATGGCTACCTAATGTATCCACCGGTCCATGAAAGGAGATTTTTAAGTGTCGACCAACAAAACCTTTTACCATAATTCTTGTGGCTGATTGAATTCCGTACCTTTAATTACATGATATACCTACCAATAGGTGGCTGTGCTAAAATAAGCTATCTTGACTAGGCCACTGAACCCCACAACGTAGCATAGATCTGATTGTTGAGAACAAATGTCGGATAATTGTCGGAGAAGAAACAAATATCGCCATGCTGTTTAGGTTACGGATTTTATTGTTATGCGTAGTTTGTACTTTCTAATATTGAAGAGGGCGACAAGACAATTATCGACAAATACGTGTACATGCAACCAAAGTTACGGACTTCCATGGTGGCCTAGTCAAAATAAGCCACACGAATTATGGTAGGTACCTACCTATTGCGACAGTACGCATTTTCTAAACATTTTTACCATTTTTAACATTTCTAAACTACCCACGATTGTTCTTTAAACCTGAAAATCCTATACGATTTAAGTAGGAATCGAAATCGTAAGTTCAAGCTTCAATAACAATTCTGGTATCTAATGGTTGTATAAATAAAAATGCAGATAAACTAAATTACTTTTCAGATTTTAGCCGGAACCTACTTTTGTCTTTTTAGATGCCGATTTTATTGAGTTTTTGTGAGATGTTGGAAGTGTCGAGTAAACAAGACATCGTGGATAACGTAGGAGCAAAGAAATTAACAGCGGACATGTGCGCGCTTGCATGTCCGAGCGACAAGGGGGCTAGGGTAGGCGCGTGCGTGCATGTCCGAGCGACACAACGGGGACCAGGATAGCTGCATGCGTACATGTCAGACAGACCCGATGGCGTAACCGCTGGACCTTTGTCGGGCGAACGTGCGTGCATGCATGCATGTCCGTGCGACAGACCTGATAGCGGAAACTGCTGGATACCGTAGGTACATGCGTGCATGTCCCAGCAACAGGGACCGAGATAGGTGCATGCGTGCATGTTCCAACGGGGGTCAGGATAGGTGCATGCGTGCATGTTCCAACGGGGGCCAGGATAGGTGCATGCGTGCATGTTCCAACGGGGGCCAGGATTGTGCATGCGTGCATGTCTGTACGTAACCGTGTGACAAACCCGAGGGCGACACCTCGAGCGTGCGTGCGTACATGTCCGTGCGCCAGACCAGAGCTGCAGCTGGGGCGAGCGTGCGTGCATGTCCGTGCGACAGACTCGATGGCGTGACTGCTGGACGTTGGGCGTGCGTGCGTGCATGACCGTGCGACAGACCAGAGAGAGACCTAGGCGGGCGTGCATGTCCGTGCGACAGACCACAGAGCGAGACCTGGTTCGGGCGTGCATGTCCGTGCGATAGACCAGATCGGGGCCTGGGGTGGGCGTGCATGTCCGTGCGACAGACCACAGAGCGAGACCTGGGGCGGGCGTGCATGTCCGTGCGACAGACCAGAGCGAGACCTGGGGCGGGCGTGCATAACCGTGCGACAGACCAGAGCGGGACCTGGGGCGGGCGTGCATGTCCATGCGACAGACTACAGAGCGAGACCTGGGGCGGGCGTGCATGTCCGTGCGACAGACCAGAGCGAGACCTGGGGCGGGCGTGCATAACCATGCGACAGACCAGAGCGAGACCTGGGGCGGGCGTGCATAACCATGCGACAGACCAGAGCGAGACCTGGGGCGGGCGTGCATAACCATGCGACAGACCAGAGCGAGACCTGGGGCGGGCGTGCATAACCGTGCGACAGACCAGAGCGAGACCTGGGGCGGGCGTGCATAACCGTGCGACAGACCAGAGCGGGGCCTGGGGCGGGCGTGCATGACCGTGCGATAGATCTGATGGCAGAAACCGCTGGAAACCGTAGGAACATGCGTGCATGTCCCAGCAACAGGGGCCAGGATAGGTGCATGCGTGCATGTTCTAATGGGAGCAGGATAGGTGCATGCGTGCATATTCCAACGGGGGCCAGGATAGGTGCAGAACTGCACCTCGGGCGTGCGTGCGTACATGTCCGTGCGCCAGACCAGAGAGCTGCACCTCGGGCGTGCGTGCGTGCGTGCATGACCGTGCGAGACCTTGTTTGCGTGTGTAGTGTTCGCGTGTCGTGTGAGTGCACCGTGTGTAACCTTACGTGCCTAACCGGACTATGACCTGCCTAATCGGGAATAGTGAGAGAAACAAGTAAGATAATTTTACATATGTTTATTTAATATTTCCACAGTCACCACAGCTTATTTGGACGTAAGTACATCATTCTTTAGAGTCTTGATCAGCCAATTTAATTTGCGCACAGGTGATGACCTCGTGATTTATCTGAAACTGGTAATGTATGTTGTAATCGTGCCAGTACGTTAGATCTACCCCGCCAATTGAGCCATCTACCGCCCCTTCTACCCCGCCAATTGAGCCATCTACCGCCCCTTCTACCCCGCCAATTGAGCCATCTACCGCCCCTTCTACCCCGCCAATTGAGCCATCTACCGCCCCTTCTACCCCGCCAATTGAGCCATCTACCGCCCCTTCTACCCCGCCAATTGAGCCATCTACCGCCCCTTCTACCCCGCCAATTGAGCCATCTACCGCCCCTTCTAACCCGCCAAATGAGCCATCTACCGCCCCTTCTACCCCGCCAAATGAGCCATCTACCGCCCCTTCTACCCCGCCAAATGAGCCATCTACCGCCCCTTCTACCCCGCCAAATGAGTTATCTACCGCCCCTTCTACCCCGCCAAATGAGCCATCTACCGCCCCTTCTACCCCGCCAATGAGCCCTACCCATGACATCTACTCTTCTCGAACAAGCGGAAACTAGGTGAATTTAGTTGATTATTCTAGGTAAGAAGTACAGTTTTACTACGTAACCTTCAGCAGCTTCAGTAATTCTTATTTTCCTTTCGGTCCCATTTCCAGTCGGCAGGAGTCCTGGATCTAGATTTTCTCAGAGCTACATTTGGCCATGTGGCTATGCATGCAACATGCTCAGACCGGCGCGGCGTGTGTAAAGACCTACCTAACGATCTATCCCATTGAGATTTTTTGGTGTGCGTGCGTGTAAGTGAAGTCTAAATAAAACCAAGCACTGCAGACTGAGGTTTCTTTATTTTTCGACGATTCAGTACGACATGGACGGACCTGCTTTACAACAAAACGTTTGCTTGTGTTTTCTTAAGTGTTCACTTTTGTAGGGCAATCATATTCTTTACAGTTTCGGTAGCAAACAGCACCTTTACATCGTTGGGGGTTTGTCTGGACGAAGGTATCTCGATGGGCAAGTCCGATTTTATGTCGTACACCAGGTGGTCTTGAGTGGTTACGGTTATTTGTTTTCTTTTCGTAAGGACAGCATTGCAGAGTTTTGTGGCATTCTCCGAGGCTTGCCTGCTGCAGTCTTGCAGCAGCGCCAAGACATCTGCACAGCTTTTCGCCGGATTTTTGTTTAGAGTGGGTCCGAGGAGGCTTTCTACTCCTGGGCATATGCACATGCAGACGCTATTGTAGTAGGGATTAGCGCCGTACTCCGGCATAGGCGGGGGAGGGGGAGGAGGCGGGACAGACGGAGCGTAACGGTCTTCCAGGTCATATAGCGGGTCGCAAGGCGCATCGCCGTAGGGGTCGACGCGAGCGAACATTGGATCGATGGGCGCGTCATCATATTCGTAGGGATCGCCCAGGGCGTACATAGGGTCGCAAGATGGGTACAGCTCCATAGGTCTGGGAGGCATGGAGATACCTCGCCGTCTGAACCTGCGCAATCCGCGTGGTCTGGGAGCGCTGCAGAAGCTGCGTCGCCGGCTTAGCGGCCGCCGCCGCGGCGCCCAACTGGGCATCGGGGGAACTGCGCCAACGGCATTTAAATACATGTCTCTCGAATACGAGGGTGGGAGGGGAGGTTCAGGACCGTAAGGCCCATTGCGGCCGCTATCCGTTGGGTAACTATCGACGGCAGAGAAACTAGACATCGGATTAGGACCCCCAGGGAGAGCCCCTAGAGGATCCAGGTTGGGAACGCCACAGCACGGCGGCGGGCAACCGGGCCCAGGCAACGGTGTACAAGGGCCACCTTCCACGCAGCATTTCATGTGGTAAGGCCCGCAGAACCACGTTCCGTATGGATAGTAGTAGTAGCCGGTCATGAACTGCACGCATTTCGGTGGAGTGTCGCAGGGCGGCGGGAGGCACTGGGCGCACGGGCCGCAGGGGCAGGGCGGCGCTGGCGGCCCGCAGCCTGCCGTCATGGCAAGCATTTCCGCTAAATCTGATTCTGATCCAGACTCAGATCCGCGTTTGCTCATAGCAGAAGGGCAGTTCACGAAACTGCTTAAGACCGCCGACGTCAGTGGATCGCTGACGAGAGGGGGGTCGGATCTCGCTGAGTAACCGCCGCAATAGGTTCGTGAAGTCGCTCGAGGGCGATCGGCGGTTTCCCTATACTCCCCTGGAGTATCACCGCTGGGCCAGTCGAAGCTTCTCACAGCAACGGGCCGCTCTAACCGCTTGTTGTACCCCGGCCATGATGGCCATGAATACTGCTGCTGCTGCTGCTGCTGTTGCTGTTGCTGTTGCTGCTGCTGTTGCTGTTGCATGTGTTGCACGTGCTGCAGATGTCGAGGGGACGGGCCACGGTAATTATAGGAATCAACGATGTTGCGATCATGGCGAGCGTATCGTGAAGCAGCACGCCTGCTTGAGGCGTTTGCCATTTTACGCGGAGAGAAACGCTTAGCGACTTGCTTACGAGCCGCGTAAAGGTAAGGATGGTCAGTGAAGGGATCGGGAGCGGAGAACTCCGGCGGGAATTCCGGAGGAGTGGTGAAAGGGTTGTACCGGTGGGACTGATGACGCTCTCTTGGCTGGACGTGGCTCTCTGCAGCCTGAGCCTGGTAGCAGGCTTCTTCAGCCGCCCATTCGGACGGTCCGTCAGTGGGTTTAGACCATGCGCTTGAGTTAACATACGACCTCCCGGGCGGAGGTGGCGGTGTGTTTATTTGGGGCAGGATCGGGAACTCTGCTGGCGGCACGTACGGCGGTGTGGGGCGGGCGAAGGGCGGACTCCGAGGAGGCGGGACGGGGTCGGGGCAACAGAAAGTCTTGGGGCGCTCCTGCTGCGTGCTAGTTGCGTAGTTTTTATTGCTGTGCAGGCAATCTGTCTTGGCGGGGTTGCCTGGCAGAATGCTTTCAAAGGCTTGCTGGCTTTCGCGCTTCTGTCGCTTCTGGCTCTTTATCGTATCTTTCTTAGTCTTCGAGGACGGTTTCCGAAAATAGCAACTCAATTTCGATACGAGAGCGCTTTTTTCGCCGTTTACTTTGTCGGCCGCTTTCTTCTCGGGGTTATCCGCTGAAAGGACGACCATTGCATGTAGTGACTGTCGGAGCGAACTTCATCCCAGCATCCCCATTGTGTGTACCTGCCTACGCAACGGGCGAGTGCGTGTATGTGTGTAGTAAGCAGTGTCTACCCCGCGGGGGCGAAAAATTAAAAACTGAAAATGTTAAAACTTATTTATTACGACATTTAAAATGTAATCATCCGAAATGCACCAGGTTAGAGATTATGGAATTTTGGGGCCGGCCTACTATCCCAATCCCCTGATAAGATTGGCAAGGTACTGACCGACAGTTTGCTTTTTCGGTTCTTGCTGCGACCAGGCCGTGGTAGCCAATGAGGCGCACAGGTCCACCAAATTCTTTGGACGATCCTCCCGAGTGCCCGTTCTCTTTGGCACCTCGAAACGCGGCCGTTTCAGGTAGTACGGATACGTCATGTAAACCGGCGGCGGTGGGATCCGCATCAATCGGATTAAGTTGTCAGCCCATGCGATCTTTTGCCTACAAACGTTGCGCGCTAGCATGGCCGAGGCAGCAGAGGCGTGCCAGTCTGGCAGCTCGAAGAACGGGGTCGTGCTTCCTTCGTACTTTACTGTAGAGTAGTTTCTCCTCGGAACTTTACGGAAGCCATCACATGGGACACAAAATACACTCCAGAGGGGAGACAGCTTTTCGAGAGCTCTGGGCCTAGAGGTTTCACGCGATCCACGAGTTATGCACGGCACTGTACAGTCTTTGCTGGACCCAGCGGTCGTCGCCTGGCGAAGAGGATAGCCCGTATAGGCGACTAACAGCCAGGATGTCAAGGGGCAAAGAGAGCGGTTCGGGTACGAGGCAGATCCGGCATACAAGGCGTAGTCTTGATTCCGCATATACTGTCCCTGCATTGAGGCATTGTACATCTGCATATACAAGTTGCTCGCATTTGCGTTTTGCATCTGCATGAGCATGTTTGCGTTGGACGCGGCAAGCTGCGCGTTGCCGGCAGCTAGGTTGGAAGCGGTTTGCATATTGGCGATAGGTGTGCAAGGGAAGTGCAGTTGAATGCAGCACCGAGGCTTGGCAACTGGGCCCGGCTGTATGGGCATTCGGAAACCGGACAAAGGAGAAGTGGACCGGGAGAAGCTGGGGGCGGGTGACGGCACGAACTGCCTACTACTCTGCCTCGGTACGAAGGAGACTGGCGAAGCTAGTGGAGATTTGTTGATCAACTTTCTCGATTTCTCGGGAACTATCTCTTCCAGGGGGAATCTGAAGTCTGGATTGACCGAGTCGCTGCTACGGTTCGCAATGCCTCTCCTGTGGTCGAGAGCCGGCGTAGAGTTTGGCCCGCATACCACGAACGACGGGTCTACCGTGCAACTTGGCTGCTGCAGCTTTTGTACATTCACGTTCTTGAAGAATTTCGCTGAAAGGATGATTCGCACTGTACTTGGGTACTCATTTACAGTTTACTACAAGGTAATGCGCGTATGCGTTATTCGGGAGCCGCCGAGTCATACGTATATGCTCCATTATTCGGCTGCCGCTTTCGGATCAGTGAAGGTGTAATCGGATATCTCGTGGACACCTGGCGAAAGGGTGCCATGCAGACGTTGGCCGTCTGTAGTGCCGCGCATCGGCGACATTTTGGGAACATTGATTCTGTGCTACCGGATGCCATGCGGACCGGTGCCATGCAGACGTTGGCCGTCGGTAGTGCCGCGCATCGGCGACATTTTGGGAACATTGATTCTGTGTTACCGGATGCCATGCGGACCGGTGCCATGTGATTTGGCGCCGTGGGTAGTGGTGCCTGGCTTCGACGACATGTTGGGAACATCGATTCTGTGCTACCGGATGCCATGCGGACCGGTGCCATGCGATTTGGCGCCGTGGGTAGTGGTGCCTGGCTTCGACGACATGTTGGGAACATCGATTCTGTGCTACCGGATGCCATGCGGACCGGTGCCATGCGATTTAGCGCCGTGGGTAGTGGTGCCTGGCTTCGACGACATGTTGGGAACATTGATTCTGTGCTACCGGATGCCATGCGGACCGGAGCCATGCGAAGCGGCGCCGTGCGGACGGGCGCCGTGCGTAGTGGTGTATGGTTTCGGCGACATGTGGGGAACATCCATTCTGGCCCGGCGCAAGCCATGACGGGTGCCATGCGAAGCGGCGCCGTGTTAACGGTCGCCGAGTGTAGTGGCGCCTCGCTTCGGCAATATTTTGGGTACATCGATTCTGGGCTAGTGCTTGCCATGCGGACGACGGGTGCCATGCGAAGCGGCGCCGTGCGGACGTTCGCCGTGGGGAGTGGCGCCTCGCTTTGGCGACATGTTGGGAACATGTATCCTGGGTTATCGCTTGCCATACGGACGACGGGTGTCATGTTAAACGGCGTCGTACTGACCGTCTCGGTGGTTAGAGGCGCCTCACGGCGACATTTTGGGAACATCGACTCTGGGCTAGTACATGTCATGTGGACGGGCGTTTTGGCGAATCGTGCCATGCGAACCGGCGTTAAAATCGGAGCCCCGTTTCGGAGACATTTCGGGAACATGGATTCAGGGCCCAAGCATGTCATACGCATGGGTACGGGTGCAATGGGATTAAGCGCCGCGCTTCGGCGGCTTGGGAAGGTTGATTCTGGGCGGATAGGAGCCACGCGAAGCGGCGCCGGGCGGACGATCGCCGTAGAAGACGGCGCGCTACGAGATACTGGGAACGTCGACTGAGGGCGCACAGGCACCATGCAAACCTGTTCAGAATGGACAGGCGCCATATTCGGCGCCGCGCTTTGTGTTGGGAATGTGGACTGTTGGCGGACAGGCGCTCGAATCTGCTCCATGGGGACAGCTGGAGACGGCGCCGCGTTACGGCATATTGGGAACGTCGACTGTAGGCGAACAGGTGCCATGCGAATCGGCTCTATAGGGACGCTCTCTTGTAAGGATGCAAGGACCGGCACAGACATGCTTCGGCGGCATGTTGGGAACATCTTTTCCATGGATATTCGTTGCGCCCTCTTCAGAGACACGCAGAACGGGCAACAGCAGTCGCCGGTAACGCTTGACTGGCCGGGGGCCACGCAAGCGCAGCACGCTCTATGGATTGAAGCCATGTTGGAGTGGTTGTGGGGATGGTTAGGGTTGCCGTAGGCGACCGGAGTGGGCATGGAGCCCATGGCGCACCTTCTCGTTGACTGCGACGCCCCCATTATGAATGGCTCTTCGTTGGCCAACTGAGGCCTCCTGGCTGGCGTTATGTTGCCGACAGGCCGCGGCCCCTGGGCCACAGGGTCCCAAACCACCGGGACCGGTTGAAGCGCCTGGTGGTACAAAGGCCCGGAGAAACCAGGTGGGTTGGGGAATATGGGCGCGTCGGATTTCGGAAACGGGGCTATCGGAGGCGGGAACCCGGGGAACCCCGGGACGTTGGCGGCGGAGAGTAGTGCTCTGCATGGCGCCGATCGGCTTATGGCTGGCAAAGGGTTTCTTCTGGTCCTTCCGTTGCACGCTCGCAAGGGTTTCATAGCATGGCTGGATGGTGCTCTATTGCATAGGGATCGATATTGTTGGTTAGAGTGCCGGTTGGTCCGCTCCCTCCTCACGGCTCCAAACGCTCGGTTTTTTAAGAGGGTATCCGGGTGCGGTTGCAAACGTCTAGTGTTTAGTTGATAGCTCCTCTTCTCAGACGCTGAAAGTACGATTGTTCGCTGTAATAAACGCCTGTAAAGACCCTGACGGAGGGGTTGAGAATTTTAAAACAAGGCAAAACATGTTAATTTTACTTTATTTTACTATTGTATTTTACTATTGTAATAACAGGCATCATGACAAGGAAACTAAGTAACGTCTAGCATTTGACACGCTTCCCAATGTAGTTGAAAAATTTATCTTTGAAGCTTGTCGGAGGAGGAATCAAGTTCTTCCAATCGTCTTTGATTGAAGGCGTGGATATGGGCTTTTCGAGTCGCGCAGTCAAGTCATCGATCGCGGACGTCAATTTCAGATACGGCGTTTCCGAAATGTGTTTTGTGTACAAACACTTGGCATCCGTCGATTCGTTGTGTCTCCATGCCAGGAATTTATTGAATTGGCCCTCTGCGTCGCCTTTGCTCACGGTGCATTTACTTTCGGCGAGAGCCTTCGGGTTGAAGGTGTAGGCCAGGGACCGTCCGCTGCCGCTGAGCCTGGCCGGTTCTATGTCGTGGAGCGAGCTGCGACTGATGCAAGCCGGGCAGTCGCACGACCCGGCCTTCAGTTTAGAGTTGGTGAGCCCTTCGAGGACGGTGATGGGATCGGTGGATCCCAAGGAGTAGGGCGTCACGGTACGGTACACATGGTTGGAAGGCACGGGGCCAGTGAGGCAAGTGGGCTCGGCCTTCAGCTGCGGCTCGCCGCTGCAATTGGTCTGCGTCGGCGTCCCCCACGATGGGACACAAGGGGAGCTCGGGGTCACAGGGACGTAGCAAGGACAGCATGGGGGAGAGCCGCAAGGTGGGCAGGGCGGGCACGGACAGGGCGGGTTGCAGGGCGGCGGCCCGCAGGGGCACGGGGGCAGCGGCAGGCACGGCCCCACTGGGCCCGTCGGGCCCATTGGCCCGCATGGCGTGTTGGGCGGGCAAGGACAGGGTCCGCACGGAGACGGACAAGGGCAGGGACAAGGACAGCACGGTCCGCAAGGACCGCATGCCTGTATAGAAGCCACATCGCTGGTAACGTCTTCGCTAGCCTCGAGGTTTTTGAAGTTTGCATCCTCTACGCCCAAGCAGGAGCAGCAAGGGGGAGAACAGCAAGGCGAACAGCAAGGGTTGCAGCAGGGCGCACAGCAAGGATTGCACGGCGGCCCGCACGGGGGGCACCCGGGCGAACACGGCCCACCCGCCTGGCAAAGCCCCGCTACGTGGTAAGGTCCACAGAACCAGGTGCCGTAAGGGTAGTAGTAGTACCCGCGCATGTACTGCACGCATTTGGGAGGAGTGCAGCAGGGCGGCGGCAGGCAGGATGAGCAGGGGCAACAGCCGCAGGGATTGGGGCAGGCGGGGCAGCAGGCGTTGCTGGTGGCCAGCCCGCTTAGAGAGTCGGGACCAGCGCAGCTGGTGCCCACCAGCTCGTTTATTAGGTCCGAGCGCTCTGCGTCGCTCTCGAAGTCCTTCCAAGGGTATCGGGTCGATTGGACGTTGGGTTGCGGGTCAAAGTCCAGGAGAGAGCATTTGGTGGCGGCCATGCCCAACGGGTCTATGTCGAGCACCGAGCGCCCCAAGAGGGGGGCCATGGCCGAGCGGCTCGCGTCCAGCCGCCGGGGCGAGCCGCGTCCGGAGGGGGACCCGCGGCGGCGCAGGCCGGGCTCGCGGCGGCGCGGGGACTGGTCCCGGCGTGGGGAAAGCGCCCGTCGCGCCATCTTGTGATAGTGAGCGTTTTGTTCAGTAACCGATCGCACATTCTTCTCATGGAGGAAGGCGCGCGGCATTAAGTTGGCACATAAGCACGGGCAGGAGGAGCTCATTCGGAGAGGCGCCGATCGCAGGGCCATCGTCTTCGTGGGGAGCTCATTTCGCAGCAACTTCATGGTAGGCGGTTGGTATGCTATCTCTTTCAGAGTCCGCTTCACGTCGCGCTTTGCTGAAAGGATGATTGCTCACTGTAATGAGAAGTTTCCACGAGGTACCAGGCGAGGTAGGCAGGCGGGCTAGCGTTCATTAGATGCATCGTAATGAGCTAAGGGTTCAAGTTAAATAAGTGTGTTTATAGCGAAAGAAAATCGTCAGTTACTTTTGGTACGAATGTTTGTATTTGAACGAATAAATTTACAGAGTAAAGTATGTAGAGTAATATAGGTTTCCCCCGCAATCTTGCGCTTCCTTTCGTCGACCATTTCGAGGCCAGTCCTCGAGAGAATAGCCGGCAACTGGTAGCTTCTTAGTCTATTTTATTTCTCGGATCTCAACACCGGTGTTAGGTTATCGTCGGCAGGAATTTGTATACATTTTTGTATCGAATAGCGCTTCCCTGACACGCCTTTTTCGGGAACGTAGAAGGGCGGGCACGGCAGCCCGCCCGCGTCGAACGTACCCGGGCCACACGGCGGGCAGAACCGACAGTAGGTGCCGCACGGGCATTTGCATTTGCTCATGGGGTTTTTACTGTATTGAGGATAACACGGATTGTAATACGGCGAGCAGAAAGGCCCGTACGGGCCCCAGTAGCAAGAGCAAGGGTAGCATCCGCAGGGGCCACAGCAAGGCTTACAGGGGCAGGGGCCGCAGGGGCCGCATGGGCCGCACGGGCCGCAGGTGCACGACGGACAAGGTTTACAAGGGCACGGGCCGCATGGGCCACAAGGGCACGGTCCACATGGACCACAAGGGCATGGACAAGGCTTACATGGGCATGGGCACGGTTTGCAAGGGCACGGACAAGGCTTACAAGGGCATGGGCACGGAGGTTTCGGTGGACATGGACATGGGCACGGACACGGCGGGACGCAAGGGCACGGGCAAGGCGTGCACGGACAAGGGGGTGGGCACGGCGGCTTGCACACCGGCTTAGGGCACGGTGGCGGCTGCGGACATGGCTTTGGACATTTAGGCGGAGGAGGACATTTAGGAGGCTTTGGACACGAGGGCGGTGGTGGACATTTAGGAGGCGGACATGGTGGCGGACACGGACGAGGCTTAGGCGGCGGACATGGCGGCTTAGGCGTCGGGCATTTAGGCGGCCCTGCTGGCTTCGGTGGCGGACATTTAGGCGGCTTTGACGGTGGGCAAGGAGGTTTCGGCGGTGGACATTTAGGCGGCTTTGGCGGTGGGCATGGCGGTGGCTTCGGTGGCGGCGGACATTTAGGCGGCTTTGGCGGTGGGCAAGGCGGAGGCGGTGGGCAAGGAGGCTTCGGCGGCGGCGGACATTTGGGCGGAAGCGGTGGGCAAGGTGGCTTCGGCGGCGGCGGACATTTGGGCGGCGGAGGTGGACATGGAGGTTTAGGTGGACAACAACAACACCGCGGACAGAACGGACAAGGAGGCGGCGGCGGACATGGCGGTGTCGGACATTTCGGTGGACCGGAACCACCTTTGCCGGCTCCACCTTTGGACGAAAAGCTTCTCGTCGCACAAATAGCCGGCAAGAGGTCGCCAGCCTCTGCATTCGCATTTCCCGCGCGACCGTCTGCCTCGGTGCCCGGAGGCGCGAGCAACCTACAGTCAAGCCCCGATCCCCAGTCGTACGGGCAGGATAGTTGCAGAGCCAGGTTGATAAACGGTGCAATGTCGCAATGTTCAGAGGTTATTTTGTCCCATGGCACGCACTGCGGCCACGGGACGCATATAGAGACGATCATAAACAAGTCTGGTTCCTTTATGTCGTCGTTCAGCGCGCATGGCCCAGGATTTAGATCGACCCCTCCGTTGGAGTGTTGCGAACACAACAAGGCAGATGTCATGATATTTGCTGATCGGCCATGTGAACAATCGTTAGTCGACAACCAGGCTTCGTTTCGCGGCCGCTGAAGAGGCTTCGATAGCTTGATAGCCTTTTTGTATTTCTTCTTGGAGCCATTCGCTGAAAGGATGAGTGTGCACTGTAATAAACTCGGGACAGATCGCAGTTAGCCTAAATGTATCGTGTTTTGTCGCGGAGGGGTTATTAGTGCGTCAACGAAACTAATTTTATGTTCCATCACTTTTATTGTACAGATTTTTAACAATGCTTTTCGGTTATGTCGATATTAGTCGTGATTAAGAATTATATGCGTTCGGTTGCATCGGTCGGAAGCCTTGCGGCGCGTTGGGCCGGTTCTGATCCGGGGACCCGCACAGGCAACCGCAGTCGGGGCAGATGTAGCTCGTGTAGTTGTTGTTGGCGGCGTTGGTGTTGACTTTGTTTATCATCCCCGGCAAGCCATCGCACGTGTACGATCCACCCGAGCTCATCGTGGGAGACATCTGGCTGCTCATGTTCATCGAATTCATGTTATTCATGGAACCCATTTGTTGCATCTGTCCCATTCCGCCCATCTGCCCCATGCCGGCCATGCCGCCCATGCCGGCCATACCGCCCATCTGCCCCATGCCGCCCATTCCACCACCCATACCGCCCATACCGCCCATTCCACCACCTATACCGGCCAACGGCCCCATCTGACCGATGTTGCCCATATTGGTAGAGGTTCTTTCGGCGCCGAGTGGGTTGAGGTAGTGGCTGGCAATTTGAGTGCCAGGGGCCAGAGATGGTGGGATCATGGGCTGCGAGAAACCTCCCGGAGCCTGCCCGTCGGGGGGGCTGGGGCAACAGGGCCCGCAGCCGCCCATGCCTCCGAAGCCCATGTTGGGCTGCATCGGACCCATGTAAGAAGACATGTTCATGGTAGAGGGTTCTTGCTGGGACGTGTCTTGTTGTTGAGACTGTTGGCTCTGCTGCGCCGGCGGAGGCGTGAACGAGGGGCAATAGAGGCCGCATGTCTGCTGGCTGCACGACGACGCTTGCATGCAGGGCGAGTAAGAGGCGGCCTGGGGTTGGGATTGGGGCTGGTATTGGTACGAGGGGGCGGCGGCGCTAGGCGCCGAGGCCGTGTAGATCGGCTGGCTCTGGCTCTGGCTCTGCATGGTCGCCTGCTGGCAAGGCCTCACGGCAGACTCCTCCGGCGGGGCGGCCGCCGCAGTCTGCTTCCCACAAACCTGGCAACAGCAATTGTTCTCCGGGGGAGGGTTCGACGAAGGCGGAGCCTGACCGGTCAGAGTGGAAGCGATAAAGCTAAAAGGATTGGTCCCAGACCCCAACTGCAACGCGCTCTGAGTGGCATTCATCTCTTTGGGACTCTCTCCGAGTTCGACGGACGATTTGATTTCACGTCCTTGTAGGCTCTTATCTTCACGGTCATTTATCAGCATGGAGGAGCAGTGGGACATATTCCGTGACGACCTCCCATCTGTGCCTTCCACGCACGGACGCAGCTTCACGTTTTTCGCTGAAAGGATGATTGCATCACTGTAATCACAATATCCCGGTAGCGGTTCAGAGTGGGTGGGCCCTATCGGGTTAGACTAGACTACGAGCATATAACGAAACAAGCCAATTATTATACTGCTTTTTTATTAAAATTAAAGGGACGTGAGACTTTGACAGTGCAACTTTTGCTTGACCGTTTTTCACTCGCTTTCATTTTGCTTATCATTGGTTAAAGGAGTCCTGTCGCAGAAGCAAGGGATGGTGTCTGTCTCCGGTGGATGGAGAACGAGCTTTGACTGGTCTTTCGGTACTTTAATGGCGGGGTATGGGACCCCCAGGAGGCACCAGTTGGATAGTGGTTTGTCGCAATTTTCAAGTCCCTTTCCGTGTACGGGGCTTGTGCATATGGTGCGTGCAGTGTGTGTCTGTGGTAGGTTCAGCGTGTGTATGGTTGAAAGTTTCTTTGCAAGGCTGTCAGTCTCGCTTCCAAGACGATAGGTGCGCGAAGTAACCGCGTCGCGGTAACGGGGTTTCTGCTTGGCATTGCCGATTATGTTAATCAGATCGAGAATAGTCGGTGGCCCACTACGGGCAACGGAGGGGCTTTTCGAAGAGGTATCCTCCTCAATGGACGTGCTTTTCAAGAAAGTGAGCAACTCTCTCGCATGTTTGCTGTAGTCGCACGAGGCTTTGACGATGGGTTTGGCGGTAATCGTGTCGGGAAGTTTGCTTATAGCTGACAAATTAGTGTCTAGAACCGCTATGATTTCAGGACCATGTGCTTTCGGTACATTTTTTGCCGCACAGCCATCAAGGCCAGGCATGCAGTACCCTATCAAGGGGTCGAAGGCGGCACAGCAGCTGTAGCATGCTCTGCTGCTCGGCTCCGCGTAGGTAGGGATGCTGGGCAGGTAGGCGCAGGGCCCGCAGGTGCAGTAGCCGTAGTACGGGTTGCACGTGCCGGCCCATAGCCCGCAGTATTGGGAACGACCCCAGGGAGTATACGGCCAGCTAGCAGTCCAGCATCGCCCTCGCCAATCGACAGGATACAACCCACACGTCGGGAAACATTCGTCACCTAAGCAGAACGGGAAGCGACAGGGTTTGAAACTGCGGATTATGTTAGGATTGTCCCACCCAAGAGGGTCCAAAACGCCGTGGGGTCCGATGGGCCTGTAGGGGCCGCAAGGCCCGTTTATGCCGCATGGCCCACAAGGCCCGAACGCCCCGAAAGCGCCGAGCCTCCCCTGGGGTTGTAGGGTTAAGCGGGGGCAATAAGCGTTAGGGTTCGTGAAGCACGATAAGTAGGCCGACAAGCCGGTCAAAGGCCTCGCGAGCAAAGGAGGGATCCTGAAATTAGGGGGCAAGCTAGACCACGGCTGGGTACTAGGGAATTCGGGAAGAGCGCAACAAGGCGGCGGGCATTTAGGAACGAATGGGGGACAACAAGATGGGCATGCCGGACAGCAGGGCGAAGGACAGCCAGGGCAACATTTGCAAGGGCAAGGGCATGGACAAGGGCAAGGGCCACAAGGAGGCGGACATTTCGGAGGACCACCTCCAGGGCAGGGAACGAATGGTGGACAACAAGATGGGCATGCTGGACCGCAAGGACCGCAAGGACAGCCAGGGCAACATTTGCAAGGGCAAGGGCATGGGCATGGGCAGGGGCCACAAGGGCATGGGCACGGGCAGGGTGGCCCGCAAGGAGAAGGACAGGGGCATTTTGGAGGACAACAGCCCGGACCTGCGGGACAGCAGGGCGAAGGGCACCCGGGACAACATGGGCAGGGACAAGGGCAAGGGCAAGGGCAAGGGCATGGGCCGCAAGGGCAGGGGCACGGGCATTTCGGAGGGCAGGGACATGCCGGCGGGCAGCAGGCCGGGCATGCCGGACAGCAGGGCGAAGGGCAGCCAGGGCAACATGGGCAAGGGCAAGGGCATGGCGGGCATCCACAGCATTTGGGAGGAGGACATTTTGGAGGACATTTTGGAGGGCAAGGTCCGCCGCACACGCAGCATTTGCACGGGTACGGGCCACAGAACCAAGTGCCGTACGGGTAGTAATAGTAGCCCATCATGTACTGCATGCACTTGGGCGGAGTGTCGCAGGGCGGCGGCAGGCACGGGCACGGGCACGCGCAAGCCGGAGGGCAGGGCTTCGGACAAGCCAAGTAAGGCGCGATACGCTTAGGGCAGATACTGGCACTAAACACATCGCGAACATTGGAGGGAATCGGTGGAGGATTGGTACTGTCAGGGTGGCACGGGTCCATCTGCAAGTCGGCAGCGTACAAGTACTCTTCTGTACGGGCGACCGAAGAACGGGGAGTGGTATAGTATGAGTCGTACGGATCGTAGGGATAAGTGTCGTAGGCAGAGGTTTTAACAGAGTACAGTGGTACCGGGCCATCGTAATAGGGGTCGGCGTACGCGGACCTCGGATAGGGGTAGTCCGTTGAAGACCTCTCGGGGCTGGGTTCGTTATCGTTTATCGCCTCTGGAGATTCGCACTCTTCCGAATAGACTTCAGTGGCGCCGACTGGCAAAGTAGTGCCTTCGTGACCGCAAGCTTCAGGTTCCGTCATTGGTTCGTTCTCTACGAGGACTTCTTCCTCGATATCGTTCATCGCCCTCTCAGCAGCCAGCTTGGCAGTCGCTCTGTCGATGCAAATCTGTCGCTTCTCAGCCGTTGTCATGTGGTTACTCCCGGGCAGCCACAGTGGCAACTTGCCCGAGCGGCTCGTCTCGTCTGGCTGCATCAAGTCCTCATCGGTCGCGGACATTTCGTACACTGCCGGCCGATACTGTTTAGAGAGGTGTCTTCGGGACTGTTTGAATGTCGCTGAAAGGATGGACGGTTCTGTAATGACTTCCGTCAGGCCAAGAATTGAATGAGTGGGCAAATGGTTGGTTTGAACGAAACAAATTTATTGTATAGTACATTTATTCATCTTAAGCTATTGTAATAACTTGTCACAACTGATTCCAAAGTAGGTTCTTGCGCGGGGTGTGTAGCTAGCTAGTAGTGGTGGTGGTGGTGGTGGTGGTTCATTATGAGCTGGGGATTTCGACTATTTTTACTGAAGATTCCGCCGGTTCTGCGAGTTTGGACGCCTGGGCGACGGCGCCGCCGCAGCTGTAGTGGCCAGACGGCAGGCAGAACGAGGAGTTGGTCATGGCGGGAACCAGGGCGGACATGCACGATCCGAAGGCGCCGCACGAGCCCATCGAGCCCATTGAGCCCATCGCGGAGCCCATCGAGCCCATCGCTGCCGAGCCCATAGAGCCCATCGAGCCCACATCCGGGACCATACAGACGGTCGGCCCGCAAGAGCCGCAGCATCCGGGCTTGACGGGCCCGCCGCAGCAGCACAGGCCCTTCACGTGGTACGGGCCACAGAACCAGGTGCCGTACGGGTAGTAGTAGTAGCCAGTCATGTACTGGAGGCACTTGGGTGGAGTGTCGCAGGGCGGCGGCAGGCATTGCCCGCAGCAATTCGCACACGGGCATGGGCAGTTGCATGCACAGCACGCATTGACGTTTGCGTTTATATCGGCAAAGGATGCTGGCAAAGTAGTGGCGGAATGGCAGATGTAGCTCAGGGGGTTATGAAGGCACGCATTGTTGCTGCTATAGCATTCCGCTGGGTTGTAGCATCCCCACCACGGTCGTGGCACTGTCTCTTGGGCGTGCCCGGCCGGCGACATTTGCAACGAATTGAGGGTGGGATCCATCTTAAGCGTTAGATCTTGAGTCGCTTCCTCATCAGCTGCTTGTTTGCCATCTTTACCCTGGCTGGAGGTATTCGCTGAAAGGATGATTGTCTCACTGTAATGGTTAATTTCTTTGTGGTTTAGGGTTTAGGGTTCTAAGGGTGGTGGTAGTGGTGGTGGTGGTGGTGGTGGTGGTGGCAAAGTATAGTAGTAGCAAACTAGTCTTAACACTCGCGGGTCGTGTCCCTAGAGCCACGTTGGCTGGTATTCCAAAAGTGGAACGATTCAAAACAACAACTGAATGTATCAATTTTTTTATTTCATCCATGATTAAAAGGAACGATACGGAACGAATATAAATTTCTTCAAGTTGGTTCTTGCACCGGATCGCAATGGCGTGACGTCAACTGCTTCGCGAGGAGCTCTCTAGACAAACTGGGGGAAGCCAGCTATGCTTTGATTTCGGTTATGGTCGGTCCACTATGCTGAAAGCTGTTGAGGTACGAGCCCGGGGAGAGCATTTGCTGAACGCTAGGCACGAAGCAATTGAATGGCAGACAGTTGGCCATCGAGCTAAGGTTGTTCGAGGCCATCGAGTTAAGGTTGTTTGAGGCCATCGAGCTAAGGTTGTTGGAGCTATAGTTGCCGAGGTTGGGGACGATGCCACAGGCACTGCAAGCATTCGAAATTCCGCTCAGGTCAGGCATAACGCAGACGGTGGGGCCGCACGATCCGCAACAACCGGGGCTTACGGGCCCGCCACAACAGCACAGGCCCTTCACGTGGTACGGGCCACAGAACCAGGTGCCGTACGGGTAGTAGTAGTAGCCAGTCATGTACTGGAGGCACTTCGGCGGAGTGCAGCAGGGCGGCGGCAGGCACTGCCCGCAACAGTTCGCACACGGGCATGGGCAGTTGCATGCACAGCACGCGTTTACGTTCGCATTTACATCTGCGAAGGACGGTGGCAAAGTAGCGGTGCAATTGCACAAGTAGCTGAGTGGATTCTGGTAGCTCAGTGGGCTTTGATACGTGGCGCTCTGTGCACTCTGTTGTAGGGACGGGTAGTTGTAGTTTTGCACTGGGTAGCAGTATCCCGAATACTGCGGCGGGATCGTCGCCGGGGTGGTCATGACGGGACACAATTGCAACGAATTCACGGGATCTTGTGGCTCTTTACTCTTGGTCGTCGATTCCGCTGAAAGGATGATTGGCTCACTGTAGTCGAGGTAAGCTGGACAACTTTGTTACAAGGCGCGCGCCGAAAATTAAACTACCAGTTCGCACAATTGCATTTATTTTAGATTCTCAAAAGTTACAGGCTTATTTATTTAAAGGAAATATGCGAAAGGCGCCGTCCACTTCAGCACGAGATCGTGTAGACGGTTCGTTCCGCATACGCCTCGCTTCGTTCCACTGGACTTGACATTTAGTGTACGGCACGGCCTACGGCAGGCGTTGATGTTTGACGACAAGTTGGTTTACAGCCATTTGTGTATGCTTTTCTCCAGGATACGGAGAACCGAGACGTTCTACGCGTTCTTAGCTGTCCCGTCTCGCAGGTTGGGCTTTGTACCACGGCACGTCATATCGCTCGCTACCTTTGCGATATTAGAATCGGGCCGCATGTGCCCCGAGGCTCCCCTAGCAATCTTATTTCGGCTTTTCTTCCTAGCACGGCGAGCAAGGGGGCTTAGGTTCAGGACAAGGGGCAGGCGGGCAAGGCTCGCACTTGGGTGCGGGTGGACAAGGCGGGCACGGCTTGGGAGGTTTAGGGCAAGGCGCAGGTGGACAAGGCTCGCACTTGGGTGCGGGTGGACAAGGCGGGCACGGCTTGGGAGGTTTAGGGCATGGCGCAGGTGGACAAGGCTTTGGCTTAGGTGCAGGTGGACAAGGAGGACAAGGCTTCGGAGGTTTAGGACAAGGCGCAGGCGGGCAAGGCTTTGGCTTAGGTGCAGGTGGACAAGGAGGACAAGGCTTCGGAGGTTTAGGACAAGGCGCAGGCGGGCAAGGCTTTGGCTTAGGTGCTGGTGGACAAGGGGGACAAGGCTTCGGAGGTTTAGGACAAGGCGCAGGCGGGCAAGGCTTGGGCTTAGGGGCAGGCGGACAAGGTGGACAAGGTTCTGGGGGTTTAGGACATGGGGCAGGTGGGCAAGGTTTAGGCTTAGGTGCCGGAGGACAAGGTGGACAAGGCTCGGGGGGTCCCGGACATGGATCGCAGCATCCATCGTCCTTGGGCGGCGAACCTTTAATGGGCTCCCTTTTGCAGAACACCCCGTTTGAGAGCATACTGTCGCATCCGAAAGCCCAAGGGAAATCGGGAGTTGCTTTAAAAGGAGATTCCCTCGAGAGAGGCAAAGCCATATTTAAGATGGCAGGCGAGTGGGGCAAGAGGGTTGCCTCCAGCGCTCCGAGGTCATCGGGCCTGGTTCGGGCCCAGCCGAGCCCGCAGGGGCCTGTAGAGGCCTCGCTCGGGAAATAGTGCTCGGTCTTGGCGCACGGTAACTTCACACGCCCGGGGCCCGCGGCTGCAAAGTTACGTCACGCTGTTCACCTCGATTAAAGAGTCTCACTCAACGCCTAACGGTGTGGCCTACACAGCTGTCAAGAAATAAAACGAGCGAGATTCTTTGCATTTTTATATATTTAACATTTATGTATATAGCCACATTATTAAAGGGTAATAGTAAAAAAACATGATTAACCATCCAAAACGCAGTATAAGATATTCATTCTAGTTGTGAAACAAGTCACGGCGCCAGCTTTACTGTGCCAGATGCGCTGGCACTGGGCTGCGGCGCGAGCGCGGGCTTCGCGGCCGAGGCGTCCCCTTGACCTTTGGCCGGCTCGCCCGAGGCGCGGCCTTGCGCCGGTTCTGCCGATGCCCGAGGCGCACATGTGCTTTTCTCACTTGAGTCTGCTTCGCATTTCGGCGGGCATGGACACGGGCACGGACAGGGGCATGGACAAGGGCAGGGGCAGGGGCAGGGGCAAGGGCAGGGGCATGGACCGCACGGGCAGGGGCATGGACATGGAGGGCCGCAAGGGCCACAGGGGCACGGGCACGGACAGGGACCGCACGGGCAAGGGCATGGACACGGCCCGCAGGGGCACGGGCAGGGGCAGGGGCAAGGCCCGCAGCAAGGTGCGGAAGGCATCCCTCCCATTCCGGAGGGACCTCCCATTCCAGATGGGCAAGGCCCACAGCAAGCAGAGGGCATGCCCATTCCAGGAGGCATACCCATTCCACCCATTCCTGGGGGCATGCCTCCCATTCCTGGAGGCATGCCCATTCCGGCGGGGCAGGGCCCACAGCAAGCCGAGGGCATGCCCATGCCAGGAGGCATACCCATTCCCCCCATGCCTGGGGGCATGCCACCCATCCCTGGAGGCATGCCTCCCATCCCTGGAGGCATGCCTCCCATCCCTGGAGGCATGCCCATCCCGGCGGGGCAGGGTCCACAGCAAGCCGAGGGCATTCCCATTCCAGGTGGCATGCCCATTCCAGAGGGACAAGGGCCGCCGCCACAGCACGGTGGGGGCATTCCCATTCCAGACGGGCAGGGTCCGCAGCCTATTGCGGTCGGCATGCCCATAGCATTGCATGGGCTACCTCCGCCGAAAGAAGGACAAGGCCCGCCGAAAGGGCAAGGGCCACAGCACGCCGACGGCATGCCCATTGGGGACTGCATGCCGCCCATGGGGCCACCCATAGGCCCACCCATTGGGCCACCCATAGGCCCACCCATAGGGCAACCCATAGGGCCACCCATAGGGCCACCCATTGGGCCACCCATTGGGGAAGGGCTAGGCCCACCGAAAGGACACGGACCGCAGCAAGCAGAGGGCATGCCCATCGCCGGCGGCATGCAGCACGCCGTCGGCATGCCCATTCCGGACGGCCCCCCACCACACTGGGGTCCCCAGGACGCGGGATTGCAACCAGCACCGCATTGCATATTTTGGCTAGGCCCCGGGGCACAAGAACAGGGGGGCATATAAGGAGCGCGAGGAGCGCCGGGACCGGCCAAGGGATAGCCGGGACACGCGCAGGCGCACGCCGCCGACCCGCACCCACACCCACACGAGGGGCCGCACGCGCACCCGCCGCATGGGCCGGGCCCACAGGCGCAAGGGCAAGAGCCACAAGGCCCACACGGGCAGGGGCCGCAGGTGCCGCAAGCCGCTTGCGGGCCGCCGGGGCACGAAAACATGCACGTAGGCGCCGAGGGAGTTTGTTGAGACTGTTTGACCTCTACAGCTTCGGTTTTAGGCGCCGCCGCCGCGGTGGGCGCGGGCGGCGGCGCCTCTGTCTTCTCGTCCGCGAAAAAGCGGCACAAGCTTTTTACATCGCGGCAAACTTGCGACGACCTGCCGTCTCCCAACGCCAGCGGAGAGACGTAGCCGCGAACTGCTGCAAAGGACAACCAGGCGTAAGACACTCATGCGAGATTCCGCTAGCGGATGTTTTGTTATGAGAAGAACTAGGCGAACACGCCGCCATCTCGCTGATGAGTATCTTAGCCTGGAGGTCCTTCGGCGGTGCTCTCCGTTCTCCGAATAACAAGGCACCTCACTAGCGGCAACGGAAACCACTACGCGAAACACTTCCAACAGCTCACAGAACACCGTCGAACGATAGCGATTTTTAGGTTATTTGGTTTGTCAATTGAGTTTTTTGCTTGCAAAAGGCAATTCTATTTGGTTTTATTTTTGGTCAATTTTTATTTTGTTTTTATTCCGTTCAAATGCAAACTACAGCTAGCTACTTTCTACACATCCCCGCAAAGTCACTTACCTGCGACCCAACCAGTTCCCGAAGTGTCCGACCCCGTGGCCCGGCTAACTAGTGAGCTAGACTACGGTTGATCTAGATAAACGGCAACGCTACATGGTATGGTGGCTATACAACTACTAAGTAAGAAAATTGTAAAAACTTACATATCGCCGCAGCACAATTTCTATCGCTCGTGTTAGTGAGGGTACGACCATGTTTCCTGATGTTTTTGAGCAGCGAAACATTTTTGGGAAGAAGCACCTTCCTCAGTACTAGAGCCATGATTTTTTTTCGATGTCGCTTTTTAAACACTACTTTGCCAGCCTTAACTTGGGATTTTGATTTTTTTAAAGTTTTTTGTTCACTTGAGAATTTCTGCCATGGTAGAAGCGTGACCAACAGTCGTGCAAGAACAAGGTCTGGTCTTGTGGGCGCAACTTACGTGACCAATTTGATTTTCGAATGTTGGGTTTATTCTTCTTCCACCTAATTTAATCATCGACATTTCTTTTTACCACTAGTTCGAATCTCTCCTCCGAAGCCATCCTCCGCAAAGTCAAGCCAGTGCTTGAATTTAGTGTAAGGTTCTTCATATTTTTTAAGTACCTAATCACACTTACAGTTAGTACTTAAGCAAATTACATATCAACAACAAAAAAATGGTTGTTGCAATAGCCAAAAATTTTAATATTTGAACTGAGAATCTAAAGCGTCAGATTTAAATGTTTTGAATATTACTATAATGCGATTTATTACGCAGATTAATTTTTAATTTAAATAATTATTTTCGAAAGTACTTCTTCTGACACCGCAATTATACATATGATTTAAATTTATTACAAATTTGATGCGTTTCCTAAAATATTCTACGTTAAAAATAATGTCTTCCAGTCAACCTTCGAGCAATTTGTGTAAATAAATATTTCAACCGTCAATACGGATCTCTAAAACACTCAGCGGAGACAGCTGACAATCTTCTATGCTGCCAGCGCTTTGTTATTGACCAATCTAAGAACATTTATGGCCAGTGCGTTTCTCTCGGTCCAAAATAAAAGTAAAATTGTTTATGGTTTTTCCGCAATGCTTTCTTTCCGCTCTTGCTCTATGCAGTTGAAAGTCGAATAACAAAACCTCTTTGGTCGATTACAATATTTTTGGCTTTGATTTTCGGTTTTCCTACCTACTCGTTTTCTTCTCGGCTCACCAATATCCAGTTGATTTATAGCTAAAGGGGGTACCCTCTCGAGATTCTTAGCAGATTTCTTCTTCATCTTATAAGTAGTATGTAAGTACTTATTTATCTTCCATAGGAATTCAGCTAATCTAAAATCCTTTCTCTACAATCGCCGTAAGAATCCGCTGTGGTAGCTGGTAAGCAGGATAGATTCGGCAGGTAATCAGTGCTTTGAACACGTATGGGGCTATGGTATTCTGAAGCTTAGCTGATTGGCTCAATTTGCCTACAAGTTCCTATTTGAATTTACCTCGTTTTTTCGCAGAACGACACCACATTTAGGTACAACCACTAAGATAATCGCGAAAAAAGCTGCTCATCATTTAGAAGAAATGATCCAGCGTGGAAAAGTCCTAACTCCTCAGCAAAACTGTAAGTTTCAAGTCCCATCAGTGGAATTACTTCAACTTCTATTTTCCAGGTGATGATGATCTAAATCGTTTATAATTAAATCAGCTGCGTACTGGCTTCGTTGATTGTTGACGATGCACTGTCATCTGACCCGTATCTCGTTTTTATAAAGTTTTTTCATAAAATTCTTTTGTACTTATCGTATCGAAATACAGAGTTACGCGTACCCTGGTATCAGGATAGCAGAGAATAGAAGAAGCAGTAAAAAGAAACCGCCAATGGGGCGCGAATGGTTGTCAAACGTCAAATGACAAAGACTATATAGAATAGTCTGTGATGTAGCCAAAGAATGTGGACTATTT
Organism: Blastobasis adustella; assembly: GCA_907269095.1. Lineage (NCBI taxonomy): Eukaryota > Metazoa > Arthropoda > Insecta > Lepidoptera > Blastobasidae > Blastobasis > Blastobasis adustella. The sequence goes on from OU026141.1 coordinate 10,160,718, forward strand.
GGACTGCTCTATAGACCGATTTCTTTGGATCCGGCAAAAACCATAGACGACGAACTTTGGGATCCATAAAGGACACATAGAGAAAAATTTATATATCTATATATATATATTAGTCTGCGGTGCTTTAAAAGACCGCGCCAGGCTGGAAGCAGTTGCCAGACGGGAATCCGGGCACTGGCTCAACGCCTACCCATCCCCTAACACCGGCACTTTCATCGACCCGACCACTCTCCGGCTGGGAGCCGAGGTTTGTATCAACCATAGTTGTGCTTCCTGTGGAGCGAGTGTTGACCGCCTCGGTCAGCGCCAACGTCCCCGCAATCCTGGAACCTCAACACATTGCACGGGACGATGGCAAGAGACCTGACGGGATGTCTATGATACCGTGGAGGATGGGTCGCCCGCTGGTTTGGGACGCCACGTGCGCCGACACACTAGCTGCGACCTATCTTCCGGCAACCGCCAAACGGGCTGGCGCGGCGGCTGAGATGCGTGAGCGCTCGAAGATAATACGACTTTGTCGCATTTGGTGTCGAGACACTGGGTCCGTGGGGCCCGGGCGCAAACTCGCTCTTCAGGGAGCTTAGTAAGCGGCTCAGGGAGGCGACGGGTGACCCACGTGCCGGCGGCTTTCTCGCGCAGCAGATAAGTATCGCGCCAGCGCGGGAATGCCGCCGCCATGATGGGCACCTTACCGCGGGGCCCTGGTTTTTAACATATTTTTTAATTTAGTTAGGTCATCAAATATTTATAACTATAAGGTTTTAGTTTAGTAAATTTTATATGTATTTTATTAGTGTATATATTTGGTATTTTAGATGTAGGTATTAGTGTATTTTTTTATTATAACTGTAATTAATTTATGTGTTCCTTAATAAATTTTATGAAACAGTATATATGTATGTGAAAGGACATAGGTGCACTAAGTAGGTGCACACACTGCTCTACAGTCTATTTGTTTCGCACACACAATAGAAGAAAAAATTCGCTTCGCTCAAAATGTGGATGTGGATAATCTCAGGCCCACACAGACGCAGGGGGGCGAGGAGACACATTTATAGAGATCTGGGGGGCGAGGCAGGTCCAAGTACTTTGAGGGGGCACAACATAGTCGCCTGCGTATCTGGTAGTTTGCTTACGTATCTGGTAGTCCTTAGTGTGTATGCTCATTGCGTCCAATAATTTCTTTGGAGCTCATAGGACCGGCTGTGCCTGGCGGTCAATTTTATGCGTATAGGAACCATGGCCATACCATACCTACCATAACCTCACGTTCGAGAAAATGTAGAATAATCTTAATTTAAATAAAATTAAGGCTAACGCCTTTTAGGCACCTTAGGAACTCTAGAGAGCATGTCCAATTTCTTTGACAATGCAATGCTAAGTGGCAGTGGGCTGGCCATATCTGCCGACGAACCGACAACCTCTGGGGTAAACGAGTTCTTCAGTGGAGAGCGCGACTCGGCTTACGTGGTGTGGGGCACCCTCCGTCGGGGTCGAGTGCCGATGCTGGATGCGGTAAGCCGAGGACATAGTGGATTGGCGCTTTCATAGAGGCATACCTATGTCCAGTAGTGGACTAGACTGATGATGATGGTTATGATCTATGCTCTAGATGTGCATAATCAGATGATTGCACCCAGAAAGTTTTTAGGGGGGGATCCAAGGTCTCAAGATTGATTTCTGACAGTTGTCTGTTTGCCCCGTTTTTTGCAACAGGGTTTGTATGTATATGCTGCTTCTAGGTATGATTATTTTATAGATTTTAGAGTCAATCTCTGTCTTACTTACATAGACACAAAATCGTCAGTTACGTGACTCCAGCGGGCCAACACAGCTATACCCGAGATGAAATTAAAGATCAAAAATATAAGCTAATTGCCACTATCCATCTCCTCCATCCATATGCTCCATTTTCGGCCGCATCGTCACTTCCCAACAGGTGAGATGACGGTCAAATGCCTGTCTTGTATTATACATAGTATATAACAAAGTCGCTTCCCGCCGTCTGTCCCTATGTAAGCTTAGATATTATAAACTACGCAAAGGATTTTAATGCCATTTTCAACAATAGATAAGAGTGATTCAAGAGGAAGGTTAGGCAAGAAAGAAGGGGTAGGCAGGGGTAAAGTAGGTATAACAAAAAAATCGGTTGTCTGTAAAGTCGGTTTACTGGCGATAGTTGAACGTGACAACGTCAAGTAGGAGAGAGAGACAGATGTCGAACGCTGCCGAACGCGGATTCAAGCCTTAAATGGAACGCCTCAGAGCGAGGTAACGCCGCATGAGTCATGTTTTTTCGTGCGTGCAGCCGGCTCCATCGAATTATAAGACGTTGTCACCTCAATAAACTCAAGTCGTTTTCCGTGAACCGTACCCAAGAAGTGGATAGTTTAAAATAATTGATATATTGATAAAAATTATCACATTCAAAATGAAATAAAATCGTTTGAATATTTGAAAAGCACTATTTCAAATAATCCACCCAGTGTTTTTTTGTTATTGTTTACAATTTTGATCTTGAATTTCATCTCCGAGTTTAGATTAATTTAATATATAAATATTTGTTAAAGCGAAATCAACAGAATCGAATGATTAAAAGCATGCAATTTATCATATAAAATACTTTATTACCATAATTACTTCAATAGCAGACAAACGAAGAAATAAAATTAATAAATTAATTAAATAAAAATAACACACTAACCTATTTTAATAACTAGCAATTTATATTAATATTATCGCATAAGTATAATATAAAAGTACGAAATTACAGAGTATTTTTAATTTTAACTAACCTTACTGAACCTTAACTACAGTTATTTTAGTATAGGCGTTTTTTATTACATCGTTCCTAGATTACACGATACCTATAGCCTGGTATCACTGACCTCTAATATCATTTGAATTTATTTATTTAACAAATACACAACTTTATTTAACACATACAAAAACACCTCTAATATTAATAATAACCACATTTATTAATAATATTAATAGGCGATCGCTATTTAGCCATCATACACCTCATTCATTTCCATTTATTCATTCGTTCAGGGTGAATGGAATGGTCGAAATAGCCGTCGCGATGGTGGCTGGACATTTTTTAATAATATTAATAGGCGTTCGCTATTTAGCCATCATACACCTCATTCATTTCCATTCATTCATTCGTTCAGGGTGAATGGAATGGTCGAAATAGCCGTCGCGATGGTGGCTGGACATTTATTAATAATATTAATAGGCCATCGCTATTTAGCCATCATACACCTCATTCATTTTCATTCATTCATGCGTTCAGGGTGAATGGAATGGTCGAAATAGCCGTCGCGATGGTGGCTGGACATTTTTTAATAATATTTATAGGCGATCGCTACTTAGCCATCATACATCTCATTCATTTCCATTCATTCATTCGTTCAGGGTGAATGGAATGGTTGAAATAGCCGTCGCGATGGTGACTGGACATTTATTAATAATATTAATAGGCGATCGCTATTTACCGATCATACATCTCATTCATTTCCATTAATTCATTCGTTCCGAACGAAAGACATGGTCGAAATAGCCGTTGCGATGGTGGAAATAGGCTCAGGTGGAATGGATGAATGAATGAGCTAAATATGTTTCTAGCCTTGTAATTCAATATTTAATTCATACACGCATACACATACACAAGTATTACATAAATTTAAATTTGTGTGAGTGAGTGAGTGAACGATGACAAAATAGACAAGTTTTTAATTAATAATACATTTATAAAAGGTTAGTGCCTGGTATAGTTGACCGAAGACAAGCACGTAAGTACTTTAATCTGCGGCAACTGTTTGGACGAATACGTCCATCCAATATTAACACGTGCGTGCTAGCACTTAAGTCCATTTTTCTTTGTTAACAGGCACAATAGAGACGTACAAGTTATTTACAAAGAAAATTGGACTCTATTTTCTAGGATACACACAGCAGTTTTATTTATATTTTTAATGACTCTAATTATAAATCTGAGTACAGCTCTTTCTCCTGTGATACGCCAATATTCATAACTTGTCAAGCTTGTATTGGGATTACAAATTTCCCTTTAACTCAATTGGTTATGTGTGGTTGGTGTTGGAATAACAGTTCCCAATTGCACTATTGGTAGTGTCACGTCTCATGGCTAATGCGCTTATTTACAATTGGTTAAATTCAGTCGTCTAAATTCAGAACCAAAAAGCGTGAGAGCAAATCAAAGTGGAATGTATTGAATAAGGACCATTTTTGTATCCCTTCTATTATGTTACGCGTCGCTCCGCGTTTCAAAGGCCATAATACAAAAATGGACCTTATTTTATGAGCAATACATTGATTTTCTCTCACGCTTTTTGCTTCTGAATTTAGCGTAATAAGCGCATAAAGAAAGGATTCGTTTGGCACTCATACCCTATCGACGTCAGAACACGTACAATCGATCGACTGGAACGCCGTAGCCACAATCGCTCGATTGGAACGCTTTAAAACTCCAAGTCTTTGGAGCGGACGCGATAACGGCGCCAAGGCACGTCCCAGATGTAGACGCGGCCTTCGGTGTCGCCGGCCGCGATTCGGCAGGGCCTGCAGAACGATTATTTTTTTATTCTGCGCAGTGACAAACGAGAAGACAGTCCACCTGATGGTAAGCGGTCACTGTCGCCCATCACATCTACGATTCATGCATTTAGGTTGCATGTAACAAAAACTTGTCACTGTGCGGACTAAGATAAAATGCCTCATGCCTGTAATTGCGCTGGCTATCTTATCCTTCAAACGGAACACAACAATGCAAGCATTGTTGCTCGGCGGCAGAAATAGACAAGGCGGTGGTACTCACCCAGACGGACTCCTCAGGCTTGACAGAGTCCTACCACCTGATAAGATAGTTAAATTTGTCTACAGCCCGAGCACAGGTGGTTAGATTATTAGTTCCGAGTTGCCTACCGCGTACCTTTGTTTACATGTAGCCCGATATTTCGACGCAGTTGCATGCGTCATGGTCACGGGACGACTGGAGAGTGATAAAACGGGCTACTCGTAAATAAAGGTAGGGAACCCGGAACATACCTTTAAAACTTATAGAAACCCAGTTTAACCCCCCAACGAGGGATTGCACATAAAACTTCACCAGACAACTGAGAAGCAAGATCCGTTGGCAAAATACTGTCGTGCCATTGGACAGAGACCACTGCAGTAAAATGACTGGTCCATTCCAGTCAATCATCACCATCATCATCATCATCACAGCCCATAATAGTGCAATGGTGGACTTACTTTCTGAAAGAGAAGGTTATTGCCATAATCTCCACGCTTGGCAGGCGGGTTGCAGATCGCAGTGTCATAAATATAACGATGTAAAACGTTGCTGCCCATTTTCTAGCCTACGGAGACTATAGATCTTTTGTCGATAACACTAGTCGCCTTTTACGACACCCACGAGTGTAAGGGATTGGTGCTATGCTCCTCTGCCGGACACCAGATTCCAGCGAAGGCAGTGCTTAATTTCAACAACAGACCTCACATCTCTTTTGCGCCATCTGGTTGATTTTGAAATCGCGCAATCCCTAACTGCACTCGCAGCTTATTTAGTAATATTATGCGCTTATTATAATTATTATTACTGAATTTAGTTATGTTGACTAAATTCAGTAAACCTATCTAAATTACGATTAAAAGAGTTATGGAAGAACGGGCTCTCCTCACACAGACAATCATCATGTCTACTCGGAGATCCCATTCACATCAGATATTGTAACATGAATATATTTTTATTTAAATTGACTAAATTCAGTAGCCTAAATTCAGAAGCAAAAAGCGAAACAGCAAATCAAAGTGAAATGTATTGCTCATTAAATAAGGTCCATTTTTGTAACACGGCTACTGAATTTAGTCGAATGTAATAAGCGTATTAGTATCTACAGTCTAGCTGCCTCCTAAATCAGGATTGGTACCGCGTAGATAGTACGCCGCCATTTTGATGCAATTGAGTTTCAGCCAATCGCAGCAAGACAGCTCTGGCTCTGGCTTGCTGCGATTGGTCCTAACTCAATTGCATAGTACATTTTTCTTTACTTGACATAAGTAGAAAACAAACATCACTCGATCACAAATCACGACATTCCGAAAGAATCATTTAATTTAAACCACTACAATCAGTCGTAGAAATTAGTTTATACACATACGCATTAATTTCCTCTAAAAACTGCTAAAATTTACCTTACAAATAACATATTTTAGCCAAAATACTAAATCTCACAAAATTTCCGGTCACAGATTATTGAAACGAAATGTAAGTTTGCCATTTCATTGTAGGGATTGGATGAAGTGAATGAATGAATGAATGATTTGCAAAGGTTCAGTTTTTTGGTTAAATAAATAATTATGATTCAAAACTGTACCGGGTATTATTTGTGTACACGTAATTTTTGTTATGTAATATGGCAGACAAACAGGCAAGCGAGCTATCTTTATTTCCTTCGGTATACCAACACAAGAGTTAACTGTTTTATGGCTTGAAATGCCAAAACTAATCTACCGGCGTCATTGTCGGCGTTGTTGTCTAGCCTGTGATATTAATTTCCTCACCGTACGTACTTATGAATTCAATCTATAATTTTCGCTCACTTCATTAATTCGCTAAATGAATTCACACATTCACTCAATGATTCCCAACCCTTTGAAATGTCAATCTTTACTACTTATGCCAAGTAAGAAAAAAATTACTTTACGGCTGCAGTCCTGCCGCAGTGTGTAAGTGTAGTGTATACACTCCGGTGATCACTCATTCGATCGGTCATTCATTCAGTCAATCAGTCAGTCAATCTGTCATTCGTAAGCAGTCGATCTGGGCAGCCGATTCCCGACAATATGTTGTTCATTGTACTAATATATACTGTAGGCGTGTGCCTCTTGGTGCAGATATTAACAGTATAGTGTACAACAAGTATAAAGTATGATCTGTCCAGACTGACTTGTCTTATATTATTATGGAAATTACGTATTTAAATGGATAATTTGCAGGAGTATTCTTTGAAATTCACATTCTACATCTTTTTTATATGATTCATGAGCTATATATACACACTGTATACAAGGTGTCCGGTAATGAATTGATAACCTTGAAATTTCTTATAGTATAACTTATGGCCTTTTAGAAAAAAATACGAAACAAAATATATCATAAGTAGTACCAAAGTTATGATTTTTTTTAAAGAAAAGTTGTTTTATTTAGCAGCCCCAATAAAAAAATCCAATGGATTTAAGTCCGGTGAACGTGGAGGCCACAAAATTGGCCCTAGCCGCCCGATCCATCTATCCGGGTACGTGTTATTTAAAAATGCACGAACAGATACAGCATAATGCGCAGGACAGCCGCCATTTTGCAACCAATATGACTCCCTCAGCTCCTTAGGTACTACTTATGATATATTTTGTTTCATATTTTTCTGAACGGCCATAAGTTGTACTATAAGACATTTCAAGGTTATCCATTCATTACCGGACACCCGGTACATATCTCATCAATAATAGCTTCGTATCTTGATTTTTTTGACGACCTGATTGGTTAAGTTGGTTAAATGTCGGTCACCACGCAGAGGTCCCGGATTCGATTCCCAGCCGAGCAGAAATTGAAAAGATAAATTTTAATTTCTGTCACGGGTCTGCGTGTACTATAATAAGTATGTATTAAAATAAAGGTATACAGGTAGTTTATCAGTTATCTAACACCCATAACACAAGCTTTGCTTACTTCATGGCTATATGGCACTGTGTGAAATCATAATTGTCCAAGCATATTGTATATATTTTGGGTATTGTTTGTTCACCCAAGACAAGTCAGTCTGGCCAGATCGTATATTGCTATACGCACCCGGACTTAGCCACAGCTAGAGCGGAGACGGGCGCGCCGGGGCTCCCGAGCCCTCGCACTGGCAGCATCTTCTCCCCCGCCCCCGCCACCTCGCACATGGCCAGCGCGGCCTTGGCGCCCGCGAGCCCCAAAACAGCCACGGAAGGCCCGCCCGGCACCCAGGACATGCAGCTGACCGGGGAGTCCAAGCAGAGCACCTGGAGAGGTGATGGACCGAACGAAGGAATGAATGGAAATTCTCGAAACAATGACGTGTAAATCAAAATCTTCGAATGAACGAAGTAGGGAATGGAAATCATCAAATGAATGAAGGGGCGAAACTGAAATCTCCAAGGAAAAAAAGAAAGAAAATGTTTGAAAGAATTAAATAAAAGTGAATGGAAATCTTTGAAAGAATGGAGAGAGTAAATGAAAATCAACAAACGAATGAAGGTGCGAAATCTATTCCACCATTCGTTAGATATTCGATTCTGTTACGCCCAAGGAATAAAATTTTTCTAGAGAATGAAAGTGAATAAAAATATTCGAAAGTACGGAGAGAGACAAAGCACCAAAAAATGGAGGAGGTTTTGTGGTCACCGATATCTTCGCCAATTATGGAGTGATGTTGAAATTTCTTTTTTTGTTTTAAAGAGTATACTCCTGAAGTGGTCCCATTTATCGAGGGCAGTCCTCGAAAATTGTAGGCATGCATGATGCGCTTGTTACGTTTTCATGTCTGACTCAGATGCTCGCTTCAGAGTATCGTCATCTGATGCTGCTGCGCTGATGATGAAGACACAGAGCTCCTCAACGATTAGGAGTTGGGGGATAGTACAGCAATTTCCACAAGGTGGACCCACGACCTGGTAAAGATCGCAGGTACCAGCTGGATGCGGAAAGCACAGGACCGGCCTTTGTGGAGATCTCTTGGGTAGGCCTATGCCCAGCAGTGGGCGTCTTCTGGCTGCTATGATGATGACTGCAATTTATCGACAGGAACTACTTTGCGGTATCTAGGGGTAACGTGATGCTTGAAAGGGTATACCTACCTACTTCTGACGTGGTTTTCTTTTCACCAGATCAGGATGTGAGCATGAAATTTCAGAGACATCGAGGGAACCAACAAAGGGAAAATTGTCAAAGTTACCATAACAACCACTGAGAATTAGAAAATAAAAATAAATTATTAAAAAAAAATGAAACCGCCTTCAAATAGGAATAATTAAAAATTAGCTTTGCAACATACATACAATTCGAGTAACTTAGGTATATCTTTTTTTTATTATACTTGTGAGGCCATTGACCGCTATCTCAGCTGGTGGTAAGTGACGATGCGGCCGAAGATAGAATATTATAGATAAGATAGTCTGGGTGAAGAATGTATTAAAAAAAAATGCATAAGTAGTTTATCAGTTTTCTAACGCCCACAACACAAGCTTCGCTTACTTTGGGGCCAGGCATTGTGTGAATTCGTCTAAGCATATTTTTTCATTGTATGTACGTTTCAAAGCTAATCATTTTTCTTCTTTTCGCATCGGCAATATCGTATTGAAGCACTCACCTTCAGCGGAGCACTCTGGTTGACGTCATACACCCTCAATTCTGAGTCCATAGACATGGAAGCAAAATACCCGGGCTTGTGGGAACTGAACACGACATCTAGGACACACGTCGAGTGCCCTTCGAGGACATCGTACACCGGGTCGACAACATCCAACTGGTTGGTCTTAATCTTGCAGAGGTACAGCCGACCCGACTTGGTGCCCACGACGAATATGTCGTCAGGGACCCGGTCTTCGGACGGCCTAGGATGAGAAGGAGTCGGAATGAGATTGACAGTTGGAGAGAGATAGATAGATATACTCTTTATTGCACACAAAATTACAAAAAAGAAAATTTAACTGGTCTTTTCAAACATTGTAGGCAAAGGCGGCCTTATCGCTACAAGCGATCGCTTCCAGGCAACCCTTGTCTAGAAAGAGAAAAAGATAAACATCAGTCAGACAACCAACAAAAATGGCATTAACTTCTAAAACTAAAAATTATGCTAGGTAAACTAAATTTTTATATGCTAAAAATTTAAACCTACATACTAATATACACACTATAGTGTATAATATATTGAGTTGGGAGTGAGATTTTACACTTTTTAGCAGGTGGTAGGACTCTGCCAGGCCTGAGGGGTCCTCCTGGGCGAGCACCACCGCCTTATCTATTTCTGCCGCCAAGCAAACAATGCTTGCATTGTTGTGTTCCGGTTTGAAGGATAAGCTAGCCAGCGCAATTACAGGCGTGAGGCGTCATTCTGATAGAGTAGACGTTGTGATACAGTGGATAATCTGATAGAATGGATATTTTGATATTGTGGATCATATGAACCTAAAGCGTAGGATAAGATTTACCTTAGCGGGTAAGTCTTGATGAAGTCGAAGCACGTGATGTCGAGCGGGGCGCCCTTCCGCGAAGAGTTGACCGCGTAGCAGACGATGCACTCAAACACCTTCAGGTTTTTGTTCACCTGCCAGACATTCACCGTGCCTGGAACGGTATGCAAAACAAATCAATTCATTCCTCTGGCTTGTTCATAATATCAGCCGGAAGACGCCCATTGCTAGGCAGTGCTTCCTCCAGAGATATCCACGAAGGCCGATCCTGTGCCTTCCGCACCCAGCTGGTACCTACGATCTCTACCAGGTCGGTCCACCTTGAGGGAGGCATACCCACGCTGCGTCTTCCGGTACGTGGTCGCTCCAGAACTTTGTTGCCCAATTGGTCATCTGTTCTGAGAGCTATGCCCTGCCCGCTACCACTTAAGCTTGGCAATCCTTCGGGCTAGCTCTAGCTTGTTAGCAAAGCATTCGAGCAATATTACCAAGCATATTCTGACTGATATTGAAAATGACATATTTATCAACGAAAAGCGACCTAATACTAACTAAATACAAAATGAAGAGGACGCTGTATGTTGTCCTACGTCATCGAATACAAGAAAAAAATCCACTTGAAAGCGATAGTAGACATAGGATAACGTACGGCGCCCTCACAGTCTATCTATAATTATTAACAGAAGTACTCCACAACAATGCAATACCACCTATAAAATAGTGCTACTACGACCCGACGAAACCCCTGATATCCAAGACACAGAGGCCTTAGTGTGAGTTTCGCTTTGAATTTACTTTACTATCGCGTTTGCGTTTACGTAAAAATTTGTATGGAAAAATGTACAGCGCTGTCTAGTGGTACGTAAACGAAGTTTTTTTCTTCATACGCGATAGTAAAGTAAATACGAAACGAAACTCACGCTAAGCCCTCAGGTCTCTGATCTACTATAGTTTCAGAAGTTTTACTATGACCTCAGTACTATGTGTGTTATTTACTGTTTCTTTCTCGCAAACCGGAGTTTCGTCACATTAACCGAGGGTGTCCGAGAGATGCCCACTGCTGGGCACAGACCTTCCTTAGAGATATCCTCAAGGGCGTGTGACTTCCGCACCCAACTGATACCTGCCCAGGGGGCCTATTGGCTATCTCAGTGGCAAAATCAAATTGACATATAATAATCTTACACTACTCTTATTTGGAAGACGCTATAGCCAGTGCCCAACGTAAATGACGTGGTGTAGTATTATCTAATGTCAAATGCTGTTGCCAACTGAGTGGGACACTAGCCCCGCAGGTCGTCGGTCCACCTGTCGGACCGACGACGCTGTGTCTTTCAAATTACTGAGCGCCAAAACTTGGGTTTCTTTAAGACAAGAGTGAATAGGTATTTAATAGACAGGTATGCGCCATCGTAGACTGCATCTGCAGTAAACATCTTTTGAGATGGCAGTCAAATATCCGACTTTTTTTTTTCTTTTTATTTGTGTAAACAAACAATGGTACATTTTGTCTTAAAATTAAACAGTGGGTTTAATTAGTTCTTTATGAATGTGCCACCAGCACCGTCTACCACAGTTAATTTAAAAAAAAACATTAAGGGAAAGAATGGTCGTCGTAATACCTGTATACGTTAAATTAAATTCTCGTTAGATAATGGAAATTTCGATACAAATGTATTTAGTACCTGACAATTTATATAAAATAGTTGAACAAACTACTAATCACAATTTATAAAGCAAAAGGAAGATATAGAGGTAAGTACTTACAAAAGTATTAACAAAAAAAAAAAGAATCCCTAGCGCCTCAAAACCTACCATCGCTCCCCGAAGAGATCAGCACCTGGTCGGCAGCCCCCCGCCTCTTCCCTGTCTTGTTTATCTGCATCATGAGAAAGGTGTTCGCCAGAGACGCGTCCGCCCACTCCAGGGCGGTGACCCGCTGCGAGCCGTGGCAGCCAGCCGGCGAGGACAGCTGCATGCCGTCCTCGTTCCTATTCCACAGATTGCAGAGCACCACCTCCGCGGAAAGACGGTCAAGTGAAGTTAATCGGGAGTTAGGAATTTAAAACGTTTCGCAGTATAATTTTTTCTAAAATTCATTTATTTTTCAGCGTACGGGCACTCTAGATCTTTTGCCTTGAAAACATTGGTTGCCTTGTACGACACCCACGAGTGTAAGGGGTTGTTGCTATTCTACTTTGCCGGACACTACACGGCCCCATCAACGAAGGGCCAAAATAACAAATTTTCGAGCTCGCTGCGCTCACTCATTCGGACTTATTTTACTTACACTCGCGTGCGCCGTGACTAATCTCGTCGTAACAAATGTGCAACAAGCCAGAACGAAACGTATGTTCTGGGACGTAAGGTCTATAACTACTTTACACACGGCCGTCTGGAATATACCCGGATGCGTTGCCGCGGCTAATATCGATCCGTCGTTCCCGAAAAACATTCGGACTAGTTCACTAGAACATTCCAGTATCGCAGCCGGCGTGGCGCGAGCCAGTTCAATTTTGACTACCGGAGTGGTAACATCGGAGCTAATACCGAGCGGATCCTAAGACTTCGGTGATACGAAACTACGAGAGACCTGCGATTGTGGAAGTTCAGCTTAACGTGGAATTTGTGGAAACCTTGGAAGAGAATAAACCATCGGAATCTTCATCAGTATTTCACTCCAAATAACGAAACCTAGCACGTAGCATTACTTTCATTACAATAAATTAAACTGCAAGAATGCGTCAAGCAAAAGGTGGTCCATGGCGAAATGAAAATTTAGTCATATGGTCATCGCTAAAGATTTAGGAACGACTGATATAGGTGCTCACCTCTCCGGAAGTGGTCCCATACGCTAGAAAGTCCTTTAAAGACGGATGATACTTCACAACACCGATGCAGCTCTTGTCTGAAATGTCCAACTCATGCACCAGCTTGTTATTGTCTGCGCGGTTGACCTTGTATATCTTGATCAGCCCGTCGTGTTGGCACCAATTCTCGTGCTGAGGTTGGCCAACTGTCACCGCTAGCGAGGTCCAGATGCTCCACGAGATGCTCAAAACAGCCGCCTCGCCCGCATCACCAGAGTACTCAGCCTTCGTGTTTATCTCTTGGAACAGCTTCGCTTCTAGTGGCTCCTCCTCGTCAGAATCCGAGGAGTTGTACAGGAATTCCTTGTCGTTTTGGTCTAGCTGCTCCATCACTCCTGGGACCACTTTACGGAGGAAATCGTTGAGGCCAGGGGGTGGGTATTCTCTGAGGATATCGTCTTCAGCATTCAGGTCTGATGCGTTGACGGAACTGCCGCAGTCGACCGATACGTTGGTCTGGGAAGCCGTGCCAGTCTCGGAGAAGTAAGTTTGCGTCGAGCTTGTAGTCTCCGCCCTTTTTTTCTGACTTACCGAGTCGAAACCCACTGCCTCGCTATCGTAACCGCTGAACTGAGACATTACCGGCTTAGTCAATCAACTCGGCACCTTGATAAACGTAGGGATACACGAAAACAATGTTTTCGACAAAGTCTCACTATTTTCAATGTGTCAAGTGTCAAGGTTTGTTGACGTTTGGTTTGTTTGGTCACCGGTTGCTTAGCAACGGTTGCGGGGTCGACGTCCGTTTGAAAGTAAGTTCCAAAAAGTTTTTACGCTAGGCAGCGACTGCCAAAAAGTTTTGTATTGTTGTCGTTGCTCTGTGATTGGTAATTAATAAAGATGTGTGAGAGAGGAGCATCGGTGGCCGAATGGTTAAGGTATCCGACTCGTAAGCGAGAGCTACCGGGTTCGAAACCCACTGCGGCCATGTACCAGGCTGCGGTGACTGCTTACCATTACCATCTGGCGGGCCGTAAGCTTGTTTGTCGCCTAAAATAAAATAACTAATGTTGAAAACCTCATTAAAATCCGTTGCGTAGTTGAAAAGATCTAAGCGTACATAGATACATCCTTAGATACATAAGAAGAGACGGCGGGAAGCGACTTTGTTTTATCATCATATGGATCATCATCAGAGCCCATATCAGTCCACTGCACAACTTAGGGCTTCTCCCACGAAAGGGGAGCTTATTGCCATAATCACCACGCTCGGCAGGCGTTTGGAGATCGCAGTGTTATAAATATAACAATGGAAAGCGCTGCTACCCATTTTCCAGCCTGCAGAGACACTAGATCGTTTGCCTCGAAAACATTAGTCGCCTTGTACGACACCCACGAGTGTAAGGAGTTGGTGCTTTTCTACTCTGCCGGACACCATACGGCCAGCGGTTCTAATGGTTCGTAGACTGCTTCTGCACTTAACATCAGGTGAGATGGCGTCAAATACCTGTCTATTCCATATAATTTCATACATAGATACATTTCCCTATGTATCTGTATGTACGCTTATTAGATCTTTTAAACTACGCAACGGATTTTAATGTGGTTTTCAACAATAGATACGAGTGATTCAAAAGGAAGGTTTATAATCAAGGATAAAAGGGTAGGTAGGGGTAGGTGTAGGGTAAGTGTACGGTAGGGTAGGGTAGGATAGGAGTAGGGGTACGGTAGGTAGGGGAGGACGTCCACATTGACTTATGTTAGTGTAAAAAAAAACTTCGTATAGAAAACAAAACGTATTTATAATTATAAAATACAATGACATTTTTCTTCTTGATAATTATCACAGAAAATAATTACAACATATTATGAGAAATAAATTCTTATGAAGATAGATGGTTGAACGGTTCAGTTGCAAATTATCCAATTTCTAAATGTCACGCAGTCTCGGCCGTGGTCCCGTTCCCATATCATCATCATCATCATCATCACCATCGGAGCAGTCAGTCCCGGCTTTTGCCAGGGTCCGCTTTCCGACTCATTTGCCCCATATGGCCCTTTATAAATAGATCTTTCAATCGGTAATCTACGACGGTCGGTCTGAGTATGGGACCATTTGGGAATGGAACCATCTACGAACGGGACAACCTGAGTAAGGGGCTATCTGGGAACGGGATAATCTGAGTATGGGACTCTCTGAGAACGAGACAATCTAAGTATGGGACGATCTGAATATGGGACCATCTGGGAACGGTATGGGGCCATTTCGGAATGGAACAATCTGAATATGGGATCATCTGGGAACGGTACGATCCGAGTATGGGGCCATCTGGGAACGGGACAATCCGAGTATGGGACCATCTGGGAACGAAGCGATCTGATTATGAGACCCCGATAATTTAAAACATTACATTAAGACATACATTTTATTATGTAATTATGTAATTATTTTGTATATACAATGTCCGAAAAATAAATTGTCATCGATGTTATTAACTTATTAGTTAGATAAAGTATAAGGCGCGTTATACAAAACAAAACAACTTAACATTTTACCATCACTCTTGAATGACTTGAGATTTTCTATGCTATCCCTCTTTTTATTTACAGTGTAGAGTCGCGTCCATCTGCCATTGTTTTATTTGCCCCACTAGCCATGCAGCCGTACCTGCGATCTCCGATAGCACGCCACCATTTTGATGCAATTGAGGACCAATCGCAGCAAGCCAGAGCCAGAGCTGTCTTGCTGTGATTGGTTTAAACTCAATTGCATCAAAAAGGCGGCGTACATTCGGAGATAGGCGGTACCACTGCTGGCCTCGGCGTTTGATGAAGCTGCTAGCACAAAAAAAATTATTTACAATAAAAATTGAATTCAATTTTCAATTACAACATTTTGTTTTTGTTTAATGAAATTTAGGTTTAGCGTTTTTTTGCCAAACTCATCATGCATTCTCGAATGCTCTTCCTATACGGACCCATTCCCAGTTTGCTACTAAACCGAAACTGGATCGGTGCCATCCGCCCCGTTAAACACCGGGGCCGAGGGATCAGAGGGCTTAGTGTGAGTTTCGCTTCGAAATTAGTATGAAAAAATGTATAGCGCCGTCTAGTGGTACGTAAATGAAGTTATTTTCTTCATATTAATTTCGACGTAAACGCAAACGCGATAGTAAAGTAAAATCGAAGCGAAATTTAAACTCAGCCCTCAGATAAAACTGCTTTCCCATGTGCTCCGAACAGAGCAAACACCAGTCGGCTAATTACGTAACTCTGTTGCCAACAAGTCTCAAATTCAAATTCAAATTCAAATTATTTATTGCAGTAAATGTGGTAAATATGTACGTACGACATGATATTACAGAGTAATTAGTATCACACATAAAGCCAAATCAATTGGCATGCAAAATGAAAAGAGAGCGTCACAAACAATATCAAAAATAAATTATTCAAATACAATTATATGTCAAAGAAAATCAATCAAATTGAATACCCATGTCAAACTTATAGAATAAATTAAATTAAGTCAAATATTTCAGAAATGTCAAAACAATAAGTCAAAATTCATTGAAATTAGTAAAAAATATTAAATAAATTAAATTACTTATGTCATTTATTTGAAGTTTACATTCAAGTTTCGACGGTTATTTTTTAAATACATTTTAAATTCATCAATATTGTAAAATACGTGATTACTTAAAAAATTATTCAGCACAGCTTTAAATTTTTGAACAGGCATATTTTTAACTGCATCTGGCAGCATATTGTAGATTTGTATGGACATGTTGTGGCTATTTCTCGCAAAGCATGTAGTTGAGTGAGGGAGAGTCACGAGATCATTGGGAAAACGTGTGGAAAACGTGCATACATCAGACTTCATCTTGAATAAATCTGGGTTATTTTTTACAAATACGCATAATTCGAGAATGTACATTGAGGGCAAGGTCAGAAGTTTAAGTTTTCTGAAAAGTGGTCTGCAGGAGTCCAGTGGAGCCGCACCGCACATGGCTCTGAGACACTTCTTTTGGAGTATGAAGGCGCGGTTTATGTCAACGGAGTTTCCCCACATAATAAGCCCATACCTCAAAGCAGAGCAGACATGCCCATGGTAAGCTAGTAACGAGGTCTTTTGATTACTTAATTTTGTTAAGCGATATAAGGCATAGGTAAAACGATTGATTTTTTTACAAACTTCGTCAACTTGATGTTTCCATGTTAGGTTAGCATCGAGGTTTATCCCAAGAAACCTAGCCGAAGTGCAATTCGTAATAGGTGTTCCACTGTGTATTATAGATAGATTTTGGGCCTCTCCGTTTTTATTATAAAATCTCTGATTACAATGATTGAAATTGGTACTTTTGCGATTACATATGATCGATTTATTAGTTTCAGTTTATTACAATGAAACTTTGCTAGCGACTGAACCCATGAAATCGACGACATGGAATCAACACAACAGCGGCTACACCGCTACCCTACGCCTTCACCCCTTCCCCACTTTCAACGTCATCTGGTCTGACAGGCACTAGCTTCGGCACCCTTGAAGTTATGTATGAGTCTCATATGCCCCAACCAAACTCACAACAGCGGCCACACCGCTACCCTTCTTCTTCACCACTTCCCCACTTTCAACCTCATCTTGACCGGCAGGCATTAGCTTCGGCACGGTTCCATTAAAGTTACGTACGAGTTTCAAATGCCCCAACCAAACTCACAACAGCGGCCACGCTACCCTACGCCTTCACCCCTTCCCCACTTTCATCCTCATCTGGTCCGACAGGCACTAGCTTCGGCACGGGTCCCTTGAAGTTATGTATCAGTCTCATATGCCTCACGGCGTAGTGTCGGCAGCTGAAGGCGCGCGCGCACTGCGCACACCGCACCGGCGTGCCGTGGCGCATCATGCGGTGCATGTGCAGACTGTTGCGCGCCTTGAAACGCGCCGGGCATTTGTCGCACTGCGGTGTGGGGGAAGGTTTTTGTCGTTTAGGATAAAAATCTTAAATGTTGGTATATACAGGGTGTCCTTATGCTCTGGACAAAGACGAATACTAGTAATTGAGTAGGGTATTTAAAACACTGCAAAGTACCATAACAATTAGTCCAGTATTTACTGAAAAATCAACGATTTTTAATTTATCACGTAGGAGCAGCCTATATGTTGTTGCATGGTCTAGGTAGTACCCTAAACATAGCAAACTCTTTTTTCTTTTAGAACTGAATGTCAGATGACAGAATTTATTAAAAAAAAAATACATATTGTAAATTGAAGTGTGACAAACGTCATTAGCGTCTTATGTGTCACGTCATGAATGTCAGTATTTAATTCATTCATTCATTCATTCGTGTTGTTGTACAGTATGTTGTATTTGTTGACGAATTAGTTACAATTAAATTTGTAAGAAAAAGTAGCTTTTTGTTTTTTTGTCTTATTAATTGTGCCCTTCGCTGTTGAGACATTGGGCAGATGGTGTTCAGAGGCGAAAAGCTTAGTACGCGATTTAGGCAGCCGAATCAAGAATAGTAGCGGTGACCCCCGCTCTGGCTGGTTCCTGGCACAAAGGACAGCCATTGCCATACAGCGCGGTAATGCTGCTGGTGTAATGGGTACCTTTGCGCCTGGGACAATCAGGGGTGGGTTATTTGATTTAGTGTAATTATTTATGTTTATTATTAGGTTTCTTTACTTTTTGTATCAGTTGTAAATAAAACGATTTTATATTAATAATGTCATAATAATATTTAAATAATGTCAATAATTGAAATGCTCATTTAAATTATTAAAGAATTATTTACGATATTGCTATGTAGTACTCCTATACAGGGTTTCATTATGTGTCCAGAGCCTAAGGTCACTCTGTATATAAATGTCCCTTTCACAGAATGTATCTTCTATCTTTCCCAAAATGACCCACTCTCAGAATGCCCAGAAATGTCACTATTTATGGGGAATACTCAATATCAATGTAAATGCAATGTAATGCAATGTTCAGCACCTACAACCAATGCCTTTAAAACCGATTGGATAAATATTTCAAGAAGAAAAATTAATGAATTGAGATTGTCAAATAAGCTGACAATATCGTGATATCAATTGTTCCAATTGCCTGTCTGTACAGGAATAATAATAATAATAAAGTCCACTCTGGGAAAGGAACACCCAGAAAACAGGGTAGATAGATAGATAAAAAGTTTATCCCGATACGCAACATACATGGGAGTTGAATACAAATTACAAAACTTAATAATAACAGTGTACAAGCTACAGGCACCCAATTACATAGATATATCAAAGTTTACAAATATATACATAAAATAACTAGTTGTGGGTAGACGCTAGTCAACTCACATGACGTATGCTGCAGCAGCGTGAACGGGTCAAGGCTCAGCGCAAGTATTTTCCCATATTGCAAATCGCTGATTTTCAGCCATCATCCTTGATTTTCAACCATAACCCTTATACATTGTGGCTGTAAGATGAGCCTCCGTACCTGCATAGTCCTCTGCTCCCGATGTGACTGCGTATGCTGTGCCAGCAGATAAGCCGCGTGGAACCTCGCGCCGCACTGCTCGCACACGAACGGCCGCTCGCCGCGGTGACGCCTCTCGTGGTTCTGCGGTGGTTAACGAAATTCCCAACAAGCCCAAAGACTTCCACTACATAGCCTCACTTCACAATCGACAACACTTCCTACCTGGCCCACTTTCTAACCGACCCTTCTTCCCAAGTAGACCCTACTTCTTAACCGACCCCATTTCCCAATTTAAGACACTACTCATCTGAACCCACTTCCTGAACGATTCTACTTCTTAATAGACGCTTATTTACCATTTTGACCCTTCCTAAACAATGGCGTGATGATCATGCTCGCACCGCGACTTCCATTACCATTTCCAGACTCACTATTTACATTATTACGCTTCCCATCATCACAGTCAGACCCCACATCCTAGTCAAACGTATTTCCCCTAGTAACCACCTCTCAGATGTACCATATTCATAGTGTAGTATTACTAGTGATTTTAAGCCATGTAACCGTGCTAAACATTTCACGTCAACCTTCTAGCTCTCAACATTCTTCCAGACGCATTTCCCAACCGCCCCACACTCACTTTATCAGGTGGTAGGACTCTTGTCTAGCTTGAGGAGTCTGCATGGATGAGGACGACTGCCTTATCTATTGATGCCGCCAAGCAACAACGCAAGCATTGTTGTGTTCCGGTTTGATGGATAAGGTAGCCAGCGCATTTACAGGCAATCTTAGTTCTTACAGCGACAACGCACCTTCGGTTCTGCATTTTTGTTACGCACCTAAATGTATGAATTGTGGGTGTTACGGGCGATAGTTACCGCTTACCATCAGGCGGGGCGTAAGCTTGCTTGCCAGCTTAGTGGTAAAAAAACCTTCCCAAAACGCCCCCACTTCCCAACCGCCCCTCACTCACCCGCAAGGCCGCCGCGGCCGCGCTCTCAAACTCGCAGTCCTTGAATTTACATTTGAACTTCTCGTAGCCGTGCTTCGACCGCATGTGCTCACCAAGACGCAGCTTGTTGCTGAACCGCTTCTTGCAATGCTTCGGGAACGTGGGAATGTGTTGTTGTGTTACAATTTATAGATATTAATATTAATACAATTTTTTGTTTTTCTGTTGGAAATTTTGGGGTTTTCTATTACGAATAGGTACCTATATCTAAATATGCAATTGACACGATTAATTATTCGACATTTTTATTTTCCTTTAAATTAGACCATTTGTTATTAATAATGAAATAACTTATTTAATTTCGTTTTAATTTTTATTATTTCTATTATGACGAAATCTCTGTGAATTGCTACTCTCGATTTAACAACAGAGTAGATTGTCACCATGGCAACCTCATAGAAGGACCAGGGTGAAAACAGGCAACCCATATATTTTTTTCTTAATTGAGTTAGATTTGTGAAACTTTATTTTAGAATGCCTACATAAGTACGATTATGTCATTGTTTTGGCTGTTTGTTGGTGTTTAGATAAATGCACAACGCATTCTCTTGTATCCTGTGGCTAAACACTACCTGCTGTAAAATTCCTGTCTCAATTTCTGTAAAGGTTGCCTGGAAGAGATCGCTTGTAGCGATAAGGCCACCTTTGCTCATGTGTGTTCCTTGTTAATGTAAGTGACTGATATTGTTTAGTTTTATGAGCAATAAAATGTTTATCTGTCTATCTATCTTTCATATAACGCACTTTTTTTTTAATAACAGATAAGGGAAGATATAATAAATAAATAATCGTGGACAAACTAGCCCCAAACTAAGCAAAGCTTGTACTATGGACGTTAGATAACTGATATACTAATTAAATACTTTTAAATACATACTTATACATCGAACACCCAGACCCGTAACAGAAATTAAAATTGATCATTGTATTTCTGCCCGGCCGCGAATCGAACCCGGGACCTCTTGCGTGGCAGACCGGCATGTTGACCACTGAACCACTCAGGTCGTCATATTACTATGACCGGGTCTTCAACTATTATGCATGATGATAATTACCTCGCATACATGTCCGAGGCCCTTGTGTGCGAACGCTACGTGCGCGCGAAGGCTTGCGCGCTGCATACTCTTCCTACAGTACTCGCATTCCACCACAGACTTGCCCTGTGGGCAATGTTTATTTATTTATACATCATGCACAAACAGTACATTGGCGGACTTAAAGCTAAAATAGCATTATCTACCAGGAGAGACAACAATTGTAAAAGGTATGCGGTGCAGGAAGATTACAAGCAAATATTACACATAAGCTTATTCAACCACAATCGAATAACAGACACTTAATAATAAATATAGTAATAGTTAAAAATAGCAATAGATATTTTACACTAGTAAATTAATTCGTTAACTGCATGAGTTTTACAAAGTTATTCAGATACTTGAGGTTTTATGAAGAAAAGGGATGAAAAAGACGCACAAGGAATAAAGTAAGAGCTAAGGAGTGTTCAGAGATGTTTACGTAGGTATTTCGTTTCAATAGAAGAATAAGTAGCGGACCCTGGCAGAGCCCGGGGCAGGCGATAGGATGATGATGATGAAGTCGCGGGCGAAAGCTTATCCTTCGTATATGGGTTTTCACAATTAGAGACTCAATCTAAATTAAGGGTGTTAATGTCCCGGTTGTGCTCTCGCGAACGAGGGTCAGGGGTCCGCCTTGACCCTGATCGAGGATTTGGCAGATCAGGTAATTACAGTCGAGCGACTGCCATCTGATCTCCGTGACCGTGCTACCAGGGGAACCTGACCAGATTGTATAATGGTTACACATTCAGTCGCCAGAATGTGCAGGTTTCATCGCGATGTTTTTCCCAGTAAGAGCATCGGTTAGCATTCAACTAATGTACATAACTCAGAAAAGAGTCATTGGTACATGGCCGCAGTTTGATTCGCACCCGGCACCTCACGCTTACAAGTCGGATACCTTAACTTTCGACGCTCCTTTCACCATTAGAGATTCAGAACAGTAAAACTTGAAAAACTCACGGCTTCGTAGATTTTCCGTATCTTCTTCCTCCTACTGCAATTCGCGACGTGGTCTACCAAGGCATCCTTGCTCTCGAATGACACCTTGCAGTACTGTAAGGCGATGGGACACGTCAGAAACAGCACCTGTTAGAGCCAAAAAACAACAGAACTGTCTTCAAACACTAAACAACTTCTATTTCGGAAGATATTTACTGATTGAAGACAGTTTTGTTGCTTTTTCCGCTAAGAGATCCTTAGCTATACTAACAATAACAAACTAAACAAATAACTACTGGAAAACAACATACAAATACTGTGTGTACGAAAACCAACATCATGTAACAAATAACAAATTAAAAAGGCGACAGTAATTTTTGCGTATACTCCGGAAAAACTGGAGTGTACGCAATAATTACTTCCCATCCGGGAAACATTATTTATTACACTACACAGTGACAAGCAGACAGCCCGCCTGATGGTAAGCGGTAACTGTCGCGCGTAACATCTACGATTCATGCATTCAGGTTGCAGGCAACAAAAATGCAGAACCTCAGGTGCGTGTCACTGTGAGGGCTGAGATGAAATGCCTCCTTGCAATTGCGCTGGCAAAGTGCCAGACCATCACTGGCCAATTCAAGATATCTCGTGCTCTTTTCTTTTAGTAAGATATGGTGGGAGTCGAAAGAGCAAGTGCCCATATAAATATGAAAGTCTACATACAAAAGCTTGACCTTTAACATAACTGTAGGCACGTTTCTCGAAGGTTTAGGTTTCGTTCAGTTAAATGCGAAGAAATAATCGCTTTGCTTGCTGAATCGCAAACTAACAGGAGCCGAAAAAGGGACACTTTTGTACACCAAATGCCACAGGTATGCCACAGAGTAGACCTGACCAAACACCATTGTGAGTATTAATATTTCGACATTAAAAGAGGGTAACCCTGATGCTCTCGTGAGTGAGAGTTAACGTATCGACATCGTCAGAGGGTAGCCCTGACCAAATGCCACAGTGAGTGAATGTATCGACATTGCCAGATGGTAGCCCTGACCAAATGCCACAGTGAGTGTGAATGCATCGACATTGCCAGAGGGTAGCCCTGACCAAATGCCACAGTGAGTGTTAATGTATAGACACTGCCAGAGGGTAGCCCTGACCAAATGCCACAGTGAGTGTGAATGTATAGACATTGCCAGAGGGTAGCCCTGACCAAATGCTACAGTTAGTGTGAATGTATCGACATTGCCAGAGGGTAGCCCTGACCAAATGTCACAGTGAGTGTGAATGTATAGATATTGACAGAGGGTAGCCCTGACCAAATGCCACTGTGAGTGTGAATGTATCGACATTGCCAGAGGGTAGCCCTGGCCAAATGCCACAGTGAGTGTGAATGTATAGACATTGACAGAGGGTAGCCCTGACCAATAGTCATTGTGAATTTGAATGTATCGACATTGACAGAGGGTAGCCCTGACCAAATGCCACAGTGAGTGTGAATGTATCGACATTGCCAGAGGGTAGTCCTGACCAAATGCTACAGTGAGTGTGAATGTATCGACATTGCCAGAGGGTAGCCCTGGCCAAATGCCACAGTGAGTGTGAATGTATAGACATTGCCAGAGGGTAGCCCTGACCAAATGCTACTGTGAGTGTGAATGTATCTACATTGCCAGAGGGTAGCCCTGACTAAATGTCACAGTGAGTGTGAATGTATAATAGACATTGACAGAGGGTAGCCCTGACCAAATGCCACAGTGAGTGTGAATGTATCGACATTGCCAGAGGGTAGCCCTGACCAAATGCTACTGTGAGTGTGAATGTATCTACATTGTCAGAGGGTAGCCCTGACCAAATGCCACTGTGAGTGTGAATGCATAGACATTGACAGAGGGTAGCCCTGACCAAATGCCACTGTGAGTGTGAATGTATCGACATTGCCAAAGGGTAGCGCTGACCAAATGCCACAGTGAGTGTGAATGTATAGACATTGCCAGAGGGTAGCCCTGACCAAATGTCACAGTAAGTGTGAATGTATCGACATTGCCAGAGGGTAGCCCTGACCAAATGCCACTATGAGTGTGAATGTACAGACATTGCCAGAGGGTAGCCCTGGCCAAATGCCACAGTGAGTGTGAATGTATAGACATTGGCAGAGGGTAGCCCTGACCAATAGTCATTGTGAATTTGAATGTATCGACATTGACAGAGGGTAGCCCTGACCAAATGCCACAGTGAGTGTGAATGTATCGACCTTGCCAGAGGGTAGCCCTGGCCAAATGCCACAGTGAGTGTGAATGTATAGACATTGCCAGAGGGTAGCCCTGACCAAATGCCACTGTGAGTGTGAATGCATAGACATTGCCAGAGGGTAGCCCTGACCAAATGCCACAGTGAGTGTGAATGTATCTATATTGCAAAAAGGTAGCCCTTACCAAATGTCACAGTGAGTGTGAATGTATAATAGACCTTGACAGAGGGTAGCCCTGACCAAATGCCACTGTGAGTGTGAATGTATCGACATTGACAAAGGGTAGCGCTGACCAAATGCCACAGTGAGTGTGAATGTATAGACATTGCCAGAGGGTAGCCCTGACCAAATGTCACAGTGAGTGTGAATGTATAGACATTGCCAGAGGGTAGCCCTGACCAAATGTCATTGTGAATTTGAATGTATTGACATTGACAGAGGGTAGCCCTGACCAAATGCCACAGTTAGTGTGAATGTATCGACATTGCCAGAGGGTAGCCCTGGCCAAATGCCACTGTGAGTGTGAATGCATAGACATTGCCAGAGGGTAGCCCTGACCAAATGCCACAGTGAGTGTGAATGTATCGACATTGCCAGAGGGTAGCCCTGACCAAATGCTACTGTGAGTGTGAATGTATCTACATTGTCAGAGAGTAGCCCTGACCAAATGCCACTGTGAGTGTGAATGTATCTACATTGTCAGAGGGTAGCCCTGACCAAATGCCACTGTGAGTGTGAATGCATAGACATTGCCAGAGGGTAGCCCTGACCAACTGCCACAGTGAGTGTGAATGTATCGACATTGCCAGAGGGTAGCCCTGACCAAATGCCACTGTGAGTGTGAATGCCTAGACATTGCCAGAGGGTAGCCCTGACCAAATGCTACTGTGAGTGTGAATGCATAGACATTGCCAGAGGGTAGCCCTGACCAAATGCCACAGTGAGTGTGAATGTATCGACATTGCCAGAGGGTAGCCCTGACCAAATGTAACTGTGAGTGTGAATGCCTAGACATTGCCAGAGGGTAGCCCTGACCAAATGTCACAGTAAGTGTGAATGTATCGACATTGCCAGAGGGTAGCCCTGACCAAATGCCACTGTGAGTGTGAATGTATTGACATTGCCAGAGGGTAGCCCTGGCCAAATGCCACAGTGAGTGTGAATGTATAGACATTGACAGAGGGTAGCCCTGACCAATAGTCATTGTGAATTTGAATGTATCGACATTGACAGAGGGTAGCCCTGACCAAATGCCACAGTGAGTGTGAATGTATCGACATTGCCAGAGGGTAGCCCTGGCCAAATGCCACTGTGAGTGTGAATGCATAGACATTGCCAGAGGGTAGCCCTGACCAAATGCCACAGTGAGTGTGAATGTATCGACATTGCCAGAGGGTAGCCCTGACCAAATGCTACTGTGAGTGTGAATGTATCTACATTGTCAGAGGGTAGCCCTGACCAAATGCCACTGTGAGTGTGAATGTATAGACATTGCCAGAGGGTAGCCATGGCCAAATGCCACAGTGAGTGTGAATGTATCGACATTGCCAGAGGGTAGCCCTGACCAAATGTCATTGTGAATTTGAATGTATAGACATTGCCAGAGGGTAGCCCTGACCAAATGCCACAGTGAGTGTGAATGTATAGACATTGCCAGAGGGTAGCCCTGACCAAATGCTACTGTGAGTGTGAATGCATAGACATTGCCAGAGGGTAGCCCTGACCAAATGCCACAGTGAGTGTGAATGTATCGACATTGCCAGAGGGTAGCCCTGACCAAATGTAACTGTGAGTGTGAATGCCTAGACATTGCCAGAGGGTAGCCCTGACCAAATGTCACAGTAAGTGTGAATGTATCGACATTGCCAGAGGGTAGCCCTGACCAAATGCCACTGTGAGTGTGAATGTATAGACATTGCCAGAGGGTAGCCCTGGCCAAATGCCACAGTGAGTGTGAATGTATAGACATTGACAGAGGGTAGCCCTGACCAATAGTCATTGTGAATTTGAATGTATCGACATTGACAGAGGGTAGCCCTGACCAAATGCCACAGTGAGTGTGAATGTATCGACATTGCCAGAGGGTAGCCCTGGCCAAATGCCACTGTGAGTGTGAATGCATAGACATTGCCAGAGGGTAGCCCTGACCAAATGCCACAGTGAGTGTGAATGTATCGACATTGCCAGAGGGTAGCCCTGACCAAATGCTACTGTGAGTGTGAATGTATCTACATTGTCAGAGGGTAGCCCTGACCAAATGCCACTGTGAGTGTGAATGTATAGACATTGCCAGAGGGTAGCCATGGCCAAATGCCACAGTGAGTGTGAATGTATCGACATTGCCAGAGGGTAGCCCTGACCAAATGTCATTGTGAATTTGAATGTATAGACATTGCCAGAGGGTAGCCCTGACCAAATGCCACAGTGAGTGTGAATGTATAGACATTGCCAGAGGGTAGCCCTGACCAAATGTCATTGTGAATTTGAATGTATCGACATTGACAGAGGGTAGCCCTTACCAAATGCCACAGTGAGTGTGAATGTATAGACATTGCAAGAGGGTAGCCTTGACCAAATGCTACTGTGAATGTGAATGTATCTACATTGCCAGAGGGTAGCCCTGACCAAATGTCACAGTGAGTGTGAATGTATCGACATTGCCAGAGGGTAGCCCTGACCAAATGCCACAGTGAGTGTGAATGTATAGACATTGCCAGAGGGTAGCCCTGGCCAAATGCCACAGTGAGTGTGAATGTATCGACCTTGCCAGAGGGTAGCCCTGACCAAATGTCATTGTGAATTTGAATGTATAGACATTGCCAGAGGGTAGCCCTGACCAAATGCCACAGTGAGTGTGAATGTATAGACATTGCCAGAGGGTAGCCCTGACCAAATGTCATTGTGAATTTGAATGTATCGACATTGACAGAGGGTAGCCCTGACCAAATGCCACAGTGAGTGTGAATGTATAGACATTGCAAGAGGGTAGCCCTGACCAAATGCTACTGTGAATGTGAATGTATCTACATTGCCAGAGGGTAGCCCTGACCAAATGTCACAGTGAGTGTGAATGTATCGACATTGCCAGAGGGTAGCCCTGACCAAATGCCACTGTGCGTGTCAATGTCTCGACATTACCAGAGGGTAGCCCTGACCAAATGCCACAGTGAGCGTGAATGTATCGACATTGCCAGAGGGTAGCCCTGACCAAATGCCACTGAGAGTGTGAATGCATAGACATTGCCAGAGGGTAGCCCTGACCAAATGCCACAGTGAGTGTGAATGTATCGACATTGCCAGAGGGTAGCCCTGACCAAATGCTACTGTGAGTGTGAATGTATCTACATTGTCAGAGGGTAGCCCTGACCAAATGCCACTGTGAGTGTGAATGCATAGACATTGCCAGAGGGTAGCCCTGACCAAATGCCACAGTGAGTGTGAATGTATCGACATTGCCAGAGGGTAGCCCTGACCAAATGCCACAGTGAGTGTGAATGTATCGACATTGCCAGAGGGTAGCCCTGACCAAATGCCACAGTGAGTGTGAATGTATCGACATTGCCAGAGGGTAGCCCTGACCAAATGCCACTGTGAGTGTGAATGCCTAGACATTGCCAGAGGGTAGCCCTGACCAAATGCCACAGTGAGTGTGAATGTATCGACATTGCCAGAGGGTAGCCCTGACCAAATGCTACTGTAAGTGTGAATGTATCTACATTGTCATAGGGTAGCCCTGACCAAATGTCACAGTAAGTGTGAATGTATCGACATTGCCAGAGGGTAGCCCTGATCAAATGCCACTGTGAGTGTGAATGAATAGACATTGCCAGAGGGTAGCCCTGGCCAAATGCCACAGTGAGTGTGAATGTATAGACATTGACAGAGGGTAGCCCTGACCAATAGTCATTGTGAATTTGAATGTATCGATATTGACAGAGGGTAGCCCTGACCAAATGCCACAGTGAGTGTGAATGTATCGACATTGCCAGAGGGTAGCCCTGGCCAAATGCCACTGTGAGTGTGAATGCATAGACATTGCCAGAGGGTAGCCCTGACCAAATGCCACAGTGAGTGTGAATGTATCGACATTGCCAGAGGGTAGCCCTGACCAAATGCTACTGTGAGTGTGAATGTATCTACATTGTCAGAGGGTAGCCCTGACCAAATCCCACTGTGAGTGTGAATGTATAGACATTGCCAGAGGGTAGCCCTGGCCAAATGCCACAGTGAGTGTGAATGTATCGACATTGCCAGAGGGTAGCCCTGACCAAATGTCATTGTGAATTTGAATGTATAGACATTGCCAGAGGGTAGCCCTGACCAAATGCCACAGTGAGTGTGAATGTGTAGACATTGCCAGAGGGTAGCCCTGACCAAATGTCATTGTGAATTTGAATGTATCGACATTGACAGAGGGTAGCCCTGACCAAATGCCACAGTGAGTGTGAATGTATAGACATTGCCAGAGGGTAGCCCTGGCCAAATGCCACAGTGAGTGTGAATGTATCGACATTGCCAGAGGGTAGCCCTGACCAAATGTCATTGTGAATTTGAATGTATAGACATTGCCAGAGGGTAGCCCTGACCAAATGCCACAGTGAGTGTGAATGTGTAGACATTGCCAGAGGGTAGCCCTGACCAAATGTCATTGTGAATTTGAATGTATCGACATTGACAGAGGGTAGCCCTGACCAAATGCCACAGTGAGTGTGAATGTATAGACATTGCAAGAGGGTAGCTCTGACCAAATGCTACTGTGAATGTGAATGTATCTACATTGCCAGAGGGTAGCCCAGACCAAATGTCACAGTGAGTGTGAATGTATCGACATTGACAGAGGGTAGCCCTGACCAAATGCCACAGTGAGTGTGAATGTATAGACATTGCAAGAGGGTAGCTCTGACCAAATGCTACTGTGAATGTGAATGTATCTACATTGCCAGAGGGTAGCCCAGACCAAATGTCACAGTGAGTGTGAATGTATCGACATTGCCAGAGGGTAGCCCTGACCAAATGCCACTGTGCGTGTGAATGTCTCGACATTGCCAGAGGGTAGCCCTTACCAAATGCCACTGTGAGTGTGAATGCATAGACATTGCCAGAGGGTAGCCCTGACCAAATGCTACTGTGAGTGTGAATGTATCTACATTGTCAGAGGGTAGCCCTGACCAAATGCCACTGTGAGTGTGAATGCATAGACATTGCCAGAGGGTAGCCCTGACCAAATGCCACAGTGAGTGTGAATGTATCGACATTGCGAGAGGGTAGCCCTGACCAAATGCCACAGTGAGTGTGAATGTATCGACATTGCCAGAGGGTAGCCCTGACCAAATGCCACAGTGAGTGTGAATGTATCGACATTGCCAGAGGGTAGCCCTGACCAAATGCCACTGTGAGTGTGAATGCCTAGACATTGCCAGAGGGTAGCCTTGACCAAATGCCACAGTGAGTGTGAATGTATCGACATTGCCAGAGTAGCCCCGACCAAATGCCACAGTGAGTGTGAATGTATCGACATTGCCAGAGGGTAGCCCTGACCAAATGCCACAGTGAGTGTGAATGTATCGACATTGCCAGAGGGTAGCCCTGACCAAATGCCACAGTGAGTGTGAATGTATCGACATTGCCAGAGGGTAGCCCTGACCAAATGCCACTGTGAGTGTGAATGCCTAGACATTGCCAGAGGGTAGCCCTGACCAAATGCCACAGTGAGTGTGAATGTATCGACATTGCCAGAGGGTAGCCCTGACCAAATGCTACTGTGAGTGTGAATGTATCTACATTGTCAGAGGGTAGCCCTGACCAAATGCCACTGTGGGTGTGAATGCATAGACATTGCCAGAGGGTAGCCCTGACCAAATGCCACAGTGTGAATGTATCGACATTGCCAGAGGGTAGCCCTGACCAAATGCCACAGTGAGTGTGAATGTTTCGACATTGCCAGAGGGTAGCCCTGACCAAATGCCACAGTGAGTGTGAATGTATCGACATTGCCAGAGGGTAGCCCTGACCAAATGCCACTGTGAGTGTGAATGCATAGACATTGCCAGAGGGTAGCCCTGACCAAATGCCACAGTGAGTGTGAATGTATCGACATTGCCAGAGGGTAGCCCTGACCAAATGCTACTGTGAGTGTGAATGTATCTACATTGTCAGAGGGTAGCCCTGACCAAATGTCACAGTGAGTGTGAATGTATCGACATTGACAGAGGGTAGCCCTGACCAAATGCCACTGTAAGTGTGAATGTATAGACATTGCCAGAGGGTAGCCCTGACCAAATGCTACTGTGAGTGTGAATGTATCTACATTGCCAGAGGGTAGCCCTGACCAAATGTCACAGTGAGTGTGAATGTATAATAGACATTGACAGAGGGTAGCCCTGACCAAATGCCACAGTGAGTGTGAATGTATAGACATTGCCAGAGGGTAGCCCTGACCAAATGCCACTGTACGAGGGCAGTCCGATAAGTACTTAGCCCTACCGCCCGACGGCACCACTATCGTAAGAAAAAATTACTATCGTGTAGTACATCCTCGTAGACGGCTACTGGCAAAATTTCAGCCATATTGGATTTGTGGGTTTGTTTTAACCGCGTGTGGAAGCAGGCGTGTCCGCGGATTTTAGAAAAATGGAAAAAGAGCAATATCGGTCGGTGATTCGAATCTTGTTTTTGGAAGGGAAATCGCGCAGCGAAATCAAAGAGCGCTTGGATGCTGTGTACGGTGACTCTTCTCCTTCAATGGCGACCGTCAAAAATTGGTTTAACGAGTTTCAACGTGGTCGCACGTCAGTTTTTGATGAGCCACGTCCAGGTGCCCCAAAAACGGCTACCACGGAGGATAACGTGACAAAAGTCCACGATCTCGTATTGGCAGACCGCCGATTGAAGGTGCGCGAGATAGCTAAGACAGTTGGCATCTCAAAAGACCGCGTGGGTCATATCCTGCATGAAATATTGGGCATGAGAAAGCTGTCGGCTCGATGGGTGCCGCGTTTGCTCACTCCGGACAGCAAGCGCATCCGTGAGACCACTTCAGAGCAGTGTTTGACACTGTTTAAGCGCAATCCGAAGGAGTTTCTGCGTCGTTTCGTGACCGTCGACGAAACATGGATTCACTGGTACACACCAGAGACCAAGGAACAGTCGAAACAGTGGACTTTACCCGGCAAATGTGCTTCGAAGAAGGCGAAGACTGTCCCATCGGCCGGAAAGGTGATGGGCACCGTTTTCTGGGATTCACAAGGTGTGATCCACATCGACTACCTGGAGAAGGGCAAAACGGTCACAGGGCTCTACTATGCCGAACTATTGGGCCGATTCGACGCCGAATTGCAGAAAAAACGGCCCCATTTGGCGAAGAAAAAAGTGCTGTTCCACCACGACAACGCACTGGCTCACACCTCCGCCGTCGTCGCGGCCAAATTGGTCGCATTAGGCTACGAACAGCTGCCCCATCCACCGTATTCTCCAGATTTGGCCCCGTGTGACTTCTTTTTGTTTCCAAACTTGAAAAAGTTACTCGCCGGGCAGAAATTTGAGTCGAATGAGGAGGTTATCGCCGCTACGGAGGCCTACTTTGCAGACCTCCAGAAAACGTATTTTTCAGATGGGTTAAAAAAGTTGGAGCATCGCTGGGTCAAGTGTATAGAGTTGAAAGGAGACTATGTTGAGAAATAAATCGCCACTTTTCCAAAATTTTCGTTTTTCATTTGTAGGCTAAGTACTTATCGGACCACCCTCGTAAGTGTGAATGTATAGACATTGCCAGAGGGTAGCCCTGACCAAATGCCACAGTGTGAATGTATCGACATTGCCAGAGGGTAGCCCTGACCAAATGCCACAGTGAGTGTGAATGTATCGACATTGCCAGAGGGTAGCCCTGACCAAATGCCACAGTGAGTGTGAATGTATCGACATTGCCAGAGGGTAGCCCTGACCAAATGCCACTGTGAGTGTGAATGCATAGACATTGCCAGAGGGTAGCCCTGACCAAATGCCACAGTGAGTGTGAATGTATCGACATTGCCAGAGGGTAGCCCTGACCAAATGCTACTGTGAGTGTGAATGTATCTACATTGTCAGAGGGTAGCCCTGACCAAATGTCACAGTGAGTGTGAATGTATCGACATTGACAGAGGGTAGCCCTGACCAAATGCCACTGTAAGTGTGAATGTATAGACATTGCCAGAGGGTAGCCCTGACCAAATGCTACTGTGAGTGTGAATGTATCTACATTGCCAGAGGGTAGCCCTGACCAAATGTCACAGTGAGTGTGAATGTATAATAGACATTGACAGAGGGTAGCCCTGACCAAATGCCACAGTGAGTGTGAATGTATAGACATTGCCAGAGGGTAGCCCTGACCAAATGCCACTGTAAGTGTGAATGTATAGACATTGCCAGAGGGTAGCCCTGACCAAATGCTACTGTGAGTGTGAATGTATCTACATTGCCAGAGGGTAGCCCTGACCAAATGTCACAGTGAGTGTGAATGTATAATAGACATTGACAGAGGGTAGCCCTGACCAAATGCCACAGTGAGTGTGAATGTATAGACATTGCCAGAGGGTAGCCCTGACCAAATGCCACAGTGAGTGTGAATGTATCAACATTGCCAGAAGGTAGCCCTGATCAAATGCCACAGTTAGTGTGAATGTATCGACATTGCCAGAGGGTAGCCCTGACCAAATGTCACAGTGAGTGTGAATGTATAGACATTGACAGAGGGTAGCCCTGACCAATAGTCATTGTGAATTTGAATGTATCAACATTGACAGAGGGTAGCCCTGACCAAATGCCACAGTGAGTGTGAATGTATCGACATTACCAGAGGGTAGCCCTGACCAAATGCCACAGTGAGCGTGAATGTATCGACATTGCCAGAGGGTAGCCCTGGCCAAATGCCACTGTGAGTGTGAATGCATAGACATTGCCAGAGGGTAGCCCTGACCAAATGCTACAGTGAGTATGAATGTATAGACATTGCCAGAGGGTAGCCCTGACCAAATGCTACTGTGAGTGTGAATGTATCGACATTGCCAGAGGGTAGCCCTGACCAAATGCCACTGTGAGTGTGAATGTCTCGACATTACCAGAGGGTAGCCATGACCAAATGCCACTGTGAGTGTGAATGTCTCGACATTACCAGAGGGTAATTTCATTAAATTCTACAACACAATCGCTTTACGCCAGACAATATTTTTTCATAGGCGGTTCTGATTTGCAGCTGTTTTAGTATGAGAACCGCCATTTTGAAAAATTTCATCGGGCGTAAAGTCGTCGTGTTGGCAAAATTAATTAAATACAGATGTCATCATAGTCTTATTGGCTATCAGACCGCGAGAACCGCATTAAAATCTATTAGATATATATGAAGTTAACTGATTTGTAATGGCAAAAATGTATTAGTGTATCATTAGTCACATTTGATGAACACAGAGATAGCTCTGACCGTCGCATAGTAAATGATTCTGTGCTTTCTTATATTATAAGGCTGATTTATGCGCTTATTACATTTGGCCAAATTAAGTCGTGTAAGTTCTGAAGCAAAAAGCGCGAGATCAAGTCAAAGTGGATTATATTGCTCATAGAATAAGGTAAATTTTTATATCACATAAACTAACGCGTCGCTCCGATTTTCTAAAGGCGTGACACAATAATGAACCTTATTCTATGAGCAAGACATTCCATTTCAATTTGCTCTCACGCTTTTTGCTACTGAATTTAGCCTAACGTAATAAGCGCTACCAAATAGTTCTGACTTGTACTAATTGTTACTCACAGCACATTTCAATGCATTACCATCACCATGGACAATGTTCGTGTGACGATTCATTTTCACCTTCAAAATATATGAGTCACAAAGCTCGCACTTTTTCTGTGAATAGAAACATATTGTATTATTATAACTAAGATTGTAAACCCTATGTAGCTGTAACAAAACAAAAAAAAACATCTTGGCGTTACCATCCCGGTTGTGCCCTTGAGCACGAGGGCCCGAGGCCTGCTTTGACCATGATCCAGGATTTGACAATAAGGTAATTACAGTGGAGCGACTGAATGTGCAGGATCCTGGATCATGGCCAAGGTGGACCGCGGGTCCTCGCGCGCGAGATCCCAACCAACACATTAACGCCAAGATGATTTTTTTACTTATAACATTTTTCTATTTTATGATGATACCCATACCCTTCGTTCATCGGTGCCCGGATGCTGCCTGGCTATGTGCTCTTTAAGGCTGCGAACTGACAAATTCTTGTAGCACAGAGGGCATGACACACGGTTTTTGCCCTCCAGGGAAGTGGTTTCTGTGGATTGAAAAAAAATGGTAATGCTGCAGTCTGAAATTGGGGTGATTCAATGGTTATTTTGTAGAGAAAAGTCAGTGCATTATAGTTTTTATATGGCCTATTTCAATTCTTTCAACTTCAAACAATAATTTATCCATGTAATACCTATATCAACTTCTTCTACTTCTGTTTTATTTGTTCCTTTTACTTCTTTGCTCTTTATTTCTTTCTTTTTTTTACACTTCTTAGTTTTAATTACAATATTATCACTATTTTTCGTTTCCTCTATTGCTTCACAACTATTTTGATCATCATATCCAATGGTTATAACTAAACTGTTTTTGGAATATTTTATTCCTTTTTTAATCACTTCACCTTCCTTTGTGCCAGTATCAAATTTATGTATAATATTTTCTGTAATGTTTTCAACCTCCATCTGTCTGTCACGAGTAAATAAATTTAATGGCTTATTATCTTCATTGTCTGAGGAATCAGGTTCAACCGATTTAGCATCAACTTCATCTAGTACCAAATCATCTGAATTTAAAGACGTTTCAGGTTTAAGCATTACAAAATCTACGCATTCATATTTCACTTTAAAATTTTTATTACTATCATCTTGATCTGTCTGTACATTTGACGTTAGCGCTTCTGTTTTTATCTTCAAGAGATGAGTTTCTACTAGACTGCATCGTTCTCTAAATTTCAAAATCATATTCATGTAAGCGACGCAGCTCTTGCACATGTTTTGGGGTAAACTGTCGCATGGGTAGACCTGAAATCCGATAATAATTATTTATTTCAACATGCAAAATACACAAAAATTTACAAATCCATAAGATAATTAAGCATTAAATACATGTCATGTTAAATTAAAGTCAATAATAAATGTCAATGTAATTAAATACTAATACCTGAAATTAAAGTTATGTGCAAAATCAAATCTAGTAATTTGCCGGTGCGAGTGTGGCAAACCGCCTAACCGTTACAAGACTTATCTACATGTGAAAATATTAGGGCGAACTTATGATATGAGTTTACTAGTATAAAAACTAAAAATATATACCTTTACGCCAGTAGCAGTATAAACCATCGTAGTGTACTTGATATGATTATCTAAATCTAAGAAAATAGGACTCAGGTTCGTTTCATTCAAACAAGTCCGACATACATTGTTGAAATCCATTTGCGGTTTTAGATATAAATATTTGTTTGGCAAAAGTTTTTTATAGTTCAAATAGCATTTTGGCTGTTCATTAATTAATGGTTTAATGCTTTCTATGCATAGTATTTTTCTTGCCACCACAAATTCTTAATGCGTAGGAAAATGTGAAAATTCCTGAAAAAATAGATTCAGCGAAAGAAAATTGCATGCAAAACAAACAAAACTTCAACAACAAAAAAACACCGACCCATAATCTATGAACCCTATCCTACCACGGATCAATAATAATGTAGATATTTTTTGGGTCCTCGTAATACCACGTTTACACATTCGTGAGTAGCGAGACGTTTACCGCACTCCATGCAGCAAATACTTTAACATTCGCTTCACCCAGTACCGCGATACAGAGACTCCAGCAGTACATTTTTGCATTCTTCTTGTACTATTTTCACTTTCGTACTTTGTAAAAAGAATAGGGGGTCCATTGGTCCCCCCTACAAACCGCACTATATGTCAATCAACCAAACCAACCTTTCAAACCATCAAAATTAAAAAGAATAAAGTCATAACAAACAAGGCCATGTGTTGTGGATATTGATTTAATTTTGTGGTATTTTAAATATTTTGGACGATTTGTGGATTAGAAAACAATATTTAATTTCATAAAATGTTGCTCATAGATGACAAACAGATTGACCTTTTTGTTGGAAGTAAAATAGGATCTTTCAAGCGTATGTTTTTAAATTACTTTGGTCTAAGTTTAATACCAACATTGTTATAGTTTCTTGATAGATTATCCAATGTTCTTTAATGCCCTGTAAAACTAAGCCTTATATTATGTTCCTATTGCCGAAACTATATACGTCCTATTATAATTCATCATTAAAATTTTATTACAAAAATATCTGAAATTGAAGAGGTTATAAAGTCATATTCAAAATATTTATCATCTTGTGCCTACTTAGATTTAACATGCCCACGGTGGTGTTATAAATCTAAAGAATTATACAACTCATTTTACCCATGAAAATACATTTTCAGATATGAAATACCATACAGACTCCAGCAAAAACCATAAAAAGTACACAGAGAACTTGGTGTCAATTAAAAGCTTAGAGAAGAATGATGGCATCACGTGCATGGAATGGGGCACTGCGGAGCAGACTGAGATATTACTTGGGAGAAAGAATCAACAGGTAAAATAAACTGATCACTATTTAGGTTCTTTTTTTCAAACATCATGAATAGATAGACTAGAACAATGAGGTAGTGAGGCTGTCATCTCATGAGAACCTCGATTAAATACAAGGAAAAATATTACCAAGGTTCACCAAGTTCTTCCTCTAGGGGCCCTGAGACTCGTTGAACAGTCTCGGGAGTCAATTGGTTCTATGGAGACCTCAGGCAACAAGTCCTAAATACTTGCAAATCTTAATCTCTCTTTACAGATACAAGTCTACGACACCCAAGCTGGATTCACTAAGTCATACACAGCTGACTTCGGCACCGGTGAAGTTGTCGGTCTTGGCAGATACAAGAGGAAGCTGCTAGCTGCGGTTTCCAGTGGCACAGTTAAAATTTGGAGTAAAAAGACAGAAATGACAGTTGATACTGGAGGGAAACTAGACAGGATGAGGGTCTGTGAAGATGACAAAACAATTTTTGCTACCGGTTAGTGCTCCTTTTTTTTATGAGACACAAGGCTACACTGTTTTGTGTATTATTCAAGTGCCAGTCAATAGATTTCAGTATTAGTAGTAGGAGTCTGGTAGAGAACACTGGCCGAGTGGTTATGGTATCTGACTCGTAAGCAAGAGGTACTGTATTCATGTTCCACTGCGGCCATGTACCAACGACTCTTTTCTAAGTTGTAGATATTAGTTGAATGCTACCCAATGCTCTTACTGTGTGGGAAAACGTCGTGATGAAACCTGCACATTCAGGTGACTAAATGTCTAACCATGATCCAATCTGATCAGGTTACCCTGGTCACGGAGGTCAGATGGCAGTCACTCCAACGTAATCACGAAAGAAAGATTATGAAACTTCACAAATGTGACTTCTAATTTGAGCAATCATGGTAATAATTGTACCAAATAAATGCTTTTCTATTCTATTCCATTCTATACTCAAAGCCCGATCTAACCTTTTTGCAACCAGTTTTGTCTAATCTAAGGGCCTGGATGGTGTCGGCAATTAAGGTACCTGTAGGTAGACAATAAGACAAACAGTCTGACAAACCGACTAGGGGCCAGACTGATACTAACACATCATTATAATGTTTTAAACTATCGCGGTTTTTATCACACATTTTAACCCACACCATTGTCCCCCAGGCGGCGAAGAGAACGACCTGAAGATCTGGCGAATAGGAGAACCAGCCCCGATCTTCTCCGCGAAGAACCTAGCCAACGACTGGCTGCAACTCCGGCAGCCGGTCTGGGTGTCCGGGCTGGTCTTCATGCCGGGCACGGATGGGAAGCTAGCGGCTGTGTGCTCCCGGCATGGATATGTTAGGTGGGTTTTATGGTGTAATAAGGTTCTTACTAAATTACTAAAACAACCCAATTGTTTTGTTTAAGAGAGGTAGGGCATAGTGGGGTATTCTGTTTAAATTGGATCCCGACTGGGGAAGTACCTACCGCAGCTAAACTATATCTTTTAAATAGTATTGTGTTTCTGCCGGTGAGTAAGGTCTCCAGTGCTCCATGGGGTTGGGATTTGGGGAACCGTGCTTTGGCAGTGGAGGGGCATTTGCCTTTTTGCTGCCAGAGTAACATTTTATAGAGGTGGGCAGCGCATTGGCGATACTCTTGGTGTTGCTAAAGTCTATAGGCAGTGGTGACTACTTTCCATCAGGTGGCCCGCTTGCCTGTTTGCCTACCATATGACATTAAAAAAATATTCTTTTTATTTATTTAGACAAACGAGCAGACAGCACACCCGATTGTAGGTGGGAACTGTCGCCCATAACATATACAATTCATATATTTAGGTAGCAGGTAACAGAAATGCAGAAACGCAGGTGCGTTGTCGCTGTGAGGATTAAGATGAAATGCCTCATGCCTGTAATTGCGCTGGCTATCTTATCCGGAACACAACAATGCAACCATTGTTGCTTGGCGGCTGAAATAGATAAGGCGGTGCTCACCCAGGCCCTCAGGCTCAGGCCGTGGTCCTCTTGGGCTTGACAGAGTCTTACTGCGTGATTTAGTTGCCTTGAATTTTTTATTACGTCAATGAGCCGTTTTCAAGACTAGCTTCGTAACAATTCTTATAGGTGGCGCGCTCTATCGACCAAAACTTTAGTAAAAGCTCCTTAGAATCACGAAGCGATGGCTAGACGTAAGAATGACATGTGTGCAAACAAACTTTACAAGAATGCTGAGCGAAGTGGACGAGAAGTTGGAAGGCGGACCCCGGGCCCTCGCACGCGAGAGCTCAACCGGGACATTAACGCCAAGATGATGACTATTTTTTCATGGCCCAAATTTTTTTTTGTAAATATTTTTACACTGTAGACACACTTTTTTACAGTTTTATTATATGTATCGCGAACTGTGCGGTTCCAAAGGAACTTTCTCCCACGCACACTAGAGTTGTGGAATGAATTACCTGGAGAGGTTTTCCCTGGAGAGTACAACATGGAGTTCTTCAAGAAAGGGGTGAAAAGGTGTTTACAGGGTCGGCAACGCATGGGTGATGCCCCTGGTATTGCAAACGGCCATAGGCTGCGGTGACTGCTTACCATCAGGCATGCCGTAAGCTGTTTTACCACCTGTGTGGTACAAAAAGTATTTATATAGATGATAATGTTGCCCACAGGCTGTATGACTCTCGCGCGCAACGTCGCCCGGTCCGAAACGTGGAGTTTCCCAACATGGCTGCTGCCTGCATCACCGTGGCGCATGACAGACAGTGAGTCTTATCAGGGGCTTATTTTCTTCTTTATTCTTTATTATTATTATTATTATCATTAAGCAGGCAAGCAGTTGTCAAAACAACTGATAGATGCCTGTATCTAGCTCTTCTCTACTCATTATTAATCTGTACTCAAATGTTTGTCGAGTCTGTTTTTGAATTGGTTAGTATTTTCCGCTGTCACCACGGATTCAGGCAACTTATTCCAGGCATTCACGACTCGGTTGGTTAAAAAATGTCTGTGCGGATTGTTGAAGGAGAAACAAGTGTCGAGTTTCAGAGAACACCAATTATTATATTATTTTATTGTACACAAACATGACATAATGATACAGTACAGTAACAGAGATGTACAAAGGTTTCTTATTTCAGCCGTTTCCCCGAATTGATCCCGAGCGCTCGCTTCCGCAAGGCGAGTCGATCGTATCACCGTAAAGTTTCGATCGTCAGTTTGCCATGTAAAAAAGTGTGTATAGGGGTACCACGACTTCAGGTTACTTTGACACATTGCGAAAAAACGAGAACACTAAGTTTATTTTACTGGCAATAATAAACTATATAGAGGAAATATAACTCGACGCTATTGAGTATTCTATAATCTTAATAAGCTGCCTTAATTATTGTACACCATTTCAAATTAGTCGTTTCATAATGTCTAACTTAGGTGTCAACGTTTACTTCGTCAAAAGTTGACACACTTGACAAGGATCATAAATCCATGAAGGAGGGCGCTAGGTCTTTTTCCGAAACGTCATTATTCTAATTGCACAACTGGGACTTGTTAGTTTCTTTTTCCGTCACGTTCCTTCTTATCCATGTTCCATTGGTTGGCGATATTAGAACTCCGTCACAGAATGATGCATCCTTCCGGTGTTGCTACATAAAACGCAGAACTAGCGCCACAATTGACGGGTCACCTCTGTCACTGGTCAAGCTTTATGAAGGATTTAGTGCACTCATTTGTGTATGTGATTCATAAAGGTTGAAGTGTACGTCACTCGCGATCGGGCTTTGAAGGCCAAAATTGTCTGTACGTGATACGAAGTATGCTGTCCGTGATCAATTCGGGAAGACGGCGATTCAACTAAATAAGCAGAATTCCCATTGCAGAATTGTTTCAAGTCATTTTTTATTGCCTCGGGAGGCACACGGACAGACGGTCCACCCGAAGATGTGCGGCCACCGTAGTCCAGGGCCTCGAGTCCACTAATTTACTAATGGTATGATCGAATTGTTATTGGATCGCAGCTACACGGCCGTTTTAACAGTAGCAGAATACCAAAAACGCGTAAAACTGCCATTGAGCGATCCAATTACAATGCAATTGAGTCATTAGATTAGGCACGAGGTATGCCGCGGGCACACTGCCGTGTCCCGGGTTCGATTCCCGGCCGAGCAGAAATAAAAGTGATTAATTTTAATTTATGTTACGGGTCTGGGTGTGCTATCTGTTTGTTTGTGTATAATAAGTATGTATTTAAAAGTATTTAGGTAGTGCATCAGTTTTTGTGGCACCCATAACATAAGGTCTACTTAGTTTGGGGCTAGATGGCGCTGTGTGAATTTGTCCACGATTATTTATTTATTTTTTCCTATTTTTGTGCTTCAATTTTACTTCATATTGATTTTACTAGATTACTTGTACTGTCATATTGAATTTAAAAAATAAATATCTTTAGACAATTCATACAGCGCCATCTAGTCCCGAAGTAAGCAAAGCTTGTGTTATGGGTGCCAGAAAACTGATAAACTACTTATATGTTTTGCATCAACTTTCTCTTGTCGTGTTGTCTATGTGTAATAATACGATTTCTTTCTTTCTCTTCAGAAATGTAATAGTTGGCTTCGGTCGAGGCCAGATCCACCAAGTGAACCTGACCCAGGGCCGACCCGACAAAGGTTACAAGGGTGCTGCTGGGGGCATAGTGTCCGTCGCGACCTTGGGGACAGACCACCTCGCCAGCGCTGGCTTGGATCGCTGGCTGAGGGTCCATGACACCAGGAGTAAGGAGCTGGTCTATAAGGTAAGATTACAGACTTAGCTGATGACCTGAGTGGTTCAGTTGGTTAACATGCCGCCTGCCACGCAGAGGTCGCTTCGATTCCCGGCCGGGTAGAAATTGAAACTATGAATTTTAATTTCTTTGAAAGATCTGGGTGTTATATGTATGTGTGTATTTAAATTATTTAAGATGTTTATCTTTATATTTTTCTGGCATCCATAACACAAGCTTTGCTTACTTTAGGTCCAGAAGGCGCTGTGTGAATTGTCTAAGGATATTTATTTACCTTCTTAGCGTCTATCCCGGCTTCTGCCGAGCCATTTCTACACTGCCGCCATGTAGCAATGAC
Source organism: Blastobasis adustella (assembly GCA_907269095.1). Taxonomy (NCBI): domain Eukaryota; kingdom Metazoa; phylum Arthropoda; class Insecta; order Lepidoptera; family Blastobasidae; genus Blastobasis; species Blastobasis adustella. The sequence goes on from OU026141.1 coordinate 10,203,254, forward strand.
TCTTTTCTGAGTTACGTACATTAGTTGAATACTAACCGATGTTCTTACGGCGAGGGAAAACATCGTGATGAAACCTGCATATTCAGGCGACTGGATGTGTAACCATGATCCGATCTGGTGCGGTTTCCTTGGAGCAGGGTCACGGAGGTCCGGTGGCAGTCGCTCCACTGTAATTACTAATTACCTGATCTGCCAAATCCTGGATCATGGTGAAGGGCGGACTCCGGGACGCCAAGATGATGATTCTGAAAGTTGGAGGTACTTCCCCAGTCGATGATCTACTTGAATATTTTAAAATAAACCTCCAGGTCGCGTGGTGTCCGGCAGAGTAGAATAGCACCAACCCCTTACACTCGTGGGTGTCGTACAAGGCGACTTAAGTTTTCGAGGCACAAGATCTAGAGTCTCCGTAGGCTGGAAAATGGGCAGCAGCGTTTTCTATTGATATATTTACAACACTGCGATCTCCAACCCGCCTGCCAAGCGTGGCGACTGGCTCTGATTACGGCAATAACCTCCTCTTTCGTGGGAGAGGCCCTGAATCCTGTAGTGGGCTGTGATGATGATACTTTGGCGGTGAAGGGAAAAGGCAGCCGCCAATGTTGGCAAGCGAAGATGGAGAAGGTGGAAAAGGGTAATTACCCACCTGGCCGGGTGTTGTGACCAGGGGACCAAGGGTCCGACAGTAGATCGTCGGTAGTAGTATTTATGCCGCGGAAGTTGGCACACTTCTCTAGTGCGATGTAGGGCGGTCAGCGCCATCTATGTGTGGATCGCTTGCCAACCTTGTGGTCGTGTACTCGTAATGCGAGTATCGTTGAGAGTTTCCCTATTGGAGCGATAGATGTCGCTACAATTTTTTTTAATGTTATACGTCAGACAAACAGGCACGCGGACCACCTGATGGAAAGTGGTCACCGCCGCCTATGCACATCAGTAACACCAGGGATGCTACCAATGCGTTGCCCGCCTCTAAGGAGTCCTCTAATATACCTCTTGAACGATCTCATGGCATAGTCCAAAGGAAACACTGTGTCTGGGAGCTTTACAATACTTTACTTTTTCATTACAGCAATACATGACCTCCAAACTGTCCTGTCTGCTCGTCCAGTCGGAAGGAAGCACTCCCATGCACTCCCTCCCAGAGGAAGTTAAAGAGGAAGAGAGCAAAGAGAAAGAGGGAGAAGAGAAAGAAGATTACGAAGACATGGATCAGCTGTTCGACAAAATGGAGACTGTTGGGTTGGTTGTCTTCTTTGTTGGTTCTCGAAAGATTTTGTCCCATGTCAGAAAAACGTCCACGATAATATTGCCTCCACCGCACTTTAGATCTCCTTTCAGAGGGTTTAAGGTTGGCTGGAAACAATCCCATTGTGGGATAAGTTCGCCTTTGCTTTGTAAAATGATATTTTTCTCATTACTGTACTTGTTTTGAATGCAATAAAGAGTTTACATAAGAGATGAAACGGCCGGATACCGGATATCCGGCCACCCCATAAGCCGGATATCCGGCGGCCGGATATTAGGTAGGACATAGTCTCTGAACAAGTCTGTGCAAGCTATGAGCGTGTGTGGGAAATTAGACAACTGCATGTGTTTACGTGATTTCAAGTCTTCGTTCGAATAATTTAAACTTTATTCTGAACAATTCTTCCGACCTCGGGCGGTAGCTTCGATTCGAAATACCTACGGGTAATTAGCCCCAGCATCGTGGACCAGTGTCATGGAGGTCAGATGGCAGTCGCTCCGCTGTAATTACCTGACCTACCAAATCCTGGATCATGGTCAAGGCGGACCCCAGGCCCTCGTTCTCGAGTGCACAACCGGGACATTAACGCCAAGATGATTATTTTTTTTTATCGTGGACCAGAGTGTAGTGAAAGATTCTGTTAAGCTCGCATAAGAAGACAAACTGCATACTACCCCTCAACGTAGGCAATGAGCAATTCGTCTTTTAACCCAATTTATAATAATTTATCTTTATTTACCTTAGATTAACTTTGCTAAAATTTGTTTCGCTTACCTACCTATTAAATGAACAACGGACCTAATGAGGAGTTCTTTGATAAAGGAATATTTATAATTTTTGAGACTACTTTTTTCCTGTGAATAAAATCACTTTTATGCACTTTTCATACATTTTTTACTATCCGGTATCCGGCCAGATATTAACACACTATCCTGTATCCGGCCGGATAGTAAATTAATGCCGGATATGCCGGATACCGGATAGTAACCGGATATCCGTTTCATCTCTAGTTTACATCATACATACGTTCAGAAACCCCTGACCAAGTTTACATATACTCAAATATTTTCTTAACTACTGAACCGATTTTAATGAAATTAACAGAAGAAACATCTCGATTAAACTGGCTTTCCGAAAAAGAAAACCTCATCGAAGTGGGTCCATCCGTTCGGGAGCTACGATGCCACAGACACAGATAAGACAGATCCACACGTCAAAACTATAACACTCCTCTTTTTTCGTCGGGGATTAAAAAATCTTGCCCGCCAAGAAGGATCTTTTGTAGGAAAATTGTTAAATTTAATTTTGAATTGTACTCGATATTGCTACCACCGTTCGTTAAATACCTCATTTAGGACTATCCAAGGTAAGGTTAGCTAGAAGTAATCCCATTGTGGGATAAGCCCGCCTTTGCAATGTATATTCTCTTTTGTTAATGTTCTCTATGTAGTTATATGCAATAAAGTGTTCACATACATACATATTTAGAAACTTTGGCATCTTTCTATACATAGTATAGAACGAAGTCGCTTCCCGCCGTCTGGCCCTAAGTCTATGTACGCTTAGATCTTTCAAACTATACAACGGATTATAATGCGGTTTGCAACAATAGACATAGATTTATTTATACAGGGTGTTACGTAATACATGTATAAAGCCGAAAGGGCGTTAAAGTATAGCTTGCAAAGAGTACACTAGCGACTTCAAATTATCCGGACATTGAATTTTAATTTTCATTAAAAAATCTTCGTTTTTAAAGAAAAATAATCATATCGACTACGCTGAAGCGCAGCTCTATTTCAAGTGAACAACTAAATCGAATGTACGAACACGACACGAAAGTAGGTAAATTTCGTCAATGGAAGCCGCGCCGTAGATCAAAGGCACCGCCACAGGCCGGCTCGCCTCGGCCCGTGGCGGGGCGGGGCGTTTGTCGGCGGTTGATTAACCTATTACAACTGATTTCTAGAGATGCGGTCTTTCGTTTTTAAAATGTCATTATCGACATTGAAAAAGAAAAAGTTCGATAGTCATTTTCTCGCTAACTATTCCACGCAAGAAAAAAATGATTGTACCTATCGTTTTAATACGTGTAGCACTCCACCCAGTTCACGGCTTTATACATATATTATGAAACACCCTGTATAGTATATTAATATAGTAAGTATATAATTGTATGTTTGTATTTAGTTATAGTATAATTATAGTCATTGTGCATTGTCTTATCCGCGTTTAATTATCACATATCTCTTTTGTAGGCCTACTGGAAGAGATTTCTTTTAGCGATAAGTAGTGCCTGTTGTGTCGTAACTAATCTGTACTTTCTGTATTTGTTATCTTGTGTACAATAAACTGTTAAATAAATAAAATAAATAAATAGAGTGATTCAAGAGTAAGGTTCATAATAAGCAAAAAAAAATGTATGAAAGGTGTAGAGTAGATATATGGTAGGTAGCTATTCCTTTGGTCTATGACATGGGATCGTTCACGAGGTATATTAGAGGTCTCCTTAGAGGCGGGCAACGCATTGGTAGCACCCCTGGTGATGCTGACGTCCATAGGCGGCGGTGACCACTTTGCGGCGGTGGCCCCCGCATGCCTGTTTGTCTGAAGGATAACATAAAAAAAAAAGGTGTAGGCTAGGTCTAGGGTACGTATAGTATAGATATAGGGTAGGTGTAAGCTAGGTGTTGGGTAGGGTAGGGTAGGGGTTGGACGCCACGCGAACGAAGTTTCTTGTAATTTTTGTTTATTGTTCTCTGGTTGACTGGTGAAAAAGCTATGTAGCTTTAAGTCCGCCTTTGTACTGTAATGTGCATGAAGTTTTTTAAATAATAATAAATAAATAAATAAATAAAAAATAAAGTTTCGCCTGATCCACTAGTTTGTACCAAACCCTTTTTCTGTATGTTTCCAGTGACAGAAAAAAGAGAATCATCGAAGAAGAAGAAGTGGAAGCAAAGCGAGCCAAGGCCTCAGAAGAGAGCACAGAAGAGAAGGAAGATGAGGAAGAGAAGATCGCGCGACTCCTCAAGAGCACAGAGAAGCACAAGAGGAAAATGGAGAAGAAGAAAAAGGAGAGGAAAGCTAAGAGTGTATTCCATAATGCCTAGAAATAAAACTGTGTATTTTGAAAAATTTTTAAATCTTTTTATTGATTTTTTCTTTTTCTTTTAATATTTAATGTGACATTTGTATTCGTAAAAGCTTAAAAAAATATTTCTTACAATCTAAATATACAACAAACACACTAAGGCACAGGATTTATAAAAGTAAACAGTAAGAATAGTAAATTGTGACCGGAATACATTATGAGGTCTGCAAGCTCACGTAACTATGTTGCTAACAATTCCCTGATTTCAATACATTTTATTTACGTAGGCAACAGAGTTACGTAGCCTACTGTCAAGAGTTTGAAGAAGGCTGTTGCTGTCATTTGCCGTTGCCAATGTAAGAATTTAGTACTAAAAAAATACGTGGTGCACTCGGGGACTGCCGCGATAAAGCTATTGCATAGCATTTTTTATCAACTTATGCAATTATAATAATTACCATTCAAAAAATTTGAACAAAAAGAACGATATTAAGAGTTTGATCATCGAATTTCGCGCGATGTACATTTATATAGACATAATGTTACTTTAATACTAACTATTTTTGGATTACCTTATCGAACTCACTCGTGGACGCGGCCAAAAAGCACGCTGTCTCACCTAGCATTGTGTCTAAAAGAGATAGAATCAGTTATGAGCAGTTAGCAGCTAGTCTACACGCATACGTCTAGTCGCACGCACACAAACACCGTGCCGAAGTCTGCCGAACTGAAACGACGTTAGACGATGCATGGCTTTCAACGCCGCACCGCGCCGCCGGTCGGAGTGGGGGGTGTTAGGTTTTTTTCGTTACGGAATTTCTTGATTCGGTAGCCGCGCTCAAAGCCCGCGATAAAAGCTATGCAATAGCTTAAAATTCCGCAATATGGCCACAACTAACGTATTCCTGTAGACAGGCTTAAAACTAGTAACAGACGGTCCGATTTGGCTGGAGCCTTAAAACCTTATAAGTCTTAAAACCTATGTTTGATAACAGTATTTTAAATTAAATTAGTAGGTACATTAGCTAGAAACTAATCTTCCGTTTGTGGCAGTTTCAGCAAATCTCTTTCTTCCGCTAACACATGCTCTGCTTCCCCTGTGGGTGAAAAAGATAAATATCTGTACAAAAGCTTGGAAAAATTACCGGAGCATCGGTGGCCGAGTTGTTAAGGTATCCGACTCGCAAGCGAGAGGTACCGGGTTCGAATCCCACTGCGGCCATGTACCAATGACTCTGTTCTAAGTTATATACATTAGTTGAATGCTAACCGATGCTCTTACGGTGAGGGAAAACATCGTGATGAAATCTTCACAGTATACTAACTGAACGTGTAACCATGATCCAATCTGATCAGGTTCCCCTAGTAGCTGGGTCACGGAGGTCAGATGGCAGTCGCTCCACTGTAATTATCTGATCAGCCAAATCCTGGATCATGGTCAAGGCGGACCCCGGGCCCTAGTGCGCGAGAGCGGAACCCGGTCATTGACGTCAATATGATGATGATGATGTTTGGATAAATGCATAGGATAAGGCGTCTTGTGTGTGTCCTGTCAGACACAACCACTGGTATTGCAAACGTCCATAGGCTGCCGTGACTGCTTACCATCAGGCAGGCTGTAAGCTTGTTTGCCACCTTACTTACTTGCTGCGCTGGCTCAGCGACCCAAAGTAGATCTTGGCCTCCGACACCAGAGAGCGCCACCTCTTCCTCACCTGCGAATTCTCCTGCCAATCGAGGATTCCTAGTGCGTGCAGGTGTTACAGGTGTTACTTCATCCATCCAGCGAGTGTTTGCCACCTTAGTGGTATAAACCTGTTGCCCGCAGGTGACGTGTCAGGTGTGTGGTCATTCTGGGTAATCTACAGGAAGTACGACTTACTGCGTATCCGGATAATCTTGTCCCCGTAAGCCAGGTCCCACCAGTATCCAGTGAGGAAGGTCAAGGGCAGCAGAGGAGCGAGCAGCGCAGGTTTCTTCGTTTTTCTGAATCTGTAAGGACGGGATTGGAACGAAACTGTGACAAGCTGTGGCAGGCATGAGCCCTCACAGCATTATGCTGAGACTGGTCCATTTCGGTTTCCGTTACATCACTGGCTGGTCTTACGTTATTTTCAATAATTATAATTTACTTTACTCAACTTAGGTTAAGGATGTAATGTGGAACCCAATAAAGTGCTGTCTATGTCTGTGTCTAAACTAGTTGGTCCGGCGCGACTTAGTTCGCGTGTTCTCCTACCTACCCCTAACCTATAACTATCTTACACCTACCCTACCCTACCACTACCCTTTTTGTCTGGGGACCGGGGCCACCCCTCCGGGGTAAAGCTGGGTTATGTGGGGCGTCTACCCACCAAAAACTCCGCGGTGGTCCACCTCGGTGCAATTCGGAGGGCTCCGGGATCTCCAAGGACGCACCCGGAACCCGTCTAACACCTACCCGACCTATCTACCACTCGACACCTACACTAAACCTACGTTACGCCTACTTCCCCTTTTTTTCTTTGCGTTTAAACCGAGCAGTAGCAGCAGTGTTTCCTTTGGACTATGATATGGGATCGTTCAAGAGATAGTTTAGAGGTCGCTTCAGAGGTGAGTCCATAGGCGGCGGTGACCACTTTCCATCAGGTGGCCCGCTTGCCTGTATCTACACCGTATCATCATCATCCCAGCCTATAATAGTCAACTGCAGGTTTTAGGGCCTCTCCCACGAAAGGGGAGGTTATTGCCATAATCTACACGCTTGGCAGGCGGGTTGGAAATATTACAATGGAAAACGCTGCTGCCCATTTTCCAGACTATGGAGACTTTAGCCTCGAAAACATTAGTCGCCTTGTACGACACCCACGAGTGTACGGGGTGTGCTATTCTACTCTGCCGGACACCACACGGCCACACCGCCTAAACACCAAAAAGTCTTCCGTCTTGTGTCGAAGTCACACGGACGAAGTCGCAGGTAATAGCTAATAAACATAGACGTATCTTTATTTGGTCAAATAACACATTCAAAAAACTTAAAACTAACAATAAGTACATAATTAGGAAGCAGGACGATGCGTCGTCAGACCAAATTGGACCAGCCTCAGCTTAAAGCTATAAAGCAGCCACACACAGCGCTGGTTTTCAGGCTGACCCATAATAGGTTCGTAATAATAAAACTTACCCATTTAGTAGGCCAAACGTTGTGATGGCATAAAAGCTGGATATGTACATGAATACGTCTCGACTTCTTGCGATCTGTAGGGCCATTTGCTTCTCCATCTGTTGGGGGAAAATAATAATAATAAATAAATATGCTTCGACTATGAACACAGCGCCATCTAGCCCCAAAGTAAGCAAAGCTTGTATTATGGGTGTCAGAAAACTGATAAACTATTTATATATATTTAAATACATATATAACCACCCAGACCCGTAACAGAAACTAAAATTCATCATTTCAATTTCTGCTCGGCCGGGAATCGAACCCGGGACCTCTGTGTGGCGACCGGCATGTAAACCAACTAACCCCCTCAGGTAGACAATATTTATTAGGTATGATGTTAAAGTTCTCGAGTGGCGACCACGTACCGGACGCAGCGTGGGTAGGCCTCCCGCAAGGTGGACCGACGACCTGGTAAAGATCGCATGTACCAGCTGGATGCGGAAGGCACAGGCCAGCAGTGGGCGTCTTTCGACTGATATGATGTTGATGATGATGAGGTATGGTGGATGTGTGGGGTTTCCTGCAAGAACCTCGTGCGCCCACATCCGCGGTAGCCTTCATGTCCGTGACATCGCAGATGTACAAGAGTGCCGCCTTCGATGGTACGGCCACGTGTTGCGCAGACCGGCAAATTACGTGGGGAACAGATGTCTGGCCATGCCACTGCAAGGCACGGGAAGGAGCGATGGCTGGACGTCGTTAAGAGTGACATGCGTGCCAACGGACTCACCACTAAAGATGCCGAAGGCCGAGCAAAGGGACTAAGAAGAGCAGGTAGGCGGACCCCGGGCCCCCGCGTGTAGCGCGGGAGCGCAACCGGGATTTAACGCCAAGATGATGATGATGATGATGATGATGATGATGATGATGATGATCTTCAATGTACAGACCATTTTACCACTCTATTCATTCATATTCGATAAATGTTCTATAAATACCATTTAATTATTCGTATGGCAAAAATACAATATACGAGAAACACATTCAACTACAAATTTAAATCAAGCGAAGTCAGCCATTTAATTGCTTCGTCACTAAGGGTGATCAGGTCCTCCGGTGGGCCAGGGTAACTTGTGTTTGGGCAATCCGATATATGTGCCACATTGACTGAATTGGGGAACCGCACAGACACTGGGGGATACACTCCATCCACAGCGGTGTTTGTAGGAGGCACAAAGGCCATAAAAACTGATAAAGTAAGTATTAGAAGAAGTTATATTTATTTTAATTTATACAGTGTAACGTCATAAAGGTAAATGTATATAACCTTTACAGTGTTTCAGCGTTCAATTTCCTCACCCGAGTGTTTACATCTGAACCACTATCCTATCTATTTATAACTTACACCCAGGTCGCTGACCGGGCGGTACGCGACAGTTTTCCCTCGCCCGGCATTATAATTATCGATGGAATATCATCTCTAAAGAAATTGGACCATAGAGATGACCTATCTGATATAGATGATATAGTATATCAGGAGGTCATGGTGTATATCAGATATACCATCTCTTTCTGTTTAATATTCTAAAAGTTGTTCTTCAAAACTCTAAATACGAACATTTAAAATTCGAATATAAGAAATTTGTTTTTTTTTGCCGTTTAGGAATTTTAACCAGTATTTTATCGATCTCTTTCTGTTTAAAATTCTAAGTTGTTCTTCAAAACTCTAAATCCAAACACTTAAAATTCAAATATATCGGAATTTGCTTTTTTTTGCGGTTTAGGAATTTCAACCAGTATTTTATCAAAAAGTAAATATTTCGAAAAATAAGTTCGCAGCTGTCTCCATTTTTCTACAGCCGTCAAATGAATTCGAATTTTTATGACAGCAACGAATTTTGATTGACTGTCACCACAAGTTGACATGACAATAACAATCAGTTAGAGGAGTTTTTAGTCAAATAAGGTTTAGTAGTGAGTGGTACTAATTGATAAATTAAAGCATAGTGGAATGATGATGCTCAAAAGCGAACTTTACATAGTAGCATCATCGTCAATCTTCCTAACGCCTTAAAGATAAGCTAAACATAAAGTTTTGACTCATGTTATTGGCCTTGACTTTGCCTAGATTTAATTGCTAAGCAAAGGTCTTTTTTCCCGCCATTTTCTGCCTAAGATTTTTGTTCAAGTAAAGATCACGCGAAAAGCGATTCTGTTGGAATGAAGGAAGTCACGACTTATTTCAGTAATAAACACTATCAAAGTTATCTCTAGGACTCGAGAGTTAAGACTTGTTATTTTTATCATTACTTAGACCTCATTCGTAAAATAGAATATCACGATTTGAAACTAAAAACCTGAAAGGCGGGACTGGAAAGGGTTATTTTTACGCAGTTGTTTACTTACATTTTTCCTGTTCATCTCCTTCATATTCTCCTGGTTTTTCCTGAACGTCTCCGCCATTTGTGAAGACACAATACTCCCCATATTTTTTGTTTTTATTGTTTTCACCACAGACACAACTTTTATTACCTATATCCAACGCCACACTGAGTGTAAAATGTAAATCGTTGACAATCGTCATATGGTTGTTACAAATCTTATTTGTAGAAAACAGAGGCGCTACTATCTTTGCATGAATGTCAGACGTATAGAGAATCGTATAGAAAAAATGTAGTACAAATTATTGCCGTGTTTCTTTATCATATCTGGCATTGGTTTTGGACTGGCCTTGGGAGTGCAATGTACATAAACATTACGTAATGAAAAAAAATTTTGTATCATTACCGTTAGAATGATAATAATATTTTTGTTGGGTGCGGCGAAATGGCGGCAAAGTTACTATTTTAGTACCTAACACTTGAAATAGTAGTTACTTAGGGGCCTCATTTTATGACTTTCATACATCATCGAAGCCCATAGCAGTCCACTGCAGGACTTAGGGCCTCTCCCACGAAAGGGGAGGTTATTGCCATAATCTTCACGCTTGGCAGGCGGGTTTGAGATCGCAGTGTTGTACATATAACGATGGAAAACGCTGCTGCCCATTTTTCAGTCTATGCCTCGAATGCTACTAAGGCGTGTTAACCAACTGAAACACTCAGTGTCGTCAAACATATACTATTTTTCTATTAAAATTATCTGTAGTTCAAACCGAGAAATGCACTTAGTTGGGGTAGAGGTCCGGACCTCACTCCGCGGGACCCGCGGAAGATCAGCGCCGCGGCCTTAGCCACGGCTTATGCTGAGTGTGGTCCTTTCATCGACAGGGAGGGCCACAGCTCGGCAATCCCAAATTGTTTAGTTGTAATAATTATGTAGTTTAATTTTTCATTTCATTTTGTATGATTGTGTGTGTGTGTGTGTGTGTGTTGAAATATGTAATTTTTGTTTAAATGTTGTGTTGTGGCGCCCTGTTGATAATAAATGATTTATTTATTATATTTATCTACACTCATAGCGTAATGTTCCAATTACATATTCGAAAACAGTTGCTTAAGGATACACTTTTTTCACGCCAGTCAATAATTTTTTTAGAAAATACTTTTCGATACAGCATTTCCCATACTATTTTCATTACAGCTGTATCGAAATAGCAGTTTATGCAACTGCATATAATTAGGTATTATATGACAGTTGCATAAACTACTATTATTTATTTTAACAAAAGTGATATGCCCATTATGTATTTGCAATTGCTGTAGATGAAGCTATCAAAGTAGGTAAATACTGCATGGAGCAGAAGTTTGTGGTACTGTTATGAAAGCCGTTAGCCGTGTGGTGTCCGACTGAGTAGAATAGCACCAACCCCTTACACTCGTGGGTGTCGTACAAGGCGACTAATGTTTTTGAGGCAAAAGATCAAGAGTCTCCGTAGGCTGGAAAATGGGTAGCAACGTTTTCCATAGTTAAATTTATAACACTGCGATCTCCAACCCCTCAAGCGTGGAGATTATAGCACCAACCTCTCCTTTCGTGGGATAGGCCCTAAGTCCTGCAGTGGACTGTTATGGGCTGTGATTATGATGATAATGACAATTTTTATTGTCTTACGCTTTATCTATTTTCATGCTGAAATTTTTTGCACAAAAACCGTGATGTTCAAATCGTGCTATGACATGCCTAATCATCTACACTCGACAAAAATAATATTAGGTAGCGTGAGTGCTGTAAAACACGAGTTTATCGATATTGAACTAATAATAATAATAATTTATTCAAGAAAAACTTAAGTCTAAAATAACTGATAGCAACAGGACAGGTAGATAAAGGATTCAATAGAAATCAATATTGTATTGTATTGTATACTTCGTTCGCGTACACCTACTTTGCCCATACCTATTATTTTAGGCTTACCTATTTTTTACGTAATACTTCAGGCTTTGTTTTAAGTTAAGATCATTATTTTGTTAATTTTAAAGACTATTAGGTACTATTGTACAAGACTATTGCCTTTAAGTGTTAAAATGTGTTAAAAGTGTTAAAGACAAGTGTAAAATGGCAGGTATTTGTCTGTTTTAGTATTAGCTTATTTATAATAGATACTATCATCTAGAATATTGTACGTCCGAAATGGACAACACTGTACTTAATAAGAAATTATTGTCAGTGTCCTACAATAAACGATTTATTCTATTCTATAGAGATCTATTCTTTTCTATTCTATACCCTTTTTATCGTGCTCATAAACCTTCCTCTTGAATCACTCTATCTATTGTTGAAAACCGCATTTATTTCCTTACCTTTCTATTTCTATTTAAAGTCTGGTACGTAGTTTAAAAGATCTAAGATACATAGGGACAGACGGAGGGAAGCGGCTTCGTTTTATACTAGATGATGTCACATGTAATAAATATGTGACGTCATTGCGATAAAGATGGCGACGTTAAAAAAAAAAGAGTCAGGCGGTCAGGGCCCTGGGGTCGTACTACCTATCTCCAGAGACAGAGTACAACCCCCGGAAGATGCGGATGTCCATGGGCGGCGGTGATCACTTACCTTCAGGTGACCTGATTAGTCAATTACATCTCAGGTCCCAGAACCATATGCTTGTGATAGCAAACAACTTTAATTAAGGCACCTACTTTAAAATCGCGAATGAAACCAGCTATTTCATTCAAAATTGAAAACGAATTCTGCTAAATGGATGGACCAGCTGATTTTTTTCGCAATTTCAGAGTTGGTACCATAGTAAAAACTCAGACTAAAAGTAGTTTGTTATTGCGAGCACATGTATGCGGATTCCCATTATGGCTCTCAAATCAAATAAGAAATAAAGATGGCGCGCAGTCAACAGTGACATTAGGCTTTTCTAAACGTGTGTGCCATGGCGTAGTTTGGTTGTCAATAGACCCAATACCACAAGTGTGCTCTCGCGCGCAATAAGCGAGCAAAGGCGCGACATAGATATCTCTTTCATCTTAGTTTTGAGAGAAGGAAACAAACGCTCTCTCGCGGCACGAGTTGTGTCGCGGGCACGCTTGTTTTAACCGTGCAGGCCTAGTTTGGTTGTGACCGTGTACGTACACACAGCATGGCGTAGTTCTGTCTTCATTGCTCTTATTTAGTCTGAGCCCTTGGTATCATGAATTTGTAGTCATATCAGCCGAAAGACGCCCACAGCTGGGCATAGGCCTCCCCCAGAGATCTCCACAAAGGCCGGTCCTGTGCCTTCCGCATCCAGCTGGTACCGGCGATCTTTACCAGGTCAGGTAGTCACCCTGTTTTATTATTATATTAGCCTGAATCATCCCACCGCTGGGCAAAAAGCCTGTATTACATATTTAAAAAAATACCTACAGAAGAACACCACATGACCGACATTATCAGAACCGTTAAAAGAAACGAAAGGTTATAATAATATGCACTATTTATTTCAATTAAAACACAGGAATTTATACAATAAATTATGTAACTGGGAGCTATACAATATTCAGTTGCCACGGCAACGCAAGATGGCGGCCAACATCCGAGTTAAAAATAAATAAAATAATACTGGCCAAGACCGACATGCTAAAAGATAAGCCTCCTTCTGACGCAGTCAGTTCAAAATTCAAACAAATAGGAATGTAAGTGTAGGTTATTATTACCTACGTACAGAAGCAGTAATTGATATAAACCAAAAAATTATAAAAAAAAAATACAAATGGATGCATTTTGTTTTTATAAAAATTGTGCTAAGGAATGTTTTTAATATAATACAGCGACCCTATAATGGCAAAACGTATATAGTGGCAAAAACTCGAACAAATATTTTTCAAAACCATATAGGGCGTTACAATAAATAGGCAATCTACCTATCCAACAATATTTTAATGAGATAAGGTACTTAGAAAGATTCCTGAGAAAAAATATGAGATTCCTGAAATAAACATTTGAATAATTCGTCTTCGTTACACATTTTAAAACTAACATTGTACTTATACATCAAAATTGCGTTGTTCATTCCATCATGTTTTCCATTTATTTTAAACGACATCAAGCCATTGCTTAAAAATATATTAAAAAATTTATCAGACCCATTGTCAAAAAAAAAAACAACATAATACTAAAGTTTTGTGACAACACAAAATGTTTTCCGAAAAGCACACACTTTAAACTTAGGAACTTAAGTTTTGCTTAAAATAATAATAATAATAATTATAATAAACTTCTCATGTCAAAACGTAACGTAAATAAAATACCAAACAGGTAAAGTCCAAACACCAACCGCAGAGAGCCATAGAAATAAAAATAATTTTATATTAGACCACCCAGGCATTTGACCGCCATTTCAGCTGGTGGTAAGTGACGATGCGGCCGAAGATGGAGCATGCCTGTCTTAGGAACAGCCTATTCACTCTAGTTCCCAGATGATATCATTCCTAGAACGAACCGTTCTCAAATGATCCCTTTCCTAGAACGAACCTTTCCCAAATGATAACATTCCTAGAACGAACCTTTCCCAAATGGTCCCATTGCTAAAACGAGCTTAGGAGTTGGGTCATTTGCCACTGAACCTTTGTAAACAACATCCTAAATACCTAGTAAGTATGTATGTATCTTTAAGTAGTGGATCTTCCAGCTATCCGCACGAGCCGCTTTAGTTCAACCTTTATAATGCGTACGGCCAAGGAATGGAACGCAATACCCGCGAGTGTGTTCCCTGATCATTATAATCTAGACGCTTTTAAGGCCAGAGTGAATAGGCTGTTCCTAGACAGGCATGCTCCATTTTCGGCCGCATCTTCACTTACCACCAGGTGAGTTGGCGGTCGAATGCATGGCTAGTCCAATTATAACAGAAAGTCTAACACGAAATTATAAAAAGCCTCTTTTATTCCAGAAAAATATAAACAAATGCGACAGACATTGGAATGGCTCGCTCCCCTACTATCTCTTTCCACCACAAAAAGCTGTAAATAATGTAAGTGCTTATGTAAAAAGTTTTGGACACATATGTGACAGTTTGTGTGAAAATTCTACTTTGAAGCGTTAGTAGACGTTTAGGAGACCCATAAAACGTTCTGCTCGTGCGCAATCTGGCACAAAAAAATGATTTTCATTGACCCAACCTTTGGCTTTTTGTAGCGATGGTACTTACATATCGTACTTCATCATCACCATCACAGCCCGTAACAGTCCACTGCAGGACTTAGGGCCTCTCCCACGAAAGGGGAGGTTATTGCCATAATCTCCACGCTTGGCAGGCGGGTTGGAGATCGCAGTGTTTAAATATAATAATGGAAAATGCTGCTGCCCATTTTCCAGACTACGGAGACTCTTGATCTTTTGCCTTCGAAACATTAGTCGCCTCGTACGACAGCCGCGAGTGTAAGGGGTTGGTGCTGTTCTACTCTGCCGGACACCATACGGCCAATTGTACTTACAGAGCGTTATATACGGTTGAACAGTTCTTTTTGGCGTGTAAGGGACGTAAATAATTTTTTCTCTCGGTAAATGTACCTGATTAAATGACAATTTGTAATGCTATTGAATTAATTTTGACATATTTTGTAATTGGATTTTCATTATTTTGACATTGTTGATTAATTGTGGATATTGTTAATAATTTATGGTTAAATTTAATTATTTATTTCTTTTAACTTTTAATCGATTTTTTAATATTAATTGACATTATGTTTTTTATTGACATTTGAATTATTATTGACACTATCTACTGTTAACATTTTAAATTATTAATAACATTGAATAGGTGAAAGTCAAATTTTATAATGCTTAAAATGAATAATTTAAAATATTTGTAAATGATTATTTATTTTGATTAATGACATTATTTAAATCGTAAATTTGTTAATATTTCTAAAATTTGTATGTCGATGGCAGGTCGCAGAGGCTCCATTCTACTTAAACTGTACCTAACAACTGTATAACCTGTGTACCACAAATGATTAAATACCCTCTTTTGTGGAATCTAGAAGTAATAAAAACCGGCCTTCCTCACATTCTCTTCGCAGTTTCACTTTTCAGCCACATTAAACTCACTTTTCTTATTGGTGACAATAATGTACTCACACTAATGTAATTACACTCGTGGGTGTCATACGAGGCGACTCACGTTTTCGAGGCAAGAGATCTACAGTCTCCGTAGGCTGGGAAATGGGCAGCAGCGTTTTCCATTGTTATATTTATAACACTGCGATCTCCAACCCGCCTGCCAAGCGTGGAGTGGCAATAAGCTCCTCTTTCGTGGGAGAGGCCCTAAGCTCTGCAGTGGATGGGCTGTGATGATGATGAGGAATGTACCATCGCTACAAAGTGGATTTTTTCTTGTACTCGATGACGTGGCATAACCTACGGGGCCCTCAGTCTAATAAAAAAAAATCATCTTGGCGTTAATGTCCCGGTTGTGCTCTCGAGAACGAGGGCCCGGGGTCCGCCTTGACCATGATGCAGGATTTGGCAGGTCAGGTAATTACAGTGGAGCGACTGCCATCTGACCTCCATGACCCTGCTACCAGGGGAACCTGACCAGATTGGATCATGGTTACACATCCAGTCGCCTGAATGTGCAGGTTTCATCACGATGTTTTCCATCACCGTAAAAGCATCGGTTAGTATTCAACTAATTTACATAACTCAGAAAACAGTCATTGGTACATGGCCGGAGCGGGATTCGAACCCGGGACCTCTGGCTTACGAGTCGGATCTGTAACCGGTCGGCCACCGGCGCTCCTCACAGTCTAATAGATCATTATTATTTCTTGAGATTATTCGTAAGGCCTCGCCTAGCAGAATTTCCACTGTAGCCACTGTTCAACACACTTTATTCTATGCAACACATGACAACATTCTCAGTACAATAATATTATAAATCTGGGCCCTATTTTTCGCAACCACGCGAGCACTCGCCTTCTAAAGCTTGTCTTTTCTATCTCCAGCAACTTACCACGAGTGTGAAAGAGATAGGTAGCGCACTCGAGCGCTCTAGTTGCGAGCGGTTTCAAAAACAGGGCCCCTGGGGCTCTGCTTTTGAACCGCTAGCTTCGAGTCGAACGATTTTCAATTACGATTTTCAGTTCAAAAATTTAATGTTTTTTATCTACACTCATAGCGTAATGTTCCAATTACATATTTGAAAAGAGTTGTTTAAGGATACACTTTTTTCACGCCAGTCTATAAGAGTTTAAAAAATTACTTTTCGATACAGCATTTCCCATACTATGTATTTTCATTACAGCTGTACCGAAAAATAACTTTTTAATCATTATGCAACACTTTTCTTTTTTAAATTTTTGTCGGGCGCCGGGACACGGCTAAATGTAGGCTGAATACCTAAATGTCTTCAACAAATCCAAAATTCCTGTTTATATTTGTGATCAGTTCATAGTCTGTGGTCGTGATTGTGTACATTTGGAATTATTTTCCCGCTAAACAGAATATTCTTTCTAATTGTTGTAATTTATGTTTGTGAATGTCTTTTCTTGTTTGAAGCAAATAAATAGTTAAAAGTGAAAGTAGTGAAGTGAATTTGCCGCCGCTTGATATCCTCGACGCGTAGATACAACAGAACTGACTCGCAGTTACTTCCAGCAAAATTTAAAAAAATTATAGATACGAAATTTTAACATGAAAATATGAGTATAGATAAAGTAGTGTATGCAACTGCATATAATTAGGTATTAAAACACTCGTGTCAAACAATTATCATACTCGGTTACGCCTCGTATGATAAACAGACACTCATGTTTTAATACCCCCTTTTATATGACAGTTGCATAAACTACTATTAAATCACATTGGCAACACCGAAAGAGTACGGTTCAAAAATAGGGAAAATCACCATCAGGCATCTAAATATCGAATTATTCATGCTGAAAAAGTTGAAAATCGCTCGGTTCGATTGAAAAATAGGGCCCCTGGTCAGGAATATACATCGAAATAATTACGTAGTACATATTTCGATGGGAATGTAATATGAGGCCCGTCCAGAGGGAGCCACTGTCCTTGTTATTTCCTGTTGCCAATGTAAAAAGCTTATCTTATATTACACTTATGCGCTTATTACACCTACCTAAATTCAGTCGATTAAATTCATAAGCAAAAATTGAATTTAGACGACTAATCTAGCCTAGTGTAAGCCTTTTAGAAATTAGTTCAAAAAAATTTCGCAAAATGGCGGACCTCATACATTCCCCTTCAGGCTTCACATAGAAATATTTTTTTTTACAATAGACACAAGCAAAGATATGCTCTTTTTTATTATTTAATAATTAATATTAATAAATAACGGTTCGTATTTATTTAATCTTTTTTGCCCCCATTTTTTAAGTCATGGCCTAATTTTCATCAGATCTAAAACACTTTATACACGCGCCAGTAACAGAAAAAAAAAAAAAAAAAAAAAAACGCGTCATTAAGTCACTGTTGTTTTTTTATAAGTATTTCATTTTTTATTAATATCTGTCAGCTACCCTCCTTTTTAAAGAACTGTCAGTTTACAGTGTCTCATTGTGGTGAGAAAAATAAATAGATATTGTATAAGCAAATCACCAATATGACACCACAAAATTCCATGACCTCAAAATTAGATCACGAGACCCATTCCCTAAAATCAAAACCCCTATCTACACTCTTAATGACCCCACAACGAAGTCATGCCCCAAAACCCCATGCCTTCATAGCTCCGACCCCATGCCCTCAAAGTGGGGTCAAACTTGCCCCCAAATTGGGGTCAAACTTGTCCCCAAAGAGGGATTAAACTTGTCCCCAAAGGGGGGTCAAACTTGCCCCCAAAGAGGGGTCAAAATTGCCCCCAAATAGGGGTCAAACTTGCCTCCAAAATGGGATCAAACTTATCCCCAAAGTAGGGTCTAACTTGTCCTTAACTAGGGGTCAAACTCGCCCCCAACCCAAGTCCCTACTCTCATTCCAACACCCATCTCTACACCTGAAATTTCACCCCGGCATGCCTCCATGGTGGGGTCAAATACGCCCCTAAAGGCCCCCGTTGGACCTAAAATGGCGCAGCTTCGTCCAACGTGTGTAGCCAGTTGAAGATCATCATGTTGCGTTCATATTTGGACAGGGGGCGCCCCCGTTCGCGCTCCAAATCCGCCGCGGTCAGGGCTAAATGTGCGGCCTCTGTGGACAAATACATAATAAATAAGAACTGGTGACCTGCCAAATCCTGGATCATGGTCAAGGCGGACCCCGGGCCCTAGCGCGCAATCCCTTTAGAAAAAACTAAGGTATACGACTCGTAAGCGAGAGGTACCGGGCTCGAATCCCGCTGCGGCCATGACGGTAACGCTGTTGACAACAATTCTCCGATTTCAATGATTGAATTTGTTACCTTTGCGATTACGGTATGACCGATTTAATAGTATCATTTTATTGCAATGGAACAGCAAAAATAACAAATTCAATCATTGAAATCAAAGAATTGTTGGCAACAGCGTTAACATAATTAGCCTACTGGTATTCTCCCATACATAAATACATACATACATAAAGCTCTCGCCTGTGTCCCACAGGTGGGGTAGGCAGAGACTATGGACCGCCACTTCGCTCTGTCCTGACACAACTCCCTAGCCACGCGTATATTCACAACTCTTTTCATACATCCCATTTTATTCTTACCACTTCGGACCCCAGCTTCTTTTGAGAACATTACTGATCTGATCAGATCTTAGAGCGTCGGTGGCCGAGCGGTTACAGTATCCGACTCGTAAGCCAGAGGTCCCGGGTTCGAATCCCGCTCCGGCCATGTATCAATGACTGTTTTCTGAGTTATGTACATTAGTTGAATACTAACCGATGCTCTTACGGTAAGGGAAAACATCGTGATGAAACCTGCACATTCAGGCGACTGGATGTGTAACCATGATCCAATCTGGTCAGGTTCCCCTGGTAGCAGGGTCATGGAGGTCAGATGGCAGTCGCTCCACTGCAATTACCTGACCTGCCAAATCCTGGATCATGATCAAAGCGGACCCCGTAACAACCCCACGAACGCCAAGATCAGATTTTTAATAATTTTGGGTCTTCGTATTACTGGAGACATTGGTCTAGAAAGACGTTTTAAGTGGACTATTTGTGATGTGTAATGGATCATGTGAAGTGAACCATTTGCGAAATGGACTCTTTGTGAAATTGAACTTTTTCGAAATGGACTATTTGCCTGGGGCCTGCCTGATGGTAAGCAGTCACCGCAGCCTATGGCCGTATGCAAAATCCTTTCACCCCTTTCTTGAAGAACTCCATGTTGTACTCTTTTCGGTTTTCCTAACTATATATAACACCTGTTGGACAAAGAAGCTTACCAGGGTGTACGAATTTGTCGTGGGGGGTCTTCCTGGTGGGCACCGCCAGCGAGGTGGGCCCCGGGCCAACCGCCGCCGCCACCGCGGATGCTGCAGCCGCCTGGGGACCAGATACACAGAGTAATAAATAATCATTTTGGTGTTTTTTACATCTAAAATTGAAATGTGTTTCACAAGATTTAATAAGACTTTTATTAAGCTATTGCATAGCTTTTACCGCGGGCTTTGAGCTCGGCGACCGAATCAAGAAATTCCGTAACGAAAAAAACCTAACACCCCCCACTCCGACCGGCACAGCGGTGCGGCGTTGAAAGCCGTGCATCGTCTAACGTCGTTTCAGTTCGGAAGACTTCGGCACGGTGTTTGTGTGCGTGCGACTAGACGCATGCGTGTAGACTAGCTGCTAACTGCTCATAACTGATTCTATCTCTTTCAGACACAATGCTAGGTGAGACAGCGTGCTTTTTGGCCGCGTCCACGAGTGAGTTCGAGCCCGCGACTAGTTGAACCTTAACGTGTATATGGTTAATATCAAAGAAAAAACTTGAATTAATATCAAAGAAAAAAAAAATGCATTAATAATAATTATTACTATTTTCTTTTACAGTACTGGTTACCTAATGACACCACGGGCCAAGGCCAAGTGAATGTCATGACATGGTGCGGTTAAGAATTACTGTTAGATTCATGGGGTTGGGGGATATTCTGCAAGAAAACAATCCTGCATGTATTTTAAATGGTAGCTTTCTGAAGTAGTGAGTATGTTATCATCATCATCACAGCCCGTAACAGTCCTCTGCAGGACTTAGGGCCTCTCCCACGAAAGGAGAGGCTATTGCCATAATCTCCACGCTTGGCAGGCGGGTTGGAGATCGCAGTGCTATTAATATAATAATGGAAAATGCTGCTGCCCATTTTCCAGACTACGGAGACCCCTTTCGTGGGAGAGGCCCTAAGTCCTGCAGTGGACTGTTACGGGCTGTGATGATGATGAAAGATAAAATTAAGATAAATTATGATTAAAATTATGATAAAGTAAGCGAGGTATCAGGTTCGAATCACGGAGGTGTGATGGCAGTCACTCCACTGTAATTATCTGATCTGCCAAGTCCTGAGTCACAGTCAGGGCGGACCCTGGGCCCTAGTACGCGAGAGCACGACCAAATCAATCGAATCAAAATTTCATTATTGGGTTGTACATTGAATATCTCTTTCAATCATCAAAGAGGAGGGAGTAGGAAGGACCGGGACATTATAAATAAATAAATAGTCGTGGACAAATTCACACAGCGCCATCTAGCCCCAAACTAAGCAAAGCTTGTGCTATGGGTGCTAGATAACTGATATACTACATACATACTTTTAAATACATACTTATTATACATAGAACACCCAGACCTGTTACAGAAATTAAAATTCATCATTTCAATTTCTGCCCGGTCGGGAATCGAACCCGGGACCGAACGCGTGGCAGACCGGCATGTTGACCACTGAACCACTCAGGTCGTCAAAGTTATTTTTATATGTTATCATCTCACCTCCAACTTATCCAAATTGAACTCCGACTGCGACATCCTCTCGAGTGCTCTGTAGGTGGTCAGCAATCGCTTCTTGATGTAAGTCTGCCGCAGCTTGCGGTTGTCGGCGGGAGCGCGCCCCCCCGCAGCCCCCGCCCCGGCCCCCCGCTGGGGGGACGGCAGCTGGGAGCCCCCCACTGAAGAAAAAAAATATATAACTATTTATTTATTTATAGGATAAAAATAATCATCTTGGCGTTAACGTCCCGGTTGTGCTCTCGAGAACGAGGGCCCGGGGTCCGCCTTGACCATGATAGGATTTGGCGATCAGGTAATTACAGTGGAGCGACTACCAACAGACCTCCGTGACTTAGCTACCAGGGGAACCTGACCAGATTGGATTATGGTTACAAATTCAGTTGCCTGAATTTGCACAAACAAACATAACATAATCCAATATAACTTTGTTAATATAATGATATATGTAAGAGTTTGAGGGCGGCTCAGGCCAAGTGGTGGATTTGCCTGTCCGTCAGGGATGGGGTCGCCGCAAAGCACCAGTTAAACGATGGCTCATTTTAAACCAATGTTATATTTTTACTTTAGTACAAAGAAGATAACAAACATTAACAATTATCACTTAGGCAAATGCTTAATTAAACGATTAACAGAAATCACTAATTTAACTTATACGCGTCCGGACCACTCGCTTATAAAGGGTTGTATCCCCACCTTACAACAACGTAAACAAGTGCAGGTGTGCGCAGGTGTTTGCTGCACGTGTTGTCTTTCAAAATAAGTAGGATTTTAATAAAAATATCTTGCTCTTCAAAGATTCAAAAGATTCAAAATATTTATTTGTAAAAGATAGGTATTACAGATGTTATCATTATCTTCAATAGTTTCTCTATCCTTTGCCCGCATGCTGAGGCGTACAAATCTTTAAATATAATTGTTTCATTTTGCATTTGGTAAATATTAAAATCTTTCATAAATAATAATTTCAACAAATTTAAATTTCAAATATAAGTTATACAATAATCAATAAATAAAACCATGTCATGCAAAAATGTCAATTATTACTTACAATTTTCATTAAATAATAATTAAACAATGTCATACAATTTAAATGTCATTAAAGAATTCCGTCAATTCATAATATGCCTTATCTACTAAGTAAGAATATAATTTATTTTTAAATGTCATAAAATCTGTACAAAGGCGCAAGTTAATTGGTAATTTATTATAAATCTTTGGGGCTAGTATGTAGAAACTTTTCTGATAAAGAGTAGTTCTCTATAATTATTACTGATGCGCTATCATATAGGAGGATGGGAGCCTGGAGATCCGTAACACAGGTTTTGTAACCTAGCACGGACCAGTTCTCAAAAAGGATTTTGATCCTTTTTATATTTAACTTTTTATTTTTCTAACACTTTTAATGGAAAAATACTTAAAACTAACAGAATAAGTACATAATAAGAAAGCAGGGCAATAGCCTAATAACATATATGTCAATGTATGTGTATGTGTCCAGTACTCACCAGCCACCCAAGTGCTGCAAGACCTGGATGCGGCGTTGAGAGTCAGAGCCTCCAGCGCCGCGCAGAGACCCACCTCGGAAGTCGCACTACAGACAAGACATCATACACGTTTTATACATTTTTGGTACAGTACCTGTGTCAGTGTATGTATCAGTGTGTGTCAGTGCCTGTATCAGTGTAAGTTAGTACCTTTGTCAGTGTATGTATCAGTGTGTGTCAGTACCTGTGTCAGTGCCTGTATCAGTGTGTGTCAGTACCTGTGTCAGTGCCTGTATCAGTGTGTGTCAGTGTTTGTATCAGTGTGTGTCAGTACCCGTGTCAGTGCCTGTATCAGTGTGTGTCAGTACCTGTGTCAGTGCCTGTATCAGTGTGTGTCAGTACCTGTGTCAGTGTTTGTATCAGTGTGTGTCAGTACCTGTGTCAGTGCCTGTATCAGTGTGTGTCAGTGTTTGTATCAGTGTGTGTCAGTACCCGTGTCAGTGCCTGTATCAGTGTGTGTCAGTACCTGTGTCAGTGCCTGTATCAGTGTGTGTCAGTACCTGTGTCAGTGTTTGTATCAGTGTGTGTCAGTACCTGTGTCAGTGCCTGTATCAGTGTGTGTCAGTACCTGTGTCAGTGTTTGTATCAGTGTGTGTCAGTACCTGTGTCAGTGCCTGTATCAGTGTGTGTCAGTGTTTGTATCAGTGTGTGTCAGTACCCGTGTCAGTGCCTGTATCAGTGTGTGTCAGTACCTGTGTCAGTGCCTGTATCAGTGTGTGTCAGTACCTGTGTCAGTGTTTGTATCAGTGTGTGTCAGTACCTGCGTCAGTTAATGAGTTAATGTATCAGCGCCTGTATCAGTATCTGTGTGTGTCTGTATCAACGCCTGTGTCTGTATCAATACCCATGTCAGTATGTGTGTCTGTATCAGTATCTGTGTGTGTCTGCCTCTGCAGGCCCCCCATACTCACTTTCTCTTCGGCGGCGACACCTTCGGCACTCAGCGCCCTGCGCACGCCCAGCAGTGCCCCGCAGAGCGCTGCGGGCGCCGCTAGCAACTCGCGAAAGTGTCTATGGCATTGTCAGTGTCTGGGTCAGTTTCTGGATCGGTGTCTGTATCAGTGTCTGTATCAGTATCTGTATAAGAGTCTGTGTCTGTATCAGTACCTATGTCAGCGTCTATATCAGTGTCTGTATTAGCGCCCGTATCAGTGCCTGTCTGTATCAGTGCCTGTGTCTGTATCAGTGTCTATGTCAGTGTCAGTGCCTGTATGAGAGTCTGTGTTTGGGTCAGTTTCTGTAACAGTGCTTCACTGTCAGTGTCTAATCACCGCCTGTGTCAGTGTCTGTATCAGCGCCCGTATCAGTGCATGCATCAGTGTCTGGGTCTGTATCAGTATATGTGTGTGTCTGCCCCTGTCTGCCCCCCCATACTCACTTCCTTGGCGGCGGCGGGGCGGCGGCCGCGGCGACGTCGCCGGCACTCAACGCCCTGCGCACCCCCAGCTGGGCGCAGAGCGCTGCGGACGCGGCTAGCAGCTCGCGACAGGGGTCCGCCTCCGAAGAGGGGGCGGGGCCCGCTTCGGGGGCTAGGGGGAGCGCTGATGAGGGGCGTCTGGGGGGGGAAGGTTGGAGGTGGTTTTAGACCATCAGCTATCACAAGTGCGTCCGCGACACAGCTCGCGCCGCGAGCGTTTCTTTCCTTCTCTCAATATTAAAATGAAAGAGATAGCAATATCCATGTCGCGCCTTTTCTCTTTCATCGCGCGCGAGAGCAACTTGTGCTAGTCGTGTAGTACAGCCTTTAGCATGGCGGGTCTGTCTTATCACGCGTCTGAGAGCGACATAACTCTTACGATTTGCAAGACATTAAAGTTTCATCACGCTTGGCGAACCCCGCCATGCTTCGAAGGCTCAAGTCATCTTGGCGTTAATGTCCCGGTTGTGCTCTAGCGCACGAGGGCCCGGGGTCCGCCTTGACCGTGATAGCGAGAGGTACCGGGTTCGAACTCCAAAGCCGCGATGTACCAATTAATCTTTTCTGAGTTACGTACATTAGTTGAACACTAACCGATGATCTTACGGTGAGGGAAAACATCGTTATGAAACCTGCACATTCAGGCGGCCATGATCCAATCTGGTCAAGTTCCCCTGTTAACAGGGTCACGGTGGTCAGATGGTAGTCGCTCAACTGTAAGTACCAGATCGCCAAATTCTGGATCATGGTCAAGGCGGGACATTAACGCCAAGATGACCAATAATAATTGGGTAAAACAAATTTATTTATAGAACATGACAAGGGTTCAATTAACATGTCTAACGTAGCCAGGGGTCGAGTTGACTGTTCTGACTTATTTTTATATTTATTCAGCTAATTTTTTAAATTAGTTTAGGGCGACTTCGTTCACGTGGTGCCTCTACCACATCACAGCCTATAACAGTCCACTGCAGGACTTAGGGCCTCTCCCACGAAAGGGGAGGTTATTGCCATAATCTCCACGCTGGGCAGGCGGGTTGGTGATCGCAGTGTTGTAAATATAACAATGGAAAACGCTGCTGCCCATGTTCCAGTCTAAGGAGACTCTAGATCTTTTGCCTCGAAAACATTAGTCGCCTTGTCCGACACCCGCGAGTGTAAGGGGTTGGTGCTATTCTACTCAGCCGGACACCACACGGCAACCAGTCCCTCTCTACCCTTACCTAGTCTTCTTTCTATAATACAAACGTTGTCCTGACAATTACAAATCCAACAAATAAAGAATTATCGCTAGTTAACATGTTGCGAGCTGGCATGCGAGTCGGTCTACCGAGAAACTTTGTCTTTTATTCTACGCAGTGACAGACGGGCAGATAGCCCAGCGGTAACTGTCGAATATAACATCTACGATTCAAGCATTTAGGTTGCAGGCAACAATAATGCAGGTGCGTTGTCGAGAGCAACTTGTCCTAGACGTACTGCTCTGCTCGCCTGACAATAAACTCAAACTCAATCGTCGTCCTAGCGCTCATCCCGGCCTCTGCCAGGGTCCGCTTTCCTACTCTATCTTCTCCACTTCGCCCGGTCTTCGGCATCCTCTCGTCGGAAGCCGTAGTGAACTCAAACACAATATTATTTCTTTATTGATTAGGATATGAACGGCCAGTTTTCCGTACGTAATCTATTGTTAATCATCAATAAAAATTTGCCATCCTTACCTACGGTGAGTTGTAGACAGAGACGGAAAGAGTTCTAATCGATGATTCACATTGACAAGCGTTTCAGAAACTGGACGTTGTTCGCGTATAATTTCAGAACGACAGCAGCTATTGAATTTCTTTTTTTGTTGGGTTTGTAATTTTCAGGACAAGGTTTGTATTATATAGAAGAAACAAAAAGGTGTAGGGTAGGGGTAAGACGCCACGCGAACGAAGTCGCATCGGGTCCACTAGTAATGAACTACCTGGAGAGGTTTTCACTGGAGAGTACAACATGGAGTTCTTCAAGAGAGGGGTGAAAAGGTTCTTACGGGGTCGGCAACGCGTGGGTGATGCCCCTGGTATTGCTAACGTCCATAGGCTGCGGTAACTGCTTACCATCAGGGAGGCCGTAAGCTTGTTTGCCACCTTTGAGGTATAAAAAATAACGCAACACTTCCGTTCTAACACTTACTTGAGCAGTCTGCTATCAGGGTTGGGACTGGCCACCCTCAGGTTTGGATCAGGTCCCTGGCCCGCCTGGAAACCAAAAGCACTACATTAGTTAGGACTCATCATTATCATCACGATGAAAAAAGAGGGATGTGAGGGTTGTGTGTGATTTTGACGAGTGTATTTGTGTGTCAGCCTGTGGAATCGAACCTCCCGTATAGCTGCACTGATTTGGATGCGGTTTTCTCTATTCGAAAGCCGTTTTCATGGAATTCTTAGCTTCTTAGCTCTGTTTCTTTTAAATGGGAAAATATCTAAGTATATGAAAACTTGGCCGGGAGCTATCCGACTTTTTCTGTCGGCTATGTTGCCTCCCCACAATCTCATATCTTAAAGACTCAATACAAGCAGACCCTGACCTTGCTGGCGAGCAGCCGAAGCACCCTCGCGTCGGAGGCGGCCGAGGACACGCTGAACAACGACAGGTCGGTGGTGATCGACTAATGGGAGGGCGAGCGCTTACTTATCCACTCTTCGAAGTCTACACGTTTTAAAGTGTAAAGTTCATCAGCTGATAGCTCCTAAGTTCAATGACCTCTCGGCCAGCCGACAGGTCATTGATACTGTCGCACGTTTTAGAGTGTAAAGTTCATCAGCTGATAGATTCCAAGTGTAAATGACCTCTCGGCCAGCCGGCAGGTCATTGGCACTGACGTATTATAAGACTTAAACCCCCGATGAAAATAAATGGGTAGTATAAGATTTACATGTGTGTCTATGTATCTGTGTGTCTGTCTGTGGTCAGACTCTGACCTTGCTGGCGAACAGCCGAAGCACCCTCGCATCTGAAGCCGCAGACGACACGCTGTACAGCAACAGGTCGGTGGTGACCGACTCGGAGGGAAGGCGCTTACTAATCCACACTTCGAGTCATTTTAGATAGTAAAGTTCATCAGCTGATAGCTCCCAAGGGTCAATGGCCTCTCGGCCAGCAGGCAGGTCATTGACATTGACGCATTTTCAGATTATTTTTTAGCCCCCGACGAAAAAAGAAGGGGATCATAAGTTTAACGTGTGTATATATGTATATGTGTGTCTGTCTGTATGTCGTAGCTGTATGTATGGTTGGAAGGATTTGGATGCGGTTTCTCGACGCAAATGGCCGCTCCATTTAATATTCTGATACTGAGCACTGCTGTAGCATTTTTGGTATTTGAGTTGGCAGGGAAAGTGTTAACATGTGTAGACTGACCTTGCTGGCGAGCATCCGAAGCACCCTCGCGTCGGAGGCAGCCGAGGACACGCTGAACAGCGACAGGTCGGTGGTGACCGACTCGTGGGAGGGCGAGAGCTTACTAATAGCTCTTCGAAGTCTACACGTTTTTAAGTGTAAAGTTCATCAGCTGATAGCTCTCAAGTGTCAATGACCTTTGGGCCAGCCGGCAGGTCATTGACACTGACGCATTATAAGACTTCTTTTTAAACACCCGATGAAAATAAATGGGTAGTATAAGATTGACGTGTGTGTCTATGTATCTGTGTGTCTGTCTGTGGTCAGACTCTGACCTTGCTGGCTAGCAGCCGCAGCACCCTCGCATCTGAAGCCGCAGACGACACGCTGAACAGCGACAGGTCGGTAGTGACCGACTCGTGGGAGGGCGAGCGCGCCACCGCCGCGCCGCCGCGCCATTCCGCGCCCAGCGGCTCCACTGGGGGTTGGGGGGGGAGAAATTTATTATTAATATTATTACATAAGCCTGTACGAGTAGACACGAGGTCACAGCGGTCGAGTAGCCGTGTGGTGTCCGGCAGAGTAGTACAGCACCAACCCCTTACACTCGTGGGTGTGGTACAAGGCGACTAATGTTTTTGAGGCGAAAGATCTAGTCTCTATAGGCTGGAAAATGGGCAGCAGCGTTTTCCATTGGTATATTTATAAAACTGCGATCTCCATCCCGCCTGCCGAGATTATGACAATAACCTCCCTTTTCATCTGAGAGGCCCTAAGTCCTGCAGTGGACTGTGATGATGAGCATGTACGAGTGTTTAGTTCGCACATAACCACGGAACCGCGCGTCAGCATCACTGCGTGAGCCTCCCAAGACTATGCCCTAGTTTTGGGAGGCTCACGCAGTGATTCCATCTAGGGATTAATAAAAAACAATATTTTACATTCATTTATAATAAATGTTCAAACTGTTGACCTCCCTCTCTTATGCAGGCCCTACATCTACGGATAAATGATCTACGAAGCAGTCTTGTGTACAGTCGTTCACTTATTTTATCCGCGGTTTGGGCCAAATGGCGGGAGGTGACGGCTGTCATTTGTGACCCCAAGATGCCGATGAAGCTGAAGGGACAGGTTTACAAAACCATCATTAGACCTGTTCTCTTATACGGCAGCGAGACCTGGCCTCGACTAGAGCGACACAAGCAAGAGTTGCGAGTGACGGAAATGAAGATGCTGCGGTGGATGTGTGGGGTTTCCCGTACAGATTGCGTGCGGAAAGCCCATATACGCGGCAGCCTTCATGTCTGTGACATCGCGGACAAGCTGCAAGAGTGCCGCCTTCGATGGTACGGCCATGTCTTGCGCAGACCGGCAAATTATGTGGGGAACAGATGTCTGGTAATGCCACCCCCGCCAGGTACGGGAAGGGAAAGCCGGCCCAAGAAGCGATGGCTGGACGTCGTTAAGAGTGACATGCGTGCCAACAGACTCACCACTAAGGATGCCGAAGACCGAGCAAAGTGGGCGAAGAAAAGCAAGAAGGCGGACCCCGGGCCCCCGCGTGTTGCGCGGGAGTGCAACCGGGATTTAACGCCGAGATGATGATGATGTTTAATAATTGTTTAAAAAATAAAATTTGCAAATTATTTCTAAAATTAATTAATTTGCTAATTTTTTAATAAAAAAGTGCAATAGCTAGACTTACTATTTATTGTATATCTATTAGCATAGTTAGTGTATAATAATAAAACAAAAAAAAACGATGGAATCCATTCATTTCTGATCGTAGTGTTCACAAAAGTAAAATAAGGTAAAAAAATACTTTTCTTTAAAAAAAATCATATCTAAGGTACTACTTATGATATATTTTGTTTCAAATTTTTTTCTGAACGGCTATAAGTTATACTATAAGACATTTCAAGGTTATCCATTCATTACCGGACAACCTGTTTATTACATTGATTCATAGTTTTTAGTATAAATAAGTAACATAATAATATTAAAATTAAGTACCTAAGTAGATATTTCGTAACACTTGTATTTCACACAAGCTATTCTTCAATCAAATAAACCTAGCCAGTGACTTCTCTCTACCAGTTTGCTGTGCCCAATCCGGGTCCCTGTTGATTCTTTTCATAACAGCTATATGCACATAAAGAAATTGAAATAGATCCCAGCGTCCGAACTGCGCGCGGGTGAAAACCGCTGGAGAGAGGTAAGACGTAGGCTCTGACGCCATTAACGCCAACGCGAACTGTACTGCGAGTACCTATTATTTCCCGTTTATTTATAGAGTTTATAGACTGGTTACTTAAGGTCACAGCTGATATTTTTGTGTGAAATTAATATAATAATCGTTGTGTTGTTAATGTCCCGGTTGTGCTCACACGCGAGGGCTCAGGGAACATGACCCAGGATATGGCAGGTCAGGTAATTACAGTGGAGCGACTGCCATCTGACCTCCGTGACCCTGCTACCAGGCGCACCAGATTGGATCATGGTTACACATCCAGTCGCCTGGTTTCACTACGATTTTTTCCCTCACCGTAAGAGCATCGGTTAGCATTCAACTAATGTACATAACTCAGAAAAGAGTCATTGGTCATGGCCGCAGCGGGATTCGAACCCGGTACCTCTCGCTTACGAGTCGGATACCTTAACCAGTCGGTCACCGACGCTCCGTGTGTGAAATTAATAATAAGATTATAATCAAAGTTGCTTCGGGTAACTTCTAACTCCGGGTCCCTCCTTCTAATGTATGAGCTGCTAATTATAATTCTACGTTATTGATTTATAAAAAAATGATACCACGCCTACTTGACCTTAGCTAAACATCATCACAGCCCATAACAGTCCACTGCAGGACTTAGAGCCTCTCCCACGAAAGGGGAGGCTGTTGCCATAATCTCCACGCTTGGCAGGCGGGTTGGAGATCGCAGTTTTATAAATATAGCAATGGAAAACGCTGCTGTCCATTTTTCAGCCTACGGGGACTAGATATTTTGCCTCGAAAACATTATTCGCCTTGTACGACACCCACGAGTGTAAGGGGTTGATGCTACTCTACTCTGCCGGACACCACACGGCCAATTAGCTAAAAATTTATAGTTATAGTTTATAGAATGAAGCCAGGCCGAGCGCTATTTCAAACCCCCTCTCCCTCGGGCGCCAGACCCCCTCTGGCTCTCGAAGACTGTTTTCCGAGCGCGTTCCATACAAACATCATCAAATGGCAGCTACTCCACTGTACAATAATACGTATGATTAATTTAAAAATGTTTTTTTGTGTGTCAGGTAGTTTCATCATCTCGGCGTTAATGTCTCGCGAACGAGGGGCCGGGGTCCGCATTGACCATGATCCAAGATTTGGCAGATCTGGTAATTGCAGTGGAGCGACTGCCATCTGACCTCCGTGACCTTGCTACCAGGGAAACCTGGATCTGTCAGGTAGTTTATCCAAAAATGTTGGACACGTATTTTTCTCTTGTTACTTAAACAAAAATAACGACGATAAAATGCGTTGAAATGTTGCGTGACGTCACGCCTGTGGTAAAATTTTACCCAGAAGTGACGTCACGACACTACCCCCACACCGAAACTTTGATACACTTTATCTTTGCACTTTTTTGGAGCGCCGGTGGCCGAGTGGTTACGGTATCCGACTCGTAAGCGAGAGGTACCGGGTTCGAGTCCCACTGCGGCCATGTATCAATGACTCTTTTCCGAGTTATGTACATTAGTTGAATACTAACCAATGCTCTTATGGTGAGGGAAAACATCTTAATGCAACCTCCACATTCAGCCGACTGAATGTGTAACCGTGATCCAACCTGGTCAGGTTCCCCTGGTAGCTAAGTCACGGAGGTCAGACGCTCCACTGTCATTATCTGATCGCCAAATCCTGGATCATGGTCAAGGCGGACCCCGGGCCCTCGTGCTCGAGAGCACAACCGGGACATTAACACCAATATGATTTATTTAGTTCAGTCTCTATTTGGTCTCTATTTCGGATGTAGAATGAGCTCCCAGCCACAGTGTTTCCTTTGGACTATGACATGGGATCGTTCAAGAGGTATATTAGAGGTCTCCTTAGAGGCGGGCAACGCATTGGTAGGACCTCTGATTTTAGATAAATAATTAAAAAGTACCTAGCATCTCCTTTTCTAGATCGCAGTAAAATGTTATCCAAATCTATTCAGCAGTTTAGGCGTGAAAACGGATATACAGACAGATAATTTAAATAGTTTTTTTAGAGACAACAGACAATTGGGGAACCCCCACCATCATGGAGGTCAGATGGCAGTCACTCCACTGTAATTACCTGATCTGCCAAATCCTGGATCACGGTCAAGGTGGGCCCCGGCCCTCGTGCACCAGAGCATAACTGGGACATTAAGGCCAAGATGATTATTTTTATTATTACTATGGTAGTTTTACACCTAGACAAGAACCAAAAGTACTGGGAATTTTAGAGCTTTTATTGTCCGATTGTACGATAACCGTGTTTATGAGTTTTTTATACCACTAAGGTGACTGTCAGATTGTAAGCAGTTACCGCAGCCTATGGACGTTTGCAATACCAGGGCTTCCTTTTTACTGTGACATGGGATTGTTCTTGAACAAGGTATATTAGAGGTCTCTTCAGAGGCGGGCAATGCAATGGTAACTCCCCTGGTGTGGCTGATATCCTTAGGTGGCTGTGGCTTACTTTCCATCAGGTGCCCCATTTGCTGTCTGTGGTGTCGACCCCTTAAAAACCTTTTCATCCATTTCTTTACCTTTAGTTTATACTAACCCAGATTCAAAGATGTAGGAGGTAGATCATGTAATGACATGAATAAGTATTGTCTGGGGTCCAATATAAATATCAATGAATAATAGGTCATAAACGGTTACAGTCTATTTCACTGATATTCCTATTTGTCAATAAATAAGGTTCCACTATTTGCTATGAAAGAAAGTACCTAAGTCCTAAGAAAGTATACATGGTACAAACAACACAAAGTTAGCACAATACAGGTGCAAAAAATAAAGAAAAAAATACAAAACATAGCCAATTCTGAACCACTTGGGTACTAACAATCCCTGAGTAAAGTAAAAACAAATTTTGCTCTACAAAGCTGCCCTTAATGAGAAGCTAAAAATAAATATTCATGGTTTGTTTTCAAAGAAACCATTGAAACAATTTCCAATAAACAATTTTACATTCTATTGCGAAACGGTGTCGAAACATGTTTTTCAGATTTCCGAACAGAAATCCCCGCCTGAAACGCAAAATTTCAGCAGTATTTACGTAATACTTTTTCCGGTTGATAGTATATTTATAACAAAATCGATAATAATCAAGTGCCAGCCTACTTAATTAGAGAAAATACTTAAAATACGATTAGTTTGTCGCGTACTTGCGTGCGTGAACGGCGTATATATGCAGAAAATTTTAGTCAAAACAAACAATACACAACTTACCATTTATATTGGGATCCACGGTGAAGGATACACTTTCACTCCTATAGAAAAATTTCACTACGTAAACAGTAATCGCTTACAAAAATCAGTTTATTATATTTTTGTAAACAAATAATTACGCCAAATTTCAGTTTTCTTCAGTAGAAGCGGCAACGATGGCAAGGCGAGGAATGAGGGGGGAGGGAGCTTGCTGGCATGGCATTGGTGGCACGGCATGGCAAGAGAAACACGGTATGTGGCCATATTTGTTTAACAAATTTGCCTGAAGAAGTCTTTTAGAAGAATTTCATGCTGATTACGCAAGTGTAAAGACGCTTATGTAGCGATTCTTGAAATTGTTTAAGTTTTTCCATAAAAAATCTACATAACAATCCAAATATTTAAAGAATGCTGTCAAAGAATTTATTAGAAAATACCTTACAATGCCATCGTTTTATTTCTCCTGACAACATTAATTATATTAAACCGAGTTATTTGTGCGTGTGGTATAATAGGGTACTAATAAATAGAAAAAGTTTATTACCGTCATTGCTTAAAAGAGCGACACTTAGGACTTCAATGGCTATATTAGACTGGAAACCTGAAATTGCTAAGGTCGTTGTTGAAAAGGTTCTTTAACGTGAATATAGATGTCACTTTTAACAACTATGGCGACATCTGTAATATAACTAAGAACTACGCTCAATTATAGCTTATAGACCTACAAATATATCCTTTCGCTAGATGGCGCTGAGCTATAAATAAATAGTTCGATTTTTCAGAAATAGAGGTCACTACGGTGTATACGATGCGGGCGACGTCTATTAATTATAAAATTTCTCTGAACTAATTTCTTTTAAATTTTTCATCTTTATCTGTTTTACCCCGGAACGTTTTCTAACTCTGTCGGTCAGTCAGTCGGTCTGTCGGTCTGTCGGTCTGTCTGTTACGTTATATTTCATAGATAGGTATATACATAGGTAGCTACAGACCTACCTAAGTATTTTATGTACCTAAGAACTATACAAGTAGACATCCGTTGGACGGAAAGCCTTATTTAGGTATGTCGATGAAAATACTTAGTTAAAATATTGACCGGGTCACGTATTTGCGTCCAGTAGTCACTGAGTCAATTATAGGGTAAATATAAGTAGGTAGTCTTTGACTTAAACCAATGTATTGTGTCTAAACTACATACTCGTAAAGTGTTTGTCAGTGTGTGCATTAAGTACATCACAGTGAACAAGACAGACTAATATTGATTGGGTGTAGGTACTTTTTGAAGTTATATTTTATGCTGTAAAACTGTATGGAAATAAATAAATAAATAAATACCAGAGGCCTTAGTGTAAGTTTCGCTTCGTATTTACTTTACTATCGCGTTTGCGTTTACGTGAAAATTGGTATGGAAAAATGTATAGCGCCGTCTAGTGGTACGTAAACGAAGTTTTTTTCTTCATACAAATTTCGACGAAAACGCAAACGCGATAGTAAAGTAAATTCGAAACAAAACTTACACTAAGCCCTCAGCTGGTCGGACTCTGTCAAGCCTGAGTCAGCCTGGGCGAGTACCACTGCTGTATCTATTTCAGCCGCCAAGCAACGTTGTTATTACATAATACTTTGATTATTAAGTTAGATACATAATGGTTTGATTTGCTCTAACGCCTTATGCTTCTGAATTTAGACGACTGAATTCAGCCAAGTGTAAGAAGCGTTTTAGTCATCCTCATCACTCGCGTACGGGTTGAATCATTGTGAATATTCGATGAAATACTCGAAATACTGTTAACAGGGTCACGGAGGTTAGATGGCAGTCGCTTCACTGTAATCACCTGATCTGCCAAGTCCTGGATCATTGTCACCGCAGAACTTAGGCCCTAGGGATATTGACGCCAAGTTGCTTACTAATATGTAGTAACTACTTAGAGCTTGTCTAAGCTGAAATGACGCGCCCCACTACTTAATTAGCTGATTTCGATGTGTGAGTGCAAATATTAATAACGACACTTCATCTGTGTGGGAGCGTCGACTGCTCAATCGAACGACGCGTCCTCCTACGTTTGAGTCTCACCGGCAACTGAATGACCAATTCTAACGGCATTTGTATATGTATTGCGTCCATATTTTAAATTTGCTTGTGTGCGTTAATGCGATAGTGGGGCGCGTCGTTTCAGCTTAGACGAGCTCTACACTAGTCTGTAAGAGATATTTATTTATTTATATATTTTACAGTTTTATAGCAATCACATTTGGTTACAATATCAAATATAATACTACTAATTACAAAACTGCAATATAAAAAAGGGATTGTCTGAAATAAAAATATTCAATTTTAATTTTAATTTCAAAATCTTAGTCGCACATAGTCGGGTAAAAAGGCAAGACACGTGTTGGTAATACGAAGGGTGACCCACGACTCGCGCTGTACGCGCCCGCGCCCCCCGTCCCGCGGACCTCCCCACTCAGCTGAGGACACATCATCACAGCCCATAACAGTCCACTGCAGGTCTAAGGGCCTGGCGGTAAGGGTCAGGCGGGTTGGAGATCGCAGTGTTGTAAACATAACAATGGAAAAAGCTGCTACTCATTTTCCAGCCCACGGAGACTTTAGATCTTTTGCCTCGAAAACATTAGTCGCCTTGTACGAACCCACGAGTGTAAGGGGTTGGTGCTATTCTACTCTGCCGGACACCACACGGCCAATTAAAATGCATGTAACGAAATTTAATTGGAAATACAGTCTATTTATAGTTCAAGAATTGATTTATTGGAGAGTCACATAATCCATTTATGTATATATTTATATTATTGGTATGTATGTATATAAGTATTTATTGAGTTTTTATTTATATTAGTTAGTCATATTTACGTAATTATCTGTATCTTATTTTCTTATTGTGCACGTCCTAGCTGCTTCTAATCACCACGTTTTCTTTGCTGTAGGCCTGCTGGAAGAAATTTCTTCATAGAAACAAGTAGTGCCTTTTGTGTCATGTTTACATTTGCTTTGTATTTGTTTCCTTTTTGTATACAATAAACGATTAAATAAATAAATAAATAATCCGAACCAGCATGTCCACACAAGAGCGACGTAGGTAGGTACCCGATTGCGTTGTGGCGCGTTCGGAATGCAAAATAAACTCAGCAGGGTTCACACCTCGTTCCGGAAGTATGGACGCAGTTCTGACTCTACTAAAATCAGTGGAACTCAACGTGATCAGGCTGTACCTATTGTACCATTACGTGGACCCTCTAGTGGTGTCCACGCGAAGATTCGAAAGAACGTTTCTCGCTCTTACGATTCGGGTGTGGAATGAGCTTCCAGCCACAGTGTTTCCTTTGGACTATGACATGGGATCGTTCAAGAGGTGTATTAGAGGTTTCCTTAGAGGCGGGCAACGCATTGGTTACGCGTTTTTTATATCATACAATAGGCAAACAGGCAAGCGGGCCACCTGATGGGAAGTGGCCACCGCTGCCTATAGACATTAGCAACACCAAGAGTACCGCCAATGCGTTGCTCACCTCTATAACACGTTGCTTTGCACTAGTTGTTGGCGTGATTAGTTTCGGCTCCAGTCGAAAGTTTTTAGTTTTTAATTCTAATCGTATCTCTCGTATCGTAATCTGCTGAAGTAAATCGAAATATGGGTTGATTTACTTGGACAAGGTTCCATCCCACTGTGAACGTTGACGCGAATTATTTTCATGAGACTGACACATACCATATACAAAAGGATTAGGTCGTGCATAAGCCACGCGTCAACACATAACGCGATCGACAGAGTAAACCGGATAACCTCCGACAAATTTCACATTAACTTAAATATTTTCCAAACTACTGAATGGATTTTAATAAATCAACGCTAAGAACCAACTCGATTAAACTGGCTTTCAAATACAGAAAACTACATCCAAATCGACCCATCCATTCGTTCGCTACGATGCCACCTACACACCGCCGCACAGCCAAACAAACACGTCTAACACAAAACACCTCTCTTTTTTCGTCAGGGGTTAAAAGCCACGCGCCAACAATACTCGACAGCTAACAGGATACAAAATACAAACACCACCAGCAAAACAGCAGCAACCCTACCTCACTCACACACTAACAGACACTCACACTCACAGACACTCACACTCAAGAGCGCAACCTGGCAACGAATTAGGGTCGTATCTATTCGACTTTGGCGGGGCGGAGATGCGGTGTAAGTCGAGAAAGGAGGAAAATGTAACTTGTTTATTTTGTATCTTTAAGTTACAATCAGGTTTTATATATTACAAAACAAAAACAAATACTAAAACTAAAATCTTTAAAAATAAAAAAGTCAAGGGCACCAGAAATGGTGCCCAGAAAGCTGGCTTCATTGCCTCGTTGGATAGCAAAACTTATCCCGTGTCGGAGGAACGAGCCAGCTCTCCAGCCGTTGGGCAGAAGAGCCAGGCGTTGGCCAGATCACCTGTGGCGTAGGTATTACTACAACCTAATTTATGTTAGTAAGGAATATTTTGTTTATTTATATTGTAGAAATTGCTAAATAAATATTATGTCTTTGTCTAAGTCTATGTCTATTAACAAAATGTTTATAAAATTTCAAAGCCTCCAGGCCCCACGGTCTAAACGTCTCGACCCCAATTTTGTATTGTGTATTTTGTTTTGCTTTGGTGGCTTGGCCACGTAGAGATGATGAGAGAGGATCGGGCAGGAAAGAAAGCATACTTTTATCAGGTGGTAGGACTCGGCCTGAGGAATCCGCCTGGGTGAATACAGCCGCTTATGATGGCGATGGATGGGGCAGGAAAGTTCTCGAGTAGCGACGACGTACTGGAAGACGCAGCGTAGGTAGGCCTCCCACTAGGTGGACCGACAATCTAGTAAAGACCGCAGGTACCAGCTGGATGCGGAAAGCACAAGACCGGCATTTGAGGAGATCTTTGGGGGAGGCCTATGCCCAGCAATAAGCGTCTTCCGGCTGATACAATGACGATGATACATTATGTTCATTTCGTGTGCACTGGTCGGCCTACTTGTGGTTAAGTTAGGTTAGGTAGTCGGCCCCCAGGTAGGTATCATTCATTACTATCAATTTAAAGTATCAAGCTGGTAAAAAAATAGGGTACGAAAAAACATGTAGCAGTCATTTTTATGTTGTTCCTTAACATTGTAGTTAGTATTAGTAAATGTTGTCATCGTCCTAGCGCTTATCCCGGCCTCTGCCAGGGTCCGCTTTCCTACTCAATCTTCCCTACATCGCCCGGCCTTCGGCATCCTATCGTCGTAAGCCGTAGGCTCTCGCATTCGACTCAGCGATGTCAATCCATCGCTTCTTAAGTCGCCCACGGGGTATTATTAGTTAATGTTGTGTTTATCTCTAATTGACTTATTTATTTATTTATTAAAACTTTATGCACAAAAAAGTACAACGGCGGACTTAAAGCTAAAATAGCCTTATCTACCAACCAACCGGGATAATCTAAGCCTGAGAAAGGTAAAGGTGTAAGGCTTATGTATCAAAATATCAGCTGTTATTTTATATGTTACTAAAGTATATTGTAATACACATGCTGTTGCTGTACCTTATAAAATAAAATGTAATTAAAATAAAACATTATTTTTGCGTTACACCGCTTTGCCTGCAGGCCGGCTTCTGTTCACAATGAGTGTATCCCGGAGGAAGCCTGAAGCGTTGCCCGGAGACGACTTTTAGGCGCAAGTGGCTATCTTTTTACTTGAATTGTGTATATTTTTGTTAAGCACTCGTCGACTGGGCAGCGCGTTTGTGACGGTTGCACTGGCGTTTTGAGAGTGCCGAATTCGATTCCCGGTTGTAAATTAGAGGAATTTAGAGGAATTTGGATAATTATCTCATAACAACTATATAATATATATGTTGATGAATAAATGTAATTGAAATTAGAATCAAAACTAAGTATAATACATGCCTATATTGTAAGGATGAATGAATGAACACTTTATTGCACAAATACAGGATACAGTCTGTACATATCGGTAGCAACAGAGAAAACAACAGACGGCCTTATCTTTTAAAGCGATTTCTTCCACGGATGGATGTTTGTTTGAATTTGGTAATCTTGTATGTATAATGTTATTAGTGTAAGTAATAATAAATAATGAATTTTTGCATGCCTCATTGGGTATTACGTAAGAATCTAATGTAATTATTTATAACCTTGTATTTACTAAGCTTTTGACTTTTATACAATAGCAAGAACTTAGCACAATACACTGATATCTAAACAACAATGGGTAATTTGTTGTATATTTTTTAAACAAGCTTACGGCCTGCCTGATGGTAAGCAGTCACCGCCGCCTATGGACGTTCGCAATACCAGGGGCATCACCCACGCGTTGCCGACCCCGTTAAAATCTTTTCACCCCTCTCTTGAAGAACTCCATGTTGTACTCTCCAGGGAAAACCTCTCCAGGTAGTTCATTCTACAACCTTCAAGTTGTTAATTACACAAAAAACTTCGTATGAAAAAATGTTAAGCGTCATTCTTAAAAGTATTTAAGAATTCAGTGCAAACCGGGTTAAGTACCCAAATCTGAAATTGGGTTAAATGTATTTTCACATCAAAATTAAATCTACAACAACATTTAGGTTTCGCACGGCCATGCCATGCATATCATACTTACATAATAAGCTGATTACATGTGTGTGTGTGTGTGAGTGTGTGCGTATCCGAGATACATATATGGGTGATTTGTCGATTTGGTGATGCGTAGGGTTGGCATTGATGGATTTCTTTCTTCTCCACTGTAATTAGATCTCCCAATTCCTGGATCATGGTCAAGGCGGACCGCGGGCCCTTGTGCGCGAGAGCATTACTGGGACATTAACGAAAAGGTGATTATTTTTTTTTATTACATAGGTACGTACAAAAAGCTCACGCCTGTGTCCCACAGGTGAGGTAGGCAGAGACCATGGACCGAAACTTTGCTCCTGACACAACTCCCTAGCTATATCCACCACCTTTTCATACATCTTTTTTTATTCTTTTCAATTCGGTTAGGTTTAGTTTCTTGCCAAAAGAAACAACTGTCAACTTGGCACAACCGGGACATTAACGCCAATATTATGATGATGATAATGATGATGATGATTTTGGGTAGTGAGAGTTTTGTAGAGCATTTTGTTGACGACCTCGTGGTTCAGTTGGTTGACATGCCGGTCTGCCACGCAGAGGTCCCAGGTTCGATTCCCGGCCGAGCAAAAATTTAAATGATGAATTTTAATTTCTGCTACAGGTCTGTGCGTTGAACGTGTAATATGTATTAAAAAAAAACGTAAATGGGTAATTTATCAGTTATGTAACAACTATAACACAAGCTTTGCTTACTTTGGGGCTAGTAGGCGCTGTGTGAATTTGTCCAAGCATATTTATTATATTTATATTTACACATAGTTTCTCTTAAACAGAAACGACCCAGGAAAACATTCACTGATCAGATCAGTAATATTCTCAAAAAAGCTGGGGTCCGAAGTGGTAAGAATAAAAGGAGATGTATGAAAAGAGTTGTGGATATATGCGAGGCTAGGGAGTTGTGTCAGGACAGAGCGAAGTGTCTGTCCATAGTCTCTGCCTACCCCACCTGTGGGACACAGGCGTGAGCTTTATGTATGTATGTATGTACATAGTTTCTTGGCAATAGATACTATACAGTGTGACAACCCTAACCCGTACACACAAACACGTACAACGGATATATATGAAACCGAATGCTTGTCAAACTAAATGGATACGGTGTGTAGAGATGGGACGCCCGTGGATTTTATCGATATCGATGTGTTTTTAATGTTGTACGGTAGGCAAACAGGCAAGGCCACGTGATAGAAAGTGATAGAAAAATATTAGCACCACCAGCGGGCAAGCCAATGCGTTGCCCAACTCTATAACACGTTGCTCTGGCAGCAAAAAGGCAAATGCCCCTCCAAAGCCACGGTTCCCCAAATCACCACACACACGAAAAACATTTATTACATGCGCCTGTTCACAGACTTTCTGAATTCACGACAATAAACAAGCAATCTTTAAGAAACGTGTAAAAGAACATTATCTTTCCATATGTGCCTGAATGTCCTACAATACCTGAATATATTTTAGTATGTATATGTGTATGTGTATATTTTTTATATATTTATACTATTGTGTGTATTTAGTATTTTATTTATAATTTATGTAGTTTATAATTTTTTTTTTATTACAATTGCGCAAGTCTCATCCCCTACACTCTACCATGTCTCTCTTCTATAGGCCTGCTGGAACAGATTTCTTCTTAGAAATAAGTAGTGCCTGTTGTGTCGTCTTTCATTTTTGTTATTTCAGTTTACTGTATATTGTGTGCAATAAATTGTTAAATAAATAAAATAAGCACGAACATTAATTAAATTTAAATTTATTTATTTGTCAAGGTTATGTCAAGGTTGTAATAATTGGAGTACCAAATAATTAACCGCCATCTCATTTGATGGTAAGTGATAGATAGATAGATAAATTGTT
Source organism: Blastobasis adustella (assembly GCA_907269095.1). Classification (NCBI taxonomy): domain Eukaryota; kingdom Metazoa; phylum Arthropoda; class Insecta; order Lepidoptera; family Blastobasidae; genus Blastobasis; species Blastobasis adustella. Next base: position 10,245,378 of record OU026141.1, read on the forward strand.
TATTCTTTCTTTATTTTTTGTTATTGCCCACAATAATAATCATAATAACCTAACCAACTGAAAAACTTTGATGACCCCAACCAATTTCATATTTATTTTGACATACTCAAATATTTTCTAAACTCCTGAATGATGTTAATTGACCAAAATTAAGAACCACCTCGATTAAATTGGGTTTCAATTAAAAGAAACTGCATTGAAATCAATCCATCCGTTCGGGAGCTACGATGCCACAGACAGACACACACCTCCACACATACACAGAGAAAAAGATACACATTTCATACTTATTACAACACCCCTCTTTTTTGTGTTGTGGGTAAAGGCGGCTTTATCGCTGCTAGCGTTCTTTACCGTGCAACCTAGAGTTCATCATCACAGCTCGTAACAGTCCACTGCAGGACTTAGAGCCTCTCCCACGAAAGGGGAGGTTATTGCCACAATCTCCACGCTTGACAGGCGGGTTGGAGATCGCAGTGTTTAAATATAACAATGGAAAATGCTGCTGCCCATTTTCCAGGCTACAGAGACTCTTGATCTTTTGCCGCGCAAACATTAGTCGCCTTGTACGACACCCATGAGTGTAAGGGGTTGGTGCTATTCTACTCTGCCGGATACCACACGGCAAAACCTACCACGGCAAACCAAGAGTTACTCAATTGTTATTCGGATTGATTTGATCATCGTATAGCATTACTATTCAAGAAGCGAGAGAGATTACATAATCTCTTCGGGTATATTATAATATTTCGGGCGCTTCCCGGCTCTGTCTGGTATTGTCGGGCACGGTCCGGCCGTTGTCTGCGTGGGGCGGGGGTGCTCCGGGCCTGCGGCGGCCAGCGTGTCACTGTATGTTTCCTTCCTACTTTCCTAACCTCCTACTTTTTGACGATTGAAAGAGATGTTTAGTGTTCTAATCAATCATGAAATTATGAGTTAGAGCTTGAGATTAGTTAGGACCGTAGCAATTGGAACGATGCCTACACTTGTGGGAAAAAGCGTGACTGTATGTATGTATTATCCATGTATTAATATGTATTACTATTGTATGTTACTACAATAGGAAAAAATACTTAAAACATCAGTTTCGCGCAGCACACGGCATTCCCAGACAGCTTCTTGAGGTCATCCACACGATAGTGATGTATCGATAGTTTGTGTGATAATCCACACAAACTATCGATACATCACTATCGACTGTATCCCAGCCCTAGGTGCAAGCAAGAGAATCGTGCGAGGTATGTAAGCTATTATTATTAGACTGTAAGGGCGCGTACACACTGTCGTCTCAGTTTGTAATTGCCGTATGTTATTATTATGGTGTTTAAACGCACCTTTACTACTGAATCATCTGTTTAATATTGTACGTAGGTATTGTACATGTAAGTTAAAATGATTAAGAATTAAAACTCGTAACACTAAGGTTGTGGAATGAGTTATCTGGAGAGGTTTCCCTGGAGAGTACAACATGGAGTTCTTCAAGAGAGGGGTGAAAAGGTTTCTCGGCAAAGCGTCTTTATTTTGTACTATATAAGGATTAGTATCAACTGCAACTGACGGTTGGTCGGCTCCAGCCAAACCGGAGTGTTTGTTACTAAATAAAAATAAAAAATAAAAATAAAAAATCGTGGACAAATTCACACAGCGCCATCTAGCCCCAAACTAAGCAAAGCTTGTGCTATGGGTGCTAGATAACTGATATACTACTTAAATACTTTTTAAATACATACTTATTATACATAGAACACCCAGACGCGTAACACTGTGTTTGTCACTAGTTTAAGATAACTTATTTCTGACGCGTTTTTCCAATGCTAGATATGTTATCTACGTAGGTACTAACTAACAGTGTAAACGCGGAAGTGTTTGACCTTTTTGACCTCAGAAGCATAATCAGAGGCGGGAGGGCTGTGATAAGATGTCTCTGTGTAACTGTCTGCGGTGTTGTAGCTTCCAAAACCCGAACGGATGGACCGAATTCGATGCGGTTATCTTTATTTGGAAACCTGTTAATCTATGATTCTTTTTTGGAATTTGAAAAATTTCATTATAATTAAAAATGAAATCGGGTCAGGAGTTTGGGAAATATTTGCATAGTTGAATAGGGTTTTTCGTAACCTTGATATCTGTGTCATAAGTTATATTATTCATGTATGTGTTAATTATGTATAATTATTTTGGAATTTCGTTTATTAGAAATAAATATTTCCGAACGATATGTTAGCTAGTTTCTGAATGTTTATGTTTCGAATAGAACAACAACGGAGCACCGGATGGATCCTTTTTAACCGCCCATGCGAAAAGAAGGGTGTTATGAGTTTGAAGTGTATACCTATATATGTATAAGCCCGGCTTGCACCAAATTCTTATACAATTTTAAGAATTACGTTTAATTTAAATGCGTTTAAGAGTTTGGTGCTAGCAGCCATAAGTGTGTGTATATTTTATTGTATAAATCTAAATTTATTTATCTTAAAATTCTTTTTTAGTTTTATTTAGTTAGTTAGGTTTTCAGCATTGTTTAGTTTTTGTAGTCATGTATTGTTGTTTAAATAAAATTTTTTATTATTATATTAGCCTTAATCATCCCACTGCTGGGCAAAGCAACCCCCCCCCCCCCCCCCCCCCCCAATTGCTCCACTCTTCAAAAATGAACTTACTGTTAAAATATTATGTTTATCATCATCACATTCTTAACAAGAGAGCAGACATTTTGCTCGTTGTGCTCTACCTTTGGTGGTGGTAGGTTATAAGGTAGCCGCCAATGTTGGCAAGCGAAGATGGAGAAGGTGGAAAAGGATAATTACCCACCTGGCCATGTGTGGTGACCAGGGGACCAAGGGTCCGACGGTTGATCGCCGGAAGTTGTATATATGTATGCCGCGGATATTCGTTAGCGCGATGTAGGACTGACAGCGCCATCTATGTGCGGTTGCTTGCCAACTTTGTGTTCGCATACTCGTAATGTGAGTATCGTTGAGTTTCCCTATTGGAGCGATAGATGTCGCTACATACCTAGTAGTAATTCACGTCTTCTACTTGTGTATCAAAGCGTTACGATATCTGTGTGCGTGTGTGCCTGTGTGCGTGGTGCATTACTGATAGCCATCACGAAATGGATTTGAGTAGGTGTAAGTCAATTTCATTTTTAATGTTAAATACAAGCTAGCTTTCGCTCTCGATTTTGTCTGTGATTTTTTTTATTTTACGGATGATGGTACCGTGATTCAACTAATCAGTCGATCCTCCGACCTTGATGAAAGGCCTATATGAAAGGAATATATGACAATATGGAGGAAGAGGTCAGCTAATTAGTTGTATGACTGTACGTACCTATCCAAGTATAAATGATGTGTACAATATTTTTTTTATGTTATACGGCAGACTGCCAGACAAGATCTTATGATTTAGGTGACTGTCCACTAAAAAAAACCACGGTACTCGTCTAAAAAGGATTGCTCTACAAAAAAATACCTAGAAATAGTACAATCTAACCTAACCTAACATTTTTTAAATGACGTCAAAAAATATGACGAAGCAATTAAATGGCTGACTTCCCTTGATTTTAATTCTGTAGTTGAATGTTTTTCTCGTACTTATATAGTATTTTTGCCATACGAATAAATAAATTATGAATTTACTATAGACAGACATAAGTACTGACTTTTTTTTTTTTTTTTTTTTTTTTTTATAGATTCAACAGCTCTTAAAACTTTTACATCAGATATTCGTAAATAACAGATAGCCAATAACAGATTCTTACTCTGTAGAAGTAAATTATTAATAAAAGTAACCATTACAAAAAAAAGACGTTTTTAACAATTCTAATCATCTGTCTGTGCGTCTCTGTGTGTGTGTGTGTATGTGTATGTGTTAGTGTGTGTATATCTAAGTGTGTGTTTTTTGTTATTAGACAGACATAAATACTTTAGTATGTGCCGTTTAGTAGGCCGTGTGGTGTCCGGCAGAGTAGAATAGCACCAACCCCTTACATTCATGGGTGTCGTACAAGGCGACTAATGTTTTCGAGGCAAAAGATCAAGTCTCCGTAATCTGGAAAATGGGCAGCAGCATTTTTCATTATTATATCTAAACACTGCGATCTCTAACCCGCCTGCCGCCTGCCTGGGAGAGGCCCTAAGTCCTGCAATGGACTGTTACGGGCTGTGATGATGAAATACTTTAGTATAGACTAGTATTATACCTAAAGGTATATAAAGAGACTCAGACTTATTTATCTAATCAGTTTTTGTGTCAACGACATTTTAGTAAAATACCTACGAGATAGGCACTATTGCTGAATTTTCACTATGAAACATAATTTATGAAAATATTTCGTAATTTTTATTATTTTTTTTTATTTTTTTTTTACCACTCCGGACCCCAGCTTTTTTGATAACATACTGATCTGATTAGGGAATGTTTTTCTGGGTCGTCCTCTTAGGGAAATGAGAAGAGATGTATGGAAAGAGTTATATGCGAGGCTAGGGAGTTGTGTCAGGACAGGGCAAAGTGGCGGTCCATAGTCTCTGCCTACCCCACCTGTGGGACACAGGCGTGAGCTTTATGTTATGTATGTTTTTTTATTTAGACCAAAAGGCTGGCCAATACCTTGGCCAAAGAATCAGCCTCGCGATACAGCGAGGCAATGCGGCCAGTCTTTTGGGAACAATTCCTTCAACAAGGGACTTGGGGAAGTTTTTTATTTGTAAATTTTTTATTTTATTTATATTTATTTACCCAATTCTTTTTTCCATTAATGTGCAAACAAGCTTACGGCCTGCCTGATGGTAAGCAGTCACCGCAGCCTATGGCCGTTTGCAATACCAGGGGCATCACCCGCGCGTTGCCGACCCCGTAGAAACCTTTTCACCCCTTTCTTGAAGAACTCCATGTTGTACTTCAGGATTAGCATTATTTTATTTATTTCTAGTTTGTTTTTATGTAAAGTTTTTTTTATTAAACACTTCAAGGAATATAGGTAGCAATTATATTTAAACTTTATATTTAAAAGGTTCGTATAAAACCACGAAACCGGTTAAAATCTAGGTCTTTAGTAGAGTTATCGTGTTTTTAGCATTGATGTCCTATGTTAGGTAGGTTCGTCAGCAACAGATACTAGTAAGTCTAGACACGGCAGATTATTTAAATAAAATTTAAAAACATAAATACAGTACAGTTTTCCAGGTTTTTTTATCCAATATATTTATTCAATTTGGGTTTTTATTAAACTCTTATGAATGTCATACAATCTACCATTGTTTATCTACAATTTACATGTACAATGTTTTTAATATTAGTCAGGTTACAAGATACACATTTGTTTTTCTGTAGGTAAATAAGTATTAGAAAAAATTAATTAATTTATGTTTACAATTAGCGGTAAATGAATGCACATACATTTTCTAGTTTGGCTTGTAAATTTCGTAGAGTTCCTAGTCCGTCTTTAGGTTTCTTTTACCACTGTGGTGGCAAGCAAAGAAACGAGTAGGTACCTATCTTCTTTTTATTTTATTTTTTAATTTCTTTTGTGTGAACATATAGTGTCTACTTAGTGTTAATGGGAACTATCACAAAATACAAAGAAATTTGCCAGTCTAAGTTAAATTTCTAATCTTTTTGGTATCTGTACAATTTACATAATAGCAATAAACAAATTTTGTTTTTAATTTTTAACTTCAGTAAGGATTAAATTAGAGGATCGAAGAGTAGTGGACAGAGTATTAAAAGAATATTTATCAGGATTTTTATTATGGTCTTCCGCTGGGTAGTTAACAGTTCAAGGCCCCGTGACGGTATTGATTTAAGTACTTTTTATTATATTGAAGTTAGGTACAAGATTTAAAGACAAATTCAACGATTTACAGATTGAAAGTATCTTATTAAATTATAGACTAGAACTTTGCCACCATATTTATTTATTTATTTATTTAACAGTTTATTGTACACAACATAACAAATACAGAAAGTACAGATTAGTTACGACACAACAGGCACTACTTATCGCAAAAAGAAATCTCTTCCAGTAGGCCTACAAAAGAGATATGTGATAATTAAACGCAGATAAGACGTGCACAATGACTATAATTATACTATAACTAAATACATACATAAAATTCTATACTTACTATATTAATTAATATACTATATAAATAAAATAAACATATACCATAATAACTAATACAACATCACATAAAGACATTGAGAATACTGAATTACATCTAGGCACAATGAGAAAGATAGTATTCTTTCACAAGTTTTTATTCCATAATGTGAAAATGATAATGATAATGGTATATAAGCTGCCGCCTCTAGTTGACTATTAACTCTGTACGTCGTTAACGCACACATATACATATACGTAGGTATGCATATACGTATGTATGTTCCGTGGCATACGTGTCTTCATAGTCAATATGTGGACATGACTTTGTTTGATACAGTTATTTTTTTCGTTGATACTTAAAATAATATTACTTTACGATTGAAACATTTTATTGCAATATATAAAAATTTACAAATGATGTTCTTACGGTGAGGGAAAACATCGTGATGAAACCTGCACATTCAGGCGACTGGATGTGTAACCATGGTCCAATCTGGCCAGGTTCCCCTGGTAACAGGGTCGTGGAGGTCAGATGGCAGTCGCTCCACTGTAATTACCTGACCTGCCAAATCCTGGATCATGGTCAAGGCGGACCCCGGGCCCTCGTTCTCGAGAGCACAACCGGGACATTAACGCCAAGATGATTATTTTTTTTTTATTTATATAAAAATTTACAAATCCATAAGGTAATTAAGCATTAAATATATGTCATGTTAAATTAAATATTTATGTTATATGTATATATTTATGTATTTATTTGTGTACATGTCTATTAGTATTTAAGGATTTAGCTTAGGTTTTATTAGCTTCTTTGTAAACTGTATCTAAGTACATGCTCAAGTACCCGTGATATTGCTTTCACACCTCTCAGGTTGGCTGGAAGAGATCTCTTGCAGAGATAAGCTCGCCTTTGTGAACTATCTTAAGATTTTAACTCTGTAAATTATTCATGTACAATAACGAATATACCTATATATTTACAGTCAATAATATATGTCAATGTAATTAAATACTAATACAACCGTCAACAGAATGTAATTCACAATAATGCTTCGTCAATGAGGGTAGTAAATATCTTAACGTCATAGATTTTAATCTTTATCTCTATATTGTATTTTTATATAGGTTTTTACTGAAAAAAAAATAAAAAAAAATAAAGAATTGTGACAAGAAAAACCAGCAACACAACCAAAACAGCATAAGTCATTAGACATGGTCATATAACGACAATGACTACTCGAATAGCAAATTGATACTTGTAAATAATTTAACAAGTGTTGAATATTACAGTTTGCGTTGTGACTTCTTGATGGAACTCCGTTATATTATGAATTAAATCATCTTTTGTACACTAGTTCCATTTTATTATACAAATTTTATTAATTTGCAACCGGTTTCGAGTTGCTCATCTTCAGGCAGTGTTGTTTTAATTAAATATTTTAGGCAATATCTATCTTTTTAATTACATGAAAAATAATGTTAACTAATTAACAATAGAATAAAAATAACCTTACACTAACTCAACTACTTACTTAAACTAAAGCTTATTCATAATCTTGGCGATAATGTCCCGGTTGTGCTCTCCGCGAACCCGGAATCCGCCTTGACCATGATCCAGGATTTGGCAGAACAGCGGTAGCAGTGGAGCGAATGCCATCTGACCTCCGTGACCCTGTTAACAGGAACCTGACCAGATTGGATCATGGTTACACATTCAATCGCCTGAATGCAAATTCGATCGCTTATTTCACACTCAGTATAGGTATTACATTACTTTAATTCGGTAGTAAGGTACTTTAGGTACCTGTTTTATCAAGTAAATCGTCTGGGTTGATATGAAAAACACTTGTTTTTGAAGATAGGTATGTTGAAGGTCGATAATAAGTCGTCTCCTCTACTGGTATAAAAAAGTTTATCCGTCAGAGTAGGTAATATATATTCCTTATTTACTACTAGCTTTTGCCTGTGGCTTCGCTGCCTAATCCGTTTTTTTATAGATTCGTTTCCGATCCGTTCTCTTAGAAACGCAAAAACCACATTGAGTTACTGGATAAATGAGCCTTTAAAGGAATTACGATCATTACACTATCCATCCATTGATCCTTACAGACTTTAGCAGAATTTAAATTACTGCTAGATACTAATATTAAGCTGAGCCTATTGTTTCTATCACTCATGGATGTAAAAATCTGAAATGTTTTTTAAAATTAAAATTTTATTTTATTTCTTTTGAATACATACGTGAAAATTTCAAATATTTATAAAGACATTCAGATGTCCTGTAGGCTAATTATATAACTCTGTTGCTAACAATTCTATTATTTCAACGACTGAAATTGTTACATTTGCGTTTACTATTGTTACTATGGATTTTTATTAGCAACTGAACCCATGAAATCGATCATACGTAACCGTAAAAGTAACAATTTCAATCATTGAAATCAGATAATTGTTGGCAACAACGTTACGTAACTAACCTACTGGTCGACGATGGCCACTTACCATCATTTGCTTAAAAAAAGGCATGTCCACACTACACCCCGAAACTGGGAAGACATTCTGGTTTCCATACGACTATAAACCCGCGTACACACCAGCACACACCCACACTCCCAATGACACACACACGGACGAAACTTTTGTCTTTTCATGCATTGTGCTGTTTCTACAATTTTGTGTCCACCTCGTTCAAAATTAAAGAGATTTAGTTTTGTTTTGTGTTTTGTCGGGTCTATTGGAACGTCGGTGGCCGAGCGGTTGCGTATCCGACTCGTAAGCGAGAGGTACCGGGTTCGAATAGGTTCCTAGGGGTTTGTCTACCGCCGGTTCTCCAGGCAGGTGTCAAAAATGGACAGGAGAATAAGTAATTAGTAGAATAATTTTCTGTAATCACAGGGTTCTATGTATTAGTTTTTAATCCCGCTGCGGCAATGTCAGAATGACTCTTTTCTGAGTTATGTACATTAGTTGAATCCTAACCGATGCTCTTACGGTGAGGGAAAACATCGTGATGTAACCTGCAAATTCAGGCAACTGAATTTGTAACCGTGATCCAATCTGGTCAGGTTCCCCTGGTAGCTAAGTCACGGAGGTCAGACGCTCCACTGTAATTACCTGATCGTCAAATCCTGGATCATGGTCAAGGCGGACCCCGGGCCCTCGTGCTCGAGAGCACATCCGGGACATTGACGCCAAGATGATTTATTTATTTCAGTCTCTATTTGGTCTATATTTCGGATGTGGAATGAGCTCCCAGCCACAGTGTTTCCTTTGGTCTATGACATGGGATCGTTCAAGAGGTATATTAGAGGTCTCCTTAGAGGCGGGCAACGCATTGGTAGGACCTCTGATTTTAGATAAATAATTAAAAAGTACCTAGCATCTCCTTTTCTAGATCGCAGTAACATGTTATCCAAATCTATTCAGCGGTTTCGGCGTGAAAACGGATATACAGACAGATAATTTAAATAGTTTTTTTCGAGAGAACATACGACTTTGAATAATAATTGTAATGTATTTGAACAGGTGAATCGTTGACACGTTCAACCTTAATGTCTTTGGAGACAATTTGGTTCAAACATTAAAATATGATAAATATTTTTGTTCTCTTGCTTCTAGAAAACATCATTCTCTAGGTGCTTACTAATAGTTCAATAGTTATTAAATTATTTTGTTTACGATTCCGTATCATCGATTTCATGGGTTTTGTTGCTAACAAAGTTCAATTGCAATAAACTGAAACTATAAAATCGATCATACGTAATCGCAAAAGAAACAATTTCAATCATTGAATTGTTAGCAACAGAGTTACCTATACGTAATTAGCCTACTGATTATTCCTACTAAATTTAAATGTAATCGGACTTGTGACATAGGTAACAAAAAAATTGTATGAAACGTCAATTTCAAACACCTATTATTATAGAAACAGCTATCTAACAAAAAAAAACTTGTAAAATTTTTTAACAGAAGCACCAAGCTTAGGAAGGAAATCTTTCAATACACAATACACAATGGCATTCTAAAATGCAGAGCCGAAAAATACAGTAGAATAACATTCGATCACTAAAATAAAGCGTTTGGCGCAAGACTTCTCTGAGCCGTGTATTCAACGAATCACACAGCTGCTTTGACAAACAGTAAGATCACAAGAGAATAAAAAAAGTATATTTTCGTCTCGTTGTCCCCAAGAGCAATTATAGTGCCCATATTGTTAGCAGCCTTACAATGGAATTTCATGGTTTTGGTTATGCTAAAAATAGTCCTCGAAATAGTGACCAGTAGCACCTATTTCATATAAATAGTGCTACTGTATTTTAGAAGATATTTGAACAAGTTACTGATCGTTATACTTGAAATTAGCGTCACGCAGTTCCTGGTTGAATGCTTTTCACATTAATAGCTTTTTTATTAAATCATTTGATACACATTAGATGAAAGAAATTCTTTTTTTAAGTATTGCGTAAATACTGCATTGATACTTAGCGAACCATTACCTTTATGAAGCTGACAGAGTTGGAGAGACAGAGCTTTGTAATAAACATAATGAAGTTTTAAAATCTTGCTATAATCCGTTCTTTGGACAAAGTAAATTTATTTCATAATTATATATTGTTATGTACAGTATAATATACACACATAAGACCTAATTAAAAATGGTAATTACACAAAAAAAAACGTTATTTTTAAATATTAGAAAAAAGCATTAAATACATCTCCGAACAATATCACCATTAGAGTCGAGTTACTGTGACACCAGCCAACTGCGACAATGTTGTGTATGTGTGTGTATGAGTTTGTGTGATGTGTATGTGTGCTCTCGCATCTGTGTGCGCTCGGTTATAGGCATGCAACGCGTACACGATATTGACCTGTTCTGTCGACGTTGTGACAAGTTTTGATGCTTGCTGCTTTTTTTTGCCTTAAATCTGCTATTATTTATGCGTTTGGATTTAAAATGACAAGTAATTTATGTGAATAGTATTAACTGGTAAGAAAGAGATTCGTTCGCTAGTTTAGGATGGGAATATTAAATAGCACATACGTCCTATTTCTGCACGGATAGCACAAGTCTGCTCACACGCGCGATAGGCGTGGAAAGACGCGACATAGATACTGCTATTTCTTTCATCTTAGAATTAAGAAGGAAACAAACGCTCTTACGTGGCGAGAGCTTGGTCGCGGACACACTAGTTCTATCCGTGCTGGTCATCTATGAAAAAAACAAAAATCGGTTGTCTGTAAAGTCGGTTTACTGACGATAGTTGAACGTGACAACGTCAAGTAGGAGAGAGACAGATGTCGAACGCTGCCGAACGCGAAGGCCGATTGTGCCTCTTTGCCGCTCGTTCCGCGCTCTCGCTTGCACTTCAAGCCTTAAATGGAACGCCTCAGAGCGAGGTAACGCCGCATGAGTCATGTTTTTTCGTGCGTGCAGCCGGCTCCATCGAATTATAAGACGTTGTCACGTCAAAAAATACCCTCATAAACGCAATATTTTCGTTATTGACGTATAGTATCAGTCAAGTATCTGTCAATCTAGAAAAGTCTTGTTAAAATTACTTCATTTTCTTCTTGCCACGCACCAACAGCTTACACATAGTGCGATTGTGGCATATCTCCGCAAACCATGGAACACCTCGTTTCATGCTCGGCGTGCCCTAAAACTTGTACAATGGAGGACTTGTTCGAGGCCAGTTCAAGCGCTGTATTCGTCGCCGAATACTGGGCGAATAAAGTATAAGTCAGAGTTTAGTCCATCGACTCGATAAGAAGAAGAAGAAGAACAGCTTACACAAACTACGAGCATTCCTAATGGCTAAAAACACCAAGTATCAACTCCGCACGGTCGCGGTACACCCACTTTTCCGATTTAGCACTAAAACTGCTCGGCTCAACGTGAATTATATATTTTTTGTGATGATCTTTGCTTCAAATGTTTATATAATTTTATCTTGGCTCAAGAATAATCTTTTTGCATTGAATACCTACTTTTATATTAGTGTTGACGTGTGTTTTAGTTAACGCCGAACGTGAACTGTAGGTATTTAGAGTACTTAATTACAAAATATGGCTGTGTTGTGTCCGGCAGAGTAGAATAGCACCAACCCCTTACACTCGTGGGTGTCGTACGAGGCGACTAATGTCTTCGAGGCAAAATATCTAGAGTCTCCGTAGTCTGGAAAATGGGCAGCAGCGTTTTCCATTGTTATACTTAAACACTGCGATCTCCAACCCGCCTGCCAAGCGTGGAGATTATGGCAATAACCTCCCCTTTCGTGGGAGAGGCCCTAAGTCCTGCAGTGGACTGTTACGGGCTGTGATGATGATGATAAATTACAATATTATTTTAAAGCTATTATGTGATCATTTGTTTCGTTATTTTTTATATCAGCCTAAATCATCCCACAAAGGAGGCAAAGGCTTCCCCCCTATTCTTCCATACTTCGCGATCGTTTGCTATTGTTTCGTTATTAATATAATTAAATTGTAAGCATGCCGGAAAACAATAAAAAAAAATTTGAAACTTATATAACGCGGCATTCCACAAAGTTGAAACAAAGACCGTCACGTGACAGTCACGTGGCACGTGGTTTCAACCAGTCTCCGGGAAGACCTTGAACCTTATACAAAGCTACCCAAAGTAGATAGGTAGGTAGGTAATGTTTTGAAGTATCGCAGTTTTTTCAATTAATAAGGCCCTTAATACGTATTTTGCGGGTTCTTGCGTGCCTTGATTAGTTACCTCATCATCATCACAGCACGTAACAGTCCACTGCAGGACTTAGGGCCTCTCCCACGAAAGGGGAGGTTATTGCCATAATCTCCACGCTTGGCAGGCGGGTTGGAGATCGCAGTGTTTAAATATAATAATGGAAAATGCTGCTGCCCAATTCCCAGACTACGGAGACTCCAGATCTTTCGACTCGAAAACATTAGTCGCCTTGTACGACACCCACAAGTGTAAGGGGTTGGTGCTATTCTACTCTGCCGGACACCACACGGCCAATCGTTACTTACTTAAAATAAATTTGTAACATAACGTGTATGTTTTAACTTGTGAACAACAAACTGTTAAATAAATAAATAAATTACAGTAGGTACTTATTCTAAGGTTAGCCAGAAGAGATCCCGTTGTGGGATAAGCTCGCCTTTGCGAGCTGATGCTCAGCTGAGATGTTGTTGCAATAAAGAGTTTACATACATTGCATTACATACTTTTCTCGTTGCCTACCGAAAAACGAAAATAAAAAAAAACTGTTTAATATAATTAAACAGACAATATTAGAACTAAAAATATGATACTTGGTCTTGAGACTTGAAACACAGTAGAATCTATTCTTCTTCTTATCTTGTCAATAACAAATAGGTTGAGAATAAAAAATTTTTTTTTTTTTTTTCAGTCTAAAACCGAGCGACACGTAATTTCATTTTACATTTCATATTATATTACGTAATTATTTATTTAAAAACTTCACAGCACATTACAGTACATCATATTTCATTAATAGAATCTAATAATGAAATATGTAGAACATAAATACTCTCTGAATTAAATGTAAATTATACACCCATTACAGTTCAATTCTGCGCTATCTTGAATCTATTTTATTAAATTTAACCAAAAAAATCAATGGCCCATAACAAAAACCGAATCCAAAAGAACCCTAAACAACACTCACGTGAGTGCAAGCGAGATGCAAAGCGAGACAGCAACACCGTGACAAACAGCAGAGAGAGAGCAAGACAGAAATATAATTAAAACTTTTGTCGCTCGGCTTTCCGAGGGAAAGGATGGCTGGGGCCACAGAGGGTGTGGAGAAGGTTTGTAAATAATTATTTCCTATTTGGTTTAATATTTTTTTTTTTTTTCGAAGGACTTTATTTGGTTCAATACTTAATTAATATTTTTGTTTTCTTTAAGTACAATTTACATACGTCAACCTTCATTATCATCATCATCATCAAATCAGCCAGAAGACGCCTACTGCTGTGCACAGTCCTCCCCCAGAGATCTCCACGGCGGCCGGTCCCATGCCTTCCGCATCCAGCTGGTAGCTGCGATCTTGACCAGGTCGTCGGTCCACCTTGTGGGAGGCCTACTTCAACCTTATCAATCTAATATTATTTAATAATTACTTTAAACAATATCCAAATATTTTAATACAATCAATCGAAAATGTCAATTTCAATAACTATTATAATGAACTGTTTTTTGTAATCCTGTGCTGCATAATTACAAGTATAGATAATTTTATATATTTCCAGTAACATTGTTAACGATCCTTCGATTTCGCGTTTCTATCAGACCTGTAGTTCGCTTTCTGTTTCGTAAGAATATGAATATTATGTTGGATGGCTGTTGGTCTTCCAAATCGAATAATTGATAAATAAAGTTTATTTCCAAAGTTTAATAAAACAAAAAGCAGCAAAATGTAAAAAAAAACATTTTTTATTTTTTTATTAAAAAGTTATCAACACGAAGAGACTCCACGCGTCCCGTCGTCCTATTTTTTACGAGAATATATTTCAATGAATTCCCGTTTATGCCCTCTTTTTTACCAACTACGCACAAATACAGTGCCGCCAGCTTAACTGTGCGGTAGACGAAATCGGAACTAAGCTATATAAGTAGCATATTCTACTAAAATGACAGTGTTCAACGCCCACTGGCGACACCACTGGCGTCGCTATCAACTGAAGAGATAACTTGGTCGTTCTGTAAATGGGAACTGTTTGTCAACAGTAGGTAAATAAAATTATCTGGCGTCATTTTTTTTGATATTCGATAATGGGTATGGCGGTGTGGGTATCGGATGGGTAGGGACTGGCGAAAGGCTTTTAGAAGAATTATTTTTTTTGTAATTTTAAATAAAGTTTTGAATTAATTAACTGTTAAAATTAATAAGTGGGTGAGTACTTAATGTTATTTACGGATTTGTTCTACTACTAGCGCCCCCAACTACTTCCTAGAATAGTACTTTCTGCTTAGAAGAAACCAAAAAATTCTGTTGTTGTTTTTCTGTAATTTTTCTGCGCTAATATGAATTAAATTCTCTAGAAAATTCTAGAATTATAGAATTTCTTTAGAAATAAGCTGTACCTGTTGTGATCTTATCTGTATGTCAATTTTGTATACTATTTATTGTGCACAATAAATGTTAAATAAATAAATAAATTCTTAAATAAATTACATATTTCAGATATTTCAACACATTCTCTTTTTTTTTTTTACTAATGATTTAGAGTTAAATTCTTAATTAAATTATATTTTACAAATATTTTATTATAACACTTTTGTTTTGTTTCATTTACTATTTTTTTCTCTCTACTTTTTCAGTACACAACAAAAAAACTTTGGTAAAATAAATTAAAAATACAACAAATGGATTTCCTATTTATTTTTTTAACTCTACCTACTAGGTTTTTCTATACTTAATAATTGTATGTTTTTTTAGGATAAAAAAAAAAAAAAAAAAAATCCGCATTGAAGCACGGCATCCACTAAATCAATTAATTTTAATATCTAAGCGTGCCTAATGCGTATAGAAGTCTATCCAATAGACAAATACCTACAATTGATTTGCAATAAACAAATACCTACCTACAATTCATTTGTTAGTACGTCCGTCTGTACGCACAGGTAGACAGAAATATAAATCAAAATCAATTTCTATTCATAAATGCTCACGGTAGAGTCAACGCGTTGGTATTTTGGCTATTTTATAAATAGAACTGAGTGAGATTTCCAAAGAGCTGCGCTGGTACAGAGCAGTTACTTCGGTCGAGTTCCTGTGTTCTATATTTGTTGTTTATTGGCTTGTTTGTCTATTCTAGAATATCCTAATAATTGTCTAATAATAGGTGTTTCTTTGTGAAGTTGCCCTTTTTTTTGCCCGTATGCAATTATTTGCTTACATTTTTTTTATTGTATATAAGAAATAAAAATTAATAACAGGTAATGCTAAGTAGTCATTTATAATAAAAAAAAATGTATGACGTTTACTAATGCACATCTTTTAAAATGTCCATACAAAAAACACTTTAAAAAATATACATTTCACAAATTGAAAATTTTGCTTTCATGACATTTACAGTAATCGTTTCCATCATTTGCTCATACAAAAAGGCAACTTTTTAATAAATACCAATTATTGTACACGTAAATGCGTGTGTATGTACAGATGTCAGCCGGCAAATAGCTCGCATTCTGTATCTGTATACCTTATCGTAATTATACAAAATTTGTACTCCTAGCACGCAAGAACAAATAGCCGAAATTCGATATGGTCCCGCAGAGAAAACATCATAGATAAATACCTAAGTAAGTAATCGAATTATTATTCACGAACGTGAACAGTTAAAAATACAATTATTATATTAGGTAGAAGCGGCAGGTAATATCTAATAAGTAAAGCGGTTTCGGTCAACTTAGTAAACTGTAGATCTTAGAAAGAAAGAACTTCCACAAAAAGCCAAAATCAATATTAATACTATCTCTCATTATCGCAGCCCGTAACAGTCCACTGCAGGACTCAGGGCCTCTCCCACGAAAGAGGAGGTTATTGGCATAATTTCCACGCTTGGCAGGCAGGTTGGAGATCGCAGTGTTTAAATATAACAATGGAAAATGCTGCTGCCCATTTTTCGGACTACGGAGACTCTTGATCTTTGCCTCGAAAATATTCATCGCCTTGTACGACACCCACGAGTGTAAGGGGTTGGTGCTATTCTACTCTGCCGGACACCACACGGCCAATCTCTCAGCCACATACAAATGTACAATCAAATTACATAGACAATAGACGTAAAACAAGCACAACAAAAAAAAAATACGAAATAAAAACTTTATTATGCCTATTCATAAAACTATTGCAAATCATGTAGTGTGCAGCGACCCCGACCCGCACGCACACTAGTGCGCCTCTCAAATAATCCTTCGCGAAAACTCAAACGAAAACACACCCTAATCCATCGTCTTAAAGTCGAATTTTGAGCGCAAGCAACTTTTATTATTACTTTATTTACAATGACAGTATATGTTTTGCATAGAGGATGGTTTCTAACGTTTGTTTTTTTTTTTTCAACAGTAGTTTTTTTGACACTTAACCCAATATTTCATGGCATCCGGTGATAATATTTAAAAAATCTGTCTGTTCGTTTGTTTTACTAATTAAAGTATGCATCGGTATTGAAATAAATTATTATGTATTAAATATTTATGTTATCCGGCAAACAAACAGGCATGCGGGCCACCTGATGGGAAGTGGTCACCGCCGTCTATGGACATCAGCATCACCAGGGTAATAAGTAATAAAAAAATATGCTTCGAAAATTCACACAGCGCCATCTAGCCCCAAAGTCAGCAAAGCTT
This sequence comes from Blastobasis adustella, assembly GCA_907269095.1. Classification (NCBI taxonomy): domain Eukaryota; kingdom Metazoa; phylum Arthropoda; class Insecta; order Lepidoptera; family Blastobasidae; genus Blastobasis; species Blastobasis adustella. The sequence continues at coordinate 10,262,858 of OU026141.1, forward strand.
GTGTTATGGGCGTTAGACAACTGATAAACAAAGTGCATAATTTTTTTTAAATACATTCTATTTATTACTCAGATTAGTAACAGAAATTAAAATTCATCATTTAAATTTCTGCTCGGCCGGGAATCGACCCAGGCCTCTGTGTGGCAAAGTGCACGCAGACGACATGTAAACCAACTGAACCACTCATATCATTATCGGGTTAGTATTGTTTTTATCTCGATATGTCGACGCAGTAGCATTACCTGACCTGCCAAATCCTGGATCATGGTCAAGGCGGACCCCGGGCTCTCGTTCTCGAGAGCACAACCGAGACATTAACGCCAAGATGATTATTATTTTTTTTTTTTTATGTCGACGCAGTAGCATGCGTCACGGTCACGAATAGACTGGTGCCGTTGTGTGCAGTTTATTCCCTTTTTGTAGTTAAGAAATCAACAGCGTTACAATTTGCTTATGTCTAATATTTGGTACTTATAGTAAAGCCAATAACGGATTTCTTTCTTCAACTTTGTAGTAAGTATGTCCACGGAAGGAAAGGCCGGCCCAAGAAGTGAAATGCGTGCCAACGGACTCACCACTAAGGATGCCGAAGACCGAGCAGAGTGGACTAAGAAAAGCAATAAGGCGGACCCCGGGATCCCGCGTTTTGCGAAGTGCAACCGGGATTTAACGCCAAGATGATGATGATGATGATGATATCCACGAAAGTTATTAAATCTATATGGTTTTCAGTATTGTATTGTAGCAAAATATCCGATAATAGCACATAGGCAGCATTTATTCCCAAATTCAATGTTGTCCCCTCTGGAAGCGTTTTTTCGCGGACGAAGTCGCGTGCAAAACTTAGTCGTTTCATATAAAATTCAATAGGTAAATGACACAACCACATATAAACAGCTACCAGCTTATTTACGTGTACCAAATGATAATAGTGAAAGAAACACCTGTTTAATTAAATAATTAGGTATACCTAAGTAAGTAGTTTTTCAACATTGATCCAAAGTTATTGGAAATTAATAAATTATGAAGTAACAAAGTAAATAGTACCTACTTAAGCGTTGACATTTCTTTTTACATTGTAAACAACATTTTATTAAATAGTCTTTTTTGTAAATGAAACAACTTATACAAATAGAGAATCATCATCATCATCATTGGCCTTAGACATATATTATACATATGTATATTATTTAAACAGCGTCACTGTTTAAATACACTCGTGGGTGTCGTACAAAGCGACTAATGTTTTCAAGGCAAAAGATCTGGAGTTTCCGTAGGCTGTAAAATGGGCAGCAGCGTCTTCCATTGTTATATTTATAACACTGCGATCTCCAACCCGCCTGCCAAGCGTGGAGATTATGACTATGACCTCTCTCGTGGGATAGGCCCTAAGTCCTGCAGTGGACTGTTATGGGCTGTTATCACGATAGAGAATAAGTACTAACAAATCCATTGAATACGTCATACTGTAATAAAATAAAGTAATAATAATTCTAGTTTGTTTAGATGCCACCTTAACAACCTACGGTTCAAGAGCGTAGTGTATTACTACTTTTAGAATAACATTATCTATAGTGTCCGACCGAAGGTTAATTTCTAGGCGAAGCCGAAGCCGAAGGCTCTAAGAAAAGTTCTAAGATTTTTTTTTTTTTTTTTATGTTATCCGTCAGACAAACAGGCATGCGGGCCACCTGATGGAAAGTGGTCACCGCCGCCTATGGACATCAGCATCACCAGGGGTGCTACCAATGCGTTGCCCGCCTCTAAGGAGACCTCTAATATACCTCTTGAACGATCCCATGTCATAGACCAAAGGAAACAATATTTTAAGATTAATAACAATAACAATATTGTTTAAGATTGACTAAAAGCTACAATCTATACATAGTATAAAACAAAGTCGCTTCCCGCCGTCTGTCTCTATGTCTCTAGGTATGTATCGATCATCGATAGACGCCATGAATGGTCGCCTCAGTCTAATAAGTACCTATACGCAGTTGGGAGCACTATAGATGCCCGGTATGCAACAATAAACCGTACACTATGATGTATACGCTTAGATCTTTTAAACTACGCAACGGATTTTAATGCGGTTTTTAACAATAGATAGAGTGATTCAAGAGGAAGGTTTATAAGCAAGAAAAAGTGTAGGTAGGGGTAAAGTAGCTGTACGCGAACGAAGTCGCGTTGGGTCCACTAGTTGAAACTTTAATCTTGAAGGTTTATATTACACATAGACATAGACATAGACACTATTTATTTTGACATTACAATACTCATAATACAAAACTCATTGAGTAAGTTACATTTGTATATCTAAACTTAACATTATATACATATACATATTTTTAAAACCTACTTAAATAAAGCGATTCGAATATTGACTGTATAATATAAAAAGGCAATTCAAATCATATCTAGAAGTTGATCTAGAGATGATAATAAAATTACCTTCAATTTATTTGTTAAAAATATTAAAAGCTACCTTCGCCGAAGGTGGCCGAAGCCGAAACCGAAGTCGGGCACTAATTATCTCTATCTTTATGATAATCGGTGTAGGTATTTGAAGCTTTATCATATTTTTTTATCGGTCGTATATCCTACAGCGTAAGTAAACGTTGCGTCAATAATAGATTACGGAAGTATGAAATATGCCTAAGTACAACATTTGTAGAACTGTTTCCAATCAAGTACAAAGTATTAACTTATTTTTTTTTTAAACCACTCAGGTTTCAAACAAGCTTCCGGCCCGCCTGATGGTAAGCAGTCACCGCAGCCTATGGCCGTTTGCAATACCAGCGGCTTCACCAAAGCGTTAAATAATTATTTTGCCATACCCACATGGGTTTCATGACGCAAGTACCTATAATAAAAATTGTAAGACCTGTTTACTCCTCATGAATGCAATAAATACATTGACTGTTAAATAATATTAAACACAAAAAATAAAACTAACTTAAGAACGCAGATTCATTATTTTTCGTTTAAAAGAAACGTAAGGCTATGTTCTCACTGACGCTTCGGGAGGCAAATTTTGCCACCAGTGTGAACGGAGCCTAAACAGCAATTTCAACCAAATGGGAACGCGGGCCGCGCTCACACGGGGCGAAAGTTTGACAAAGAGACTGTTTTTTTTTTCGATAGTTATGTTCTGTTTTTTTATTTATACAAATGTCACTAGTAGTTATTGATAAGCGTGATACAAAATAAGAATAACGAAAGTTCAAAATACCTAATGAAGTGCTGCCTACCTTTAAATAAAATTTAATTTGGTTGTAAAAACCACAAAAAAGCATTTTACAACGTGAATGTCACAGATAAAACTTCTTGGAATGACAATTTAGAATTCGTGTGTATTAAATTTCGTTATTTGTGATATAGAGTAAGTTTTGACATCTACTTATTCGTAGGTATATTTAGTTGATATTAGGTATAGAAAAAAAATTTAACATTTTTAATAGCACTGGCAGCGGCTCTGGTCTAGTGCCAGCGTGCTTGTGAGTTAAGCAACGTGACTGGATGGGTGACCGGTATATTTGCTCTTCGACCAAAAACGCCCCGTGTGAGCGCGCCGAACGACGCCGCTCGCTCCTTCCAAATGAATGTGCACAAGAACGACACACACTGGATGAATATGTTTTTTTTAGTTAAATAGATATCTAATCTTAGCTACTGTACTTATAATATTATTTTAAGGACCTACCTAAGAGGTTAAATACCTCTTCTACATACCTCTTCCTCTTCTGACATAAATAAATAAATGATTGAATGAATGAATAACGCTTTATTGCACATTTAAATACTCTTGGACAATTCACACAGCGCCATCTAGCCCCAAAGCATGCGAAGCTTGTGTTGTGGGTGCCAGAAAAATTAAAAACTACTTTTATATTTTTTTTAAATACATACTTATTATACATACTGCTATAGATTTAAGCTTGTGTTATGGATGTTAGATAACTGATAAACTACTTAAATAGGTACTTTTTTATTAATACTTATTATGCCAATATAGATTTTTCTTTCTTTGAATAATACGAGTATGAACTGGTAATATTTTTTCCAAAATCGTTTTGTACTGGAAGCAATCTTTCCATTAGCAAAATTCACCAGTCTGCATTATTTCCTAGTTTATGAAGCGATCGATCAGGAGAGCAAAACGATCCTAGACTAAAACCTAGGTCTAGACATAAGTGCACCTAGACATAGGTTCAGTGAAAACCTCATCAAAACTAGTCCACCCGTTCACTGCGATGCCACAGGCCACAGGCCCACTCATAACACTCCTCTCAGTGCGGTGTGGGTTAAAATGCAGAAATATTTATGTAGTTTATCAGTTATCACACAAGCGTTGCTTACTTTAGGGCCAGATGGCGCTGTGTGAATTTGCCCAAACATATTTATTTATTTTAAAAGGCATGTCAATTTATTTATATTTCTAAGCATAATACCAATATGGCTAACACTTGTACGTGCCCATACATTCCGGCAAAATAATATTCGTCGAAATAAACTCCAGGAAATAATGCAGACTGGTAAATTTTGCAAATATTTTGGAAATATTGGTACTTAACGAAAAAATAAAGGACTTTGAAAATTTATCGTCATACTCCTAAACCATTATTATCCACTTAAATCTAAAGAAAACTCTATGTTAGTATTAATAAGTCACTTTATTTAATAGATAAGATTTTATATTTTTTTGCTTACACAATAATTTAATCTTGTATTCTGTCATAATAACTGTCATAATAATGTCTAACCTAACCTAAACTGATCTGAAAAATCCTGGATTATTATTATCTCGGAATCGATTTTGACCTAAAGCGATCAATTGAGAGAGCGAAGCGATCGTTGGGTATAGTGATCAGAGTGCTCTTCTTTTTTTCTATACAAACGTATAGGTACTTACTTTAAATGTAGGCTGTGATAGGTACTTTTTGAAAATAGGTGCAACAACATTTAGGTAATCAGGTAAATACCTACATACTATATCTATGATCTATCTACGGAAGAAATCGTTTTAAGCGATAAGGCCGCCTGTTGTTATCTCTGTTGTTACCGATATGTACCGACTGTATCCTGTATTTAAAAAGAACGAAAGAAAAAAAACATTAATTACAAAGGACGCCCCGATACGATAATTTTGCAATACAATTACATTTAAAACAAAAAAATATCGGTACATAAAACACGGGGACAATTATTTATGCAATAAAATGTTCATTCATTCATTCATTTATTGAAATTTCGACTTCATAAATACCTACAATCCACCTAAATATCTATTTTTACTCCACCAACATCGATCAACGTCAATAATTTTCAAACACAACTTACCTATCAAATTAAGACGTAAATACCTAATTCTGGTAACTAACTAAATACCTATCGTGGCATCAAATTGTTGATACACTACGCCAATGATTATGGGCGAGTGAAAAAAAAAAAATGTATTTTGCCCGACTGTCCGAACGCGACCGCTGCGCTTGTGTTGTGGGCTTGGGAATAGGGCTGTGCTGACGAGAATTTTGTTTTTAAATCATTTATTATTCATAATTCTACATATTATTGATTTAATATACTGTTTGTTTTCCTGTGTCCCTTGTTAATTGAATTGTTTTACTTGCTGATTAAACTATGTGATTCTGATATTATATATCATCATCATCATATCAATGTCATTAAATTTGATATTCTAATGTAATATGGACTACTTCATCTGACTAAATGAATTTTAATTGTTATTATACAATGCTACAGTGTTATTATCAACATAATCTCAAAATATTATATATTTCCGGCTACCATTTACGAATTGTGTACCTATAATGCCTAGGAATTTTCTAGATTTTACACATTTCCGGTAACATTACATAACGTACATATTCTTTTATACATAAATACAGAAATTTTCCTGTATTTTAAGGTGAATATGTGCATCTTTTTTTTAAAAGAGAGAGGCAAACGAGCAAGGAGAGCAAGCAAGCTTTAAAGCGACCGTATTTCGCACGTGTTGGGGTTTCTCCTTCTATACTTCTAAACCATGATAAAGAGAAAAGATTTGTATTTTTGTTAATAACCAAAAAACTCAAAAACTACTGGACCGATTCTAAAAATTCTTTTACTATTAGAATGCTATATTATCACTGAGTAACATAGGCGCCATTTTATCCCGGGAAAATAATAGACTTCCGCGGGAAAGTTGGGTGTTTAGAAATCCATACTGCGCGCGGGTGCCGCTTAAAACAACTATATTTTATAATAAAGAAACTACCAATCGGGTCACCTGATGGTAAGTGATCACAGCCGCACATGCACATTTGAAATACCAGTGGGATCACGAATACGAAAGTGTTATAGATATAGATAGATTATCAGTTTATCTAGCACCACAGGCAGACATGCTCCATCTTCGGCCTCATCGTCACTTACCACCAGGCGAGATGCATCTTCGCATCGTCACTTACCATTACCACCATGGCGGTCAAATGTATGGCTAGATTAATTAAAAAAAATTACTCTATGTTTAATTTTGAGAATTTGTTCAAGTACTTTATTATTATTATTATTTATCGTAGTAGCCATCTGGGCTTATTTATGTCAGTTTTCTAGGATAAGTAAATAAAGAAAGAATTTAGCTAGATAAATGTTAATAACCTATTCATTTATGTAGTCAAGTAAAAAATACATAATTACAGAAAAGGTAAAATAGGTAAGATTCTCGTACAGAATATCGTTATGATGACTAAATGTCCACTGATTTATATATTTTTTAAACTAGCCATTTATTTCACCGCCATCTCACCTAGTAGCAAGTTACGATGCGGCCGAAGACGGAGCCTGCCTGTCTAGAAACAGCCTAGCTACACTCTAGCTTTGAAGCGTAATTAATGAAGCATAAAAATTAAAAACTGAAAGGTTTTGTGAACTGAAATCTTTAAAAACCTAATTATTCAAATACCTAGGCATTTCGAGTTAAGCAAAGAACACATAATTTCACACGGATCTCCCTCCACAATCTAATAGTAATAATAATAAAACGACACATGTATTATGTAACAGGCGAGTAATAAAAATAATAAATATTCAAATATAAGTTTTGAATGTGCAAGCACAGCCCTAAGCCCTTGGTGTGTGAGCGCGCAAGAAAATACAGGCCAACGGTAACACATAGATACGGCCAGGCCGTGATCCGAGATGGTCGCGTCTGTGTCGCCACGGACGCTAGCACCGCGCGTGTGTTGACTTATTTTCGTCAACCGTACGCCATATTGTTTTATTATCCACACGTAATTACAATAGATTAATTGCCATTCAATCGATTTTTTCGTTTGCAATTATTGGCGGGCAAAATAAAATTAACAGTGATCGTGAACGCTTCCTTTACAAATAATAAAAAAAATATTCGGGGCATTTATTTTTTTTAATTGTGACGTTTCCGTAGGTATGTGTGCGTGTGTCGTGAGCCGTGACGGATTCGCTGTTCCAACTTCAACCAAAGAGATTTGTTATCATTTTACTATCAAATCAAATGGCGGATAAATTGTTGGACTCCAATCCGAAGGAATGTTTTTGTGAAAGCGAAAATTTATCTGTAACATCGATGTTTTTAACCGAATTAGTGTTGTGATAAACCGTTCGAACGTTAAATCGAGTGAATCTGAATAATTTTGTCTAATTATAGGGTTTGTTGCAATACGTGTGGGATAATTACTTCGCCGCTTCTAAAAATAGGGCATTCCGAAAAATAACTTAAACAGTGTAATGTTAATAATAGTGCAACAGAGCAGTGTTTAAATCGAGAATTGCATGAAAATGTTCATTGTTTTATAAATAAATATGCCCGTTACGTGGATCTGTGTAGGAATGCCAACTATTTTGTGTTTTCGTGGAGTGTGATCGTGTCGTTACGTGGGATATTTTTCACTTCCTTTGTCTTCAAGTATGGAGAAACCATCTTTCAAGGTAAGTGGCTCAGCCGGCTAGATTTACTGGCTAAATAATAATAATTCAGCATAGTATTGTCAGTAGTTAGTTATGAAATGCCTAATCATTCATAGTGGACATCGGAAGTACAATCTATCAATAGTGTTCCTAATTTAAATGTTGATCCTCATTCTACAAAGTACTTGATCGGTAAACTCGTTACAATATTTTCTTAAATTGCCTTCAAGATAACCAATACGCTGGCGCGTCGCAAATTTAATTTGATGACGTCATAAATTGCTCATTGTGTTTTTGTTTCGTGTCGATGTGTGAGCGTCTCGAAATCTCCTGTCAAGCCATTTGAGCGGATGTCGTCTCAAAACATGCGAGACGTTTCTGAACGTAAGAAAACACATTTGTGTTATACTTAGCTATTGATAAGCCCGTAATTAGGGTTATAAATCTTGAAATAAGTGATAAGGTACGTTCATACAATAATGACGAAGTGAAATCGTAAAAATGGACGACAATTCGAAAAAAGAAAGAACCTAGCACCAGCCCTGCCTCCGTTCGGCCATATCAGCAACTGCTAGGGATGTGACACGTGTACTAATTTATCGATGTCGATATTTTTTTGTGCTGTTAGTTTTTTCGTTTGATTTTTTTTGACGGCTTTGTGTAACTGAAGGTTAGCCTGAACTTGAAATACACGATTATGTAGGTATACTTTTTGTTGCACGTTTTGTTAGTCCATGTTATTATTAGTTATAGTTACTGCCTTACATGATAAGATAATATTTTTCTAATGGTATATTATTTTGACTCGATGTGGAATGTGGCGTTATATAATCATATTCGCAAACATCGTGGTGTTGTTATTGTCAAATTTTCATTTAAAGTTCGTAAATAATTTTACATCAATACAATAAAAAATACTGTACTTCGTAAACGAACTGAAATACCGCGAACACACGTCAGTACAAGATCGTGCTTATATCTAAAGTACGTTTCAATAGGAAAAGACATAAAATAATACAATTTCCGTGGATAATACTTACCGTGGCCGTGTTCTACTTTCGCTGTATTACTCATTGTTTTTTTTAGATGCCTCTCAATAATGTACCACATACATAAAATGATTCATTTTATTTCGATTTCTGTGGATAATACTTACCGTGGTCGTGCTCTGCTTTTGTATGTCTCACTTGTCAACGTACATTACATATTATTTTTGTAAATATTTATTTGTATAATACTGTAGGCACTATAAAGCAGTGCAGATTATAATTTAGTCGATGTTTGCGTTGCCCGTAACCCGTTGGATAAAACCTAAATTGGGGCGTGCGTCTATTTTTAAAGGCACTGTTTGGTTGGCGTAGGGCTGCGATGCGCATTCTAAATGTACAGTGCTTTCATACTAAGCAATTACATTAAGCATTATTATTACGAAATGAGGCGATCGATATTTGTTTTAGTGTAGAAATGGACGGTTGTGGTAGATGGTTAGTTATATTTTGTCATATTATTGTTACTTATTACAGTAGAATACTTCCCAGAATGCTCCTAAAATTAGTATAGGAAGGTTGTGAAAACCGTCAGTTTAAAATTATTATACTGTTACATTTTATCGCAATTCGGTACTAATGGTAAATAGTGGGTAATAATTGTCTATTATATTTAGTAAAAACATAATGCATGTACATTATGCTGATTCTTGTATATTGTCTTGTAGGTAATATGTGTGCAGTAAAGAGTTTTTACTTACTTACAAAGTTATAATCAGGTTCAAATTGTCTGTGATACGTAATCTATCAAACACGTGTAAAACGCTGTGTTTATCTATATCGTAATTTTTTTGTAGTGAATTATCTTTTTCCAGCTTATTTTTACTCTAAATTCGAACCAGTTGTTATTTGTTCCATGCAATATTCTCAACCTTTATATTATTCTCGTGTTTACTTGCGGCGTTTAAAAAATATCTGTGTAGGATTTGAGTTTCTAGGTCAAGCTGTTTCTGCTGAGCTTTGATCAGTTATTCCTGAGTGACCTAAAGCGAGGTCGATGTTAAGTGTCTTATTGCCATTTTTAATGAACTTAGGAATCGCCTAAGTTCTTTCTTATCTCACTTTGAACCTTTCTGATTGACTAAAAACTAGTTAAGATGGAACTTAGGCGATTCCTAAGTTAATTAAAACGGCCGTTAGTATTATATGGGCATAAATATGTTATCGATATTATCACGAATTATTCAAGCCAGCCACATATTATGGTTCTCGATTTGAGTGCATGACGACGGCTACGGCTTGTCGTGATTGCTTGAAATAGATTTATTCTTTATCTGTATTACTGCCAAAACATTATCAAGATTGACACGTCACGATACCTGGTTCATTTTAAATACTTTCTTACGGCGCTGGCTCAGCGTCCCAAATTGATCTTGGCCTCTGACACCAGAGATCGCCACCTCTTCATATCCTGTGCCATCTCCTGAATGGGCATCCTTATTTTAAATACGTACCTAATTGTTGATTGTATTTTGGGTTGAATGAAATAAATTTATATTATACTGCAAATAGGTATCAATAAATACATATCCCACTGTCCGTAGTAATGGAAAATAACTTTATATCGTTCTTGTACGTCGATTACACATACAATTAAAAGGTAAATAATATAATTAGCTCCTAACGACCGTATTTCTGTCTGTAACGGGTAAATAAATATGATACCTTATTTATCTAGTGAAATCTGGCCCCAGTAGCTTGTCACAGATAGATAAAGCAATTAGCGTAATTACCTAAAGCGTAATGAAATAACTAAATTTCTACTGCGAAATTGCAAAATACCAATTAATGTTTTCTATATAAAAGGTCATGTTTTGCGTGATTGTTCTATTTGAACACAATAGCAGAGGGGTATTGTTTTGATAATATAAAATTCAAATTCAATGACTTCGGTATTTTTGGTAGCTAGCTGTCTAGGCTGGACTAGACGCCAATAATTATAGTGGTCATGCGGACTGCAAAGCCTCGGATTAGATGGTGCTTGAGGTTGGACGACACGTGTTGCGTTTACGCAACCACTGTCCGCTAGTGTGTATGAGGCTTAATACATGACGTCAGCAGAGATAAATAAATATTATAAACATCGTCGTTACAATATAAATGGTTTTGATTCGGTTCTTTTTACAAGATTTCATTTAACTTGCACTGTTCGTATGTATGTAAGTTGTCCGTCAAAATTGCAAATAATTTTTCGACCATTTGTTGGTATCCGATTGAGCTGAAAGGTATACCTATGTAACTTTGATGACAATGTATTAATATGGTACCATGGAGGAGGCTGGTCTAATAATGGAGTCGGAAAGTGGTCAAAGGAGCTAATGAACGCAATAAGATATCGTGTTTGGGCTCATTGAAATGGTGTTGATGAGTAGGTACTATACCGCACGATAAAAGCTTGTTAAAAAAACAGTTTTTTGTTATTTTATTTAACAATTAAGAACATTCAAATCATTCATCATACATTTGGGAACTTATTTCATATGTACACATAATTATATACATCGCCCTTATTTATAATGTGCTAATGGTGAAAATCCTTATTAACTTTAAATTTATACAATCAATAAATTAATGAATGTATTCATCGCAACGCAATAACGGCGTTAGGCGGTTGTGACAGGTTTTGGTATTACGCATTGAATTTCATTTGAACACCGTCAAACGTCATGACAGTTTTCCGATTAGAGCATGAAGGAACTTGTTGGCTATTGATTGATAGGCGATTAAGTTTGTTAAGGGATATCGGGAATACAATTTGTATTACAATTAATCAATTAAAACAGCATTGACACAAATACTTCATAATTTATAAACTTACCAACTCAAAAATGTTCTATTTAACTTATATTCAAATTAAAAAATCCGCCTTTCCATCTGTACCAGTGACCGCCGTGACCAGTTTGGGTCATGGTTACACATTCAGTCGCCTGAATGTGCAGTTTTCATCACGATGTTTTCTCCCACCGTAAAAGCATTGGTTAATGCACATAACTCAGAAAAGAGTCACTGCTACATGTCGGCATTGGGGTTCGAACCCGATACCCGGTCTCTTTAACCATTAGGCCTCCGACGCTCCAATATATTTTCAATTATAATACGCTCCTTTTACAAACCCACTTTACTATAACGCATACCTACGTTAACATTATTTGTGTTATTTCCTCGACTACAATACAACATTTGCCTCGAACGAAGTGTCGATAAATAATACAAAACCTCGACAAAGGCGACATCACTAGAACGCAACTCGGGCTATTCGTCGTGGCATTATGAGCCATTTTATTCTTTTTTTTTCGTTAAATTTCGTTTAGGATTTGCGTTCAGCAGCAGTTTGCAAAGTTTACTTACAGGGTTTTGCGTTAGACCGAGGGAAGTTCGTTTAGAAATTTAATTATTGATTTGTACCGTCTCAATTAACCTCCGACGAAAAAAGAGGGTGTTATAAAGTTTGACATGTGTATCTGTGGCTTTGTGTGTCTGCCTGTGGCATCGTAGCTCCCGAACGGATGGACCGATTTGAATGCGGTGTGTTCCCTATTTGAAAGCCAGTTTTATCGAGATAGTTCTTAGTTTAGTTTTATTAAAATCGGTTCAGTTGTTTCGAACATAAAAAAATTATAAAATAATCATCTTGGCGTTAATGGCCCGGTTGTGCTCTCGAGAACGAGGGCCCGGTCCGCCTTGACCATGATCCAGGATTTGGCGATCAGGTAATTACAGTGGAGGGACTACCATCTGACCTCCGTGACCCTGCTACCAGGGGAACCTGACCAGATTGGATCATGGTTACAAATTCAGTTGCCTGAATATGCAGGTTTCATCACGATGTTTTCAGTCACCGATTAGTATCGATTAGTATTTAACTAATGTACATAACTGAGAAAAGAGTCATTGGTACATGGCCGCAGCGGGATTCGAACCCAGTACCTCTTGCTTAAGAGTTGGATACTAAACCGCCTGGCTACCGACGACGCCCCGTTTGCTCTCCAGTTGTTTCGAACATATTATGGTATATATATATGGTATATCCGTCTTATGCTGTAGGTGTTGCAAAATGTATTTTTTATTACAGCAACATTAATTTAATCTATATTGTGCTCTAGCAACTTTAACTTACTTCTATATTTTGTTCACTTTCCCGTGAGACAAAATGTAAACAAACCACGAAAAAGGTTATTTAAGATGCCATCTTTTCATCAATAACAGAACATTGTAATCATCAAATAATTGCTATTTTAACTAGGCTCCTACGCCCTTATAAATAAAACGTAAAACAGATTAATTTAGGTGTTACTTTTTCATTCAAAACTTCAATTCTTTGTTTACACTTTGTCTCACGGGAGTATTAATAGGGTATAGACAATATACAGTTCTTTTACCCCATACTATTCGAATTTTATTTATTTAAAATTACTCTCAGCGACCTAAGAGCCTTAATAGATTTAGATTTAGATTTATTTATTACTCTTACACAAGATAATACATTTAAGATATATTTAAATACATTTTTGTGCCAAGAGATCGTCAAATATAAAGGAATATACGTAATTAATAAAATGATTACATAATGTATAACATGTCCATGAAAAATACATGTCAATACGAGATTAAACATGTCGATACAATAAATTTAAACAAAGTAATTAAATGTCATAAGTGAATACATTTAATAATGTACAAATTGTGTCAGTTTACAGATTAAAATGTCAAAGTAAAACCATCCATAATAATAATGTCAAATTTTGGAATAAATAAATGTCAATAGAACCTTTAACAGTCGGTTAGGCAGCTACTACCTACTGTTTGACCTCCACAAAGTCACAAAGAAATGTATTTTTCTATCGCGTCTTATCTATAAGTAACGTTGCTGCATGAAATTCTTAGATACGATAGCAAAAACTCATTGTTCTGACAGCAAATGACACGTCACCAGTGAAAAAACTATCGCTGTTATTATTATCACACGTTTTAAAGATATGTGCCGAGTTTCCTACCGCATACCTTTGTTTACGAGAAGCCCGATGTTTCGACGCAGATCATGGTCGTCTTCGAAACATTTAAATATTTTTTTGAATTTCGAACAGTGTGTACCTAATCTAAAATGGCATACATATTATTTAATTCTTTAAGAAATAGGAGGTACATTTGACTAAATTCAGTCGTATAAATTTAGAAGCAACAAGGGTAAAAACTAAATCAAAGTGTAATGTATTGCTCGTAAAATAAGGTCCTTTTTTGTAACCCGGGAGGTTTGTTGAGGGACGCGTAACATATAATGTAAGTGATGGCGATCTAGGCCCAAAATAAGCAAAGCTTTGAGTTACGGTTGATAGAAAACTGATAAACTACTTATATATTTTTTAATATATACTTATTATACATATAACACTCAGACCCGTAACAGAAATTAAAATTCATCGTTTAAAATCGAACCCCGAAACCTCTGCGTGGCGTGTTAACTAACTGAACCACTCAGGTCATTCAGAGCCTCAGAACAAACGCTTATTATTCAATTGCATTAGTTGCTAGCGAAAAAACTAAAGAGTTGACAACCGTCGTTATTCTACCAAGGTAGGTGAAGGTTGTCTCACTCCACCGGTACAAGTTAGACAGAGACGGCGACCATTCTCATGGCGCAAAGTCGAGTTTTGTCGTTACTGTGTCTAAGTAACACGCTAGCGGTTCTCAAAGTGTTATTTATCCGGAAAGGAGGTCCGGACAACTCAGCCTATATGACCAATAACGTTGAGCGATGTGTCGTTGGAAAGGATTTTTAATTATTTACAACTTTTACTTACATATAGATAACTCGCGAATCCAAAATGTTTTTTTTTTTTTTACAAAATAGGTTTTTGAGTGCCATCTCACCTGATTTTAAGTGCAGATGCAGTCTACGTTGGCGCATGTTCGTTATGGTCATGTTTCCGGGGTGCGCCTATCCTATTTATGTTATATCCCATAACTTATTTATCACAGCGATTAGAGATTTGTTCAATTATTGCATTAGGTTATAGTATTATTATGTAGTAGAAGAACGTTAATTATGTAAAATAAAGTGTTAAAAAAAATAAAAAAAAATAAAACAAAACAACGGCATCTAGCAACGAATTATGCTCTGTTTAGATTTCTGCTTTGTTTTGTTGATTATTTTAACGACGATATTTCCCGAACAACTCATGATAGCAGACAGGCCTGCTCCATCTTCGGCCGCATCGTCACTTACCACCAGGTAAGATGGCGGTCTAACGCCCGACCAGTCTTAATAACAATAAAATTGAAAAGAAAAATAGCTCTATGAAATCGAAGTAATAAGGATTCAGTGTGTAAAATAACACTCTGTATAATGTACGTTTTGTCCTGTGAACTAATCGATACTAATTTATGAAATATCGTCGTTTATGTAAATGACCTAGTTGTTTTAGCTCGTCGTCTAGAAATACATTTTGCGCTCCATGGAGTACATTTACTAAGTGTATATAAATGTACAATTACTATAGCAAAAGTAATTATGGATGTGTCGGAGAAATGTTTCAGACTCGGGGGTCGAACCATTTAATAAACCAAAGTTGAATTTGATACAGAAAGATACAGAACCGATATTACTATAATTTGTTACAGGTCAATAGCACTAGGATACTATAAGTACAAAATAATCAGTAAAAGCATTATTATTACACATTATAAAATGTATTATCTTGTGTCCAGAATTATAAATAACATTAAATTAAATTATAAATAGAGCAATTTCAAAAATTACAATAACTATCGAATTTAAAACATGTCAACAATTCCTAGATACATGTCAATTATTCAATGTAATATATTATTATTAGGTATATAAAAATTACCAATTATCATTTCATATTGAATCTGAATCTGAACCGTGGTTGTCCGGAACCAATGCCAGTTTGGACGCCGCCAGCTGATCCCTAAACCAATATGGGACCGTGTTACATTAGAGAATAGGGTTTCACCGCAGGGCTGGTGCGTTTGTGAGTTTTATTGTGTTATTATTCATTCGTTACCTACGTATTTCGTAAATATTTTTAGTTTCCGCTCCGTATCTTCTATACATAGTATAAAACAAAGTCGCTTCCCGCCGTCTGTCCATGTGTATCTATGTACGCTTAGATCTTTTAAACTACGCAACGGGTTTTAATGATACGCATTTATATAAATTGTATTAATAACTTTATGTTGTTTTTAAAAACGCTCGAAATCGATTTTAACATTTTATGTTTTATTTAGCATAATTTGCATGCCTAATTTAAAAAGAGATTAGTTTATATCTAATTTTAAAAATGATCGTCAATTCGTTAGTATTATCTACCCGATGTTTTTCCTGTTCGTTTGCCACCAAATTCGAAATACCCTTGTCCTAAATATGATATAATTTTAGTAAGAGCTTATTCTCTCTGCTTGATTAGTAAAGAAATATATTCTCAATATTATAATACATATAATACCAGTGGACCCGGCGCGACTTCGTTCGCGTACACCTACTTTGCCCCTGCCTACCCTTTTTTCTTACGTATTTAATAAACCTTCCTCTTGAATCACTCTATTGTTGTCACCCGCATTAAAATATGTTACTTAGTTTAAAATATCTAAGTGTACTTAGTTAATACTATAATAACATAGTAAAATATTATATTAACGTCCTCTAAACGAAACACCTCTTTTTAGTAAAGTGTAGTTGGTATATTAATAAATAAATAATACCCCAGTTTCACAATCGAAAATATTAATTTCGAAAATATAGTAGAAGTTCCTAACTGGTGTGAAATTTAGAACAGCAAGTAAAATTAATAAAATATATATTCTTGAACGTAAAATCTTATTTATTAATATTTCTGAATACAATACAATCTGCATTCTACTATTCTACAAACTTAAAACTACAATTAAGAAAACGAAAAAAAAATGGTAAAAAAAACAAAAATAAAAATTTTAAAATAAATAATGAAAACTATCACGCCCCAACCCTAGCGACACTTGCCGGGAGTAAACTCACGTATTTTAATATGCGCGGGTGCGAGCGAGAGCTCTCGCTCCGTCCCGCTCGCACGCCCACAATTTCCGAACGCGTAATCTGTTGGAGTGGATGTATTAAGTGGAGGTTATCAAATATTATATTTTTGTGACATTAGTTAGTTATTGGTATTAATTATGTCATCTTTAATGTTTTTCAAGGAATGAATAAAAAAATCAAACAAATAAATAATTATTCTTGGCGGCCCGGTTGTGCTCTAGCGCACGAGGGTACGCCTTGACCATGATCCAGGATTTGGCAGATCCGGTAAATTACAGTAGAGCAACTGCTACCTGACCTCCGTGACCCTGCTACCAGTTGTATTCTAACCGATGCTCTTACGGTGAGGGAAAACATCGTGATGAAACCTGCACATTCAAGCAACTGAATTTGTAACCATGATCCAATCTGGTCAGGTTCCGCTGCTATCAGAGTCACGGAGGTCAGACGGCAGTCGCTCCACTTGTCTGATCGCCAAATCTCGGATCATGGTCGAGGCGGACCCCGGGCCCTCGTTCTCGAGAGCACAACGGGGACCTTAACGCAAAGATGATTATTTATTATTTATCATTAGCTATTTTAAATTAATAAACGCACACGGCAGCCACATGACCGAATTAATAATTATTCAAACAAAAATGACATGTTAACGTTCTTATAAAACCAGTTCCACATGATATTAAATTAATTTTTGTTTATTTTTATTTTTATTTATAAATACGCTTCCACATGGCCCAAATTTGTTTAAATTAGTTAATTTTGTTCTTTTTGTTGTACATATTTATTTACCTTTTGGTGAGGCAGGTCATTTTCTTGAAAAGCCTAACATAATAATTCGTTAGTTATTATGTTAGTTGTTTTATTCTACTTATAAATAAATAACTCCATTTATACATCAAATCTTATAAATAAACTCATTTTTTGTAAGATTATGTATTTTTCTGGTTTTTTTTTTCATCTTTTAAGTACCAACAAATTATTATTATTATTTATTTATTTTGTTGTCATAGACTGTCATAGTATCAACAGATAATAAAACTTTAATATCAGATTTTTAACAGATTCTTACTCTATAGAATTATCTTTTATAGGCAGATGTTTGAAGTTACACTAATTGCCACTTGTTACTTGCTAAGGTCACCTTGCCGGAGCGCTTGCGCATAGGTATAACTACTAGCTGTTACTCGCGGTTTCCACCCGCGCGCAGTACGGATCTCTGCAAAGATTCAGCTGTCCCGCGGGTTACTATTATTTTTCCGGGATTAAAGTACCCTATTAAAGGTATTGGATTTTTTTTTGTTAGAGCAAGGCTTTTTTTAAATATTCATAATCACAGCCCGTAACAGTCCACTGCAGGACTTAGGGCCTCTCCCACGAAAGGGGAGGTTATTGCCATAATCTCCACGCTTGGCAGGCGGGTTGGAGATCGCAGTGTTTAAATATAATAATGGAAAATGCTGCTGCCCATTTTCCAGACTACCGAGACTCTTGATCTTTTGCCTCGAAAACATTAGTCGCCTTGTACGACACCCACGAGTGTAAGGGGTTGGTGCTATTCTACTCTGCCGGACACCACGCGGCCACTTTTTTAAATATTAATAATTGTATTTTATTATCTTTGTCAAACTCTTAATAAGAGACATACTTTTTTTTGTAGACTTTTGATATTGGATCATGTTAATAATTTAAAATACATTCCTTCTTACAAATAAATAAATAAATTTCTATAAACAAAGTCTATACATAAATTGCTATATATACTCTAAAAAAATGACAAATAAATTAACATACATATAAAAAACCGACTGCAAATCGCTGCCAAGCGAAAGCGTTCCCAAAATGCTGGTGGTAACACCTCGTTGAATGGTCCGACTAATACGTTGTCCGACGTCCGTGCCAGCGTCCAGCACCCTATGATAATATACATATAGCTCAATTCACGAAAGCTGATTACATACTTATGACATTAGGCATTTGACATTGTGTTTATAATATAGTTTGACATTGTTTTAAAATCACAATTAAATTTGTAAGCCGAATGGCAGGTCACAGAGGAGCACATAAATATCCAATGTATCATCTTTTTTTACCTGTGTTTAAAAAAAAAAAGCAAAAAAAAACATTTTTATGCATTTACCGCGCCATCTTTTATGACCCGATCTATACTCGGGAAAAATTTCCCATTAGTGAGAATTTGCAGTCAGTTTAGTACTTTGTTCCTATCTACCCTTTTTCTTGCTATAAACCTTCCTCTTGAATCACTCTATCTATTGACGAAATCCGTTGCGTAGTTTAAACCCTATCACCAGACAAACCTATCAAGGTTTTTGAGTGGTACGTGCTTGCATATTACAAAATGTTAATCGATAAATAAATGAAATAAATAAATAAAAGGTCTAAGCGTACATAGCTAAGGGACAAACGGCGGGAAGCGACTTTGTTTCGTACTATGCATAGACTAGACTATAGATTTGTGGTCCAAACCAAATAAGGACAAGGACATCCGTCGTGCCTTATGACGTCACGCTGTGGCGCCCGTATGAATTTCGAACAACGGTATCTTCGAACTTGACAGAGACCAACCGCGGTTTTACCAACCGTAAATATAATAATTTTAAATCTATTATTTCCTCTATTATCAGACTATTTTATTTTACTATTTTACCGTAACTCGACGCTCCGTCGACTGTACCTTTGCATTCATTGTCGTTACCCTGCCTTCCTTTACTGCTAAAGAAATTAGGACTCTATTGTTGTTAACATAATGTTGGCATCACAATATCCCGGTTGAACCCTCGCGCGCAAGAGCCCAATGTCCGCCTTGACCATGATTCAGGAATTGGCACATCAGAGGGCTTAGTGTGAGTTTCGCTTCGCATTTACTTTACTATCGCGTTTGCGTTTACGTGAAAATTAGTATGAAAAAAGATATAGCGCCGTCTAGTGGTACGTAAATGAAGCTTTTTTCTTCTTACTGATTTCGACGAAAACGCAAACGCGATAGTAAAGTAAAATCGAAGTGAAACTCACACTAAGCCATCAGGTAATTGCAGTGGAGCGACTGCCGTGTGACCTCTGTGTCTCTGTTAACAGGGGAACTTGATAAGATTGGAAGGAGCACGGTCACATATTCAGTCGCTTCAACGAGCGGTGCTTTTGAAATTTTTTTTTTAATTGAGATTGAGAAAAAATTGAGAATTTTTTTTTTATGGTTTTCTTTCCGTACAATAATTGCAAAAATGCGCCACGACTTTGTCTGTATGTCTATCTACAATCATATTATGTCAAATTTTAATATGTATAATTATGTCTATGGTACGTATGTTTCAACGAAGACACGTACACAACGCCACAATACTTTTTTACACCTACGTAGGTGAGGTATCTAAACTGGAAACTGCCAACAGAACCCAACACAATTAAATCGATCGATTGTAGAGAAATCGATATCGATTATAAATCGCTTACATAACGACGGCGCGGCGGCGACGAAAAAAAAATTAGCTAATTCGTTGGGCAAACGGATTGCACGGAACCTTAGCAACCCGCGGCGGATGTGGCCATTTTGAAATGTGGCGTCAGCAGCGAAATTTAATAAACTATTGTCATAAAATAAATGGGACAAATAAATAGGTGCATAGTGAATTGTGCTATTGTGTTGTGGTGGTAGGTATACAGTGCTAATACCACAATATACTTATAATAGTAATAATGCCTGCGAGTGTGTTTCCTGATCAATATAATCTGGATGCCTTCATGGCTGGAGTGAATAGGCTGTTCCAAGACGGGCATGCTCCATCTTTGGCCGCATCGTCACTTACCAACAGGTGAGATGGCGGTCAAATGCCTGTCTTGTATAATATAAAAAAAAAAAAAAAAAAAAATATAGTTTCTGTCTCTGCTGCCATAACCGCCGGTAGCTTGGGCCTCGCCCCGTTGCTGGCGGTATTCTAGGTTTAGGGTTTTTTAATATTAATTTTTTGTGAAAACTTTTATTTTTTTATGTTTTTTTTGTTTTCCTTCACGTAAAAACTACGGAAAAGATTTTGATGAAATTTGACAGTAGTGTAGGTTACAGCCCAGAATAGCACATAGGTTACCTATCGGTACCTTATCCTGTGAGCACGGGTTCGGATCATAATAACCATTTTTTTTTTGCCTTGAAATTTTTTACCGGATTGCACGGAACCTTAGCAACTCGCAGCAGATGTGGCGACAGCAGAAAAATTGACAATTACAATACGTAGGTATTATACTTTTTACAACATAAAACAAAGATTAAACAATAGCAATGCAACAGTTATAAATATTATACTTCGATAGTTTTTGGTAGTTAATTTGAATTGTTCAAAACTAAATGACAAAAAACATTAAAACATACTTTCCCCTAAGGCATTTATTTTAATAGTTATTTCTTACGTAATAAGTATGTATTTTTATTTTCATACAATTCAGTAAATTTATTTAATCCAACAATGATTGCTAGGTCGCTTTTTATTACTAAATTATAAAAGTAAATTAAAAAATTTAACATAATCTAATCGACGTTCTGCGTGCAAACTGTGTATAGTGTGTGTGTATATTTTGATTGTGTCCTTTCATTATTAGGCCCTTTATTTATAAAAAAATGTTTTTAAATGAAAAAAAAAAAAAGATTTGCAATAGGAGGAGAATATAATTGCAATAGCAGTAAATTGAAGTAAATTTAATAAATTGTTGTTATTAAAAGTCCTTTGGTGTCAATCGGCTTCCGAGACTGTTCAACCATTCAATACTGGTTGAACAGTCTCACCTGAACAGTCTTTGAGGATTATCTTACTTTAATTATTGTCATAATTAAATATTAAATAAGACCACTTCTCACACAATTACCACAACAATAGAGTTAATAGACGAATTATCGACTCTTCTGCCGACAGTACAGTCAAACGCACGGCCTCTGAATCAATAAGTATAAAATTGAAACAGCCCCTAGCGGTGAGACGGCGCTATAGGCCAGAGCGAGACGGCGTGCCGGCATCAAGTAGGCTGTTTCCCACCTTTTGAGAGATGCTAGTGGCATTCACGGGTTTAGGAAACAGATGATTTTGGTGTATTGGCGTTGAGGGAGTTTTTTTTTTTTTTTTTTTTTTTTTTTTGTTGAGCTTTGGTTGTGGAAGGATTAGTTGACGAGGTTTTTTTTAGTTGTAGTATGTTAATGCTTTTTTTTAGACAGTGGATTGTTTGATGCAATTTTTAAATTTTATTTCTAATTAAATACCATTAAAAAAATAAAAGAAGCAAAATGTTGATTACTTATAATTTTTTGTCCCGAATTTTTTTTTTTTTTTTTTACTTTTGTTTTTTGCTATTTTCTATTGAGCAACATATAAATTAAAATAAATAACATTTTAAATTGTGCTATTTCTACAAGGCTTGGACATTTGTCAACATACTTTTTTATTGTCTCAAAGAAAAAAAAATTTTTTAAAAAGAAAATTACAATTCAATTATTATTATTTTCCCATTTATCCCATCACCGCACAGCTAATTGATAACTAATACTCCATCATCATTAGTTTTAAATACAATGTACATATAATTGTATGCACGACCTTGTGATGCCATATTTTAATTTCAAGGTTGGACGCTTCTAGTTACGTGTTATCAATCGGAGTTTGAAACGAGTTTTTGTACTTTATTCCTATTTGTTGACTGGATTTTTGTTTTTATTTGCCCATCTTTTAATTTAATTTGTTTAAAATATGTTGTGTCTTATTTTGTATAGATACGTATTGATATTTGCAGTGTATTCGTAATAAGTACTGTGAAGCTGTAAATTTGTGGTAAATAAAAAAAATAAAAAAATAAAAACTTTTTTGGGTTGTGGCTTCCGCTATGTAGCGATTTTGACAAAGACTAATGACACCGACGCGTGTTAAGAA
The DNA here is from genome assembly GCA_907269095.1 of Blastobasis adustella. Lineage (NCBI taxonomy): Eukaryota > Metazoa > Arthropoda > Insecta > Lepidoptera > Blastobasidae > Blastobasis > Blastobasis adustella. Next base: position 10,285,807 of record OU026141.1, read on the forward strand.
ATATAGGCGGTAAAATATATTTTTTTTTTCATTCAGTTTTACAGCAATAAAATTTTGTTATAATTGTATTATTCAAAGTTGCAAAGAAAATAGTAGTTTATGCAACTGTCATATAATACCTAATTATATGCAGTTGCATACACTACTTTATCTACACTCATATTTTCATGTTAAAATTCGTACCTATAATTTTTTCAACTTTGCTGGAAGTAACTGCGAGTCAGTTCTGTTGTATCTACGCGTCGAGGATATCAAGCGGCGGGAAATTCACTTCACTACTTACATAATTTATCTATTTATTTGCTTCAAACAAGAAAAAACATTCACAAACACAAATTACAACAATTAGGAAAAGTATTCTGTTTAGCGGGAAAATAATTACAAATGTACACAATCACAACCACAGACTATGAACTAACCACAAATCCCGGCGCTCGACAAAAAATTAAAAAGTAAAAGTGTTGCATAATGATTAAAAAGTTATTTTACGATACAGCTGTAATGAAAATAGTATGGGAAATGCTGTATCGAAAAGTAATTTTTTATAATTTTATAGACTGGCGTGAAAAAAGTGTATCCTTAAACAACTGTTTTCGAATATGTAATTGGAACATTACGCTATGAGTGTAGATAAAAGATATAAAGAGATGTCCATTGAGTTCTCTTAAACGTCAAAATAAAAATAATAATCATATTTGCCCTTTAAAAAGTACAGAGGAGATATTGACTCAAAAATGACGATTACATTTTATGACAATGACTTTAAGCAAAGCTTTTTATATAGAAATATTATTTTATAATTTAGGTTTTTTTTCCCCGTTTAGTATGAGGAAGATGAGTGTAATTTTTCTGTAATTAATAAAAATTTTATGTAAAATATATAAAAAATACTAGTGAAAGAATTTTTTTGATACCTCAAAAGCTTAATTTTCTATGAAATTTCTAAGTGAGATTTTTGTAAGCCAAAAATTTAATGTTACTTTGTTTTTACATCACTTCGTTTTCACAATTAAAAGTATTGTCAGTATCAAAACAGGAAATGTCAAAATTTGAACTATAACTAAATATATGTAAGTACATTACTTCGGATATGTTTTGAATTAAACATGTAAAGTAATAGGTATATTCACTACGAAAAATTCTGAAAAAAAATTTATAAGAGAATAAAATTTAGTTTTTTTTTCTACTTTGATTAACATTTCTTTATCTGTAAAAACGTTTCAATAAAAAGAATTGGTACAATTAACCGCGACAACGATCTGAATATGGCGTAAAAATGAACTAACACCGCCAATACGGAAACTACTGAAGAAAATACAGAAGATAAGGGGTTTTCCCTATTACAGCGATTGGTAGCTTTAAACAAATATCATCTTGACACAAACGGTCAAAGGTCACAGTTGCTTGGTCATCTTGGCGTAAATTCCCCGGTTGTGCTCTTACGCGCGAGGGCCCGGGTTCCGCCTTGACATGATGCAGGATTTGGCAGATCAGATAATTACAGTGGAGCCACTGCCATATGTAGGCTAATTACGTAAGTGTTGACAACAATTCCCTGATTTCAATTATTGAAATTGTTATTTTTGGGATTACGTACAATCGATTCATAAATTCAATAAACTGAAATTATGAAATCGATCAAAAGCAACCATTTCCATCATTGAAATCGGAGAACAGTTAGCAACAGAATTACATAATTAGCCTACTGACCTTCTTGACCCTGTTAACAAGGAACCTGACCAGATTCAATCATTGTTACAAATTCAGTCGCCTGAAAAATTTACATAACATATCCCCATACTAAAGCCGTCACCAAATCCGCTCTCCTTACATTGCGGATGTCTTGGACGACGGTGACCCCCTTCCATCAGGTGGACCGTCCACCCGTGTGCCTCCCTAGACTGCCTAGGCTATTTATTTATTCCTGTGACAAAGAGTCAATACACCAGAAACACATTCAGCTACAAATTAAAATCAAGCTAAGTCAGCCATTTAAATGCTTCAGATCAGGTCCTCCGGTGGGTCAGGGTAACTTCTTCTTATCAAGTCGATGGACTAAACTCACACATTCGCCCAGTATTCGGTGACGCAAACTGCTCTCGAACAAGTCCTCCATTGTGAATGTTTTAAAACGAGGTGGTCCATGGTTTGCGAAGATATGCCACAGGGTAACTTTGCCTAGGCAATAACTAACCTCCCCCCCCTTTGCAGCTGGTGGGCGCGCCATGCGGCCAGCACGGCCAGTATACGTTCTACAAGGCGCTGCGCGTCTGCGGCGAGAGCGACCGCATCGTCGCCATCGGGGAGTTCTTCTTCGTCAGGATCTGGCAGGACTCGGAGCTGGTGTCCATCGGTGAGTGAGGAATATATATATTTTTTTTCTGCAGAAAATGATCGTACTCTTGCTAGGGGCAAACTCTCTCAAGTTTGAATGTAAATAAGGAAAAACCTGAAGGCTGAAAAACCAAGGCTAAAAACTAAGGAAAAACCAAGGCTGAAGTAGCAGTGGGCAGGGCACATAGCTCGAAGAACAGATGGCCGATGGGGCAGTAAAGTTCTCGAGTGGCGACCACGTACCGGAAGACGCAGCGTGGGTATGCCTCCCTTAAGGTGGACCGACGACCTGGTAAAGATCGCAGGTACCAGCTGGATGCGGAAGGCACAGGATCGGCCTTTGTGGAGATCGCTGGGGGAGGCCTAGGCCCAGTAGTGGGCGTCTTTCGGCTGATATGATGAAGGAAAAGCCAAGTTCTTTTTTTTCTTTTTTCATTTAACTGTGCAGGGTGCAGACATTTAGGGGTAGATGACGATACGCCGAGGGTATAGTAGTTATTCACTCTGACCTTGGATAATGGCGGTCTAGGCGGTTCAACTTCTTAGGGTCCCGAGCTGAAGATCGTCAGTACACCTAACGAATGGCCAGGTCGTTGCGGTGCTGAACGTTCCACTAGCCTCAAATACTAAACGGTCACCTATCCAGTTCCCGGACCTGTTACTTATCACATTTCTTTCCCGCCAGGCGAGCTGCAGCTGCTGTGGACGGACCGCGTCTCCGACCAGACCCTGGTCTCGCTGCGGCTGTACTTCCTGCCGGAGAACACGCCTGATGGCCGCAGCCTGCACGGGGAGGTCAGTTCGTAGCTCTAAAATGTTTTTCCTATTTTTACGCATTATCTTAAATAAATTACAGCTTTCGACGCGATGATGTAACGTTATTTATTTGTTTATTTATTGTACACAAGATACAGAAAATGTAAATGACAGAAGTATAGAAGACCAACAGGCCTACTTATTTCTGTGAAGAAATTTCTTCCAGTAGGCCTACAGTAGAGAGATGATGATGGTGATGGTAATAATTTAACAAATAACCAAAATTATTAAATTAAATTAAAATAAGAAATTATTGGCAACCGCCTACGTCACCGACACAACAATCTACAAATTAATACCACGGAAAAAATATTAACTTTTCAATTCAATAAATTTTTTTTTTATGTGAGTCTTATTTTTTATCTCTTAAACTCTTTCTGCCACCAAAGTAAGAAATAACTAAAATGCGGCTATTTCGTCTCATTCTGAACGAATAAATGAATGAAAATGTGTACGATGGCTAAATAGCGATCGCCTTAAAAATAATGGTTTTATTATTTATACTTAAACTAAAATATTGTTCATTCAATACCTACATACACAAATGTGCTATACTACTAACACTACCAGCAATACTTTATTATACACAAACACACACACACGTACACAAAATAACCCCAAATACGCATTGACAAAGCAAAATAATGCACGGAAACCTCAAAAAACCGAGAGATCTGTTTCTACGAAGATCCGACCACTCTGTCCCGCTCGCACGCGGTACGAGCGCGCCTCTGTCCCTTTCTAATCCCTATTTGGTAACGCCAACTATTTCATGGATGAAATTACGAGTTGGCGTGTGGTCCAAATGAGAATTTTGAGCGGCGCCTGCGCTTTGTTTTTCCTACGGGACGTTCAGTAATGAAAGGATAGATAGCGAACTGTGCGGTTCCAAAGAAACTTTCTCCCACGCACAGTAAGGTTGCGGAATGAACTACCTGGAGAGGATTACCCTGGAGAGTACATGGAGTTCTTCAAGAAAGGGGTGAAAAGGTTTTTACGGGGTCGGCAACGCGTGGGTGATGCCCCTGGTATTGCAAACGGCGCGGTAAGGTAAGGTAGCGGTGACTTCTTACCATCAGGCGGGCCGTTAGCTTGTTTACCACCTTAGTGGTATAAAAAAAATCAAATTAATGTATTATCCAAAGAAATTAATCTCTATTCAAATAAATCAATTTATTTGGATTTTTGTGGATAAAACTCATCGTTTCTTACTTCACTTATTACCTATGTCAATCCTCGTAGTCACACACGTAAACTAGTAAAGCCAACAGGAAAAAGCGAAAATGACTACGTAGCCCCGTTTAATTACTCTGAATTGTTTCTACGTTAAAACAATAATTTCAACACGAAAACCTAACGAACTTCTACAAGAATAGTAAAGGTAATATAGGAACAGGTGTTAATGTTATAAATGCGAGACGAAGTATTTTCAATAATTATTCAGGTGTCGTGACGTTTATCTCTATGGAGTTTTAAGTCTGAAATAAAGATATTATTATATAATTATTATTATTATACCTTAACTAAACAAGTATATTAATTTGTCAGAGTACCTATCTGAAAGTGTGGTAGAGCTGGCGCCCGACTACTTAATTAGTTGATTTCGATGTGTGAGTGCAAATATTAATAACGACATTTTATCTGTGTGGGAGCGGCGACTGCTCAATCGAACGACGCGTGCTCCTACGTTTAAGTCTCACCGGCAACTGAATGACCAATTACAACGGCATTTGTAATCTTTTCAATTCAATATATATATTCAATATATGTATTGCGTCCGTATTTTAAATTTGCTTGTGTGCGTTAATGCGATAGTGGGGCGCGTCATTTCAGCTTAGACGAGCTTTACAGGAAATCAAACTGTATGTATCGCAGATTATGAAGGCCTTTCGGTCCTGTGTCGTGTAAAAAAGTGTAAAATATCGTTTAAGTAGATTATTAATAGTTTTAAAAATATGACAGTTGTGTATTTGTACAAAAAAATTTAAAAAAAAAAAAAAAAAAACCCATATTTCGATGCAGTTACATGTGTCCAAATATCGGGCTACTCGTAAACAAAGGTACAAGGTAGGAAACCCGGAACAGCCCTTTAAAATGTGTGATAAAAAGTTGTTCGAAATATTTTCTTTACTAGTTTGAGGCTTTCAGCGCCATCTAATCATTTGCCATCAAGTAATCCATTCGCTCGGTTGCCTGGTTCTGTTACAAATACATATAGAACGATTAAATTCCGCTCATACATATGTACGTAACACTACACCAGGGATGGCCAAACTTTTTCTTTTGCGTTACAATTTTTTCTAACGAAATCCTAAGTGGCCCAGGTTTTCTAATAATTGGCTACCTATATTTCTTTTTTTATTTATTTGACTAGCCAGGCTCACCTGGTGGTAAATGACGACGCGGCCGAAGATGGAGCATGCCTGTCTAGGAACAGCCTATTCACTCTAGCCTTGAAGGCGTCTAGATTATAATGATCAGCGAACACACTCGCCGGTAATGCGTTCCATTCCTTGGCCGTACGCATTATAATTCAAATGTATTTCTTTCACTTTTATCAATGTTTTCCTGTTAAGTAGCACCTACTTGATCACTCTCTGCATGGTCTGCTGGTTGACTGTAAGACAAAGCCTCAATGGCTTTAAGTCCGCCAATTGCTGTAATTTGTGCAAGAAAGTTTTTAAATAAATAAATGGTTTAACTAAAGCGGCTCGTGCGAGGGCAGCTGGGAAATCCATTACATAAGGATTCTCTATTTAAATAAAAATATAAGTAAGTGTTTTCTGAAATACACATTAATGTGATGTGACACAAGTATGGAACTGTTGATGCTGCTAATTTATGTAAAAAAGGTAGTCAACGAAAGCCATTTTTCATTTGATGATCGCGGGCCAGATTTCAACTATTCGCGGGCCGTAGTTTGGCCATCCCTGCACTACACCAAACCGTACTTTAAACATATACTAAGATATTCACATGTTTAGCCCAGACAGCGGAAACAAAGTCGCGGGCGTTTGCTATATTACCTATATTTCAACGATGACTTTCATTTTAACAATAAAAACAAAATAAATCTATCATAAGCCAAACTGTAATCTTCACAATCTTATCGCTTGGGCCAAACGCCCGAAGCATTGTACGCGAAACTCGACCTTCGTTCAAACGAATAACCGCGAGAGTCGCTTGCTCTGCGACACAGTCATTTGGTATAACGTTATGGGATTCCTCTAGTTGGACTGGGAGGGTTTGATACTTTATTTCATAAACATACATTTTAACATTTTTTGGTATTTTTTTCTTGATTATTGTAATGCGTTCGTATATTTTATCCAAAGGATTGTTAATGTTAAGACCTATCAATTAATGACAACCTAGAGACTCTTCAGTTAGTACAAAGTACAAATAACAATACGCGTAAGAGATTCAATACTGTCATACTCTTTAATATAGAGTATAGGTATTATTTAAGTCCTTGCTTTTTCGTGTGTAAGAACTTCGGTCTTATCGATCAAACGATAGATAGCCTCGATAATATAGACAAAGGTAAATAAGGAAATTCAATGTTTGATCATCTTTATTACCGATATACTTCGTCATCAATTCAAATTTAAACCAAGCCATTACGAAACGACACAGTTCCGATTGCCATCGATATAGTTTATCGACCCACAGGAAAGTGTCTAATTCGCCATCCAATAGAACAAAGGATGCGTAAATAATAATATTGACAGCCGTGCAAGTATCAAGACTGATTGCGCTGCCGTCGTATACGTGAGCTGACACGGGACTCGGCGCAATGGAGTAGAGTTTGTGCTAAAGTTTTTTTTGTATTTTACTTTTAATATTTGTCACGAACAGAAACTTCGGTTTCTGAGTTTGAATGCGATATTGTAGGTGATAGACCGGGGACTTCAACTTCAACTGGAATACAAGCGTTCAATAAGATTTTTAATCTTTTTTCGGATTGTTTTTTTTGTGTATTTAGAGATTAGTAACAAACGAATAAATATTTTTGGAGGCTGTTTAAAAGTTTGGTTGTCAGATAGCAACCTCTTCTTCATACATTATACTAGTTTGGTCGAGTCATGTGTCGATTAGGACGAGTGGCGCGCTGTCTCTTGATCTCGCCAATCTTGGGAGATCAAAAGTCAAAAGTCAAAGTTTCTTTAAATAAACTCTTGCATTTTGACTCCGCTCAATAGTTCGTAGATAATTTTAGATACATTTTAATGATCAAGCAATGAAATACTTGCAACCGCACTACCACACTTTGCCAAATATTAAATGAAAAAAATTAAGTCAAAAAGTACCTACAGAAAAATAAAGAAATTTAAAAATTCGTAAACGCACAACACATGCCGTGTTCAACAAAATTGGTTACGTGATATAACACATAGTAAGTATAACACATAAACGGAATAGGTATGTGTTTATCTAATCGCGCCCGCACTCAGTAAATACTGATAGTGTGACGACCCGAATGGACAGGCGCGTGCGCAAGTGCTACAGAGCTCGAGTGATGCTTTAAAAAACAAAGTACTCGCAATAAAAATAATTTACGAAATTTCTTTCTTCACTAAAGGTAATTTTTTGTTTTATATCGATTTAACAAAGAAAAAGGTGCTATGCCTTTTTTTATTTTTAAAGGAAAATAAAATCTTATAATAATGACAGTAATTATAATGTTAATGCTAAATTAGGAATGATATTAAATATTAATAAATAATATTTTCTTTTTTCATTATTGAAACGTATCGTACGAAAATTTATCTCAAGACTATTGCGTGAAATAGCATTTGTGTTAGCATCTGTACACATAGTAAAAATAATAATAGCACTGGTATGATATTTTGTTACTAATAGGGCTGAGTAGAAGTATATTTTTATGGTATTGACTATTGAAATTTGTTTAATGTTAGCAAATATTAATGTAAAAGTCATCCTGACTTTAATGTCCTGATTGTGTTCTCGCGCATGACGGCCCGGGATCCGCCTTGACCATGATCCGGGATTTGGCAGATCAGGTAATTACAGTGGAGCGACTGCCATCTGACCTCCGTGACCCTGACCTGATTGTATCATGGTTACACATTCAGTCACCTGAATGTACAGGTTTCATCACATTGTTATCCCTTACCGTAAGAGCGTTGGTTAGTGTTCAACTAATATAAATAAGTCATTGATACATGGCGGCACTGGGTTTCGAACCCGGTACCTAGGGGTATAATTCAGACCCCTAATTAACCATTTGGCTACCGACGCGGACGCTCCCAAATGTAAATGTGCACATAATTATTTTACCTTAAGTTAACTTACTCATTCTACAATCGCGGCTCTGTTTTAGCCCTTTTTTATCTAGTCAAATAATTAAAAAAATAACTAAATCTCCCTGGTAAAGTTTTTATCTTGAGTTGGGTTAGTTTATTTATAATCTTCTTTTATTCAAATAATTACGGAACCTAGTTTGAATGCAAGCAAAAGTTTTGTATCTGAATAGAGCAGTTTGATCTCTTATCACTCTTTATCACTTATGACCTCTTGATCATTGCCTACCTTTGTGCGTGATCATTATTTATCGTACCTCGATCTAAAAATATAGAATTTAGTTACTAATGTTTTGATATTCTCTCTTTTTTTTAATAACTCAGATACTATATTCATGACAAATGGACGTCAAACTGGATTCATAAGCATGTAATTAAATACAATGATACTTTCTGTAACTATTTGTGTAACCAGTGAAGCGATGATCTAATTTTATGACATTCATGGAATGTCCTTTTGACAGCTTCGATAAGTGATATCGACAATCAAAAATGATAATAAGGTGTAAGTCTGAAATGGTTTTCGTTGTCCAGAACCGTAACCAGAATTATTTATGATATGAGTACTTTTTTTTACATAACCACTGGAATTATAAAAATCCCAGGTTTATTGAAACCTACCATTAAATTTTAATTCATACATAACATCACACCTTTTTCTCGTAGGGGTAAACAGAGACCACATCGTTCCACTTGCTACGGTCCTGAGAGATCTCTCTCGCTTCTTCCGCATTCATAATCTTTTTCAAACATTAATTTTTATTTTTTATTTTATTATTATTATTATTTTTTTTAATGTTGGTTTATGGTTCTCTTGACCTGACCTTATTTTAAACTTCAAGTATACGATACATTCAAATTAATCTGTGCCTAAAACTATGTTAAAAAGGAAACCTAACCTAATGAGAAAAAAAAAAAAAAAAAACAGTGATACTAATCAAAAATGGAATCCAAATCGCTGTCTTGCGGGAGCTATGGCTAGACTTAAGTGTGGCCGATCTGATCTTTTAATTTTAAGCAATAAAACATAAATATAGGTATCAAAATAAATAAAATAATTTCAAAATAGAAAACGGGAGAATGTTTGCAGTGCGCAGTCGACTCCACAGTTTTCGAGTTAAGCAATTATTTACCGGCAGTGCCAAGAGTACGGCAGGGCTGCTAAACATGGATTAAATATACATATTATTAATTTGTATCTGTATATTATTATTATTACGTACTATTATTGTTTATAAAAACACTAGATCTGTTACGTACATGTATTTAACATACATTATGGTTACGAGTGTGATATGCCTCTGCTTATTCAATAAGACTATGAAAATGCACTATTTAGATGTGAAATGTTAGATATTACTATGACATTTACATAAGTTGTCAAAAATCTAAAACAATACAAAGTTTCGGACATTTCTCGCTCGTACGATTCGGATGTGGAATGAGCTCCCAGCCAGAGTGTTTCCTTTGGACTATGACATGGGATCGTTCAAGAGGTATATTAGAGCCTCTCCCACGAAAGGGGTGGTTATTGCCATAATCTTCACGCTCGGCGGGTCGGAGATCGCAGTGTTGTAAATATGACAATGGAAAACGCTGCTGCCCATTTTCCAGCCTACGGAGACTCTAGATCTTTGGCGACAACATTAGTCGCCTCGTACGACACCCACGAGTGTAAGGGGTTGGTGCTATTCTACTCTGCCGGACACCACACGGCTTAATAAAATTAATTCACAACCGAAATCAATCTTGTGTAGTGAGCGGACAATTATGTATGTAAATTACAATTTTTAATATACATGTATTTTAAATATACGTTATTTATATCCATGTCAGCCGCGTGTCAAGGACTCAGTGCATTTTTGGAAACCTTTTTCTTTGGACGTGAATAAAAAAAGGTAAAAATGTTTTTTTTTTTAATTTGTATCAATAAACACTGACCTTGCATTACCGTTTTCGGCAAGGATTTGCGTGCTTACGCTAATTCATTGCGAAAGCAAAGTTGCACGCTGGCATAAGTTCTTGTAAAAGTTGATAATATCCGCAATTTTTAACCTCCGGCGAATAAAGAAGGGTGTTATAAGTTTGACGTGTGTATCTGTGGATTTGTGTATCTGTCTGTGGCGTCGTAGCTCCTCAACGGATAGACCAATTTGGATGCGACTTTCTCAGCTTTGTTTTATGAAAATCGGTTTAGTAGTTTTGAAAATATCTGAGTGTAAGTAAACTTGGTCGGGAGTTATCTGACTTTTTCCGTCGAATAGGTTTTTATTACAGATTGGATTTGGTTATACATTCAGTCGCCTGAATGTGCAGGTTTCATCACGATGTTTTCCCTCACCGTAAGAGCATCGGTTAGTGTTCAACTAATATACATACCTCATAAAATAGTCACTGGTACATGGCCGCAGTGGGATTCGAATCGAGCATCTCTCGCTTACGCGTCGGATGCCTTAACCACTCGACCACCGACGCTCCGAGGTACATACTTGTCAATGTGACACACAATGTTAAACATTATAATTGATACAAATCTATAATCGTCCCCTAGACGTCACTAGTAACGGTCTAATTTCAAATTCAGAATGCCACGCCGCCATCTTGGTGTTTTACCTTTTTTACCCGACTCTGTGTTCTGTTTAGGGTTGCGCAACATGCGGCCGGTAAGCGTTTTTACTTTTTTTTCTGTTATGTAATGCGAGTTCTCTAGAAATAACTTGCTTTTGATCGATGCTTTATTTATATTTGTACACAATAATTGTTGTCGTGACTGTAAATTGTACAGGCAAGTTTTTTAAATATAAAAATGTTATTTAAAAAGAAATAACGAAATAAGTATTCGGCGATCTCTTTATGCCAGTTCTGTAGCTATCCTTTGTATTGAGAATGTGTATAGGGAAATTTTTTTGAAGACAAATGTTATTTAAAAAAGAAATAACGAAAAAATTATTCTGCGAAACTTTTAGTTCAGTTCTTTAGCTATCCTCTATACTTTTTTAGATTGGAATTATAGCTTGCAACTTATATCTGGACTTTAAAAAATCTTCGTTTAAATGAAGTCTTTTGACTAAATGAGGTTTCAACCCCATATATCGTGGCATAGTGCGTCCTTTTCTAATCGACATGAATTCGCCGTGCCTGAGGAAGTTCCAATTTTGCAGCCCGAATTGGAAAAGTATAGCTCGATCAGAGACCTCATTAAATAACAGGCATGAGACATTTCATCTTACATTTTACGGGTATGTTCCGGGTTTGCTACCGCGTACCTTTGTTGACGAGTCGTCCCGTGACCATGAGGCATGCAACTGCGTCGAAATATCGGGCTACTCGTCAACAAAGGTACGCGGTAGAAAACCCGGAACATACCACTAAAATGTGTGATAATAACGCGATAGTTTAAAATTACATTACATCTTAGTTTTGTTTTATAGTGTTTGTCACTGCGTTGCGTACATAAAATACCTACTTATACTTAATATAAAAAGTAAATAAACTTTAACCTATACACATTACACACACACACACACACGTAAACATTACTACTACATTATATAAGAAAAAAGGCCGTGTGGTGTCCGGCAGAGTAGAATAGCACCAACCCCTTACATTCATGGGTGTCGTACAAGGCGACTAATGTTTTCGAGGCAAAAGATCAAGAGTCTCCGTAGTCTGGAAAATGGGCAGCAGCATTTTCCATTATTATATTTAAATACTGCGATCTCCAACCCGCCTGCCAAGCGTGGAGATTATGGCAATAACCTCCCCTTTCGTGGGAGAGGCCCTAAGTCCTGCAGTGGACTGTTACGGGCTGTGATGATGATATTAGAAAACTAAAATAACAACATAAATAACAATTACTTCACTTATCGTTCCTACATGCTAGAAATGTTCCAACTTTGTAAATACTTATTACTTATATATGTCCAATTGCAAATATATTAATAATTTTCTAACTATTTCAGATATATTTAATAATTTAATGAATAACCTGGTACAAAACCATAAGTACGTACACAATGTATTACTTAACCTTTGTTTATGCATAAAGCTTAGTTTTAAGTTTAAAATTGCAGTGCCCGTAAGGGTTCATAATGTTAATGTAACTTATGAAGCAATAAATAAATAAATAAACAAAAATCTCGTACCGGTCAGTCAGTCTCCACTAGCTGAAGCCAAGCCAACATATTAATACTGGATATTGCAATTTGCGCCTATATGTGTAACCATGATCCAATCTGGTCAGGTTCCCCTGGTAGCAGGGTCACGGAGGTCAGGTGGCAGTCGCTCCACTGTAATTACCTGATCTGCCAAATCCTGGATCCTAGTCCAAGCGGATCGCGAACCCTCGCACGCGAGACATTTGAAACCTAATAAAATCTCGTACCGGTCAGTCAGTGTCAGGCAGAAGCCAAGCCAACATATTAATACTAGGTATTGCAATTTGCGCAACTGCATATATGAATAACGGGTCGAAACAATGCCGCGCTCAGGTGACATCACGCGGACTGGTGCGCGCGAGAGTGGAGACCTGAGTCGACCTGAGATCAATGAAATTGGAAATACAGGCATAGAAGGAGCCTAGTCACAGCTGCAGTCACTATCTGTATTTTGTTTCTTTGTAATTGTGCGAATAGTGTTCAAAAGGGACTGCTATAAGTTGTCAAATATCCCGCCATAATCACTGCTATTGTCAAATTTTGTGGCCTTGGTTATCTTAGTGTATTCTACTAGCTTTTTGTATGAGTTGTGACGGATTGACAGTGTATGTATGTATGTATGTATGTAATCTCTTTATTGCATCAATTTATAACATTACAGGAAATAAAAATACTGTTTATAATGCGAAGCCGAGCTTATCCCACAAAGGGATTTCTTCCAGCTAACCTTTGATAAGCCGAGAAGACCTTTGATGAGCGGTGAAGGCAATCAAGAGTATAAACAATTAACTATAACGAATATAACCCCATATATACATATGAGGATGTAAATATTGGCAGACTATATACTAATCAAATACTAATATCAGTACATAAATTAACAATTACTAATATACATAAATATTCATAATATAATAAATAAACCTATATTTTATAGGTATATAATAAATAAAGCTCATTCATCAAGTTTTAAGAAAAAATTGTACATTCACCATAGGTTTTTACATCTCGATTAAAATTACTTTCTAGAGAAAACCGCATCCAAATAGGTCCACCCGTTCGAGACCTCCGATGCCTCAGACACACGACACCACTCTCTTTTCGTTGGGGGTTGAAAAGTGTAAGCAACACTATTTTGACTCGATTATGATATTTTATTTTGAACCCCGACAGAAAAAAGGGTTTTAAGTTTGACGTGTGCATCTGTGTATCTGTTGCTCCATGTATCTGTCTATGGCAGTATATATCTATATGGTATTAATAATTTAATATTTATGTATCCACGTAATTTTTTATTATTATTGTGCACGTCTTAAACTGCTTCCAGTCATCACGTTCTCTTTGCTGTAGGCCTGCTGGAAGAAATTTCTTTTTAGAAATAAGTAGTGCCTTTTGTGTCATGTTATATTTGCCATGTCTCTGTTGCCATTTTTGTGTGCAATAAACTGTTAAATAAAAAAAATAAAAAAAATACCTCCCGAACAGATGGGCTGATTTCGATGCGGTCTTTATTTGAAAGTCAGTTTTATCTAGCTACTTAGCTTTGTTTGAAGAATAAGAATAAGGACACGACACGACACAAATAGATAAAGTTAACAATAATAACAAAAAGAAAAAGCATTGTCTTACTTAGGTAAGCTAGACTGTGGAAAAGGCTTACCCGAGATATAAGGTGTACAGAATCGCTGTATACTTTTAAGAAAAAAGTAAAACAACATTACTTGTTGTCTTTAGTGGGGTGATTATGAGCGTCTTTGTAAACTTTTGTGTAGATTTCATGTGCACTACCTAATAATATATAAAATACTTTGTTTCTTTCCATACTAAGGTTGTCTGGACGAGATCACTCTAGTGATAAGACCGCGCTTTGTACTGCTTACCCATATTTTATCCCATGTGTGAATCCTGTAGTGTACAAATAAAGAGTTTTTGTATTGTATTGTATTGTATTGAAAGTAGGTATAACTATTTGCAGTAACTAATGTAACTAACCGCACACCTGCATTGATTCCCATGGCACTGTCAATGTCATGGCGGCCATTGCAAAAGGATCCCGCTCAGCTTGTGCTGTGAACCGCGAGGCGTCTCACAGCGCTGGTTTTCTGGTGGGCAATCAGTTTAGTGGTTTAGGAAATATTTGTTTAAATGTTAACTTGGTCGAGGGTTATCCAACTTTCTTTTGGTTAGGATATTCATTGAAAGGGCAGGTTATTGCCATAATCTCCACGCTTGGCAGGCGGGTTGGAGATCGCAACGTTATAAATATACTAATGGAAAACGCTGCTGCTTGTTTTCCAGCCTACGGAGACTCTAGATCTTTTGCCTCGAAAACATTAGCCGCCTTGTACGACACCCACGAGTGTAAGGGGTTGGTGCTATTCTACTCTGCCGGACACCACACGGTGTTTGACCATAATATGTAAATTTGGTCGCGAGTTTACTGACTTTTTTCGGCCGGTACTACTATTTTTTTTTCCTTTTTTTTAATTAGACTAGTGCACTATTCCTAGTGAACTGTCACTCTCAATGCGTCGTCTGTGGACGCGATGGTTTTCAAGACCAAGTATGAAGTGCTCACGGTCCGCGGCGGCCATTTTCTGCGGCAGCGGACGTGTGCATTGATTCCTGGGCGTACCGTCGGCAGGTTAGGGGTTACTTGTAAATAAGAATAAATAAATAAAAATAAAGTTTTAGAAGGAGTTAAATTCCATATAATTAATCAATTAAATTACAATAAATACATATTTCGACTTAAAATTAAAAGTGTTGAGTATAATTTGTTTTAAATTATATATTTATATACTTTATTTATTTATTTATTCGTTTATTGTACACAAAAATGGAAATAAATACAAAGCAAATGTAAACATGACACAAAGGGCACTACGTAAGGTAAGTGGTAACTGTAGCCCATAACATCTACGATTCATGCATTTAAGTTAAAGATAACAAAAATGCAGAACCGCATATGCGTTGTCACTGTGAGGACTAAGATAAAATGCCTCATGTCTGACCCCGTAAAAACCCTTTTCCCTTATAAATACCTGGCTGTAGGCCTGCTGGAAGAGATTTCTTCTTAGAAATAAGTAGTGTCGTATTTCATTTTGTAATTTCTAGATATTGTGCAATAAATTGTTAAAATAAACAAACATAGCTTTT
Source organism: Blastobasis adustella (assembly GCA_907269095.1). NCBI lineage: Eukaryota > Metazoa > Arthropoda > Insecta > Lepidoptera > Blastobasidae > Blastobasis > Blastobasis adustella. Next base: position 10,301,597 of record OU026141.1, read on the forward strand.
CTTGCCGACGGTACCCCGTCCCGCTGCCTTCGCCCGGGCTATATTGGCTTGCCTTAACCAAATGAGGGAGTATCGGGTACAGGCTAGAGGAGAAGTTTTAGAAAGAATCGGGGTTCCATTCAGGGGTTGGTTTAATTATGTATGTATGGATTTGTAAGAGTTGAATATATTTAATTTTTTTTTTTTTTTTTTTTTTTGGTAAACTTCTGAGACTGTTAGTTATTTTGTTAGTAGAGCGTATGTTAGTATAGATATACTAATTATTTTAAGGATGATCCCTACGATGATCATGTTATGATTAGAGTGCCAGAAACTTATCTGATCCGGTGGCCAATACTGGAACAAAGTGACGCCATTTTGAATCGTCATGTCAATGTCAACAACAGCGACGCTGCAGATAAATTTGTGACAAATTAATATGAATCATAACGCTAATGTGGCATTTTTAGTACAGAACACTAAAAATGTCAATAAAAAGAATCCTCATTAAGATTATTATAATCTCTAACACATAGCCTTTTAAAATGAATGGATTTATGTACTATTTTATTACGACATTCAAACAATTTTAATAATAATTTCAGTTAGCAAGCAAGCAGTTGTGAAAACAACTGTCTGATGCCTTAATGAATTGTGTTTGGGTCTAATAATAAATATCCTTGGACAATTCACACAGCGCCATCTAGCCCCAAAGTAAGCGAAGCTTGTGTTATGGGTGTTAGATAACTGATAAACTACTTTTATACGGTTCTTTTTTAAATACATACTTATTACACATACTGCTACACCCAGACACGTAACAGAAAATAAAATTCATCATTTCAATTTCTGCTCGGCCGGGAATCGAATCACCTTTGCGTGGCGACCGGCTTCTTAACCAACTGAACCACACAGATCGTCAGTAATAATGAGACTTGTAAAATACTTTCAAGTTTTTATCAATAAATAATCTAAATCTACGTAAGTACAGAATTCAGATTCTTTATCTAAATAAAGAATCTGAATCTACGTAAGACCACCCTAAGTATTCAATTTAAAAAATGAGAGAAATCTTATCAATAACTACTAAGTAGTACTCTGTCCATAGAGTAACTAATATTATAACCAATACAAGTATCGTAAAATGGAACGCACACGAGTGTTCGAAATATGAAAAAACAAACGTACACTCGTTACGTCATCGATCTTCTAAAATTGTTCGAAAATCGACTTTAATGTCTTAGCAATAGAGTTGGTTTTGCTCTGCCACTCGATGTAGGTGCACTTGTGTCATTTTGCGTCTTAACCTCTTGGTGATAAAGTAGCTAATTCCTTGGCAAATTCAACGTATTCAACACACGACAGTGGTGGGACGTATTTGGGGAGTTTTAGCCTATTTTTAGGTTCGAGATGATAAGGTCAATACGTAGAATTATTGATGGAAAAAGTCTACTTAAAATAGAAAATAAGTAATTAAAAAAAATAACAAAAGTAGATAGATACGCATTGGCGATACTCTTGGTGTTGCTAATGTCTATAGGCAGCGGTGACCACTTCCCATCAGGTGGCCCGCTTGCCTGTTTGCCTACAGTATCCCACAAAAAAAGAAAAAAAAAAGATACTCTTTATCGCACACAAAATTACAAAAAAAGATATTTACAGGTTCGAAAGTAGTTTTTTTACAATCTAATAATCTACCGAAATCAGTATTCAAAGGAATTAAAATCGCTAGGTCTGGCTAAGGGTTAAGCAATTTTTCAATCCGGTAACTGGATGGGTGACCGTTTGATACTTTTTTATAGTGTGGTATTGTTGCAGCGTGCTTGCGAGACCGATGAACAAAGTTAAGCAATTTTTTCGTCCGGTAACTGGATGGGTGACCGGTAATTACAGTGGAGCGACTGCCATCTGACCTCCATGACCCTGCTACCAGGGGAACCTGACCAGATTGGATCACGGTTACACATCCAGTCGCCTGAATGTGCAGGTTTCATCACGATGTTTTCCCTCACCGTAAGAGCATCGGTTAGCATTCAACTAATGTACATAACTCAGAAAAGAGTCACCAAATTACGGTATATTTTGTTAAAAGATATAATTGATATAATAATATCAATGTTTGATATAATTGTAGTATTTGTTTCAAACTAAACTCGAATTCTTTACACATATCGAAACGTCGGGAAAACAAATCGAAAAGGTACGTCTAATATAATAATAATTGTCTATGTCTTAAAGTTAAAACCTATTTTCACCGACACTAAAATATCTCCTAAACCGGTAAACTAAATGAATTAACCGTACACAATTCCTTATTCGATTCCGCGATCAATAGAGAAAAAAAAACAATGTAAAAAAAAAACAAAGAATTTTTTTCCTTCCAAATCCGTCCACGCAGTTTACTTCGTTCAAAGCTGCCAGTAATTTTGACTGCGCATTGCCAAGCTGAATTCGACTTTATGGCTTTGGGAATAGAGTTGTTTTTGCTTTGCAGTAATGTTCTGTATGTGTGCGTGAGGCATAAAATTAGGTGTATGTGTGTGCGTATATTAAAGGTTGCCCTGTGGGCTGAGGGAGCGAGCGTTGTAGCTCGGTTTGGTTTTTTAAAGCTGCGTCCTGATGGCAAGTGATCACCGCCTATGGATCAGAGGTACGCTAATACTGAGTTATATACACAGCTTATGCCTAATTAATGCAAACAAAATACAAAAGAACGAACTATAAAAACAAAAGGATATTAATACTAATAAATATGTTTAAATGTGTCCAAGTTTTGTTGCTGGATGTTGCGTTCATGTTGCTGGAGCTATTGTGATGATTATGGAATATTGATAATTTTTAATAGGGCTGTTATGCGTGTCTATCACCAAGTCAATATCGCGTTCGTTGTAAATAAAAGGCAGTTAACAACCCCCTTAGATTTAGTCTTATTTAAGGGCTTTAATAATTTAATAAAATATAGGCACGAAAAGCACAACTATAAAAAATTTTTTTTTTTTTTTTTTTTGAAGTTCCAATATTTTATTTATGAAAACAATACAATACCGAAATACAAATCTTAACTAGTAAAACTAAACTAAATCAACATATATATTAGATTATTTACAAAATATACAGACTCATCTAACTTAAAGCTAAACTAAAAAAAAGAAAACTTTCAAATATCAGTCGATAAATAGCCCGCCTCTGACAGTACCTGGGGCAAAGGTGCCCATCAAATCAAATGTATATATTTTTTATATCTTGTCGTTTTATGGTACTATAGAAAAGCTCAATCGTTAACCTCACAAAACTAATTACCGAATCTCTATGTAGTCTTACTTGCACACCACTTAGTAACTAAACTACTTTAATTTAAAATTTGTTTTCATCTAGCTAGGTTATCCAAAAATCAGCCTGTATCTTGATAGTGTAACATGACATTTATCAGGTACATAATCCTTCATTATCGCTTGGTGAAACATTCACTCAATCATGTTTATCTTTACTGTAATTTGTAATTATAAACTAGACTATTCAAGCGACTTCGTCGACGTGAAAACTTTCTGAAATAAACAAATGTTTTATGATCTGATCTGCAGACTTCATTGTACCTAATATTGAAGAGCGACGGTGGCCGAGCGGGTACAGTATCCGACTCGTAAGCCAGAGGTCCCAGGTTCGAATCCAGCTCCGGCCATGTACCAATGACTGTTTTCTGAGTTATGTACATTAGTTGAATACTAACCGATGCTCTTACGGTGAGAGAAAACATGGTTATGAAACTGCAAATTAAGGCGACTGAGTGTGTTGATCCAATCTTGTCGGGTTCCCCTGGTAGCAGGGTCACGGAGGTCAGATGGCAGTCGCTCCACTGTAGTTACCTGGACGGCCAAATCCTGGATGATGGTCAAGGCGTACCCCGGGCCCTCGTCCTCGAGAGCAAAAACCGGGACATTAACGCTAAGATGTTTTTTTTTATTGTACCTAATATTGGTTATTTTGTTCATATTGATATGCCATACGAATAAATAAATCAAATGTTTCACCGCGATTGACACTTCAACAATTTCGTGCCGACAATAATAATTTATAACTCGTTAAAATATTATTATTTCATATAATCTGTATTTGATCGTTGATTTGTGGTTTATTTGTTTGTCACTGGAGGTAGTTAATTTAATATATATGGCATTAAAATAGCTATCAAAATTATCTCTACGTAAAAATACCTAAGATCTTAATATAGTAGACAGATAAATGTGCAAAAATAGCAATATTTTAACTGAAAAATAAGTTTTAACATTTTAATAAATTAAAGAAGGAAAAGTTTGTTTGTTTTGTATATTTTTAGACATACAACATATTTAAACTAACACTTTAGTTTTCCAACTAACTTATATTTCTACTAAGAAATATTGGAAATTCATTGCTATCGATCTCTTTTATAGATTTAAGTATGTATAATAGTATATTGATGTATCTAAACGCTGTAAATCGATCAAATAATAAATCTAAAATCGAAATAAATTGACTCTTAAGTCAACTCAGACGCTGGTGTAAACATCAGCCGCTTATCTATAGTTTGGGTGACGACCTGAGTGGTTCAGTGGTCAACATGCCGGTCTGCCACGCAAGAGGGTTCGATTCCCGGCCGGGCAGAAATTGAAATGATGAATTTCAATTTCTGTTACGGGTCTGGGTGTTCTATGTATAATAAGTATGTATTTAAAAGTATTTAAGTAGTTTATCAGTTACCTAGCACCCATAGCACAAGCTTTGCTTAGTTTGCGGCTAGATGGCGCTGTGTGAATTTGTCCACGAATATTTATTTATGTATAAAAAACGTATAATAAGTAGTTTATCAGTTATCTAACACCCACAACACAAGTTTTGTTTACTTTAGGGTTAGATGGCGCTGTGTGAAGTTGTCCAAGCATATTTATTTACAAGCATATTAGCTTATCTACATCGCTTGAAATAATGCCGCCAAGTTTCCGAGTTGCGCCGCTCGGCGGTTGAGCCGCATAAATATCAATGTACAATCGAGGTAATTTCTCCTCTACGCTATGGGCTCTGGCACGCGGGTGTGCTTGCGTATTTGTTGTATCTGTTTTTATTTATGTTCTACTAATATTATCAGTTTATCAGTTTTCTGGCACTCATAGCTGTGTGTGTGAAAAGAGTTGTGGATATATGCGAGGCTAGGGAGTTGTGTCGGGACAGAGCAAAGTGGCGGTCCATAATCTCTGCCTGCCCCACCTGTGGGACACAGGCGTGAGCTTTATGTATGTATGTAGCTGTGTAGCCTGTATAGGTATGTAACTGTCTATGTATGTATGGCTCCATTTATTATATACATTAAATGGGTTATATGGGTTGGTGAGTAAAACAAAGTCATATCATTAAAAAAAAAAAAACTAAATAAATTTGTTAACCAAACACCATTGCCAAGAAACTGTTTGCAGTTTGGCAGGGTAATTAGAAGTAAGGCTGAATGTACGAAACACTGTAAGAATTGTAATAAATAAATAAATAAAAATAGCATAAGCTTTGCTTACTTTGAAGCTAGATGGCGCTGTGTGAATCGTCCAAGCATATTTATTCATTTATTATAAATTGCGAAAGCTTTCTAAGAATTTTCGAATGGATGGATGTTTGTCTAATAATGTTTGGCTAATGAATGTATTTTACCTGATTTGTAAGGCAGTTAATATCGAATGCTATTTATTTGTTTTCTACAATTACAATTTATGATTATATTAAAGATGTCAGGATGGAAACACTAACCGATGCTCTTACGGTGAGGGAAAACATCGTGATGAAACCTGCACATTCAGGCGACTGGATGTGTAACCATGATCCAATCTGGTCAGGTTCCCCTCGTAGCAGGGTCATGGAGGTCAGATGGCAGTCGCTCCACTGTAATTACCGGTCACCCATCCAGTTACCGGACGAAAAAATTGCTTAACTTTGTTCATCGGTCTCGCAAGCACGCTGCCACAATACTACACTATACAAAAGTACTAAAACCCTGTTAACAAAGTCACGGAGGTCAGATGGCAGTCGCTCCACTGTAATTACTTGATCTGCCAAATCGTTTGTTTCCTTCTTTCAATACTAAGCTGAAAGAGATAGCCGTATCTATGTCGCGCTTTTACTCGCATATCGCGCGCGAGAGCACACTTGTGCTCGCCGTGCTGGATCATGGTCAAGACGGACCCCGGGCTCTTGCGCGCGAGAGCCAAGATGCCCTGGTATTACAAACGTCCACAGGCTGCGGTGACTGCTTGCCATCAGGAATCAGAATCAGAATCAGAATATTTTTTTGTTAAGACTGTGCTAACAAATAAATGTTTACATTAGTCACCCTTTCGGGTGTACAATAATTATTAGAAATTACAAAAATAACAATTATTAAACTCTAAAAGCTAAACCGTAGGCAGGCAGGCCGTAATCTTGTTTGCCACCTTTGTGGGAGATATAAAATTTTAAATTCTATTTTACGTTTAGTCTATTTTATGTTCTTTTCTCTTCCTTTTTGTTGCACCGCCTTGTAATTTTTGTATATTGCTCTCTGGTTGACTGGTAGAAAAAGCTATGTAGCTTTAAGTCCGCTTTTGTACTGTAATGTGCATGAAGTTTTAAATAAATACAAAAAATAAAAAAATACAACCCTGACGTCAATTCGTCACTCCCGTTACCATACCACAGTTCAGTCCAGATCTAGACTCACTCAACGCCCTAGTGGACAGCAAACGGTGTCAACGCGGTGCGTATGCGTCCCCCCTCCCCCCTCCCCCCGCCTGCACCTAGAGCGATAAGGTTTATGTGCGTTGATAACAGGCTGTAGGGTTATTGTGCCGGTTTTAGGGATCCGTAGGCGAATGTGGGCGAGTGGGGATCGTTTTTTTGTTTTGTACATTGGTAATGTAACACTAGTTTTAACTACCTAATTATTTAGTTTTATTTTTCAATTTAAATAATATTGATTTATTTAAATCTTTATTGTTCAATAACACAATTGGCGGACTTAAAGCCATTAAGGCTTTATCTTCCAGTCAACCAGTAGACCATGCAGAAAGTGAGTAGGTAGTAGGTGCTTTATAAAGCGTGATGATAGATTGTAATTAACCTAAATACAATACTAACTACATAACACTAGTTTTAATAAATTATTAAGTATTCGTTTTCAATTTAAAATAATATTTATATTTCCATTAAATATTACTAATTCTAATTAAAATTCTAGCTAAATTACAAAACAATATTTACAAATAACACTTGCCCCAAATCCCTTATACAAGGAATAAATAAAATAAATAAATATTCGTGGACAAATTCACACAGCGCCATCTAGCCCCAAACTAAGCAAAGCTTGTGCTATGGGTACTAGATTAATGATATATTACTTAAATACTTTTTTTTTAAATACATACTTATTATACATACGAGAACACCCAGACCCGTAACAGAAATTAAAATTACTTATACAAGGAATGGAGAACATTGTTTTTTGGTTAAAACTAAAAAACATCAGTGTTTAATCACCCTCAGTTCAATTAGCTATAGTACTTAAGCTGTTTTAATTCTTATTTTTTACACCTCCAACGTAATATTTGAAGGTTAGGTGCACAACCTCGAATGCAGGTTTTCGTTTGTGATTTCCTCAATTGCTTACCGACAATGACTGCGCCAATATGTACTTAATTGACCCGTTTAGATAGGCATGCTCGGTTGAGTAATTAAATGCACGGTTTTTTTGCGGTTTTAATTGTTATTTGTGATTTTTAGATCGAATGTTTTTTTTTTAATTTATTACCATAATTGTTGCTTACAATTTGTATATTGCTTCCCGAGCTAGGTACGTACGCAGCTGTTACGAAAAACAGTTGCATATTCTCTTAAATTGCTATTATAATCAGAAAACAAAATCTTATTTTATAATAGGCAAAAATTTTATTTTTGAAAGTAGTTTATACGTGTCACCCTGTGACAGTATTATTTACTGTTTTATTTTTTACTAGCTTTTAGCCGCGACTTCGCCCGTCCCCACGAAAACCACATTGAATTTTGAGACATAATATTTTGGGCACTATACTATATTACTGCAAAGTTTAATCAAAAGCTGTTCAGTATTTTTGTGTGAAGGAGTAACAAACATAAAAACATATGTACAAATTTTCTCATTTATTATTTACTTGCAAAAAATAAATGAGCAAAGCTTACGTTATGGGTGCCAAACCACTGATAAACTACTTATATACTTTTAAATACACACTTATTATACATACAACACCCAGACCCGTAACAGAAATTACAACTCATCACTTCAATTGCTGCTCGGCCGGGAATCGAACCCGGGGCCTCTGGGTGGCAGATGTTGACCACTGAACCACTCAGGTCGTCACCCAAACCCGTAACTATAGATAAGCGGCTGATGTTTACACCAGTCTGAGTTGACTTAAGAGTCAATTCGATTTTAGATTTATTATTATCTCGATTTACAGCGTTTAGATACATCAATATACTATTGTACATACTTAAATCTATAAAAGAGATCGTCAGCAATGAATTTCCAATATCTTAGTAGAAAGTAAGTTAGTTGGAAAACTAAAGTGTTAGTTTAAATATGTTGTATGTCTAAAAATTTACAAAAGAAACAAGTTTATCTTTTTTCAATTTATCAAAATATTAACTAGCTGAATCACTGCACCATAGTTTAAAACAACTACTCGATGTGTGTACAATGAAAAAAAATACCTCACGGAACCCATACTCTTAAAAGCCACTCGACTAAGTCTAGAATTTTTTAGTATTTGATAAGTTGACACACTTTACGCTGGAAATCTCAGTAAGTTTCATTTTTATTTGCTACAGCAAGTAGGTAATGGTTTTAATACAAAACTTGTACTTGTACAGGGATATTGGCGTGTGGTGTCCGGCAGAGTAGAATAGCACCAACCCCTTACACTCGTGGGTGTCGTACAAGGCGACTAATGTTTCCGAGGCAAAAGATCTAGTCTCCGTTGGCTAGGAAATGGGCAGCAGCGTTTTCCATTGTTATATTTATAACACTGCGATCTCCAACCTGCCGAGCGTGGAGATTATGGCAATGACCTCCCCTTTCGTGGGAGAGGCCGTAAGTCCTGCAGTGGACTGTTATGGGCTATGATGATGATACAGGCATAGCGAGCAGGCATGATGGTAAGCGGTAACTGTCGCCCGTAGTACAGAACGGCAGAGCGTCGTCACTGTGAGGACTAAGATGAAATGGCTCATGCCTGTAATTGCGCTGGCTACCTTATCCTTCGAATCGGAACACAACGATGCAAACACTGTTGGTTACGCTAGTGATAGCCCGTATTACAAATGTCCAAAGGCTTATTAAATAAGTTTATCTTCAAGGTCAGGACAAGTGCCTACACGTACAAGAGAATGCATGTGTAGGTACAATTGATTGCTATGTAATACAGAATGTAGGTGTTAGGCCTGTTATCAAAATGATAATCTTAAATTTAACGCTTCGCACGACCAAAAGGCTGGTCAATACCTTGGCCAAAGGATCAGCTTCGCGGTACAACGAGGCAATGCGGCCAGTCTTTTGGGGACAATTCCTTTAACAAGGGACTTGGGCCAAGTTTTTTACTTGTAAATGTTATTGTATAATTTAGTATTAGCATTATTTAATTTATTTCTGTCATGTAAATATTTCTTTTATAAATAAATAATAATTAACTTTAATTTGTTTTTACCTGTGATACTAAAGAAATTAGACGTAGTGGCATTGAAGGAGCCTACTCAATTACTTGGGTACAATTACATAAATTCTCAAATTAAAGTAAGTCTCGAATTTATTTATATTTATTCAACTCGATTTTTATCGAATTTACTTACTTTTATTCATGCGTACAATATTAATTACAGGCATGAGGTACTTCATCTTAGTCCTCACAGTGACACCGCACCTGCGGTTCTTCATTATTGTTGGCTGCAACCTAAATGCATGAATTGTATATGTTATGGGCGACAGTTACCGCTTACCATCATGGCCTGTCTGCTCGTTAGAAACTGCTTGGAAAAAAAACACGTACTTCAGTTTACTCTACCTAACAAATGGTTAATGTGTTATTTTATTTACAAAGTTAATAAGTTGTAAGAGGGGTACAATTATATGCCCGTGGTACTACCAGACACATAAGTAAGAAAAAATGAATGAATAATCTTTGTTTCAAGTACCAGTACTCATATTTAGTTAGGTTTAGGCGGGTTGGAGATCGCAGTGTTATAAATATAACAATGGAAAACGCTGCTGCCCGTTTCCCAGCCTACGGAGACTCTAGATCTTTTGCCTCGAAAACGTGAGTCGCCTTGTACGACACCCGCGAGTGTAAGGGGTTGGTGCTATTCTACTCTGCCGGACACCACACGGCCAATTATGATTTTTGTTATAATAATTTAGTACCACTGGTAAATACAGACAAAACATCCGAATTAACCGTAATTTATATTACCACTATCAACGCAACGCAAGCCGTCATTAGATGGAAATTTCGTCAAAAACTCTACAGTCATTTACAGTATGTCCTAAAAGCGAATCGGTAATAAACGTTTAAGTCGAAAAAAAAACGACAATAAAAAGGAGACACGTCATAGACTCACACACTGCGGCATTGCCGGCCGCGGCAAGGTATGTAGCTGCCATGAAGTTAGTTTATCCTTTATTCTTCTCTGTAGAACCTACCTTTGTTAATAAACGATGTTTTTTTTAGAGGCGGAGAACTTTAAATTGAAATTGAATGAAACTAGCTTTATTGGAATGATATTTTTATGGCATTTAATGATAATAATAATAACATTATCCTTGTCGCCATCGTTGTACGTATTAATGCAAAAGCTGTTATATTGAACACTTGCAGAATAGTCCGGAAGTTTTTACAGGCTACAGTAGATCAACATGAAACACACTTGGCCTAGGCCCGTGGGTTTCATCAAAATACCAGTATTTATTCAATATTGAGAAAAGTAAAGATAACATAAATAATAATAATAATAATAAATATCTTTATTTCGGATTCGTGGTACAATAGTACTATGATTAGTACCAGTAATAATTTGTGTTGGAATATGTATAATATTTAAAAAAGTAGGCATCGTTACACAAATTGAGATTACAGGAGCGTCGGTGGCCTAGGGCTTAGGGGTCCGACTCATATGCGAGAGGTTCCGGGTTCAAATCCCGCTACGGCCATGTCAGGTTCCCCTGGTAGCAGGGTTATGGTGGTCAGATTACAGTCGCTCCACCGTAATTAACCGATGCGCCAAATTCTGGATCATGGTCCAGGCGGACCCCGGGCCCTTGTACGCGAGAGCACAGCCGAGACATTAACGCCAGAATGATTACACAAATTGAGATTAAACTACACATCAGAGGGCTTAGTGTGAGTTTCGTTTCGAATTTACTTTATTATCGCGTTTGCGTTTTCGTCGAAATTTGTATGAATAAAAAAAACTTCGTTTACGTACCACCAGACGGCGCTATACATTTTTCCATACTAATTTTCACGTAAACGCAAACGCGATAGGAAAGTAAATTCGAAGCGAAACTCACACTAACGCCTTTGTTAGGTAAACATGTATATTATCAATAAGACTATTGTGCAATCCATACGTGCAAAGTCTTCCTAGACGCAATCTCTAAGTACGTTATTCGATTGGTCGCAGTTAAACTTTTGCAACACGCCAACGAAATCTTTATCACAGTGTAAAATAATAATATTAATGTAACTTCTAGATTACACCGCAATCAGCTGTTGTAACTCGAAATAAAATCGATGTTATCGCCAAGAGAAACGTTGGTCGGACACGTAAATTTCAATTTTTATGTCGATTTGTAGACAAACTAGGAAGTGAGCCATGGAAAGTGTTCACATGGGTTAGTGTTCAACAAATGTACATAACTCAGAAAAAAGCTATTGCTACAGTCATTTAACTAAATAGTTAACCTTTGAATACTTTATGATAATCCTAACGACAATATGAAGCAAAGGGTCAGCTAATTAGTTGTATGACTGTACATGGCGACACCAGGGTTCGCATTCGAACCCGATAGAACTTGTCTAAGCTGAAATGCCGCGCCCCACTACTTAATTAGTTGATTTCGATGTGTGAGTGCAAATATTAATAACGACACTTCATCTGTGTGGGAGCGTCGACTGCTCAATCGAACGACGCGTGCTCCTACGTTCGAGTCTCACCGGCAACTGAATGACCAATTACAACGGCATTTGTATATATATTGCGTCCATATTTTAAATTTGGTTGTGTGCGTTAACGCGATAGTGGGGCGCGTCATTTTAGACTTAGACGAGCTCTACCTCGGGGTACGAGTCGGACGTCTTAACATTTTTTTTGGACTAGCCAGGCATTTAACCGCCATCTCACCTGGTGGTCTCACCAAGTGACGAGGCGGCCGAAGATAGAGCATGCCTGTCTAGGATCAGCCTACTCACTCTAGCCTATTGTTATTTCGCATTTTTATTTTAAATTGTGTTGTAAAATTAAATCATTATCATCATTATCGTCCTAGCGCTTATCCCAGCCTCTGCCAGGGTGCGCTTTCCTATTATTCTTCTCCGAAAACGTAACTGTAAAACGAAATAAATAATATCTAATCTCTTACAGTGAAATAGTACTATATACCTGCAATAGAACGTACTTATTATAGATCTTTCGTACATCTGAGTAAAACGAAAATGATATAAAATAAAAAACCGTAACAAACACTTGAATCGTATTTCGTACACCGTAAGGTGCAATATGGCGATCTGTAAAATATCTGTAACAAGCTTAGTAACCTGTGTTGACGAGTAAATAAATTGAAATTTAAAAATTTAAAATATCAAGTTGAATTTCAAAATAAAATAATAATAATAACAGATCACAAACAGCTACATACATAGAGGCGTCGTTTGAACCCTTCGGGGCGCGGGGCGCGGGCTGGAATGACGTGCGAGCGAGATAGCGATAGTGGGGTGGGGTGGAGTCGGGTTGCGCTCGAATCTTTCTTTGTATTCTTAGACAAAGGCTTCAAATCTTTGCTCTTGAATACAATAAATATATATGTGTATATTTCGTATGGGAGGATTTGTGTTTTTCGTTTATTTGTACACCTATAAGATGGAACAAATCATTAAGACTACTATTATTATTTTATAGTATAATAAACAGTTATAAACAACTGTTAATTATTTCTATAGCAGAGTATTTCATATTGATAAAGAAAATAAACAGTAAACTGTAATTGAAGCAATAGTTCAGTAAATGTTTTTAATGAAACTATCGGTGTTCTAATCACTAATATAATGTCTACTATTTATACGTTTAGGTGTTCAATATATAAAACGCGTTTAAGAAGCTAGTTGTTTAATTATTTATTTGCCTCATATTTTAACGCTGATTACAAATAAAACATCAAACTCATTTCATAATCAATATTGTAAGTTACGTGTTTTGTTTAATATTATTTAATTAAATTTTAATCCTTATCTAATGTGGTATGGAATAACTCGACAATAGTTTAACTATTTTGAAACAACTTGTCAATAACTATTATATTAATATGAAATTAGATACAGAGCATACCATCTACCACATATCGCGTTGTGGGATAAGCTCGCCTTTGCTTTGTAAGTGTTTTCTTTTGTAATCTACTATGTTGTTGCAATAAAGAGTTTACATACAAACATACCATTGCAGTATTAAATGTTACAGGTAGAAATATCGAGCTACCGTTTTAGGTATTATCCAGCCAGTATTTTAACGTTATTTATTTATTTTTCTTGATTTATTAAAATTATTGTGTTTCAAATCATAATATTGTTATTTAAATGATTCGTTATGCAGTAGGTTGTAGCGTTAGCACTTCATTTTTTACGTATTACGTATGTATGTACTCACGCTGGCAAGCAGACTGTTTTATTTCTACACGTAAAACAATCTTATTTATTTATATGACCCTGGATCATCCCACTACTAGATAAAAGCCTCCCCTACCTACAATCTCTCTAAAAAAAGTACAAAGCGAGTAAGTTAAAATATCACTTAAAAAAGTGTAGATCGGCACCTTTTTGCAACCTCGAGTCGACTCCGTCGCGTCTCTGTGCGGCTGTGAAAAAATATCGGCCGGCGCATACTTGTCGGAGTGCGCAGGGTTGGCACCCGGTCATTATTATTATTATTATTCTATGCTCATTTGTATGGCTTTGTGTCTGGTTGCAATGCAAATAAATTTCAGAAGCGCCATTATTTAATTGAGTGGAATTAATGAGAAGGAGTGTCAGTAGTTCTGCCATGATGATGTTGGTTATAAAATTTTCAATTTTTACACTTGCAGTTTTGTATGACAAGGAATTAGGTGTAATATTATGTAATCTAATAACTAATTGTCTTATTACTATAAGTTATTTGGCGTTCCATAAATCTATTTTTGTTTTAGTAAGATTGATTTGTTACTTTCGTTCAAATTCAATATTTTCAGTGGCAGGTGGAGACACATATTATAGAACAAAATAACAAGGTATCTGTTACCTTGAAATAGTCGTATATCATCTATCCATTGTTCCGTTGTTACGTGAAATAAGGACATACCTATAAAGTATAGTTTTTATTATTCAACGATGTTGTATTTTTTGTACTTATGAGCCAAATATGTAAAAAACGACAATCATACGAAACCACCATAGAAAAATATCATCAGTTTTTAGATGAAAATTATTTGTCAAACTTTTCGTATGTTTTTGTAAACTTTTATGACATCAAATACGAACAATGACATCAACACGAAAATATGAAAAAAAAACGGTAAATCGATGACTTATTTCTTATGACGAAAAAAATTATCTACCAACCAAAACAAAAAAAATATGTTTTTTTTAAACAATATTGTCTTATTTCTTATGACGAAAAAATTATCTACCAACGAAAACGATTTTTTTTTTTTAAAAACAATATTATTTTTAAATTACAATAGGAAAAACAAAATTATTTAAAATAGACCCGCTTGCCAGCCCTGTGGCCTCGGGTTTGCTTCGTTTGCTTGCTTTACTTAGCGCGCCGACGCCGCATACGGTCGCAACTGAGAACTGCTACCATTGTTTAGAATTTAATTTGCGTCTATAATACATTATTAATAACTGGCTGAGTGTGTGGCTTTGTTTTTAATGTTGTTGTGTTGGCTTTCTGTATTAGTGACGGGGTTAGTTGGTTTGCTAGGTTAGGTTTGCTTACCTGTTAAATCGGGAGGTAGAGTTGAAAATTATTTGTATTCTTCAGTGATTTTTAACTAAATTAAATAAACTTGTTTAACTTGTAATGTAGGTTTATTAAAATTCTTATTCTAATTTATTTAAATGTAATCCAGCTGAGACTGTTTTTAGCCAAATAACATGTTTGTCTTTACAATCTGTAAATGATACTAGTACATGTAAATATTACTAGCATGCACCACAATAAATAATACAATAAACCAATAAATCAAGTATTTATTGTAACACGCGTCTAAATCTACAACATCGATCCAACTTAAGGTTCTCCAGTCGTCCCGTGACCAGGATGCAACTGCACCGAAATATCGGTCTACACGTTACCCAAGGAAAACGGTAAAACCCCGTCAAATACAGTATACTAGAATATGTCTAACAATTACCCCATTATTTTTATTAAAACAGCAAACAGATAAACACATATAGTTGACTTAATTCACCTATTCATAAACTTAGTCTTAAATCACCACTCGTATCAATATTAGCAAACACATTTAAAACAATACAAATCTGAACGCCTCAAACATGCAGTTACCACCGTATGCGTTTGGACCGCAGTAACATTTCGTAAGCGACGCGCGACGTCAGATTCCGCCGGTACACGCCGCCCCCGCGGTCTTGATGCTTTACTATAATTGGTTGAATGAATGATTGGAGTTGAATTGGGATGGTTATTGCTTGTTTAATATTTATTGGTGAAAACAATTGTATTGTAATATTTTGTGACATGCAGGTGGGTGCCACTTAGAAACTTTGATAGGTTTGTCTGGTGATAGGGAAGTCGACTTATAAATTTAAAGGCTTAAATAATAAAGCACGTTAAGTAAGTGCTTAAGTTCAATGCAATCCTCTATTTTTTTTTTAACACTTAATAGTACACAATAAAACAATAGTCTTATTTCTCTCAAAAGGTTTTATGTCTAAAAAGAAACTTCTTCCAACAAGCCTACAGAAGCGAGATCTGTCTCAAGTAAAGTGTATAATATGTTGGGCAACGGTTTGATTTTGGTACAGTTTTTTCAAGATATATTTAATTTTACATTTGCCAGTTATATATTTATTTTGTACATTACTTGGTAGGCCATTTATAATAAAGGGAATAGTAAATTTTGTAATAAAAAGTAAAACTTCACGACTTTAATTCAATTACGTAATTAATTTAGGTAGACCACTTAATACAAAATAAATACGACAAATACGAATCATTAGGTAAGTAAATAGAAAGCTTCAAAGCAAATTTGTACTTTTTTGGCTTCAATGAAGTAATTAAAAGTTTCCTGTCTAACTAATTTATTTGTTTTCTTCACTCAATCTAGTATTTTAAAATTATTATATTTTTTGGGAATCACAAAAAATTAAAAATTACTTATAACGTAACAGTCCACTGCAGGCCTTAGGGCCTCTCCCACGAAAGGGGAGGTTATTGCCATAATCTCCACGCTTGGCAGGCGGGTTGGAGATCGCAGTGTTAAAATATAATAATGGAAAATGCTGCTGCCCATTTTCCAGACTACGGAGACTCTTGATCTTTTGCCTCGTAAACATTAGTCGCCTTGTACGACACCCATGAATGTAAAGGGTTGGTGCTATTCTACTCTGCCGGACACCACACGGCCGTCAATAGATAATAATACATACTAAAGAGCGTCGGTGGCCGAGCGGTTACAGTATCCGACTCGTAAGCCAGAGGTCTCGGGTTCGAGTCCCGCTCCGGCCATGTACCAATGACTGTTTTCTGAGCTATGTACATTAGTTGAACACTAACCGATGCTCTTACGGTGAGGGAAAACATCGTGATGAAACCTGCACATTCAGGCGACTGGATGTGTAACCATGATCCAATCTGTCAGGTTCCCCTGGTAGCAGGGTCATGGAGGTCAGATGGCAGTCGCTCCACTGTAACCTGACCTGCCAAATCCTGGATCATTGTCAAGGCATACCCCGGGCCCTCGTGCGCGAGAGCACAACCGGGACATTAACGCCAAGATGATAATTATTTAGATAATAATACAAACTCACTGGTTAAACACAAACTTGGACGTAATGTTTTTTGCAATACGCATATTATACATATGTCTAACATCTTGACGTGTATATGGCAACTTTTTATAGTGTAATAATTTAGTCAAAAAAATCACAAATTAACCTTAGAGAAGTCAAACTACAACTGCCTGAGAATACATAACGCGAATGTATTTTAAAAACATCAGACTATAGTTGGACCAAGAACTTTTGATACTTTATTTTGTTAAAAATCCAACTGAGCTTTAATATTACAGTCGTACTAATATTTTTTGTACTGAGCTAATATTGTGAGCGTGAAGTGGACGTGACTTTTCTTAAACAGTTAAATTTATTAAATAAACGTTGTATGAAAATAACTAAAAAGGTAAATAATTGCAGCGTGTTTTTTCTTATATTTAAATAAGGAAAATTGAATTGGATCTGCTTTTTTAACTGGAAAAACTACTACTTAATGATAGTACTATGATATCTAAAAAAATACAAAGGTTCGGAAGGACGTACGATTCGGATGTGGAATGAGCTCCCAGCCACTGTGTTTCCTTTGGACTATGACATGGGATCGTTCATTAGAGGTCTCTTCAGAGGCGGGCAACGCATTGGTAACTCCTCTGGTGTTGCTGATGTCCAGAGGCGGCGGTGACCACGCACCATCAGGTCCGCATGCCTGTTTGTCTGCCTTATAACATTAAAAAATACATAATAACTTTTTGCAATTTCGACAACGGACTTTATCAGAAAACGTTTTTATCAGCGTTTTTAGGTATCTCTTTGCAGATAAGAAAATACTGTGAAGACCCATTACTGATAAATATGTAGTTTATATTAGCCGTGTGGTGTCCGGCAGAGTAGAATAGCACCAACCCCTTACACTCGCGGGTGTCGTACAAGGCGACTAATGTTTACGAGGCAAAAGATCAAGAGTCTTTATAGACTGGAAAATGGGCAGCAACGTTTTCCAATGTTATATTTATAACACTGCAATCTTGAACACGTCTGCCGAGCGTGGAGATTATGGCAATAACCTCCCCTTTCGTGGGAGAGGCCCTAAGTCCTGCAGTGGACTGTTTTGGGCTGCGATGATGATGTGGTTTATTCTCTATTCAGATTAGTTGATTTAAAATAAAACCTGAACTTAATAGAGGTTTGATCTATGATCCAGGATTTGGCTAATCAAATAATTACGGTGCAGCGACAGCCATCTGACCTCCGTGACCCTGTTAACAGGGGAACTTGACCAGATAGGATCAAGATTACTCATTCAGTCGCCTGAATGGGCAGGTATCATCACGGTCAAGGCGGACCCCGGGCCCTCGAGAGTACGACGCCATGATTGATCAATAATATTTATTTTTATTCTCGCACCGCTATTTACCTGTCAACAAGGAAGCCGTCACATAAATACGTTTGCGTATAATCTGTACGTTTCCTCTGGCCCCCCGCCCCCACCCTAGCGACGGCCCTGCGCTCTCCGTACCCTATTTACCGGGCCGAAACCCCCGTGCGCGTCTCGGCCCGGTTCAATCCGCACAAAACCGGTTTGCACCGGACCGGGCCGAGTTACAGGATACAAGCGGTTTATGGTTAAATACAGTTTTTTACAAACGCTCATGAATGTCAGAAAGTGATTAAAGCTTAAAATCATTTTACGTTTAAAGGTTAAATAAAAAAAATAAAAAAATATGTTTGGACAAATTCACACAGCGCCATCTAGCCAAAAACTAAGCACAGCTTGTACTATGGGTGCTAGATCACTGATATACTACTTAAATATTTTTAAAATACATACTTATTATACATAGAACACCCAGACCCGTAACAGAAAAATACCAATAAATATGCCGAAAGGAGGTACATAACTGTAATAACTGATAATAAACTCGATAACCTTTTATTGCGTTAAAATTAATAACAATAAATAAATATGTTTGTACAAATTCACACAGCGCCATCTAGCCCCAAAGTAAGCTAAGCTTGTCTGATATAGCTTATGTAATCAGGTAATTACAGTGGAACGACTACCATCTGACCTTTGTGACCCTGCTACCAGGGGAACACACACAGGGGTTACACATTCAGTCGCCTGAATGTGCAGGTTTCCTCACGATGTTTTCCCTCACTGAAAGAGCATCGGTTACTGTTCAAGTTATGTACATAACTCAGGAAAGAGTAATTACTACATAGCGGCACACCTTGGTTAAACCCGTTAAAAACTATAAAAAGTCCTACTAATATTTCTGAAATCCTACTAACACGTTTTTGGCTATTCAAGTCAATCAATAGGTCAAGGCGGACCCTGGGCCCTCGTGCGCGAGAGCACAAGGACGTTAACGCCAAGATGATTTATGACTTATTAATTTTTAATAATAATATCCTTAAAGCTACCATATATTATTATTATAGAATTCTTTATGATTATATTGTATTTATGTATAGTATTACATATATATTTTATTTATTTAGAAGTATCTAAGTTTATTTGTTAATTGATATTTTTCGCTACTACTATTTACTCTTGCTTTACTTACTAGTTCATGTGAAACATTACCTCTTCCCAAAGGTTTTCTGGGAGAGATCGCTTAAAGCGATAAGGCCGCCTTTGCGCGCATGTACATTATACTGATTCTTGTATCATCATCATCATCACAGCCCGTAACGGTTCACTGCAGGACTTAGGGCCTCTCCCACGAAAGGGAGGTTATTGCCATAATCTCCACGCTCGGCAGGCGGGTTGGAGATCGCAGTGTTAAAATATAATAATGGAAAATACTGCTGCCCATTTTCCAGACTACGGAGACTCTTGATCTTTTGCCTCGAAAACATTAGTCGCCTTGTACGACACCCATGAATGTAAGGGGTTGTTGCTATTCTACTCTGCCGGACACCACACGGCCAATTCTTGTATATTGTCTTGTAATATGTGTGCCATAAGGAGTTTTTACTTTTACTTACTTACTAACTTACTTAGTTACTTACTTACTACCAACCGCTCTGCGCTCTCATCTCGCACCACACACCAATACTGGTCTATTATTAGTACCCAATCGATAAGCCGACTTAAAAGTGACACTATGTGTGTAACCAAGTACGAAGTTTGTCCGTCTGTACATCCACATAGCTACGTGTTGTGTGCAGGCATGGTTGGGACCTGGTAGTTTTCCTTTAACAAAGTATTTAGGAAACTATAGGTCATATCACAGCCCAGCTTACGGTGAGGGAAAACATCGTGATGAAACCTGCACATTCAGGCGACTGGATGTGTCACCATGATCCAATCTGGTCTGGTTCCCCTGGTAGCAGGGCCATGGAGGTCAGATGGCAGTCGCTCCACTGTAATTACCTGACCTGCCAAATCCTGGATCATGGGCAAGGCGGACCCCGGGCCCTCGTTCTCGAGAGCACAACCGGGACATTAACGCCAAGATGATTTTTATTTTTATTTTTTTATCATCACAGCCCATAACAGTCCACTGCAGGACTAAAGGCCTCTCCCTCGAAAGGGGATGTTATTGCCAGAATCTCCACGCTCGGCAGGCGGGTTGGAGATCGCAGTGTTATAAATATAACAATGGAAAAATACCAGACCGGAAGCCAGGATTGACCGCTCGGATGATGACGATGAGTTTTCCTTCCTTAACCTCTTGGCCGTATGGTGTCCTTCAGAGTAGAATAGCACCAACCCCTTACACTCGTGGGTGTCGTTCAAGGCGACTAACGTCTTCAAAACAAAAGATCTAGCGCGTCCGTAGGCTGGAAAATGGGCAGCAGTGTTTTCCATTGTTATATTTATAACACTGCGATCTCCAACCCGCCTGCAGAGCGTGGAGATTATGGCAATAACCTACGTAGGAGAGGCCCTAAATGCTGCAGTGGACTGTTATGGGCTGTGATCAACCTCCGACGAAGAAAGAGGGGTGTTAGTTTGATGTGTGTATCTGTGCCTCTGTGGCATTGTAACTCCCGAACAATTTGAAAGACAGTTTCTCGAGATGGTGCTTAGGTTTGTTTCATTAAATTTGATCCAGTAGTTTAGAAAATATTTGAGTTTAATCCAGTTAATTGTCCAGCTTTTAGATATGCTCAAAATGGGGCACACAGAGCGAGACAAGATGAACAGTGACATTGTAAAAAGTATAAATGTAAATTGTAACAGATACCTTTCATTATTGCAATATAATGTCTTTTTTTTCTTACGTATTACTCCCTAATAGTATAAGATGGTATACCCAGATTCAACTTTACTGTATTATTTGATACTTTCCTGGAGTCGTTTGTTTACCAAATTACCGTAATTGTGTTATCCTGTCAATGGCTTCTAAATTGTAAACATGTATGTAGTTATGGCTTAGAATGAAATTGCTGTTGGATATCCTATAAAAATAAATAAATAAAAGAGTTATCCGACTTTTTCTGTCGGTAAGGTTCTTATGTCATCTGCCTTTAAAAACAGCCTATACCTGTCTATGCCTACAACAGTCATAATCAATGTTTACTTCTTAGAATAAGTACTATAATGGAGAAAAGTTACCCATTGTTACATCTTAAATGTTTATGTAATATTCTATATTGTGGGTTTCTACCTACAATAACGGGTTTTAATAATAACAGTACTTAGTCATGATGTGGAGCTGTGGAGAACCGCCAAGAATCCGCCTGGGTACGTATGAGTGAAGTAGATTATTTATTGAAACTTTATATGACTTTGAACCCTTCGATTGAAACCTGTCTAGTCCATAACTTATATATTTATGTATTTTAGATAGCTTGTTTTAATAATATGTCTAGCTTTACATACCTATATATTATAACATAATATATTTATGTATTTATATATTTAGTTATTGTGCACGTCGTATCTGCGTTACTTTAGTCTAACATCACTCTTCTGTAGGCCTGCTGGAAGAAGTTTCTTTTGAGAAATAAGCAGCGCCTGTTGTGTCTATTTCTCTGCATATAATTATTGTGTACAATAAACAGTTAAATATATAAATTAAATTTGTCCAAACCGACTTGTCTTATTTGGTTATGAAAATTATGTATTTAACTGTATCGGTTTGTTTATTCTACTCAGTGACAAGCGAGCTAACAGCCCACCTGATGGTAAGTGATAACAGTCGCCCATAACATCTACGATTCTTACATTCACGTTGCAGGTAACAAAAATGCAAAACCGCTATGCGTTGTCACTGTGAGGACTAAGATGAAATGCCTCATGACTGTAATGGCGCTGGCTACCTTATCCTTCAAACTGGAACACAACGATGCAAGCATTGTCGCTTGGCGGAAATAGATAAGGCGGTGGTACTCACCCAGGCGGACTCCTCAGACTTCACAGAGTCCTACCATCTGAATAAAAGAGTTTACAGCAGTATTTGTTGAAATTAACATTCTATGTGTTTCTTATATAATTGAAAACATATATACACAGTGTCCGTGTGGTGTTGGCCGTGTGGTGTCCGGCAGAGTAGAATAGCACCAACCCCTTACACTCGCGGGTGTCGTACAAGGCGACTAATGTTTTCGAGGCAAAAGATCAAGAGTCTCCGTAGTCTGGAAAATGGGCAGCAGCATTTTCCATTATTATATTTAAACACTGCGATCTCCAACCCGCCTGCCAAGCGTGGAGATTATGGCAATGACCTCCCCTTTCGTGGGAGAGGCCCTAAGTCCTGCAGTGGACTGTTACGGGCTGTGATGATGATACACAGTGTACGTAGCGTGATTGATACGGCAAGTCGTGATTTTGGGTATTGTTGTTCACGAAATAAGACAACATCACCAAAGATTTATAAAAACCCAAACGAAGACAGAAGCGTTATAGACAAAGTCTACATCAATCTTTGCAGTTGCTGAACCAATTTTAATGAAACAGAGCTAAGAGTCATCTCCATTAATCTGGTTCTCAAGTTCGTTCGGGAGCTGCAATACCACAGACGAACCACACACGCCATACCACATATACACAGAGCCAACAGATACACAGAGACACAGATACACACGCTAACCATATAACGTCCCTCTTTTACGTCGGGGTTTTCACTGCCACACAACATACTTATCCTTACAAATATTCACCTAGTCCACGAAAACCATAAGCAAAATAGTAGAAAAAATCACGCAAAAAAAAATACGAAAAGGCGCAGTATCCTAATCTCCAAATTCTATATAATCTATGTATTAATAAGTTGAGTAAACAACCGCGAGTTTGAGCCCTGTTGCTGAGTGTTCAAGGCTTAGATTTGTTTGTGTTGGCCAAGTTACGATTTTGCAGATACACCCTTTTGTGTTCATTAAGGTTTCAAAACTTCGTGAACAGTTGTGCTAGCGGCGCGAGAGTGGTTGATACTTGTCATTTATTTAGTTTATTTTACAGGTTCTGGAGGGAAATGTCGGACGGGTTTCTGATGCGAACGTGGGGCTTTTGTAGTGGGTCGTTTTATTTTGAAAATAAAATAGAGAGAAATATTTTTTTTTATATTAATGAATTTAATTTGCTATGGTATTATGAAAATGAGAATATTTACTATCGTACTTTTTGAGCATGAAGTATAAATGATAAATAAAAGCAACAAGGTTCGCATAGTAAAGATTTTATCTGCATTTATTTTAAGTAAATAATTCCAATATTTTAGTACGCAGCAAATGAGCGGACAGCCCGCCTCATTATAAACGGTAACTGTCGCCAGTAACAGCCAATTTGTCCAAGATTAAAATCAAATCCAAAACCGCGTTTTCTAAAGCACTGGACACCTTACTCGCCAGCGAGAACACAATACTATTCAAAAATACTGTTTACTGAACTAAGTATTTCAATAAAGAGGAGAAAAAGCACTCTTGGTGTTGCTGATGTCTATGGGCAGTGGTGACCACTTTCCATCAGGTGGCCCGCTTGCCTGTTAACCTACCGTATGACATAAAAAAAAAGCATTAGTGAAAACGCCCAACATAACGTATATTGTACAAGTATCAAAACGTCGCGAACATTGTCGTCGACCCGACTCTCATCTTTCACTGGTTTCCCACAGGGTCGGAGCGAGGGGTGCGTTTTCGGGTCGGTATTGGGTTGTGTTTGTTTGTATGCGAATGTATTTGGTCATTTCAGATTCAGTGTTCTCGTACTAGTGGTGTTATAGGTAGGTAGTTGGTTATTAGTAGGTAGTGTTGTAATTGTAGTATGTAATAATGAATTTCCCTGTCCTATTTGACCCACTTCCCGTTGTTCAATTGAGCTGAAATTTGGTATACCTAGACCATGGAGCTGGTCTGATGAGAATAGACCTAGACTTCGTTCACACGAAGTTTGAAAAAAATTGCCTTTGTCCGAGTCAGGAACGATTAAGCTTTCTATTAATGAAATAATGTTTATACTCATATTGGCATAGAGAGAGAGATAATAAACGCAAAATTACCTAATTTTAATTGTGTGAGTTATAGAATATAATAAGCAAATGTTATCATTACCGTAAAATAGGGTTACTTGGATATGCAGGGGCTACATTGATCACTCACTTTTCTCTGTTATGTGCTAAGGGAAAGACAGCTGATTTACTGTATTGTCACGAAAATAACACTTGTTTAATAGAGAAAAGTGAGTAATCAATGTAGCCCCAGGACATCAAAGTAACCCTTTTTACCATATTTAAATTTTATGCGTATTTATTTTATTTACCAGTAAAGAAGAAAAAACGACATCACACCAATGTTTGACGACCTGAGTGGTTCGGTTGGTTAACATCCCGCAGAGGTTCGATAGCCGGCCGAGCAGAAATTGAAAATATGAATTTTAATTTCTGTTACGAGTCTGGGTGTTATATGTGTAATAAGTATGTTTTTAAAAGTATATACAAGTAGTTTATCAGTTATCTAGCACCCATAACACAAGCTCTGCTTACTTTGGGGCTAGATGGCGCTGTGTGAATTGGCAAAGCAGATTTATATTTATATTTTATTTCGATTTATGTTATAAAAATAGTACACGCTGCCCCCAATAGATGGAATTTACGCTTATCTAGAGCCATGTTAATAAATTATATACCTAACGTAATAAAAATAGTTCAAAGATAATGTTGACATTACAAATTGCCTGCGTATATGTTGTCATATCGAAAACAGTCGGTTGTTATTTGAAACAAAAGGAAAGCAAAACAGAACACGCAATACGGATCGCATGCAGACGGAAAATTACGAGTGTGTTATATTGTCCACTAGATATTGGCCGCGACTTCGTTCGCGCAGAATTCGGTTATTGCGCTCCACGCTTGTTCCTGCGGGAACCACATCGTATTTTGGGATAAATTATAGACATCACAATCCATTTAGTAGGTTTATCGTGAAGGAGGAACAAACATCCATCGTTCACACCATTCCAACTTTTGCATTTATAATATTACAGGGATATTTGTCAAAATAATCCATTAGAATTTGCCATCTGGTGGGCTGTCTGCTATGCTGTCTATACTGGACTACTAATTCTTTCTGTTAAAAATCTTTTGTTTGTAAAGTCGGTTTACTGACGATAGTTGAACGTGACAACGTCAAGTACGAGAGAGACAGATGTCGAACGCTGCCGAACGCGGGGGCCGATTGTGCCTCTTTGTCGCTCGTTCCGCGCCCTCGCTTGCACTTCAAGCCTCAGAGCGAGGTAACGCCGCATGAGTCATGTTTTTTCGTGCGTGCAGCCGGCTCCATCGAATTATAAGACGTTGTCACGTCAAAAGAAATCTTAATCGACAGAAAAAGTCGGATAACCCTACGGGGGTTTACAAATTCAAATATTTTGTAATGTACTAAAACGATTTCATTAAAACAAAGCTAAGAACCATCTCGATTGAACTGCCTTTCAAATGAAGAATCGCATCGATACCGGTCCAGCCGTTCGGGAGCTACGATACCTCAGACAGACACACACCTCCACAGATACAGAAGTCAAACATATAACCAAACTTTCTTCGTCGGAGGTTAAAAATCCCAGAAATAGCCAATCTCTTTAGTATTTGTAAGATTTCCTTCTTAGTTTCGGCGAAAATCGCGAACAGACACACAGATAGACGTTGTTTGGTCATAAATTAATAAAATTATCTGTCGTTAATAAAATATGTAATAAACATGAGATAGCAGAATATCATTGAAGGTCAAGGCGTGTTCAGTATATAAAGGCGCGTACATACACCTTGTTTACGATACTGTAATTAAAAACTAATAGCGTATGATTTTTTTATGATTTAAGAAGTGTGTTTCATCTAATACCAAGGTTATCTAGAAGAGATCACTTTCGTGATAAGATCGCCTATTGTACACCTCATTGTTTATTCTGATGTATGTGCCCTTTCATGTGTAATAAAAAGTTATTTTAGCCATAGGCTGCGGTGACTGCTTACCATCAGGCAGGCCGTAAGCTTGCCACCTTAGTGGTATATAAAAAAAGTTATTTTATTTTAAATTGTATATGGGTTTTTTATGTCTGCAATAAAGATTTATTATTATTATTATTATTATTTATTGTAGGTACGAGAGATCAAAATATTACAATAAAGATTTACAACGTCAAAACCCGTTCTCCACTACGATATAATTTTACTGCATTATGTACATAATATCACTTAATAATTTAATACACAAGTAATAATAATAATAAAATAGCATTCCTGAGTACATCCCTGGACCCCCTCCCGCGCGCCCCGCGCCGCCATTTCGTGTTATTGAGAATTTATGTCGCTAAGGCAAAGGACACACTGTACAGTTGACATCTTGTTATTTTTTGAAAATTGTTATTTTTTTCTCTAAAACCTTTGTTCTGTCTAGGATATTGTTACCTTCTTTTAATGCTGGCTTTTGCTTATTGCTAAGCATTATTAGGATTGCATTGTTGTGTTCCAGCTTCAAGGAATGTGGCATATTACTTACAGTGATAGCAAACCTGCGGTTCTGCTTAGAAAAACAAAAACGGTACATGTGATGAAACTAGATATGTTGCTTATCATCTTTATTTATTTATTTATTTATTTCACAGTTTTACAGCATATAAAGTATTATTAAAAAATGTTACATTATTAAGTTGTAATGCCAATTACAAAACTGCAATTTATAATTTTGGTAATTAATATAGCCTGTACACACCATACGTAAACATTTTTACGTAATATAAACCAAAGTCGCTTCCCGCCGGCGGCGTCTGTCCGTCTTAGAACTTTTAAGCTACGCAACGGATTTTAATGCGATTTTCACCATCAGTTAAAAACATGCATATAATGTTAAAAGAAAGTCGAGAAAACCCGTGCGAAGCCAGGGCGGGCTAGTTCCAAATACATTTTTTTAACGGATTTATATTTATCATTATATCCGAACATTTCGATCCTTATACACGTGTAGATAACTGATTGCCTTATCGCCATTACAAGATAAAATAATGAATTCACAAATAATAATTATTATTTACAAATAACCTACAATCCCGGAGCGGTGTGACCGCGCCCTAACCCGGGGCGTTGCACCGAATAGATCCGACGCTATCAATTCGGCGTGTGTGTGTGAGTGACACGTACAGGGGGATGTTTTTGTGCTAATAGTAATTTTTTTTTTGTTTTTCCTTGTGGAACGTCGGCGTCGGTGGCCGAGTGGGGTATCGGACTTGTAGGCGAAAGGTGTCGGGTTCGAATCCCACTGCGGCCATGCAGGAATGACTTTATTTTGAGTTGTGTACATTAGTTGAATGAATGAAAACATCGTGATGAGACCTGCACATTCGGGCGACTGAATGTGTAATCATGATCCAAGCTAATTAGCTCTCCTGGTAGCAGGGTCACGGAGGTCAGGCAGTCGCTTCATTGTAAAAATCTGATCTGGGAAATCCTGGATCATGGTCAAGGCGGACCCCGGGCTCTTGTGCCCGAGAGCATAATGTTTTTTTTAGTAATTGTTCCTATCGATAGAAATGCAGGATTAGTTCAATTTATTAATTAGGTTTATCAATATCGGTAAGGTATATGATAATATTTAGCACTTACATACACATTTGTAATTGACTCAATAATTTGGGCGTCTTTGGAAGTCGTCTTGGTACTGTGAGAATGGTGAGTCGCCTTGTACGACACCCATGAGTGTAAGGGGTTGGTGCTATTCTACTCTGCCGGACACCACACGGCCAGGTTATTGCTACGGCATGCTTATCTAGATAATACCTATTCCCTCTTGCCTTAAATTTTAGAGTGACCCAGATTAACTGACGAGTGGTTCAGTTGGTTAACATGCCAGTCTGCCACCCAGAGGTCACGGGTTCGATACACGGCCGAGCAAAAATTGAAATGATGAATTTTAATTTCTCTGGGTCTGGGTGTTATATGTATCATAAGTATGTATTTAAAAGTAAGTTTATCAGTTATCTAGCTCCCATAACACAAGCTTTGCTTACTTTAGGGCTAGATGGCGCTGTGTGAATTGTCCAAGCATATTTATTTATTGTATTGCTGTATGTCTGTGTGCCACTGTAGAAATAGGCCACCGATTCCAACCAGCCTGTAAGGCGGGAGTCGACAAACAAAGCGGATTATCTACACGCTGTATACGTCCGGCTTGTGTTGAACACACGTGTTTCGTGCCAGGGCCGTATTAAGGCGGGGTACGGGGCCCTTGACCCCCGGTGTTGATTATTCATTGGTTTTATAATTACAGCCCGTCGTCGATTGTGGGATCGTAGAGTGTTGTTTTATTTGGTTTGGATAAGCGATTTGTATAATAACACTTTTTGACTTTGTGGTTGTAAGATTTTGACAACGAATTTTGGTTTGTTCTGTTCTTTCTGTACGTAATGATTTCTACAAACGTTATGCTGTGCTGTTAAGCTTAATAAGTAAAATAAATGCGAAAGGAACTCTGCCGCCTGTTACGGTTTCTCGATCGAAACCAATGAACATAATAATCGGTATCATCAAAAATAATTCTACGCGGACTAAGTTGCCAGTAAAGGCTAGTGAATAATATTTAAAAAGTGGTATCCATAAAACTTTTGTACATAGATAAACGCTTTATTGCTCATACAAAAACATAACACAGTACAGTTAAAAAATCAGTAAGAGACAGTTAAGCAAAAACGATTTATTATGGGTTAATTAATACTTTATGTCTAGACATTATGTCTCGAGCAAAGGCGGCCTTATATCACAGAAATGTATAACAGCAGAGTTGAGCACTAACAGGTACTAAAACAACAAGAGCGTCGGTGGCCGAGCGGTTACAGTATCGACTCGTAAGCCAGAGGTCCCGGGTTCGAATCCCGCTCCGGCCATGTACCAATGACTGTTTTCTGAGTTATGTACATTAGTTGAATACTAACCGATGCTCTTACGGTGAGGGAAAACATCGTGATGAAACCTGCACATTCAGGCGACTGGATGTGTAACCATGATCCAATCTGGTCAGGTTCCCCTGGTAGCAGGGTCACGGAGGTCAGATGGCAGTCGCTCCACTGTAATTGCCTGACCTGCCAAATCCTGGATCATGGTCAAGGCGGACCCCGGGCCCTCGTGCGCGAGAGCATAACCGGGACATTAACGCCAAGATGTTTTTTTTTTTTTTATAGGTACTAAAACAATTAGCCAGGTAAACATAATAGCCTACCACACATAATTTACCTAGACTTTTGTCCAATACCCTTCGGGAGGTCACAGCACACGGCCCCTCCCTGACTCCCTCCCTGCGCATACCACGTAATCTTATACGTCTGTGCGTGTACATTTGTTTGTGCATTACATTATGTACGTACATGTAGAATTTAATTGTAAAGTGTGCAATCATAATGTTTGTTGCGTTTGTGTGACTCATTAGTGTGATTATACGCGGTTTTGCGAATGCGTTTCGGAGTTATTCGGTTTCCCTTCGGATATTGACTATTGAATACTGTCATGGGGTGCCAGAGAAGTTTTTTAAAGGATTACAAATCTATATATATATACATATATATATAAATGAAATGCTGTTCGTTAGTCTCGCTAAAACTCGAGAACGGCTGAACGGATTTATCTTATCTTGGTTTTGAAATGTTCGTGGAGGTCTAGGGAAGGTTTAAAAGTTGAGAAAAATTTGAATAATTGCCGGGAAAACCCTCAAAAGGGTAGGAGTAGGGTAGGGTAGGGTAGGGGTAGGGTAGGGGTAGGACGCCACGAGAACAAAGTCGCGCTGGGTCCACTAGTATTATAATAATATACAGTGATGGTAAAAGACCCGACGGTATGGCACTCACTGCTTGGAAGCTGGGAGGGCCCCTGGTCTGGGATTCTACGTGCATGACACCCTCGCGCCGTCCCATCTTCCAGCCACCGCGTGTCGGATGCCGTCTCTGCTGAAAACGCCAAACGGCACAAATACGCGTGTCTAAGTCGCGACTACATATTTGCGCCATTTGGAGTTCTTAGTTTCGTTGTTTTTATGTTTATGTTGTTGTACGTAATTTTTGTGTCGTGGTGTCTACTGCAATAAATGTTTTCTTTCTTCCTTTCTTTCAAACCCTTGGACCGTGGGGACCAGGCGCATGTTCCCTATATCAGGAACTAGCCAAGCGTCTGGTCCGCATTAGTTATGAATAGAATTGACTGTGGAGTTCTCTCCCGCACGAAGTGCGTGATTGTCAATCTATAGCAATCTTTAAGAAACGTGTAAAAGAACTTTATCTTTCCTTATGTACCTGAATGTTCTACAATACCTGAATATGTTTTAGTATGTATATGTGTATGTGTATATTTATATATATTAAACTGTTGTGTGTATTTAGTATCTTATTTATAATTTATGTAGTTTATAATTTTTTTTTTTATTACAATTGCGCACGTCTCATCCCCTATACTCTACCATGTCTCTCTTCTATAGGCCTGCTGGAAGAGATTCCTTCTTAGAAATAAGTAGCGCCTGTTGTGTCGTCTTTCATTTTTGTAATTTCTGTTTACTATATATGTATTGTGTGCAATAAATTGTTAAATAAGGCTGGCCGCTACTTTGGTCAGCGTATAAGCCTCGCCATCCAGCGGGGCAATGCGGCCAGCCTTCGGGGCACTTTTCCGCAATCTACGGACCTGGGGCAACCTTTTTACCTTTAATAAAAAAAAAAAAATCTTTATCAAGTGGACCCTACAACACAACATTGAAACACAAATTACATACATATCAACACACACAATTATACAAAATCAAATCAAATCATAAAATAAAATATTGTAATTTAGGTTAAGTAAGGTTTTTTCTTTCTTATAGGTACCTAGTTCTACTTTTTTTTTGTTTTAATTGTAAACAACAAATTTTGTAAGTCTGTTTCCAAATAAATACCTAGAGAACGTAAATAAAGCTCACGCCTGTGTCCCACAGGTGGGGTAGGCTGAGACTATGGACCGCCACTTTGTTCTGTCCTGACACAAGTCCCTAGCCTCGCATATATAAAACAACTCTTTTCATACATCTCCTTTTATTCTTACCACTTCGGACCCCAGCCTATACCTTGAGATTTTATAAATAAACATGAATATTATTTATCAAGGCCATGTAGTGGTCGACAAGCTGTTTATTTTTTGCGTATACATAATATAAGTTTTTTTGTATCACAAAAATAATTACAGATGATAAATTCTTAGCCAATACGTAAATTAAATAAACTCTAAATATTTAACGCCGTTTATTCTAAAGGCGTTTTACTAAATAGATGTATTTTAAAATTAAATTAGGATTTTATAAAATTTTAGTCGTACCAAATAATGAGAGCGCCATCTCTTGATCATTATTGATACTACCCGACAGTACTTACTGGAAAGCTGCTCATGTACGCAACTGTCACCACAAGTGATGTTGGGGCGATACCGTTGGTTGAGACCTAAGGGTCTAAAAAGGCCATATTAGCATTTCACATTATGATTCATATGTAGATAGAGCTCGTCTAAGCTGAAATGACGCGCCCCACTATCGCAATAACGCACACAAGCAAATTTAAAACACGGACGCAATACATATACAAATGCCGTTGTAATTGGTCATTCAGTTGCCGGTGAGACTCAAACGTAGGAGCACGCGTCGTTCGATTGAGCAGTCGACGCTCCCACACGGATGAAGTGTCGTTATTAATATTTGCACTCACACATCGAAATCAACTAATTAAGTAGTGGGGCACATCATTTCAGCTTAGACAAGCTCTACCAGAAACTTATCTGATCCGGTAGCCAATACTGGAACTAAGTGACGCCATTTTGAATTGTCATGTCAATGACAATGACCCCTTGATCCTCGGTTTGTTGATTTGCGATAAAGCGAATAATGACAAATGGGTCGCAAATTGTCAAAAGCGGAATATCACAATTTTTTTAAAGATAATTGAGAGTAACTTCCCAGCCACAGCGTTTCCTTTGGACTATGACATGGGATCGTTCACGAGGTATATTAGAGGCCTCCTCAGAGGCGGGCAACGCATTGGTAGCGCCCCTGGCGTTACTGATGTCCATAGGCGGCGGTGACCACGCACCATCAGGTGGCCCGGTGGTTTGTCTGCAGTATTACATAAAAAAAAGTAACAAAAACGCTTGATTAATTTTATTGTGTAAGTGTTTTAACGACCCGTAAATATTTTGTGTGTACTTTATCGGGATAAGTACGATACAGTCCTTCAGACAACTTCTAAAACAATTTAACGATATGCCTACGTTTCTAATTATAATACAATACGTATTAGTTAATAAAGCACGGACAGACAGACAAACGCGTCGTGTTGGTGATAGGAAAATTACTTTTCGGAGCAGCTTCACAAAATGGCATCCATAAATTGGACGGGGTATTCTGGATGAGGGCTTTTCTGTTCGGAAGTTGCGATATCGTTTCTCTTATAAACTTGGGAGTAAGCGAATCGATTCATACCATATTTTTCCTTATACGCTCAAACATTTCTGTTTTTTTATGAAAAAATATGTCTCTTTTCTGAATTTTGTACATTAGTTGAATACTAACCGATGCTTTGAGAGGGAAAACATCATGATTAAACCTACGCTGAATGTGTAACCTCAATCCAATCTAGTCAAGTTCCCATGGTAGCAGGTCACTCAGGTCAAATGACAGTCGCTCCACTGTAATTACTAGATTTGCCAAATCCTGGATCATATTCAAAGCGGAAGCCAGGCCTTCGCGCGCGATAACACCACCGAGAGTTTTTTTTCTACACTCTTCCTGTCAGCATTCATTTTCTTGTATCGTAATGACATCGCATCGCAGCGAAGCGACACCAGTATCGCTACTCGGAAACACAATACGGCCGCGCGCTGGTTACTTATTCGAAAGCAATTTTAGTGCTCCCCCTTCATTTAGAACCGCACAGGGCCGGACTCGGGGCGATTCTGTGGGGTCGCTGGAGGATTTGTCTTCTATTAAATCATTAAATGATTCGACAATTTTAATAATGATGAAGAAAATTTTACACACACCACGTCTACAACATGTACTTACTTAAATAAATAAAAACACTAATTATAATAATAATAATATAATTTACTTATTTCTCTTACAACATTTGTAACATTATATAGGTACATTATTACATTAGGTAGGTACATAATATGTAGTGAGAGCCTGGAGACCGAGCTAGATTCGAAATCCGTACTACAGCCACCAGGCCCCACTCCGGATCCTAGGCTGTATGGATACATTATACAATTGAACATTTTAGCATTGAAAGAGAGATAACATTCAGCAACATTATATAACAGTTATAAGAACATGATGTCAGCGATGACTATCGATATTCTATACAAATCTACGGATAGTTTGTACGTTTAGATATTGCAGGTAACATTAATAATGTAAAACACATTATTTTTAATACATAAAACTCACGCCTGTAGGCAGAGACTATGGAAAGCCATTTTTCGTTGTATCAGACGTTTTGGTCCAAACAACTCAGCAAAGTATTCTCTATACAATTACTAACAAATAACTTGCGTCTCCAAAAACCTGCGACATACCGTCATGCGTACATTTGAATTGTAATTAATAAAAACTGACTATACTGTTATATTTCTCTGTATATAATTATTGTGTACAATAAACAGTTAAATAAATAAATAAATAAATAAATGAAGATATAGGTTTTATTTAGGACTGGTGGTTATTCACTACACTTTCATCGCACATCTTATTTGGGTTATTACCATAGTTTGTGTACGTAAAAAGAAAAAAATGTGAGTTCTATTGCAAAAAAAGGAATAACCTAACCACGGTTAGCCCAATAACCTATAACCTAACCACGGTTAGTATTATTTTTAACTGGATATTTCGACTCAGTAAACAATACTATACGAGTAACAATACTAACCGTGGGAATAAACCTGATAACATTTACGAAAAAATTAATATTAGCATAAATGGGCTCCTGAGTCCGTCCCTGCCCCCACCCGCGCCCCACCCCGCACCCGCCCACCCCTAATTCCACAGGGTTGTCACCAGCCGTTTAATATTAGTTTATTTTGATTAATATAATAATTTCCAAAGTTATTTAGAGCATTTTCGATCATGGAGTGAGGGTTAAATATCTCTATGTTATTTGCGCAGATGTTATCAGAATATCTAAATTGTATTCTCGCTACTAATACGAAACAACGTCCCACGCCGCGTCTGTCTGTCTGTTCTTGATACGCTTAAAGATGACTGAACGGATTTTCATGCTGTTTTCACCAATATGTGCTTTTTACATTTGAATTTTTTACATTTGTTAACCAGATTAGTCAAGGGAAATAATAGGGTAACTAAACAGTCCTACCGATCGACATTCTTCAATAAAGGGTCAGGCGTACCGCAAGGTAGTATCTTAGGGCCGCTATTGTTCCTTTTATATGTGAATGATTTACCTACAGCTACCTCACATAAATGTATTTTATTCGCCGATGACACGACGGTGATAGTGAAGACTTATCTAATTATGATAATAATTTAAATAATGCATTGAATGATATTATAACATGGATGAAAAATAATAATTTAAATATTAAAATGACGAAAACTAATTTTTATACAATTCCAATCATACAATACAAGTTTACATAAATTAAATATAAAGCATAACGACTGTTCATTACAAGAAGCTAGCAGCACAACATTTTTAGGTTTATTTATTGACAAACACTTAAATTGGAAGGATCACATCGACTATATTTGCAAACGGTTGGATCGATTTGTCTTCGCACTTAACAGACTGAGAACTACAGTATCTATGGATGCAGCCCTAACTGCTTACCATGGGCAGGCTTCCTCAGTTCTTAACTATGGAATTATGTTGTGGGGGAATTCTGTAGAGGTAGGAAGAACTTTTAGGCTTCAAAAGAAATGTGTTCGTGCAATTACAGAGCCATGGGTCACAGATAGCTGTAGACCATTATTCTATAAATTACGAATCCTACCATTGACATGTATGTATATGAAAAATATCTGTGTATTTACGAAATCTCATCCGGAATATTTTAAAAGTGTATCAGATGTTAGCCGCAGGACACAAAGAGCGCGATATATAAACATGTTGCATAAACCTCCGTGTAAGACCTTCATATATAAAAAGAATGTGTATAATATGTGTATAATCATCTTGGCGTTAATGTCCCGGTTGTGCTCTCGAGAACGAGAGCCCGGGGTCCGCCGTGACCATGATCCAGAATTTGGCAGGTCAGGTAATTACAGTGGAGCGACGGCCATCTGACCTCCATGACCCTGCTATCAGGGGAACCTGACCAGATTGGATCATGGTTACACATCCAGTCGCCTGAATGTGCAGGTTTCATCACGATGTTTTCCCTCACCGTAAGAGCATCGGTTAGTATTCAACTAATGTACATAACTCAGAAAACAGTCATTGGTACATGGCCGGAGCGGGATTCGAACCCGTGACCTCTGGCTTACGAGTCGGATACTGTGACCGCTCGGCGCCCGACGCACGTGTATAATATGTGTATAACTATATTTAATAACTTACCCAATGAAATTAAAAATTTACCGGAAAGAGAGTTTAATAATAAGTTAACAGAATGGCTTTTGAAGTATTGCTTTTATGATATAAATGAATACATGAATTTTAGAGATATGGTACCGTTTAACACTTAGTTATGTTAAAATGACTGAATTTTTATAAGAAAATTTAATGGGAATTTGCCACTATGATTTTATTTGTATAATTATAATATTTGTATGCCCACAATTGGGGTTAACACAGAGATACTCACAAACATTATAATATTTTGATGAATCTGTATGCCTACCTGTGACACAAATAAATGCCTTTGACTTTGACTTGACTTTGACTTTGACTAAATTCAGTCGCCTAAATTCAGAAGCAGAAAGCCTGAGAGCAAA
This sequence comes from Blastobasis adustella, assembly GCA_907269095.1. Lineage (NCBI taxonomy): Eukaryota > Metazoa > Arthropoda > Insecta > Lepidoptera > Blastobasidae > Blastobasis > Blastobasis adustella. The sequence goes on from OU026141.1 coordinate 10,338,250, forward strand.
TCAAAGTGAAATGTTTTGCCGATAAAATAAGGTACATTTTTGTATGATGCCTTTTGAAAAGCGGAATGACGCGTAACATTATATTAGCGGCTAGTGGACCCGGCGCGACTTCGTTCGCGTACAACTAGTTTACCCCTACTTACCCTTTTTTATTTGCTTATAAACCTTCCTCTTGAATCAATCTATATATTGTAGAAAACCGAAAACCGATGGTATCATTTTTGTCCCCGGGGTTATGGGATCATTTTGAATGGGGATCATATTTGGTCTGGGATCATTTTGGCCGGGGATCATTAATCGTCATCTCAGCCCATAACAATCCACTGCAGGACTTAGGGCCTCTCACATGAAAGGGGAGGCTGCCATAATCTCCACGCTTGGCAGGCGGGTTGGAGATCGCAGTGTCATAAATATAACAATAGAAAACTTTGCTGCCTATGGAGACTCCAAAACATTTGCCTCGAAAACATTAGTCGCCTTGTACGACACCCACGATTGTAAGGGGTTGGTGCAAATTTGCACAATGGAGGACTTGTTCGAGGCCAGTCCAAACGCTGTATGCGTCGCCGAATACTGGGCGAACAAAGTGTAAGGGAGAGTTAAGTCCATCGACTTGATAAGAAGAAGCTATTGGTTGTTTTAAACTAAACACGCGTTCTTTACACAGATAATTATACTAAATAAGACTCACACGCGATATACCATTTCGATTTGTTTTCCATGGAGTCTTCTCGTGACCATGTTTTGTGTAACCCCACCGAAACGTCGGGAAAACAAATGGTCAAGGTACGTTGCGTGTGAGTCCGGTCAGTATAACAATTAGCTATTAGGTTGGTGGTATTCTACTCTGCCTGACACCACACGGCCAGTCCGCAGCCCTACCTCTCATAAAATTACAACGATAATCACACTCCCCTCTCCCCCATTCCAGGACGAAGTGATGGTCATCAACGAGAAGGTGGTCCTGAAGGCGGAAGACCTGCTCAGCTGGATGTGCGACGGCGGCGGCTGGAGCACCGGCGTGCGCGCGGTCTGGCGCGGCGCCTGCACCCCGCCCGGGCCCAGCGCCGGCACCGACGCGCTGCACGCCACCCGGCTCGACTTCAGCGACGTCGATAAGGAGAAGGGCACGCTCGGTGAGTCGGGGTTTTAGGTTGGTCCTCTTTAGGCCCTCTCTGGTCTCCAAGTCGCTTTAGGTCAAGTCATTGTAGATCCAAGTCGCTTTAGGCCCAAGTCGTTTTAGGTTGGGTCGCTTAAGCTTGACGACGTGGACAATGAGAAGAGTGCACTCGGTGAGTCGGGGAGTAGAGCAGATCAAGGCAAACCGACATGGTTGCGTCGGTTGTGGTGAGTCAGTTTAGGTCACATTTGTTTAGTACAGCCGCTTTAGGTCAGACGCTAACGTCCAGTCGCTTTAGGTCCAGCCTCTTTAGGTTGAGTAGTTTTTTATCGACTTGCTTTAGGTCCAGTCGCCCTAGGGTAAGTCGTTGGGTTGAGTGGGATTAGATCGAATCGCCCTACCTACAGTCTGTTTGAGTCTTTTTAGGGCTAGTAATTTCTCTAAATCGAGTCACTTTGAGTCTCTTTAGGTGAAGTCACTCATAAGTTAAGTCATCGATTTAAGTAGCGTCGCTTTAAGTTGAATCTTTTTTGGTCAAGTCGCTGAACATCCGAGCTTATCGTTCATATACTCGGGCGTCTGTGCATCGGCATATTTGCTTCTAGCTAATTTATTTATGTACTTAACACAATATTATACAAAGGTCTAATTCTGTGCGCATAGGCGCAGTAAGTTGAGGAGTCCGCCTGGGTGAGTACCATCGCCTTATCTATTACCGCCAAGCAACAATGCTTGCATTGTTGTGTTCCGGTTTGAAGTTCCGGTGTACCATTTCATCTTATTCCTCACTATTTTGTTGCCTGCAACATAAATGCATGAATCGTAGATATTAAGGGCGACAGTTACCACCATCAGGTGAGCTGTCTGCCCGTTTGTCACAGCCTATCACTTCGTCGCAACCGCAGTGGTTGAACTAGAAAATATTCCGCAACTACAACCCAACAATTTCTTCCTGTACCTAAACCACCATGATTCATTTAGTTTTTTCCAAGATTTCCTTGAAATGTGTTTACTTTCTTCAGCGATTTCTCGAAACGCTAACAAAGTTACGGTCTCATTCATGGCATGGTTTAGAATCGAGATACATCTAGCTTTTTCCTTATTAGTTTTACCTGTTATTCTTGTGTTGTTGATCGATTTGCTGCATTAGTTTATGGCCTACGCTCCTGTGACTCTTGTGGAATTCTCTGAGTGGTTGTGCGTGTTTTTTATCAGGTGTGTCACGTTGTGGTAAGCTTACAGTCTGGTGGTGCCAGAAATGAAAATGAGATTTTTAAACCTCAGATATTTTTTAAATCCTATTCTAGGGACTTACTGGCATCTTAACATAATCCATTTTCGAAATCAATAATTAATTTTAAAATGTTATGTACAATTAAATCTATTTGTAACTAGTCTGTATTTAATAATTTCTAGGGGAATCGAAGCGCAATCAAACTACGTATTTATGATACTGATATTTATTGGACGGTGTCCTTAGAAATCTTAACAACTATCCGCAACTTACACTAGAAATAGCGTGATGTTTACATGCATACTTAAGTATACACCAGTACCCAGGTTGCGTTATTTTTGAATCGCTGCCTTCGATTCGACCGGTTCTCAATTTTGATTTTCGGCATAAAAAATTCGATATTTTATAAATCGCGTTGGCAACACCGAAATAGTACGGTTCAAAGAGTAAATCAGCATCGTGCATCAAAATATCGAATTATTCATGCCGAAAATTAAAATTGAAAGCAGTTCGAATCGAGGTGAGCGATTCAAAAATGGGGCCCATGGTCACGAGGAGACTACACGGGTAACAAACCTGATAATCATCATCATCTCAGCCCTTAACAGTCCACTGCAGGACTTAGGGCCTCTCCCACGAAAGGGGAGGTTATTGCCATAATCTCCACGCTTGGCAGGCGGGTTGGAGATCGCAGTGTTTAAATATAATAATGGAAAATGCTGCTGCCCATTTTCCAGACTACGGAAACCTGATAATATGTGTAGTGAAAGTGTAGTGAATAACCACGAAAGTTTAAAACCTATACTATTATATTTAAGTAAACCTATTTAACTATTCTCTGTCGAAACACAAACTATGTTTATATGATTACAAAAGTCTATAAACTCTACTCTAGCTTTTTGTAACTAAATTGCTTAAGTCTCATTATATATTTTTATGTAATAGATTTGTACTTTATTATTTATTAAGCGCGATATATATAGTGCACATAAGGTTTGCCTGTTATTGGCTTTGCATTTACGTAAATTGTTATTGTCACTGTAGACTATAGTCTAAGAGCAATGTTAAAAAAATTAAAATCTGACAAATTACATAAAGAAATTCCTTTGGACTATGACATGGGATCGTTCAAGAGGTATATTAGAGGTCTCTTCAAAGGCGGGCAACGCAACTCGCCTGGTGTTGCTGATGTCCATAGGCGGCAGTGACCACTTTCCATCAGGTGGTCCGCTTGCCTGTTTGTCTGCCGTATAACAAATAAATACTAAAATCTCTATTCCCCCCTCTTCCAGAGCCAGACCCCTCATCCCCCGGCGTGGTGGTGTTCTCCTACCCGCGCTACTGTCGCTACCGCGCGGTGGCCGCGCGGCTGGGGGGCGTGCAGGCGGCGTGGCTGCGGGACGCGTTGGTAGCAGCGCTGGGGGGGTACGCCGCACCCACGGCTAATACTAGGATACTGTATTGCAAGGTAAGGGCAAGGATCAAGCTTGTTTGCCATCTTAGTGGTATAAAACAGGGTTGGTATGTGTCCTAGGTGTCCATCTGGATAGGAGAGAAGAGGTGGAGACTGCTGATGCTTGTCAAGCGACCCATCAACCAGTAACAACATTTTGCTTATATGTCTTTCTAGCTTCCTAATACAGACCTGGTTTCTATGGATTATGGATTCTATAGATTTTGAATTTTATACAATCGGGATTCTGCGGATTCTGGATTCTATAGATTCTAGATACTATGGGTTCTGGATTGTAAGGATTCAGTGGCTCCTGGATCTTAAGGATTTCGGAAGATTCCGGAAGTGGCCGGCACCGAAACCGCAGATGTCCTGGGCGACGGTGACCGCTCACCATCAGGTTGACCGTTAGTCCGTGTGCCTCAACGTCATCATCATAATCATATCAGCCGGAAGACGCCCACTGCTGGGCATAGGCCTCCCCCAATGGCCGATGCTGTGCCTTCCGCATCCAGCTGTGTGAGGCCCACTCTGCGTCTTCCGGTACGTGGTGGTCAGTCGAGAACTTTGTGCCCTGCCCACTGCCATTTGAGGTTTGCAATCATCCCTAGGCAATAATAATAAAAAACACATCTCATAACCACAGTCTCCCCCCGCAGGAATCCTTCGAATACCCCGAGCTGGAAGGGCACGAGTTCGTGTGCAACCACCTGGCGCCCCGTCTGAAGGGGCGGCCGCGCGGGCGCCGCCGCCGGCAGCCGCGCAGCCGCGACCGCGAGCGCCGCTCCGACGGCGAGCGCTCGAGCGACAGCGACGCCACCGAGTCGGGCGCCAAGGTTAGTTGGTAGGCCGCGTTTTTGGTCTGGGCTCGTTTTGGTGTGGGGTCATTTTTGGTGTGGGGGTCATTTTTGGTTGGGGTCATTTTTGGTTGGGGGTGATTTTTGGTCTGGGATCATTTTTTGTAGGGGTCATTTTTGGTTTGGGGTCATTTTCGTCGGGCAACTTTTGGTCTGGGGTCATTTTTGGTCCGGAGATCATTTTATCAGGGGGTCATTTTGTATCTCGGGACCTAATACTCGAATATATTACACACGAGACCAACACAAAATACATTTCGAACACTTTACAAAACACGAGTGGGCACGAGTTCAAACACCTAGCGCCGCGGCTGAAGCCTCTGGTATTGCAAACGTCCACGGGCTGCGGTGACTGCTTACCATCAGGCAGGCCGTAAGCTTGCCACCTTAGTGGTATAAACAAACTTCTTCGCATCAATCACCACCCTTCCGGCTCTTCCGGATTCAAAGGTTGTCTGAAAGATATCGCTTAAAGCCATAAGGCCGCCTTTGTATATTATGCTGATTGAATTTCTGTTTAGGTTAATTAATACTGTAGAAATAAATGTAATTTAATTATAAGTGCTCTGTATTGCCTCCACCGCTCTTTAGATCTCCTTTCAAAGGGTATGGGGTTGGCTGGAAGAAATCCCATTGTGGGATAAGCCCGCCTTTGCTTTGTAAAATTTCATTTTTCGCATTTTTTATTTAATTATAATGCAATAAAGAGTTTACATACATACATACATACATACATTTTTGTATATTGTTATATGTCATCGTCATCTTCCTAGCGCTTATTCCGGCCTCTGCTGCGGGTCCGCTTTCCTACCCATTCTTCTCCACTTCGCCCGGTCGTCGTAACATCTTCGCGTCGTAAGCCGATCCGTGTATATTGTCATATGTATGTGCGAGAACAGTTTTTACTTACTCCCCCCCCTCTCTCCCCAGGCTCCCCGCCGCGTCTCCCTCCGCAACGGCGCGTCGCCCGAGCAGCTGAGCGACGAGGAGGCGCCGAGCGAGCGCGCCTTCCTGCGGCGGCTGCGGCTGTTCTACCGGGGCAGGGACGACGCGCCGCCGGAGATGCAGTCGCCGGGGGACCTGAAGCACTGTGAGTAGATTGTATAATAAAAAAAATCGTAAAAAAAATCTGTGTCGAAGGACCAAAAAATTGTTGTGGCTCGAAAGACCATAAAGTTCCTAATACGGTTCGAAGGACACAAAAATATGCAAATCTGACGCGAAGGACAAAAAAATTGCTGTGGCTCGAAGGACCAAAAACTTCCTAATACTGTTCGAAGGAACATAAAATATGCAAATCTGACGAGAAGAACCAAAAAGTTCCTAATACGGTTCGAAGGACCAAAAACGCTGATTACAGTCAAAGACCATCCTTGCGGCTCAAAGAATAAACATTTCTGAACCGGCTCGAAGGACCAAAAAGTGTGTAGGTACTGTAGTACCGTGGGTTTACAATTAAATAAAAATAATTCTAAAAAATATCTGGCTCGAAGGACCAAAAACTTTGCAACTATGCCTCGAAGGGTTAAAACATCGTTGTTGGTCGACGAACCTATTACTATTATTTACTATTAAATAGTATAAAAAATTGCAACAGCGTCTCGAAGGACCAAAAAACTTAGAATGCGGATATGAACGACTGTAAAAACTTAATATTGCGGTTTCGAAGGACCAAAAAATGTGAATGTCTGACTCGAAGGATTATAAATATCGTTCTGGATTCGAAGGACGGAAAAGCTTTGTCTAAAATAGGATGATAATTTTCACAGCTTACTAATTGTTGGTCCTTGGCGCACGCCTATGAAGTTTCGTATTTATTTTCGGTAAAATGTACTACGGATAATGTCGTACTTCATAGACAGGCACCGCCCCTTTAGTGAAGTGTCACGAATAACGAATAATAAAAGACAATCAAAAATCGGTATTCAAATAAAATAATCGATCATTTAAAATTAACATTTAGGTAATTATTTTATATTTTGTAACTAAATTCTTATTCCGTGTTTGGATTTCACCCTAAGAAACCTTTCACAACAACGATTTCAACTCGCGCGTATTCTACGAAATATTCTGACTGACCGAACAACTCCATGCACGTGTCGAAATCGTCGTTGTGGAAGGGTTTTTAATGTCGTATTAATAAATTATTAATTCAAAAGAAAAAAACTGTTTATTATGTATAACACGTACAGAATAACCATGCAACTATCGATTCCAAATTCTTTGAGAATGAATATCGATAATCGAATAGATTCATTAACGATTTTACACTACCCCATCCCTACTGTGAACTGTCAAAATTATCATCCTATATTTGACAAAGTATAAAGCAGCTCATAGGATCAAAAAAATTATAAATGCGGTTCTGTGGACTAAAAAACACTGCAGGACTCAGGGCCTCTCCCACGAAAGGGGAGGTTATTGCCATAATCTCCACGCTTGGCAGGCGGGTTGGAGATCGCAGTGTTATAAATATAACTGCTGCCTATTTACCAGCCTACTCTAGAGAGTACTCCAGAGACTCTAGATCTTTTGCCTCGACAACATTAGTCGCCTTGTACGACACCCACGAGTGTAAGGGGTTGGTGCTATCCTAGTCTGCCGGACACCGAGTGTTTTCGAGTCGAAAGATCTGGAGTCTCTGTGGACTGGAAAATGGGCAGCGGCGTTTTCCAGTGGTTCAATTAACAATACTGCGATATTTTGTGTGTAAGGGTAATCTACTCTGCCGGACACCACATGGCCATGCCTGTACATGGACGTAAATAAATTCGATTGATTGCTTGATTGATGTAAGTTCCGTCTCTCGCAGTGTCCCTCGGATCGGTGTACGGTCGCGTGGTGGCCTGCGGCGGGTTCCTGGCCGCGTGCCGGCGCCGCGCCTGGCGCGCGCTGCAGCCCGACCGCCCGCACCGCCTGCGGGACGCCTACCAGCGGTGAGTGGGGACGGGGAGGGGGCAGGGGGCGCGGGTCCTTGGCCGCGTGCCGGCGCCGCGCCTGGCGCGCGCTGCAGCCCGACCGCCCGCACCGCCTGCGGGACGCCTACCAGCGGTGAGTGGGGACGGGGAGGGGGCAGGGGGCGCGGGTCCTTGACCGCGTGCCGGCGCCGCGCCTGGCGCGCGCTGCAGCCCGACCGCCCGCACCGCCTGCGGGACGCCTACCAGCGGTGAGTGGGGACGGGGAGGGGGCAGGGGGGCGCGGGTCCTTGGCCGCGTGCCGGCGCCGCGCCTGGCGCGCGCTGCAGCCCGACCGCCCGCACCGCCTGCGGGACGCCTACCAGCGGTGAGTGGGGACGGGGAGGGGGCAGGGGGCGCGGGTCCTTGACCGCGTGCCGGCGCCGCGCCTGGCGCGCGCTGCAGCCCGACCGCCCGCACCGCCTGCGGGACGCCTACCAGCGGTGAGTGGGGACGGGGAGGGGGCAGGGGGCGCGGGTCCTTGGCCGCGTGCCGGCGCCGCGCCTGGCGCGCGCTGCAGCCCGACCGCCCGCACCGCCTGCGGGACGCCTACCAGCGGTGAGTGGGGACGGGGAGGGGGCAGGGGGCGCGGGTCCTTGGCCGCGTGCCGGCGCCGCGCCTGGCGCGCGCTGCAGCCCGACCGCCCGCACCGCCTGCGGGACGCCTACCAGCGGTGAGTGGGGACGGGGAGGGGGCAGGGGGCGCGGGTCCTTGGCCGCGTGCCGGCGCCGCGCCTGGCGCGCGCTGCAGCCCGACCGCCCGCACCGCCTGCGGGACGCCTACCAGCGGTGAGTGGGGACGGGGAGGGGGCAGGGGGCGCGGGTCCTTGGCCGCGTGCCGGCGCCGCGCCTGGCGCGCGCTGCAGCCCGACCGCCCGCACCGCCTGCGGGACGCCTACCAGCGGTGAGTGGGGACGGGGAGGGGGCAGGGGGCGCGGGTCCTTGGCCGCGTGCCGGCGCCGCGCCTGGCGCGCGCTGCAGCCCGACCGCCCGCACCGCCTGCGGGACGCCTACCAGCGGTGAGTGGGGACGGGGAGGGGGCAGGGGGCGCGGGTCCTTGGCCGCGTGCCGGCGCCGCGCCTGGCGCGCGCTGTAGCCCGACCGCCCGCACCGCCTGCGGGACGCCTACCAGCGGTGAGTGGGGACGGGGAGGGGGCAGAGGGCGCGGGTCCTTGGCCGCGGCCGGGCGGCGGCAGTAGCCGCGTGCCGGCACATCTTTGACACAGGGCCAATTTTTACCCAGCGGTCATATTTGACACGGGAGTAATTTTAACCAAGCAGTCATCTGACACGCAGGTCATTTTTACTTGGGATCACTTTGTCTAGGGGTAATTTTTGTCTTTTGGCTATTTTGATTTATCATCATCTTGTCGTTAAATCCCGGTTGCCTCTAGATCTTTTGCCTCGAAAACATTAGTCTTACACGTCTCCCACGAGGGTTAGGGGTTGGTGCTATTCTACTCTGCCAGACACCATATCTAATCCATAAATCTCTACCCCCAGCTACCTGCTCCCCTACGAGAACCACGAGCGGTCCCGCGGCCGCCTGCCCGCGTTGACCCAGCGCCGCAATGGCAGCCTGCGCGCCGGGAGTGGCCCCATGATCCTGGACGCGATTGACACCATTGACGTCACCGACTCCCCGCCCAGGGATACTACGGAGAATGAAGGTTAGTGGTGGAGGAGGCTGAGGGTCATTTTTGGACTGGGGTCATTTTTGACCCCATTGCATATTTGTCGTTTTTTGATGATTTGTGTTGTGGGGGATCGTTTTGGGTTTGGGGTCACTTTTGACCCCGGCAGCTATTTTGGTTCTATAATCACTTTTGACTCCGGCCGATCGAAGTTTGGTGTTGTGGGGTGTCATTTTGGTACTGGGGTCATTTTTGGTCCAGTGTCACTTTTGACCCCGGCAGCCATTTTGGTCTTCGGGTCACTGTTGACCCCGTCCGTCGTGGGGCCGTTATGAATGGGGACCATATCTGGTCCGGAATCCGAGAACCACGAGCGGTCCCGCGGCCGCCTGCCAGCGATAGCCCCTCGCCGCAGTCTACGCACGGGCAGTTCCGGCCCCATGATCCTGGACGCCATCGACACGATTGACGTCACTGACTCGCCGCCCAGGGATACTACCGAGACCGAAGGTTGGTGTGGGGGATGCTGGGGGTCGTTTTTGGACTGGGGTCACTTTTGACCCCGGCGGTCACTTTGGTTCTGAGATTACTTTTGACCCCGACGAATTGAAGGTTGGTGTTGGGGGGTGCTGGGGGTCGTTTTTGGACTGGGGTCACTTTTGACCCCGGCGGTCATTTTGGTTCTGGGGTTACTTCTGACCCCGACGAATTGAAGGGTGGTGTTGGGGGAGGGGCTGGGGGTCGTTTTTGATCGCAGGGTCATTTTGAGTCGGCGTTATTTTGGAACCCAGAATTTCAAGGTGTGGCGCAATTTGATATTTGAGTAATGTAAGCCACGAGCGTGGACTGGGGGTAATTTTTTGCGTGGCGATCGTTTTTGTCCCTGGACTCATTTTACCCCCGCGATCATTTTTATGCTGTAGTCATTTTCGACTCAGAGGTCCTCTTTGACCCGGGGTTCATATTTTACTGGTGTCATCTTCGATCTAGGGTATTTTTGATCCCGGAGGATTCGATGTTTAGGGGTCATTTTGGCGGTCATTAAGTGTCGTTCTTGGTCCGCCTTCGATGCAGTTTTCTACATTTAGGTTTATTTAATCTAGATTCCTCTTTTATTACTATTGTGTCACTGAAATCAATTCAGTATTAGTAGTCTTAATATTCGAAAATATGTAAAGGAACGGTCAAGGGACCGCACACAAAACATCGCATTTATAAAGCTAAAAGAAACCAACCAATAACTCCCTCATCTCTCTTCCAGAAACCCCAGAGAAGAAGGAGATAGAGAAACGCCTCCGGACTCCCTCTCCGCAACGGGAAGAAGACTCCAAAGAAGAGATCACAATCTCCAAACCAGCTGAGGAGCTGAACAGAGAATTCTTGGACTCCCTACCCAAGGAAGAAAAACCTGAAAAACCTTTGAAGATATCAGTGAAACCCGTAGAGAAACTAATCGAGAAAAATGATAAGGATAAATCAAATATAGCTAAGTTGTTCGAGGAGAATAGCGCTCTAGTTGCGGAACTGTCGGCTAAGCACAAAGTGATGGAGTCCAGAGTGATAGATGAGATAGCTAGTAGGAGTCTAAGCGATGGCAGTTCTATGTTTCTGAACGAGTTGGCGCTGAGACTGAATTTGGGTAAGTTTGCTTCATTTTTTTTTTGTAAATTTATCCCTTGAGATGTTGTGGCCGTGTGGTGTCCGGCAGAGTAGAATAGCACCAACCCCTTACACTCGTGGGTGTCGTACGAGGCGACTCAAGTTTTCGAGGCAAAAGATCTGGAGTCTCCGTAGGCTGGGAAATTTTCGTTTCGTTTCGTCAGCGTTTTCCATTGTTATATTTATAACACTGCGATCTCCAACCCGCCTGCCGAGCGTAGGGATTATGGCAATAACCTCCCCTTTCTTGGGAGAGACCCTTAGTCCTGCAGTGGACTGTAATGGGCTGTGATGATGATGATGATTTATTTAATTTGCCAACAGATTTAATTTTCTTTTACTATTAAACTATAGCGACAATAAGAATTTACGTAAATGTAAAGCCTATTTATCTGTACATTAATTCTGGTTCGGTTATAGTTGCATAAATGGTTCCCCTCCTCCTTTTTGTCTAGCTTCTCTTGCACCGCCTACCTTTTTCTTTACCCATCATCTCCTGGATACCAAGAGATGATGGGTAAAGAAACCTAACGGCCAAGAATGAAATAAATAAATAAATTGAATTGTATGGACCTAATATTGACTAATTTGCGATTCCCCAGGTCCAATGGAGGCGTCGCTGCTGCGGCCCGCGCCGCCCGCGCTCAACGGACACGACAGCCAACAGGTAACTACAGATATTTAATTAGGTCTACACTTAAAACTAATTAGAAATGGTACACAAATTAAAAAAATAAATTTCAAATAAAAAGCAGTCACTAAATCGCTGCCTTACGGAAGTGTCCCCATAAGGCTGGCAGCGTAACTTCTTTGAATTGTCAGACTTATACGTAAACGCCAGCACGTAGGTCTCCGGTACTCAACGGACACAGCCAACAGGTAACTACAGATAAATAAAAATAAAAATTGAATTTATTCAAAATTCACTATTCAAAATTACTTTATTGAGTAGGATATTACATATCTCTTTCAATCGTCAAATATTTAATTCGGTCTAGGAGTATTTATGTTTTGGACACTTATGAATGTCATACAATTAAAGGGTAGATACTTTATACATGAGGAATTTAAAAGTTACATTACAATCTCTCTTTATATTAGAATAAAATTTATAAAACATAACAAAACTTAACTAATTAAAACTAGGTTAATCTAAAACTAAATTTAACTAAAACTAAATTTAAATAAAACTAAATTTAAAAAAAAAAAAAAAAAAAAAATTATCTAATAAACCGCTGCCATTGGCAAGGTGCCCAAAATGCTGGCGGCATTGCCACGTTGAATGCTAAATAAAGACCAGCATTTTGGTCACAACTTGCCTCGACGAGACGTGCTGACACATCTTTGAAAATTCGATGGACTATCAATTATAGTTTGCTTTGTTATTGGAGTGTGTGTGCCGAATGGATTGGCCAAATTGGAATTATTTTATAAAAATCGTAACGAATACGAATATTTGAGGCGTTATAGCTATTTCCTGGACCACTTACAAATTAGTTCAAAGATTCAAAGATTCAAAATATTTATTTGTAAAAGATAGGTATTACAGATGTTATCATTATCTTCAATAGTTTCTCTATCCTTTGCCCGCATGCTGAGGCGTACAAATCTTTAAATATAATTGTTTCATTTTTCATTTGGTAAATATTAAAATCTTTCATAAATAATAATTTCAACAAATTTAAATTTCAAATCAATTTCAAATTTCAATACAATAATCAATAAATAAAACCATGTCATACAAAAATGTCAATTATTACGTTTACAATTTTCATTAAATAATAATTAAACAATGTCATACAATTTAAATGTCATTAAAATATTCTGTGCCTCAGGTGTAACTGTTCGCACAAAGATTCGAAAACTCTTCGATGCTTACTATATTCGATCTGTTTTTTCCTATTTTGTATGAAAAATTGAACTTGAAGTTTTGCGAGTGTAAATGATATATGCATTTTTGGTTATCTTCTTTACTCTTGCAGAATAAAATGAAACAAAACTTATTTATTGATTTAAATGTATTACCCGTATAAATTAAGAAGCTTCGGCAAAAAGACAGAATTTCCGGTGCCACCGAAAGTGTCAGTTATTTTTTAAGATATTAATAAATTATATTTTTATATATTAGTTTACAATTTATAATAATTTGTATGTAGGTATAGGTTTTATCTTTGTCTGTAGTTTGCATTAGTTTATTTTTGTATTTATGTTGTTTGTGTATTTATAAATATGGGCCTCAGTCGCCTGAAATAAATGAATAAATAAATAAAAATCGTCACGTTGGCAGATACACTCGCATGCAGAAACTTCTCGTATATTTAGTTTCTATCTTTCCGCTAAGGCGCTGATCAAATTTGTTATACAAAATTGGAATTTAACGCAAATTCAATAGTTAAGATGAACGTATTTTAAATAATAATCATTGTTAACATTTTTATTTAAATAAAAGTAAATTTCTATTTTTTCATGCCGATAATAAAAATTTAAAATAGTTTTAATAGGGCCCAGACATAACTAAAGATTGCAGTTAATCTCTACCGCCAAGAGAATCATAATTATTACAGTAATTTCAACTCAGTTGTGTGCGGCCCTATGTGTGGGTAACCCAGACACGTCACAATGACGCCACGCCATTGGCACGCCAAGTGGTCGCGTCACTGCCACATTAATGAAAGCTGTATATTTACAAGCGCACGCACACATAGCGCCGCGCGCACAACTGAGTTCAACTATCTATAATAGATTACAGATGAACGTCCGTTATTGCGGATTTCCAATTGCCAATCAATTTCGCACAAAATTTTAATAAATTAGTCGTTTACCACAAGTTGTGTCGTGTGTTGCAATACATCTCAACACTATTATCCCCCCCCCCAGCAGCCCCCCCGCCCGCCCCCCGCGCACCCCGCGGCGCGCAGCTCGCTGCGGCACGTGCGGGTGAAGCCAGCCAGGACGCCGCAAACACACACACAGACACAGCAGCACAGGGGGATTGGGCAGGGTGAGTGGTTGTGTTTTTGGATGATTATAGCTATTATTTCAGTGGACCTTGGCCTCCGACACCAGAGATCGCCACCTCTCCCTATCCTCCGCCATCTTCTGCCCTGAGGATACCCAGTGCGTGCAGGTCTTGCAGAACTTCGTCCATCTGATCTGTCTAACCGAAGCTTCGAGAAAAAAACTACATTTGGTGAAACCTTCGGTTTCAGCCCGAAAAACAGCCGAAGCAAACGGCATCATTTACCTAATAAGTAATGTTATAATTAACATGATTTGCAAATGTTATTAAATAAATTGCAAGGTAATTTTATTACCTCTAGATAAATTTCTTAAGATGATTTAAAAAAAAAAAAAATATTATCAACTGGACGTCGCAACACAACATTGAAACACAAAAATTACATACATATCAACACACACAATTATACAAAATCAAATCAGATTATAAAATAATATTATGTAATTTTTAAAATTAAACGCTTTGGCATTAGAAATAGAAATAGAAATATTTATTTGCCTATAAATTAACAGAATTAAACTCATCATCATCATCATCATCATCATCCGAGCAGTAAATCCTTGCTGCTGCCAGGGTCTGCTTTCCTACTCATTCTCCTCCACTTCGGCCGGTCTTCGGCATCCTCTCGTCGTAAGCCGTTGGCTCTCGCATCTGCCTCAGCGATGTCTATCCATCGCTTCTTGGCTCTCCCGCAGGACCTCTTTCCTGATACTGGCAGGTTCAGACACCTAGGCGTATGTACATATACAGGGTGTTCCAAAATTCGACGTCAACCCGGAATCGGGTGAAAAGGCAAGTCATGTTGGTTGGCAGAAAAATATAAAAAGAAAAATCTAAGTTGCATGATTTTAAAATTATAGGCATTTAAAAAAAACGCAATATTGCACACCCTGCGACAGACTTTTCAGTCCTGTTGCCACAAATCTTTACTTCTTCCCATTTTTTTTTTGCTGTGTAACCCTGAATAATGCTTCTCTAAAATGTAATCAAAATTTTTAAACCAGCTGCTTAAGCTTACATAAAAATAGGACTTATCTCATAGAAAAAAAATCAAAATAAAAAATTCATGCAACTTAGATTTTTACAAAATCATGCAACTTAGATTTTTTTTAATATTTTTCTGCCAACCAACATGACTTGCCTTTTCACCCGATTCCGGGTTGGCGTCGAATTTTGGGACACCCTGTATATGTAATCGCTTTATTGCATCAATTTATAACATCTCTAGGCGTCTTAGTTGATGTAACAAAGCTTATACCTTATTCCCCCCAAATCCTGATCGCCAAATCCTGGATTACGGTCAAGGTGGCTCCCAAGGTGTGGCTCCCAGCCACAGTGTTTCCTTTGGACTATGACATGGGATCGTTCAAGAGGTATATTAGAGGTTTCCTTAGAAGCGGGCAACGCATTGGTAGCACCCCTGGTGATGCTGATGTCCATAGGCGGCGGTGACCACTTTCCATCAGGTGGCTCGCATGCCTGTTTGTCTGCCGGATAACATAAAAAAAAAAAGGTGGACCCCGGGCCCTCGTGCTCGAGAGCACAACCGGGAGATTAACGCCGAAAGATGATTATTATTCATCATCATCACAGCCCATTACAGTCCACTGCAGGACTTTGGGCCTCTCCCACGAAAGGGGAGGTTATTGCCATAATCTTCACGCTTGGCAGGCGGGTTGGAGATCGCACTGTTTAAATATAACAATGGAAAATGCTGCAGCCATTTCCCAGCCTACGGAGACTCTTGATCTTCTGCCTCGAAAACATTAGTCGCCTTGTACGACACCCATGAATGTAAGGGGTTGGTGTTATCCTACTCTGCCGGACACCACACGGCCTATGGTTATTATGATGATATGTTGTCCCCGCAGTCCCCCCTCCGGGCGGCGTGTCCCCGCCGTCGCCGCGGCCGCGAGAGAGACACAGCGATGACGAGATCGTCGAGGTACGTACTATGCTATACTGTGCTGTGTTATACTGTACTGTGCTGTGCTGTACTGTGCTGTACTGTGCTGTACTGTGCTGTACTGTGTTGTACTGTATTGTACTGTACTGTACTGTACTGTATTGTACCATACTATACGATATTGTACGCTACTGTACTGTAAGGTACTGTACTATACTGTAAGGTACTGTACGGTACGGTACCATACTTAACTATACTGTACTATTTATTATTTTTTGTAGACATTGATGATTGCCAATAGATCTTATTGTTTTTTGTAATGCTCTCAAACAATAGTAACAACATCAATTTACATAAATATATCCTTTGGTCAATACCTTGGCCAAAGGATCAGCCTCGCGGTACAACGAGGCAATGCGGCCAGTCTTTTGGGGACGATTCCTTTAACAAGGGACTTGGGGCAAGTTTTTTATTTGTAAATATTATTTTATAATTTAGTATTAGCATTATTTAATTTGTTACAAATAAACAAAATTTTAATAAAAAAAAAAAAAAAAAAAAAAATTACATAAATGCAAAGCCAAAACAGGCAAACCTTACATGCACTATATAAATGACGTACTAATCTACTACAATAAAATATAATATGTACCCAGCTCCGGGTGATGGATGTATAATAAATATGTATTAAAAAAAACGTTAATAACGTTGGCCGTCGAATGAGAGAGAGGGGCGGTGACCCCGCTCTGGGTCATTCCTGTTGCAGAGGCTGTCCATCGCCATACAGCTAGTGTCATGGGCACCTTTGCACCGGGAATGGCAAAGAGTGGGTTAAACATCTAGTTTAAGTTTTACGACGAACTTATACTGATATCTAGTTTTAAGTATTTTTTTTTGTCTATGTAAATTATGTTTCAAATTAAAGTTTATCTAGTTTAAAAATATATAAGTAATTTATCAGTTATCTAGCACCCACAACACAAGCTTTGCTTACGTTGAGGCGAATTATCCAAAGACATTAATATTGATTTATTTCCCAATCCCTCAGGTGCCATACAAGCCGAAGACACCAGAAATCATTGACCTGGACGAGTACCCTGAATGCCCACAATCGCAGGTCAAGAAGAAGAAGCTAGACATCCTTAAAGAACGAGGTCTCGAAGTCACCGCTATCCCGACCACCCAATGGGGGGTCCCGCCCCAGGTGCCCCTCATGGGGGGGCTAAACCCCCCCGTCATGCTCAACCCGGCTATGCAACACCAAATCATGACCCAGGCCTCGCTATTCCAAATGTACAATATCATACCGCAGAACTACGCCAACGGGATACAGCCTCCGAAAGTCATACAAGCAACTTGCACATTTGGAACGACAGGGCCCGAAAAAACCGTCTATGGTAACCCTAAAGACCCCTTCATGCCCCCTCCTCACGTCCTCCATGGGGCCCCAATAAAACCCCAAAGGAATCTGACACCAACAGAGCATCCCGAACCACCTTTGCCCCCCAGACCTGACATACTAGATTTGACTTGTAAGGTTGTAGGCCAGCAAGTTCAAAAACCAGCAGTAGAGATTGTCAGGATCCCCCAAGCACCATCTCCATCCAAAATTGCTGCTCAAAACCTGTCCAAAAACTACACTTTGATCGATGGTAAAGCGGTAGTCGGCTCAAATTTGGAGATAACCCTTGTTAACCCAAAGAATACGTCAAAAAGCAGACCGCCCCAAAAGCGGTCGTCCAACGGCAAATTCGTTAGTACGAAAACACCTACGCCCCCAAAAGACTACCCCAAACCCTACCCGTCGCCTTCGAACATAAAAAAACAACCAATCATTGTCCCCAACTACCCCCTAAATAGGGATGAAGTGTCCCCAGCCAGCTCCACCAGTTCAAAGGACAGTCTGAAACAGGATATCCCAAAAACCATAATGGAAATCCAAAAATCGGCCGTCCTAGACATGCATAAGGTCAACATGCTCGATATGCAAAAGTCGGCCGCTAGTCTCATGGATATGCAGAAGTCTATGCCAAATATGCTCGACATGCAGAAGAGTATGCCAAGTATGCTCGATATGCAGAAAAGTATGCCAAGTATGCTCGATATGCAGAAGAGTATGCCAGCAATGTCGCCTTTCATGGATCCTCTGTACATGAATGCCTTGTATAACAGCTTGGCAGGACAGATGGATCAACGACAGCTGGCTATGTATAGGGATTTAGTAGCGAGTCAGTTTAGAGGGTATCCAGGTATGCTGAGCTCTGTGACACCCACCACGAAGAATTGAAGGTCTTGTATGCAACTCTGTCGAGGTTATGGGCTCCTGGTACCTGAGACGATGGTTTTGCTTAATTGTTGGTGAAAAGGGCGTAATTTGGAGTAGCCATAGAGAGTTCTGTGGCTTAGGAGTAGTCGCGGAAAATTCTGTGGAGTAGCCATAGAAAATCAATGGTTAAGGGGTAGTCGTAGAAAATTCTGTGGCTAGGGAGTAGCCATAGAATAGGCATAAAAAATTCTATGACCAAGGAATAGGCATAGAGATTTCTGTGGCTTAGAACCATAGGAAGGTCAATGGCTGGAGTAGCCATAGAAAATTCCGTGGCTTAGAATCATAGAAAATTCTGTGGTTTAAGAGTATCCATAGAAATTTCTGTGGTTTAGAGCCATTGAAAATTCTATAGCTACAGTAACCATAGAATATTCTGTGGCTAAGGGATAGCCATAGACAGTTATGTGGCTAACGAATAGCCACATAAACTGCTGTGGCTTAAAAGTGGCCATAGAAAAATCTATGACTACTCCTATAAAAGTTACGCCTTATTTTTTAATAATGATTACGCAAATATTGCCCTTATTTTTGTTGTTACAAATACAACGAATAAGAAATAATTCCAGAGTGATTTTGGTCAGTAGTTTTTGGGCATTTTAATTATAATTATATTATAATTCTGTTTCTTTTGTTAGGTATTTATTGGGGGCCCATTTCGTGAGAGGTTAGGTTTGAAAAATGTCTAGTCGTAAGGGAAAGAAATAGTTGTTTGTGATAAAAAAAAAATGCCGTTTTTAATTTGCGAGTGGGATCACCCACGGATCTCTGTAACCTATATTAAAATTATTGTTATATTATTTTAATTATAATTATAATTTCCAACAAATATTATGAAAATATTTTAGGTAATTACAATTTCAATTTGTAGTTTTTTTTTTTTGGGAAATATTTGGTTTTTAGCCTGTAATTTGTTTGTAGACCAAATGTTTCTTTGGCGAAATGTTATTTTATTTTATTTTACCATAGGGTAATGTTCCTTTTTAACCGACTGCTCCGTTATGAGGGCGAGTGTTTTAATTATAATTTCTTGCACTGGAAATCCTAGATATAGACGAAAATAATTATACAGTATTTTGTTCGGCAATAAATTACTAATTTAATTATTTTGTAATTATATAATTCGTTATAATCCGTCGGTTATGTCTTTTTACGTTAAGAGGGACCCGATGCCATGCGCCTAAAAAATTTGCCTAAAAGTAAAAAAAAACGCTTCAAAAGTTACTAAAATCTAAATCCAAAACTCGACACGGATCATTCTTCGATGACCCTATTCCCAGATTGTCCCGTAATATACCATCTAGGGGTGCCAACCGGCTCCCGAGACTGTTCCCAAGTCTCCGGGTCCCCAGCGGTAGAGCTTGGTCAACCTCGTTGAACCATATACAGGGTTGAGCCATGGTAAGGGTATAAGGGGACGGCTTATACAAAGTGGCCACTCACAATAAGGTTAATTTCACTGAGTTTTTATTCAAATAAAAATGTTAACAATTAATAATATTTAAAAAGAACCTTACTCTAACCCTAACTAAAGATATAAAATTTGGCCTAGGTCCCCCGAATTTGGAAAAGTCCCCAGAAAGCTGGCCGCGTTGCCCCGCTGGATAGCGAGGCTTAAGCGTTGACCAAAAATGAGGTTAGCCTTCGGGTGATTCGTAAATTCGTTAATTTCACAGAGTTTGATTACAATGTTGAACTATATAAAGATTAGCGACTCGTCTTAGTGTACACTGGCCTTTGGCCAAGGTTGAGTTTTGACACACACCCGTTTTCACTAAACTCGAATTAAGCATTACCTTTGTAGCGACATCTATCGCTCCAATAGGAAAACTCAACGGTACTCACATTACGAGTACACGAACACAAGGTTGGCAAGCATACGCATATATATGGCGCTAACTCTCCTGCATCGCGCTAACGGAATATGCCAACTCCGCGGCATGTATACAACTTCCGACGATCAACCGTCGGACCCTTGGTCCCCTGGTCGCAACCCGGCCAGGTGGGTAATTACCCTTTTCCACCTTCTCCACCTTCGCTTGCCAACATTGGCGGCTGCCATATCCTTCACCGCCAAACCTTGCAAGGAAACTCTCATCTTTAGAAATGGCTTTAGCAAATTGTCTATTTCACCAAACTTCTATCTTAATATGGATTCGCATTGTGGTTAGTAAACTGTAGTGTACCACAAACTTTTCTGAACCGGTGACGGGGCGTCGCTTTTGTTGACAAAAAAGTAACATTTCATAATGGCAACGCTTAGTTCCAGTTTTGGCCACCGGGTCAGTTAAGTTTGTTGTGGGAAACAGAATGCTACTCTCATTTTACGATGCCTAGAGACTAAGCACCGCCCAATCCACTTCATACCTTTAGGCGTTACCTAACGGCGATAGTTATTTCCTAGCGGTTGGTCGAAAGTATGTTCGTCTTAAGCAGTTCCTAAGTATTTGGGCAACGGATTTAGGCGATGCATATGGTTAGTGAAAACGGGCATCACAGCGGCGAGTAAACAGACCACAGTACACTCATATTCGTGACCAAAGCAGTGCATGCGAGGCTCTTCAATCCTTTCCACGGTCTCTCCCACTCCAAGGCCATAAGTATGATACAGTTAAATATAATAGGGGGAGCGTATTCCATTTAAGATCAGAGAAAAAGATTCCAATTTCGGCTACTAGATGGCGCAACCACGGGTCCCCAACGTTGAATCGAAAATATGGGATCAAATAGTTCCATTTACAAAAAAGCATAGTTTTAGTTCCGCGAAATTTTCGAGAGCGTATTGTAATTCAATTGTAAATATTAGTACTGTAATTGACTATTGGTTTTTAAGAGTTATTAAGGTGGTACAGTTTGTGTGGAGTCGTTTTTTTGTATTGAGGCATTTCTTAGTCCTCACAGTGACAACGCACCTGCGGTTCTATATTTTTGTTACCTGCAACCTAAATGTATGAATTGCGGATGTTATGGGCGACAGTTACCACTTACCATCAGGTGGACTGTCTGCTCGTTTAGCACTGAGTAGAATAAAAAAAAATTAATTGGTAATACTTTTGTGTAGCGTTTTCTTGATCGCACTTCATTACACAATTAAAAAACAACGCACTAAACACTTTTTTACACTTGTTACAAATCCTGGATCATGGTCAAGGCGGACCCTGGGCCCTCGTGCGCGAGAGCACAACCGGGACATTAACGCCTGCCATGATTTACCGATATTATTTATTCATCTTTTATGAGATGAATCATTTATTAATTTGTCTTATTTTTAGTTTTTTTTTGTTTAATTTTTTGTTAATTACAACGTATATGTATTATTTGAGAATTATATTACCTACCTTATTATTTGCAATACTATTTATGTCTACCTACCTATATTATGGTTTTAAGATAATTTAGCTTATTATTTAATAAGTATAGAAAAATGGTCTCACGTTTTTTGGGATTTATTCTTAGCTTAATTCTTTATTAATATAGTTTTTTATTTCTTCATGCTATTACCAAATCTCTTTCCGATTCCTTTTAATTAGTGAAAATTAATTATTGTCCTATCTCAGACTCTGCACATGCTGTATCACAGAACGGTGACGTGTGTCTTTATTGGTGTCAAAAATGAAAATATAATTATTTCTATTGTAATTTTTCATTTAGTGACTGCAAGTTAGGATTTCTGGGATTATAGAATAATTACTAGCTTATATTAATTACCCTTAGATTTGAAGACGGAATAATTTAAAAATTACCCAAAGGACCAAGGATATTTTGTTGCAGGCTCTCAACAGTTTTACTTGACTGGCTAAATAAGAAAATTTTATTTAGTGACCCGAACTCTTTTCGTAACTATAGTACTGCCAATATCCTCTTGTGTGGGTACCATAAGTAAAAAAAACAGTGTGCCTCAAATCCTGGCAGTTTCGCTGTTCAGCGAACATTATAGTCACCAACCATGGGATCGTTCAAGAGGTATATTAGAGGTTTCCTTAGAGGCGGGCAACGCATTGGTAGCGCCCCTGGTGATGCTGATGTCCATAGGCGGCGGTGACCACTTTCCATCAGGTGGCCGCATGCCTGTTTGTCTGCCGGAACAAATTAAAAAAAAAAAAAAAAAAAGTAGCTTTCAGTGACTAACCTAAACGTCTGCTATCGCTAAAAAGTGGAATTTTTCTTCTACTCGATGACGTAGGATAACATACGGCGCCCTCACAGTCTGTAACCAGTTATTCTGTTGTTTTGCCACGACTGTGTTCCACCTTTTATAACAATTGTTTCATTTATTATAATAGAAAATGTTTTTACAAACTTTTTGCAAGTCAAAATTTGCAAACAATATTTCGACCATTTGTTGGTATCCGATTGAGCTGTATGGTATACCTTTGTAACTTGGATGACAATGCATTAATATGGTACCATGGAGCTGGTCTGATGGAGTCGGAAGGTGGTCAGAGGAGCTAATGAACGCAATAAGTTGACACTATCGTGTTTGGGCTCTTTGGAGTGGTCTTGATGAGTTCTATACCGCGCGATAAAAACTTGCTATGAAAAATATGATTTCATTTGAGAATTTATTTTAATAATAGTGTTCAATTTAGTGTAATAGAATTCATAGACTTCCTTTTACTATTTTGTAATAGGTTCATTTCAGTCTTTTGGCACCAGTAAGTCACACAAATGTATAGTTGAATTCCTTACATGTAAGATGGATGTAAAATAAGTTTACTTATTATTATAGCTAGTTTTAAGTAATTAATTGAATTATTAAAGAAATTGTGTACATAGTTAGGTACGCTTAATGTCTAAGATTGTGGTACAAATAAACAATGAAAATTATTATTTGCTTTTTCTTTTGAAACTTCAACTGCTGAAGCCCTATTTTTGAAACCGCCCTTTTTGAATCGCTCGTCGCTATTCGAACGGTTTTCAATGCGGCATGAAAAATTGAATATTTTTAAGCTATTGCATAGCTTTTATCGCTGGCTTTGAGCGCGGCGACCGAATCAAGAAATTCCGTAACGAAAAAACCTAACACCCCCCACTCCGACCGGCACAGCGGTGCGGCGTTGAAAGCCGTGCATCGTCTAACGTCGTTTCAGTTCGGCAGACTTCGGCACGGTGTTTGTGTGCGTGCGACTAGACGTATGCGTGTAGACTAGCTGCTAACTGCTCATAACTGATTCTATCTCTTTTAGACACAACGCTAGGTGAGACAGCGTGCTTTTTGGACGAAGACGAAAAAAAATAGTGCATAAATAAAATAAATAAATAATTATAATTGCATAAGTTGATAAAAAATGCTATGCAATAGCTTTACCGCGGCAGTCCCCGAGTGCCACACGTATTTTTTAAATTACATTTGTAACACCGAAAGAATACGGTTAATAATTAGGGAAAATCAGAATCACGCATCAAAACCGTTCGAATCGAAGCAAGAAATTCAAATATAGGGCCCGGGACTGAAATATCTTTTCACATGTCCTCTCACGTTATCGGTAGGAGAGACAGTGGCGTAATGGGCCCGACTTGCACGCCGAGGTACCGGGTTCGTAACCCAGTGCCGCCATTATCAATGACTCTTTTCTGAGTTTAAGAGAAATAAGTGAACACTTTAATAATCATATTCCTTTGCACTTCAGTGCAGTTGTTAACCTTTTAACCGCCAGACTCAATATCAGTTGTCGTGCCCTCAGCGCCAAGCACAGTAAAACGAAAAATAAATATCCACAACAAATGGAGATGTTAAATAGTATATCGATATGGGTATGTCCCCTTCAAACGCTTACAATTTCATCTAAATATCGTAACAGACAGAAGATATAAAGCGTTACTTTGTAATTTTATTTCTAATATTAGCAGGTATTTTGGTAACACAATGAAACAAAAAGCGTTTAAACGGTTTTTATAGCATAAATGAGTTAATTTTTTATTTATTATATAAACAATACCCTGGTGGTAAAGGACAAGTTCTTTGGGCATAAATAACGGTTAATGCTCCCTTCTTTAACCAAACTGATTTTGGTTAAATTTGCACCAAATACCGCGAATGTAGCTGTAGCGGCAAAGGAACATTTTCTTGAAATGGCCAAGCTCTTATGCTCTTGTTCTGTACATTCGTTTATTTTTATTTTATGTTATTTATTAGGAAGCCAACAAAATATGAAAATATAATGAGATTTTGTTTATAAACTT
Organism: Blastobasis adustella; assembly: GCA_907269095.1. Classification (NCBI taxonomy): domain Eukaryota; kingdom Metazoa; phylum Arthropoda; class Insecta; order Lepidoptera; family Blastobasidae; genus Blastobasis; species Blastobasis adustella. Next base: position 10,362,594 of record OU026141.1, read on the forward strand.
ACGTATTACACAACATTCATATTTCACTTACAGGCTAACTCAACATGTATAATTCAATAACTTATATTTCGAACTAACTAAAATCTTTTTTTTCTACTGATCTTGCTTGATGTGACAATACTCATGTTAAAAGCTGGACAAACGTTACACAAATTCTAAAAAAAATATATTGAAAATAATATTATATAGTTCTATATAAACTCATGAAATACGCGACCAATTTTTGTTTAAAAGTTGAACACTAACCGATGCTCTTACGGTGACGGAAAACATCGCGATGACACCTGTACATTCAGGCGGCTGAATGTGTAGCCACGATCCAATTCGGTCAGGTTCTCCTGTTAACAGGGTCACGGAGGTCAGACGGCAGTCGCTCCATTGTAGGTACCTGATCTGCCCAACCCTGGATCATGATTAAAGCCGACCCCGGGCCCTCGCGAGAGCACAACCGGGAAATTAACGCCCAGGTGACACTCATACACACACTTATGCCCGTATACCATAGGGACTAATGAGATCTATGTATCTGGCACACCTATTCCGCCCTCACATTGACACATCCCATACTGCAAGACTAAGGGCCTCTCCCACGAAAGAGGAGGTTGTTGCCATAATCTCCACACTTGGCAGGCGGGTTGGTGATCGCAATGTTAAAAATATAACAATGGAAAACGCTGCTACCCATTTTCCAGCCTACGGAGACCAGAGCTTTTGCCTGGAAAACATTAGTCGCCTTCTACGACACCCACGAGTGTAAGGGGTTGGTGCTTTTATACTCTGCCGGACACCACAAAGCCAAATACATTAACATTAGCACAACTGTGTCCGCGATACTCCCATTACTAAGATGAATGAGATAGCAGTATGTATAATAAAAAATAATAATCATCTTGGCGTTAATGTCCCGGTAGTGCTCTCGAGAACGAGGGCCCGGGGTCCGCCTTGACCATGATCCAGGATTTGGCAGGTCAGGTAATTACAGTGGAGCGACTGCCATCTGACCTCCATGACCCTGCTACCAGGGGAACCTGACCAGATTGGATCATGGTTACACATCCAGTCGCCTGAATGTGCAGGTTTCATCACGATGTTTTCCCTCACCGTAAGAGCATCGGTTAGTATTCAACTAATGTACATAACTCAGAAAACAGTCATTGGTACATGGCCGGAGCGGGATTCGAACCCGGGACCTCTGGCTCACGAGTCGGATACTGTAACCGCTCGGCCACCGACGCTCGACGAGATAGCAGTATGTATGTCGCGCGTTTTCTCGCCTGTCGCGCGCGAGAGCACACTGGTGCTATCCGTGCAGTAGGATACGAAATAAAAACAAGAGACTTGGCCAAAAATATCTTAGAATTTATTATGTTCCTTATAATAATAATTATAACTAACATTTCGGTGAACACTTAATTCTAAGCCATATCAGGCGCCCACAGCTTGATCGTCCTGTCGTAAGAAGCTGTCGCTATGTATTTATTGTCGTAAGATATGTCTGCACTCATTACCTGTGAAGGAAATCATAACATAATGTGGAAAATTTATTTAAATCCATCTCTTAACTCTGTTGCCAACAATTATCTGATTTCAATTATTGAAATTGTTATTTTTACGATTACGTACGATTGATTGAACAGTTTCAGTATATTGCAATGGAAATTTATTAGCAACTAATAAATACATATTATGAATTGACGGAATATTTTAATGACAATTAAATTGTATGACATATGTTTAATTATTATTTAATGAAAATTGTAAGTATTAATTGTCATTTTTGTATGACATGGTTTTATTTATTGATTATTGTATAACTTATATTTGAAATTTGAATTTGTTGAAATTATTATTTATGAAAGATTTTAATATTTACCAAATGAAAAATGAAACAATTATATTTAAAGATTAGTACGCCTCAGCATGCGGGCAAAGGATAGAGAAACTATTGAAGATAATGATAACATCTGTAATACCTATCTTTTACAAATAAATATTTTGAATCTTTGTATCTTTGACTAAACCCATGAAATCAATGGTTAACAATTGTTTGCAACACAGTTAAGTAATTAGCCTACAGCCTAGACCATGTCAGACAATACCAGACAGAGCCGGTCAGTGCACGACATAATGTATAGGAACCTATATGTATGCCTGAAACCATCTGAGTGCTATCCGCGCATCGTCACTTACCACCAGGTCAGGTGGCAGTCAAATGCCTGGCTAGCCCAACATTCAAAAAAAACTCATCATCACAGCCCATCACAGTCCACTGCAGAACTAAGGGCCTCTCCCACGGAGGGAGAAAGGGAGGGAGGGGGATTATGGCCATTGCCATAATCTAATCGCGTGGCAGGCGGGTTGGAGATCGCAGTGTTATAAATGTAACAATGGGCGCTGCTGGCCATTTCCCAGCCTACGGAGACTCTAGATCTCTTGCCTCGAAAACATTAGTCGCCTTGTACGACACCCGCGAGTGTAAGGGGTTGGTGCTATTCTACTCTGCCAGACACGGCTACGATGTCAAGTTCAATAATATTACTGCAATTAAAATAATTAAATTTCTAATCAAAATGTCAATGTATATAATATAACGTCCAATAAAATAAATTGAATTCCAACTTTTATATGTCAAGATTAATGTCATGTAAAAAAAAGATAAAAAAAAAACAATTATTCAACGCAGACCTATGAAACGACCCAGTACACTAGAGTCCATTTTGTCTGCTATCATCTCCAGGATGCCGTTGCAACCCCCCTCTTTATGACAAAAGAGGAAAATACAAAATACAAATACAAATAAGTTTATTGAAAAAATCTAGTTATACATATTATGTTGTTACACGTTTGCAGTACATCTGGTGTTACAGATAAATGGAAAGGTCATTATGGCCTCCACACTAGGACATGCCTGTATCGTGGGGCCAGATTGTATATAAGGATTAATCTATGCTTAGGTAAAACTATACTGTGGGCAACATAACAATTTCTTTGTGGATTAAATTCAAGTAATTAAAAAGTAAAAATATAAATAATTACTTAAATTAAGATTATGAAATGCAGTTAAGACTATCTTACCTTGTTATCATGTCCAGAGAGCGTCCTCAAAGGATGCCAAGCCGGGTCGGACCACAGCTTGACACTGCGGTCGTAGGACGATGTCAGAAGGTAGTGCCCATGGCTGCGCTGGTAGCGGACGTCTGGGCGGATAGAAATTTAATAAATAATAATAATAATAAACATTACTATACGCACTACCGGAAGACATTCAGAATCCTCGGACATCATGCTCCTTCAAGGAACATTTGAAGAAGCACTTCCTCAGTATTCAATAGAGCTTTATTTTATTTTATTTTAATTATTATATATTTATAGTATATTAGGTATATATTATATATTTTAGTTGTTATGGTATAGTATATGGTAGTTAAATTAAAATTTGCACAATACTCGATATTGCTACCACCGCTCGTAAAATATCTCATTTCGGACTATTCAAGGCAAGGTTAGCTGGAAGAAATCCTATTTTGGGATAAGCCCGCCTTTGCAATGTATATTTATTTTCTTTTGTTATTGTTCTTTATGTAGTTATACGCAATAAAGAGTTTACATACATACTATACGTACTAACAGAAATTATTATTATTATTATCATTAAGCAGGCAAGCAGTTGTCAAAACAACTGATAGATGCCTGTATCTAGCTCTTCTCTACCCATTATTAATCTGTATCCAAATGTTTGTCGAGTCTGTTTTTGAATTGGTTAGTATTTTCCGCTGTCACCACGGATTCAGGCAACTTATTCCGGGCATAATTACGCCCATAACAGAAATTAATATTCATCGTTTCAATTTCTGGTCGGCCGGGAAACGAACCCGGGACCTCTGCGGCGACCGGCATGTTAACCAACCGAAACATTCAGGTGGAAATGTGATGTGATGTTGAGTCATTTGTATAGACTTGTGACATAGTGTCAGTGTACATTCCAGCATAGGTCGGGGCTATGTGTCAATTTTACTTCCTGATACATTCGGTTCCAAATTGGACAAATTCGGACGCTTTAAAATCGACACATAAAGCAACTGTCACTTTGTTTGTATCATCATCATCATCATCATCACAGCCCGTAACAGTCCACTGCAGGACTTTGGGCCTCTCCCACAAAAAGGGAGGTTATTGCCATAATCTCCACGCTTGGCAGGCGGGTTGGAGATCGCAGTGTTTAAATATAACAATGGAAAATGCTGCTGCCCAATTTACAGACTACGGAGACTCTTGATTTTTGGCCTCGAAAACATTAGTCGCCTTGTACGACACCCATGAGTGTAAAGGGTTGGTGCTATTCTACTCTGCCGGACACCACACGGCTTTGTTTGTATGACATAGCCCAATCTGTTACAACTTCAATGACTCAATGTCATACAAAAAGCTGATCAAGATGACCAAGGTCACCAAATTTGACAATATCAGTGGTTATGGAGGGATATTTCGTAACTTAGCCGTCCCTTTTGGACACGTTATATGCACTATTAAAAAATGTGCATATAAAGGAGCGTCGGTGGCCGAGCGGTTACAGTATCCGACTCGTAAGCCAGAGGTCCCGGGTTCGAGTCCCGCTCCGGCCATGTACCAATGACTGTTTTCTGAGTTATGTACATTAGTTGAATACTAACCGATGCTCTTACGGTGAGGGAAAACATCGTGATGAAACCTGCACATTCAGGCGACTGAATTTGTAACCATTATCCAATCTGGTCAGGTTCCCCTGGTAGCAGGGTCACGGAGGTCAGATTGCAGTCGCTCCACTGTAATTACCTGACCTGCCAAATCCTGGATCATGGTCAAGGCGGACTCCGGGCCCTCGTTCTCGAGAGCACAACCGGGACATTAACGCCAAGATGATTATTTTTTTATTATTTATATGCACTATTAAAAAAGAAAACATAACATAGATTGTGACGTCAACTGCGAGTAGGCTCCTTCTATGCCTCTATGTCCACTTTCTATCTCTATATTCTATGCCAGTCCAGCGTACTTGTATCATTAGAGGTCAGTGGTGTGCTCCGATTCTACCAACACGTCACTATCTTCCCTACCTACTTTCCTATCACTGTCCTTTCTGATCATTAAAAAAAAATATTTAACGCTTTACAAAAATAAAAACGAAGAATTGCTTTTTAAATTTTCAAATAAGAAAATGTCTTACCGCTTATTAGATGCGTGTGCGCCGGAATGGTGTACAGTGCGGAGCGTCGTCTCAGGTCCCAGATTTTCGCCTAAAAAAGTTAGTTCACCAATCAATCACTGTTTTTTATGTAATACAGCAGACAATTAGGCAAGCGGACCAGCTGGGGGTCTAAACAGGCCACATTTGCGTTTCATATTATGATTCATATTAATTTGTCGAAAACATATCTACAGCTTCGCTATTGTTGACATTGACATGACAATTCAAAATGGCGTCACTTAGTTCCAGTTTGGCCATCGAAACAGATAAGGTTGTGGCACTGTTATATTGTTAGAAATAAGGAAAATTATAAGTAAATTATTAATAACAATACGTAATTTAAGTAACTAAGAATAAATAATAAGTTTTGGAATGGAAGAAAATGGAAGTGCCGTGCTATTTTTAAAAAGGTTAATTCTAGTTTTAGTAAAAATGCAGTTGCCGAAAAATGAAAATGCATGCCATTTCCAAAATTCATATTATTTTTATTTAAATTAAATTAAATCAATGAGAAACGGAAATGTATGCCATTTCCGTTATCAACCGGAAACTACATTTTATTTTATTTTAAAAATGGAGGGGATTATCTATAAAAGAGGAGACAAACATTCGGTCGGGCATTCGAGTATCAACCGCCACCAAGGCAACATGTTTATTTTACTATTGTGTGAAACTAAATTATTGTGAAGAATTGGTGAAAATAAATATTTTATAATTTCATTACCTACGTGAGTTCATATTTAAACCCGACTCTTATAATATGAAACGCAAATGTGGCCTTTTTAGACACCCTGATGGTGCGTGGTCACCGCCGCCTATTGACATCAGCAACACCAGGGGAATGGAACTGTTAGATACAAGTGGCGATTGCTCCACTGGCAAGAGTTATACTCATAATTTTTTTTTTATGTTGTCCGGCAGACAAACAGGCATGCGGGCCACCTGATGGAAAGTGGTCACCGCCGCCTATGGACATCAGCATCACCAGGGGCGCTACCAATGCGTTGCCCGCCTCTAAGGAAACCTCTAATATACCTCTTGAACGATCCCATGTCATAGACCAAAGGAAACACCGTTGCTGGGAGCTCATTCCACATCCGAATCGTACGAGCGAGAAACGTTCTTTCGAATCTTCGCGTGGACACCACTAGAGGTATATATGATGATGATGAGATACAAGTGAGCGCCACGGTCCATGGAGGCGTAGCTTCATAGGTGCGTATTCGGCATTGTACGCGGGTGTACGGCTGCTTGTAGCTTATGCTGGGCATACACGTCCATGCCTACCGTCCATCTAGCATGAACTGAGCGTGTGTGGGCGTGGATTGGCATGGAATTTGGCTTGGTCATGCCGATTGGCTAGGACAGTCCAATCGGCAGCGACGTTTAATTGAAGTATTTTTAAAGTATCTCCATTATTATAAAACTGTATACATTATAGGTACGAAAATATCCAAAAAATCGGTTGTCTGTAAAGTCGCTTTACTGACGATACTTGAACGTGATAACGTCATAACTTCATACTTGACGAAAACATGTAAATGTATTATTGTATAGCAGCTGTCCACGCGGACGCATCGCTCACTCAAGTAGGAGAGAGACAGATGTCGAACGCTGCCGAACGCGGAGGCCGATTGTGCCTCTTTGTCGCTCGTTCCGCGCTCTCGCTTGCAGCGAGGTAACGACGGTAACGACGCATGAGTCATGTCTTTTCGTGCGTGCAGCCCGCTCCATCGATTTATAAGACGTTATCACGTCAAAATATATTTTTGGAATTATTTGTTTTATAATGACGAGTGGAATGCCCAAGACGGCTACAACATGATCGTTGTCACTGGGGACGCCATGGCTTCAACTGGACGTCGCTAAGTCCGCGAAAAAATCCGCGAGTTATAGGTCCTACCCTGTACGAACATTTGCCCGTACTCCTTAGAGGTGAACAAAATGACGAAACGTTTTATCGCCAACTGAAGAACCTTTTATTGAATAATGTATTTAAAACTGTTAAAGAATATTTAAATCATAATTTCAACGAAAACTATTCATAATAATAATAATAAAAAAAAAATTGCGTTATCTTATTGACATTTAGTATTAAAGTTGTAATTATGTTTTCACTTTTATTTATTCTTGAAGTTTGACATTGTTATTATGGATGGTTTTACTTTGACATTTTGATCTGTAAACTGACACAATTTGTACATTATTTAATGTATTCACTTTTGACATTTAATTACTTTATGTAAATTTATTGTATTGACATGTTTAATCTCGTATTGACATGTATTTTTCATTGACGTGTTTTACATTATGTAATCATTTTATTAATTACGTATATTCCATTATATTTGACGATCTCTTTTCACAAAAATGTATTTAAATATATGTTAAATGTATTATCTTGTGTAAGAGTAATAAATAAATCTAATCTAATCATACACGTGTATGACCAGCATTAGATACATCATCATCATCATCATCACAGCCGTGCGTGATGGTGGCAGGCGCCACCCCCGGAAAATGAGGAATCACTCACTACCATCATTGTAATTCCCACAGCAGCTGTTTAGCCAGTATTTACAGCGACGAATCAATAGAGCTACGTTGTGTGTATCTGTTTTTGTGTGCGGGTATGTCTGTTTGTTCTGTGTATGTTTATGTGATTGAATATGTGTCTGTATCTCTCTCTCTCTCTCTCTCTGTGTGTGTGCGTTAAACTTTGAGCCAATATTTAGAGCGACGAACTAAAAGAGCTACGTTGTTTGTGTCCTACTGTTGTGCGATTATCTGTTTGATTCTGGGTACGAGTGGGTGTCTGTCGGTCAGTTTCTCGCTTTCTCTGTGTGTCTGACTCTGTGTACGTGTGTTTCTGTGTGTGAATGTCTATCTCTCTCTGTGTGTATGTGTCTGTCTATGTGTTTCTGTGTCTTTCTCTCAGTCTGTCTCTCTCTCTCACTGTCTGTGTCTCTGTGTACATGAGTCTGTCTGTATCTGTCTGTGTACGTGTCCTTCCACCTCCCCACCTGATGGTCCACAGCGGCGGTGGCCAGCCGGTGCCCGGCGGGCGCCCAGTCGACCCCCAGCACGGGCCCGAGGTGGCCCTCCAGGAACATCACACAGCGGCCCGTGCGAAGGTCCCAGACGCGGCCGAAGGCGTCCATGCCACTGTAGAGATTGAAGATAAGGGATGGTACAATGGAGAATATGGTTTTGGGGTGTTCTAGGCGAGAGTGTATATCCTAGAAAACTTTAATGATTTTTTTTTAATGATGAACTCTGATGTCGATCGGTGATAAACTAGTAAATGCATCCTCGCGTTTGCATTCCGATAAATGTATTTAATATGTGTAAAGAACGTTTAAGACAAATACGTGCTACAGGGTTCTAGGAATGAGGTGAGTAAGGAGCTTAAAATTAATTTGTAAAGCTTGACCGGCGTCAAGGTGACCTGTCAATTGTGGCGCTAGTTCTGCGTTTTATGTAGCAACACCGGAAGGATGTAGTATTTTGTGACAGAATTCCAATGTCGCCAACAATGGGGCATGGATAAGAAGGAACGTGACGAAAAAAGAAACTAACATGTCTCGCTTGTGAAATTTGAATAATAACATTTCGGGAATAGACCTAGCGCCCTCCGCCATGGAATTATGATTCTTGACAAATATGTCAACATTTGTCGTAGTAGACATTGACACTAAAGTTAGACAGTATAAAACGACTAATTTTAAATGGTGTACAATAACGAAGGCGGCTTATTAAGGTTATAGATTACTCGATAACGTCGAGTTATATTTCCTCTATATAGTAAATTGCCAGTAAAATAAATTAGTATGCTCATTTTTCCGCAATCTGTCAAAGTAACTTGAAGTCGTGGTATCCCTATGACATACAAGTGTATTTATTGCACACAAAACGACAAAAAGAATGATTTGTGGGTTAGTATTAGCTATTTGTCAGTATGATGCTCACCCGGTGACTGCTAGCGAGCCGTCGTCTTGAAAGGCCACGCTGTAGACCGGCTTCGCGTGACCTTCCTGGTGAAGAACCTCCGTCGCTAAGGGAGATGAGTACATTTCAGTTTTTAGTTAGGAAGAAATACTCTAAATGAAGTGAAAACCGCATCAGAATCTGTTGCGTGCTGCAGGAGTTACCTGAAAAAGCAATTCTCTAAATGACAGTGAGAACCGCATCAAAATCCGTTGTGCCTGAACCGCTTCAGTAGGCTAATTACGTGACGCAGTTGTCAACAATTTTGTTTCTATTTTTACTTTATGCAGAACACCAACAGCAAGTCACAAGTAATACTTACAAACATAGATAACAGCGAGGCCATTAACAGGTGCTCGCAGATAGTGATTTCAAAAGAATCAAAGATTCAAAAGATTTATTTGTATGAGATGGGTAGTACAGATATTTTCAATAATCTTCAATAGTTTCTTTTGCGATTCCGTATCATCGATTTTATGGGTTCAGTTGCTAACAAAATTCTACTAAATCGATCATAAGATTTTAATAATCGAAATCAGAGAATTGTTGGCAACAGGGTTATGTAAGCTGATATACAAACTGACAGATCAGTTACAGTCAACACACATTAATTCACAAAAAACTTCGTCCAAAATGAGGGTAGATATTCTAACTTACGTCAAAGAAGAGGATAAAAGACCCAGCAACGTTTTATTTTTACGTATAAGGCGTTGTCAAATAATTAATTGACAGATAGACGCAGAAATAGACTTTAAGAGCGTCGGTGGCCGAGCGGTTACAGTATCCGACTCGTAAGCCAGAAGTCCCGGGTTCGAATCCCGCTCCGGCCGTGTACCAATGACTGTTTTCTGAGTTATGTACATTAGTTGAATACTAACCGATGCTCCTACGGTGAGGGAAAACATCGTGATGAAACCTGCACATTTAGGCGACTGGATGTGTAACCATGATCCAATCTGGTCAGGTTCCCCTGGTAGCAGGGTCATGGAGGTCAGATGGCAGTCGCTCCACTGTAATTACCTGACCTGCCAAATCCTGGATCATGGTCAAGGCGGACCCCGGGCCCTCGTTCTCGAGAGCACAACCGGGACATTAACGCCAAGATGATTATTTTTATTTTTTTAGACGCAGAAATAGACTTTATTTTAAACGTAAGGCTTATAATACTTGGCTAAATTAAGTCGTTATGAATTCGGAAGCAAAAAGCGCGAAAGATCAAAGTGTCTCAAAGAATAAGGTCTATTCTTTCGCGGACTCTGAATTTCCTGTATTCAAAATGTCAAAATCTATGGTTACACACGGTGTCCCTCAAGGCAGTAATCTTGGCAGTAGTACATTTTTGACTTACTTTCTTTACCCAAGGTGGTACACCTTGGGTCAAGGCAGTATTGTTGGCCCTAGTATATTTTTGACTCTCTTTCATTGCCCAAGATGTCCCTCAAGACAGTATTCTTCGCCCAAGTACATTTTTGACTCTCTTTCATTACCCAAGGTGTCCCTCAAGGCAGTATTCTTGGCCCAAGTATATTTTTGACTCTCTTTCATTACCCAAGGTGTTCCTCTAGGCAGTATTCTTGGGGATAGTATATTTTTGACCCTCTTTTATCACCCAAGGTGTCTCTCAAGGCTGTATTCTTGACCCAAGTACATTTTTGACTCTCTTTCTACCCAAGGTGTCCCTCAAGGCAGCATTCTTGGTCCTAGTATATTTTTTACTTTTTCATTATCTAAGGTGTCCCTTAAGGCAGTATTCTTGACTCTTTCATTACCTAAGGTGTCGGTCAGGCAGTATTTTTGGCCCTAGTATATTTTTGACTCTCATTACCCAAGGCGTCCCTCAAGGCAGTGCTCTTGGCACTAGTACATTTTTGACTATCTTTCATTACCCAAGGTGTCCCTCAAGGCAGTGCTCTTGGCACTAGTACATTTTTTACTCTCTTTCATTACCCAAGGTGTCCCTCAAGGCAGTATTCTTGGCCCTAGTATATTTTTGACTTTTTCATTATCCAAGGTGTCCCTCAAGGTAGTATTCTTGACTCTTTCATTACCCAAGGTGTCCCTAAAGGAAGTATTCTTGGCCTCAGTATATTTTTGACCCTCTTTCATTCTGCAGTGTGTATGCAATGCAATGTGTCTCTTACCAGTCTCAAGGTCCCACAGCCGCCAGGAGTTGTCGAAGACGGTGGCCGCGAGGAACCGGCCCGACGGGTGGAAGGCGAGCCGGGACACGCGCGAGGGGGAGTGCCCCGGGAGGGACGCGATGGGGGATGAGCTGAGAGGTGGAATACGGGCGTTAAAAAGAGAAAAATTAAGAAAGAAAGGAAATACAATTTCTATACGTAGCTTTTGTAAACTCCAAACTCAAACTCGAAAATTATTCATTGTTATCTTACCAAACGTAAAAAGAACTACGGAAAACGAAGGGATCATTTCAGTAAGTATTCCAGGTAGGGGTGACGATATGCACCATGTACAGTTGCATGCGACTTCGTTCGCGTGAAAATAGTTTTATCTTTTTCCCGAGCGACCATTCTAAAAGACCTCCCTAATGTATGGAAGCTAGTACTACGAAGAGGTCAAGCTGTATCTCCGGTTCTACCAAACCGAATCAGATGAAACATGGCCCAGATTTTAAGTTGGACCCCAAACTACCAAACTGTGAAGCAGCAGAAGCCGGGACTGACCGCTCGGGTGATGATGATGATTTTTTTTTTTATGAGCTGAGAGAGCATCGAGACCAAATCTTTCTTTATAAAATAATAAACAATAAAGTTGACTCGCCATACCTTCTCGGTCAAATATCATTTAAATGTCCCCGATTCAGCAGCCGTTCTGTAGATACATTTAACTTACCAACTTGTCGTACAAATTACGCCCAAAATCGTTTTATACATAGAGCTTGTGATAAGTACAACCGTGATTTTAATAAAATTGATGTATTTAATGGAAATTGTAATAGTTACATTGCTGCAGTTAAAAAGCTTGATAACTAGTGTACCTATCTTATTTTTCTTCTAATTCTAACTCTTTTAAATTTATGTCTTTCAATTATTGTTTTTTTTTGTTATCAGGTACAAATTGTAAAACAATGTAGTATACTCGTAAGTGGAAACTTAATTGGCTTAAGTGTACGTACCAGCTTTGTAATATTATGAATGTGAAGCTGTATGTTTTCCTTAATAAAGAAAAATAAATAAATACATTTTGAAATGTCTTTGTCTATCCCAGTCACCTGCCAAAGCTCCAAAGGTGCACGGTGCCGTCGTAAGCGCTGGTGGCCATCGCGCACGCGTCGGACATCTCCCCCTCCCCCTCCCCGCCCCCCTCCGCTCCCGTTTCCATGGCGACGGGGGGGTCGCCCTCCGTGGGTTCTGATTGGCCGTTTATCTGTGGAGGGTCATACTTGTTGTCAGGAATGGAGCGCGTTATGTGCTGATTACATTTGAGTAAATTCAGTAACTAAATACAGAAGCAAAAAACGTGAGGAATGCATTGCATATTTATTTATTTATTTATTCAATCTTCATGCACAAAATAGTACAGTGGCGGACTTAAAGCTAAAATAGCCTTATCTACCAGCCAACCAGGAGATGATGGGTAAAGAAAAAGGCAGGCGGTGCAAGAGAAGCTACTAGGCAAAAATGCGGAGGGGAACCGTTTATGCAACTATAACCGAACCAGAGATAATTTACTAGAGGTAATGTAGATAAATAGATAGATAACTGAAAATAAATTAATATAAATATAATAAAGCTAGAAATAAACGTAGTGAGTGGGTAAGATAGCAAGAATACACGAGTAAAAGAGAGAGAAGCTCATAAAGCATATAAAATAAGGTCCATTTTTTGTATTCTAGCTTTTGAAAAGCGGAGCCACGCGTGACATAATATAAGTGATACGAAAATGGACCTTATTCTGTGAGCAATACATTCCACGTTGATTTGCTCTCACGCTTTTTACTTCTGAATTTAGTTACTGAATTTGGTCAAAGCGCCCAAGTAAAATTTACACATCAAATTAGGCTAAGTTCTTAAATATAACAATTGGCCAGATTGGTGGTTAAGCTAGGCCAAAAGCCTGTATTTCAGGTCAAAATAGGTTCGCAGTATCAGTGACATATTCTGTATAAATCCTCCTCCAAACAGGTGCGCTATCGTCACAGCCCGTAACAGTCCACTGCAGGACTGAGGGCCTCTCCCACGAAAGGGGGAGTTATCGCCATAATCTCCACGCTTGGCAGGCGAGTTGGAGATCGCAGTGTTATAAATATAACAATAGAAAACGCTGCTGCCCATTTTCCAGCCTACGGAGACTCTTGATCTTTTGCCTCGAAAACACTAGTCGCCTTGTACGACACCCACGAGAGTAAGGGGTTGGTGCTATTCTACTCTGCCGGACACCACACGGCCAAACTCACAATATAGTAAAGTTAGTAATAAATAGTATAGTTAGTAATAAATAGTAGAGTAAGTAAGAAATAGTACAGTTAGTAATAAATAGTAGAGTTAGTAATAAATAGTACCTTATCTGCATATTGGCTGGGCAGCGTGGCTTCGGGATGGAACACGGCGCAGGAGACGTTGCACGAGTGAGCCGACAGCGAACGAAGGAGGGTCATGCTCGGCACCGACCACAGCTTCGCTACGCCGGACCTGAATCAATCATTTAAGTATTTACACGTAGCTAGTGGACTCGACGCGACTTCGATGCTCTTACGGTGAGGGAAAACATCGTGATGAAACCTGCACATTCAGGCGACTGTATGTGTAACCATGATCCAATCTGGTCAGGTTCCCCTGGTAGCAGGGTCATGGAGGTCAGATGGCAGTCGCTCCACTGTAATTACCTGACCTGCCAAATCCTGGATCATGGTCAAGGCGGACCCCGGGCCCTCGCTCTCGAGAGCACAACCGGGACATTAACGCCAAGATGATGATTATTAGTGGACTCGACGCGACTTCGTTCGCGTACACCTATTTTACCCCTACCTACCCTTGTTTTCTTGCTTATAAACCTTCCTCTTGAATCACTCTATCTATTGTTGGCAACTGTATTAAAATCCGTTGCGTAGTTTAAAATATTTAAGCGTACATAGAAACATACAACAGGAGCGTCGGTGGACGAGCGGTTAGGGTCGACTCGTAAGCGAGAGGTACCGGGTTCGAATCCAGCTGCGGCCATGTACCAATGACTCTTTTCTGAGTTATGTACATTAGTTGAATACTAACCGATGCTCTTACGGTGAGGGAAAACATCGTGATGAAACCTGCAAATTCAGGCGACTGAATGTGTAACCATGGTCCAGTTTCGTCAGGTTCCCCTGTTAACAGGGTCAGATGGCAGTCGCTCCACTGTAATTACCTGATCTGTCTAATCCTTGCCATCAGGCAGGCCGTAAGCTTGTTTGCCACCTTAGTGGTATAATAAAAAATTTCAATGCCATACCAACTGGCTGTGATCAACATCTTGCTGTCATTACTAAATCTGCAAAAGCTGATTGGCCTCGTGTCTCCGATCTGGAATTAGAGATATCATCATCATCATCTTCATCAGCAGGATTTGGGCCCTATACACTGCAGTGGAGGCTAGGGCATCAGCATTTACAAATAAAAAAACCCTTTGAAGACCGCCGAAAAAAGCATGTTTCTCGTATGGGGACAACCCTTAATCTTCATTTTTTTATTACTAGTTGTTTTAGTAGTGAGCAAAAACACGTCAAGATCAACCCAGCGGACAGGAAAGGCAAAGTGACCACCCTCAGCTAAATTTAGCATTTTACAAAAACTTCTCTTTTTTTTTATACTAAATAGTACGAAGTGGAGCAAAGTACGCCAAAGGTACGACAGTCGGCCAAATTGTACGTAAATCGTACCAAAAGGTACGATCTGGCAACGCTGCAACCAACTTAAATCGTGTACGTACCTACTCAACATTCGCGCCGAACCATGAAACTAGTACCCAGGGCTGTCCAACTTGCAATACCTTAATGTGTCTAATAAGAATCCCTCTAGGATGTCCCCATCTCTACTTACTCATATTAAAAGAATTTTGTCCCTTTCCCTCCATCCCGTGCACGACTATATGCGAAAAGCGACTTTATTGTTTATTTTTTAAGGATTAGAATCAACTGTAGTAGTTGCGTGTGAGGAAACAACCGACGACCGATAATTAAACGAAAGGCGACTTTATTGTTTATTTTGTAAGGATTAGAATCAACTGTCTCTTTTCCTCAGAAAGAGACAGTTTGCATCCCATGACAACACGCACCACACTCAAACACTTACGTGTTGCGTGCTCAGCTATCGTGCACATTATTTTGTATGAAGACGGTCGTCTGTCCTTGGGCTCATCGTAGTTCGATTCGTATGAACAGATGGCGCCACAATCCGCAAACGGGTCATACAATTTATACGCTGCGAAGCGTAAAAATATCGAGTTCGTATTCTAGGTGTCGCCGGCTGCCGACCGCATGTTGTTTTGTGACATCAACGGACCAAGCGAGCGAATCTCGCGCTGTGACATATCAAATTCGACATTTTCTCTAGCCAAAACTGTATTTATTTATTTATTGCTTCTTTTTTTTTTCAAAATTCAAAATTCAAAATTACTTTATTGAGTAGGATATTACATATCTCTTTCAATCGTCAAAGAGGAGGGGGGTAGGAAATTAGGAAGGAAACACACAGTGACATGTTGGCCGCCCCATGGCCATTACTTAAGTTACATTAACATTATGAACCCTTACGGGCACTGCAATTTTAAACTTAAAACTAGGCTTTATGCATAAACAAAGGTTAAGTAATAAATTGTGTACGTACGTATAAAAACGTCACTATGTCAAATTTATCTTTGACAATATACCACTGTCGAAGATAGTTGAGAAAATTTGTGTTGGCTATAATAGACATTTGAATGACATCATCAATGGAGATATACTATATGTGAATAGAAAAAAATGTCGAATTCGAGATGTCATAGCGCGAGAGTTAGGGACAATGCTGTTGTGATATCAACGGACCAAAGGCAAAGCGAGTCTGCTCACTGACCTCGCGGCAAAAAGGAGAAACGATTTTAATTCTGACCGCGGGGTTTTTTCGATTCGAACCGAGTCGGCGCTTGGAAATATTTCACACTCATCATCACAGCCCGTAACAGTCCACTGCAGGACTAAGGGCCTCTCCCACGAAAGGGGAGGTTATTGCCATAAGCTCCACGCTTGGCAGGCGGGTTGGAGATCGCAGTGTTTAAATATAAAATGAAAGAAAATGCTGCTGCCCATTTTCCAGTCTACGGAGGCGCTTAGATCTTTTGTCTCGAAAACATTAGTCGCCTTGTGTGTGTACCCACCCATGAGTGTAAGGGGTTGGTGCTATTCTACTCTGCCGGACACCACACGGCCACAATTTCATTATTTTGTTGTAATAGGTTAATTCCTAAGTTGAGTATCTGAGTATCTGCGTACCTGGCTGCAGTAGATGGCGTGTCCGGCGGCGCGGCGCTGCGCCTCCTGCTTGGCCGCCGCACGCGTGCCCCCCGCCTGAGCCCCCGCCGCCCGGGCCTCTGCCAGCCTGGGGGCATCATCATCATCAGCTTATAGATATATGGTATATTCCGCGTGACAAGGTGTGACAGGGTACGGAACGAATACATAAGAGGAAGCTTAAAAGTGACCCCAATTGGTGACAAGATCCAAAGTAGCTGCTTGTCATGGTTCGGCCATTTTATGCAGAGAGTAGAAAATTTATTTATTCGTATGGCAAAAATACAATATACGAGAAACACATTCAACTACAAATTTAAATTAAGCGAAGTCAGCCATTTAATTGCTTCGTCACTAAGGGTGATCAGGTCCTCCGGTGGGCCAGGGTAACTTGAAAAGTAGAAAGTCATGTCATCAAAAGGGTATTGAATATGAATGTGAATGGATACGCAGGAAGGGGAAGACCAAAGAAAAGATGGGTGAATTGTGTGATGAGCCATATCAGTGAGCGAGAGGTGAGCGTGGAGATGACAGCGGATCGGGATAAATGGAGAAAGAAAACATACTGTGCCGACCCTAAATGAATGGTATATGGGCATGATGGTATATTCCGCGTGACACACCACATCCATTACCAGGGGCAGATGAGGTAAAAAGCTACCTGCAACAGTTGTGTCCTGGGGGGAGCTGTATTGTGGAGGAGCTCAAGCCAAGAGGTGACTACAAGTCGTACAAGCTGACTGTTCCTGTGAAGTTCTACGAGTTATGTCTGTCTCCAGAAGTCTGGCCCGATAACGCAAGAGTTAAAACTTGGTTATTTCGAAGAGCCCACGGGTCCACGGTTGGAGCGCGTACTGAGAAGCACCTCCAGAAATAATGGAAGGAAGATTGCCTTAGCATACCAAAATGTTAGGGGCCTTAATACTAAACTTGGATTTTTCAAGCATGCGTTGTTGACTTCCAGTTATGACATAGTGGCTGTTACCGAATCGTTTTTAAATGAGTCAGTTGAGAACTCGGAGATAGCGAGCGACGGATGGAATTTATTGCGTCGTGATCGTTCTACCGGTGGTGGCGGAGGAGTACTATTGGCCGCCCGCCCTGGCGTCGGACTTAGCCGCCGCACTGATTTGGAGACAATAGACGGTGAAGACCTTTGGGCTTTGTGCACTATTGGAAATCAATGGTGCTATATCTGTATAGTGTACATAAACCCACGTGCTTCCGTTGAAGAGTATATGAAATGGTTCATCAAAGTTGAGTCAATAATATGTAGTTTAAAGAGTAATATTATAATAATGGGTGACCTTAATTTAAACCCAAGGTATAGATCTAGTGATATTTTAAGTTATTATTGTTATTTTCTTTCGGTTTGTGGTTTGGTTGAGATGAATGACGTGGTAAATATGTATGGAGGAAAGTTAGATGTGGTGCTGATGTCGGAGCGTACTCGTCATGGCAAAGTATCGGAGATAGATGGCGATGGATTGGTACCGCATCGAGACGCATACCACCCTCCTCTGGATATCGACGTTACTCTCAATACAGTGACTGGTCTAGGGGGTTCCGTCACCATTGAGCCAAGTAACATTGACTCGTGCAATGACTGGAACTTTGCGAGGGGTGACTATGAGCTTTTGTATCAACTTTTGTCTGATGTCTCCTGGGACGAGGTGTATCTTGCGGGAGATGTAGATGAGTCTGTGGAAGCATTTTATAGAATATTATACAATATTTTCGATCAATGCATGCCTAAAAGGAATAGATCACGAAAAGCCAGTAGAACATATCCGGTCTGGTTCTCTGCTGACTTGATTCGGGATATTAGATATAAAGCAGTCATCCATCGCAAATGGAAGGCAAGTAGAGATCCGAAATACTATACGCAATTTTCTCGCCTCAGGTCTGATATTAATAAGCGAACCACTCTTTCTTATACACATTACATTCGTCGCGTACAATCAAAAATTAAGAGCGACCCTCGTGCTTTTTGGCAACATATCGGCAGCCTTAGATCCAAAGCCGGATTTGAGGCTAAGGTTTCTTACGCGGGAGAGGATCATAGTGGCAGTAGGGCTGCTTGGGCATTTTCGTCATTTTTCTCAAGTGTATTCTTGCCTGACACTCCTGCTCTCGATAGTGATTTGGTAAACTCTAACACTAATACGTTGGCTGGTCACGTCAGTATAGGAGAAATTACAGTTACAGACATTGAGGGCAGCATCAATGGGCTGAAATCCAAATGTGTTGGGCCTGATAAAGTGCCGGGATTTGTGTTAAAAGGATGTAAAGATTTTCTAAAGAACCCGTTATGCTATATTCTAAACCTGTCACTCTCAACTGGTGTGTACCCGACCTGTTGGAAGACTACTTGTGTCACTCCAATCCTTAAGTCTGGTAATCCTTCTAGCGTTGAGAATTATCGGCCTATAGCTACTTCTTCGGCTCCTGCTAAAATGTATGAATCCATCCTACATAAGGAAATTTCATGGCAGATTAAACCATACCTATCTGACTGTCAACACGGATTTCGTTCCAAACGCTCGGTCAACACCAATCTTCTTACTTTGGTTGATATTATATCTGATCACCTTGACCGCGGTATCCAGGTTGACGTTATTTATTTTGATTTTAAAAAGGCCTTCGACCAGGTCGACAACGACATACTTTTGAGTAAGCTTTGTGCTATGGGGTTTTCTCCAGATCTCCTGAAACTATTCGCAAGCTATATGTGTGACAGGCAGCAGTATGTTCGCCATGGATGCTTCATTTCCGACACTTATCACACTCGTTCCGGTGTTAGTCAGGGGTCCATATTGGGTCCATTACTTTTTGGAATTATGATTAACAATTTAGATGCAGTCCTTATTTCGTCCCTAAGTTTATTATACGCCGATGATCTAAAGGTCATTTGCCCTATTAGTGATATGTGTGATTGTGCGGCATTGCAACGTGATATCGACTCCCTATTGCAATGGAGTATTGACAATAAGCTTAGTTTCAACCCAGCCAAATGCAGTGTCATGTCCTATAGTCGAGCAAAAAACCCTCTGGTTGCCCAGTATGTGCTGGGTGGCGACCCTATCAAGCGGGTTACCACAGTAAGGGATTTGGGAGTTACTTTCGACACTAGACTAAATTTTCATAATCATATGACGTCCGTGGCTACTAGCTGCTACAAAAGGTTAGGCTTTGTGATTAGGAATGCTCGAGACTTTGACGATCCTGGTGCATTGAAACTGATATATATGGCTTTAGTGAGAAGCAAACTGGAGTTTGCGTCTATTGTTTGGAATCCACATGAGAGTACTTACGCCTTACTTCTAGAAAAAATTCAAAAGGCGTTCCTGCGCTTTCTTTACAAGAAAATGTACGGCTATTACCCATTTTTGTACCCTACCAAGTTCTTGCTGGGGATACTACAATTTAACTCTTTAGAAGTGAGGCGTAATGCTGGCTTGCTTATTTTTGTGTGCCGTATTTTGCGTGGGGACTCGGACTGCTCGGAGCTCGTTGCTAGGGTTGTGAGACTTTCCGTTCCACATATCTCTAGGCTATTGCTGAGACCACGCCAACATTATATCTTCGCGACCCCTGCAGCTCGGACTGTGTCTCGCGCCAACGCACCTCTCATTCGAGCGTTAACTACGCTGAATTCGCTTCTGGCATCGGCGCCTGACTGTGATATTTTTGCAAGTCGATGGGCGGATGTGTGTAGGGAGTGTTTGAAGTTCTGTGAGACGATGAACGCATGAGGAATTCGAAATTATATTTTTGTCCTACTATAAATTTGTATTATCTTAAGATGTACCTAATATTAATTTTACAGTGTATTAGTTCTTAAACTGTAATACTGTAAAGTTTGTTGAATAAATAAATAAATAAATAAATAAATAAATTACTGTCAGCGACTGATACTGTTGGGTGGAAAGAGACAGTGTATGGTCAGAGCGTCGTACTGTCTCTTAGCCCTGGGCAGGGAGCACCGGGCAAGCCAGAAACTTGCCTGCCTCAGCGAT
Organism: Blastobasis adustella; assembly: GCA_907269095.1. Lineage (NCBI taxonomy): Eukaryota > Metazoa > Arthropoda > Insecta > Lepidoptera > Blastobasidae > Blastobasis > Blastobasis adustella. The sequence continues at coordinate 10,383,304 of OU026141.1, forward strand.
ATTGAATTGAACTGTCCTGAATATTTTACCATTCAATTGACATTTTTGTAATTTTATGCTTCGATTATTAGTTTATATAATTATTTTTATAAAATTGACATTGTGATAATTGATTAAACTGACATTCATATAATTATTTTAAATTAATAACATTTCAAATATTGAATTAATTATTACTGGTACGATTATTGTTTGTTGTTTCGTTAATATTTTACATTATTGTTTTTAATTAATTGGAATGTAATAGTTAATATTATGGAATAAAATTTTCTAAAATAAATATTATTATTATTATTATATATTTGCCATACCCACATGGGTTTAAAATTGTAAGACCTTAATAACCTCATGAATGCAATAAATACATTGATTGATTGATTGATATTGTTGCTGGTGAGTAAAATGAGAGGCGTCGGGGGCGGTTGCGATGTGGGGAGTGTTGGGGGGAGATATTGGTGGGAGTGGGTGAGATAATGTGGGTAAGTAGGGACATAAAAAAGTGTGGGAATTCTTGGGATGGAATGTCCGGAAGCTTTGGGTGTGGGTGAAATATGTGAGGAATATGGGTGTGTGTATGGTCAGAGCCTCTTACCGTCTCTTAGCTCTGGGTAAGGAGTACCGGGCTAGCCAGAGCCTTGCCTGCCGGAGCGCCGGCGGCCCCTCGTGGTACCAGGTGCCCTCTTACTACTTTTAGAGCGTCTTGCATGGAAGCTCGTTACATAATAAGGAGTGGTTTAGAGTAGCTTATGGAAGACGCATCAGATATAGTGTCAACTCTTAGGAGTGAATGTGGGGTAGACTGAGAATATGTGGGGTGCGTTGCAGTATGTGAGAAAGGGTTGTTGTGGGTGCAAAAGTGGGTCGTACCGCCTCTTGGCTCTTGGCAGGGAACACCGGGCGAGCCAGAGCCTCGCCTGCCGCAGAAGCCTGGGGATGTCGATACTGCGGGCCCGATAATGTCGGGAGTTTTGGGGGGGGATGAAACTATGTTTGGAGTGCTGGGGGGCGTCTAGAGAATTTTGTCGGGTGTGGCTTTGGGTCGGGGTGATATATGTGTGGTAAGTGGTCGGACAGTTGTTTTACCGTCTCTTTGCCCTGGGTAAGGAGTACCGCGCGAGCCAGAGCCTCGCCTGCCTTAGCGCGGGAGGCCCCTCGTGGTACCAGGTGCCCTCTATGCGTGCCTCTTACTACTTTTAGAGCGTCTTGCATGGAAGCTCGTTAGATAATGAGGAGTGTTATAGAATAGCTTGTATGGAGTTTGAGGTGTGAGAAATAATGTAGGGAGTGTGGAGGTGAGTGCATGTGGTGAACGTTAAGATCAGGTAGGGTATTAGAGGGGGGCGTGAGAGACAATGTGGGGAGCGCTGGGGGGTTAGTAAATGAGAATGCATAATAGGGAGCATAGAGAGCAAGTAAAATGATGTGAGCAATGTTGGAGTGCGTAGAAAAGCATATAGAGAGTGTTGGGGACTCGTGAGATCGTTAGAATACGGGTCAAATAATGTGGGGAGCTGTGGGGCGGGTGAGTCTATATTAGAAGTGTTGGGAGGCGCAGGCGTCGTGTGGAGAACTTTGGGGGCGGTTGAGATTAGGAAGGTGTGTGTATAGTCACGAGTGTCTTACCGTCTCTTTGCCCTGGGTAAGGAGTACCGGGCGAGCCAGAGCCTCGCCTGCCTTAGCGTCGGCGGCCCCTCGTGGTACCAGGTGCCCTCGCGGCCGCGGTCGCGCTCGATGCGGGCCTCTTCCTCTTCCAGTTTCTTGTTTATCGCGTCTTCGCCTAGGCTGGAGTGACAGGTTATGGGTATTATCGGCTTTTTATGCAATTCAGTGTCAAATGAGCTGATAGCCCACCTGATGGTATGTGGTAACTCTCGAACATTACATCTACAATTCATACATTTAGGTTGTAGGCAACTAAAAAGCAGGCCTAAAGGTTGTCACTGTGAGGACTAAGATGAAATGCCTCATGCCTGTAATTGCGCTGGCTGCCTTATCCTTCAAACTGGAACACAACAAACGCAAGCATTGTTGCTTGGCGGCAGGAATAGATAAGGCGGTGGTACTCACCCAGGCGGACTCCACAGGCTTTACAGAGTCCTACCACCTGCTTGGTTGTCTTTAAGAGCCTATTTAACCTACTGAAAGTTACAGTTATCGATAATGGTTAGCTGGAAGAAATCCCATTTTGGGATAAGCCCGCCTTTGCAATGTATATTTATTTTCTTTTGTTATTGTTCTTTATGTAGTTATACGGAATAAAGAGTTTACATACATACATACATACATACATGCCGTCTCGCTCTAGGTAGTATAAAAAAAGCAGGTCTCTTTGGCGATGAAGGGATAAGACAGCCGCCAATATTGGCAAGCGAAGATGTGGAAAACGCACAAGTCTAAACTGCGTAAGTTGACTTGATTGGCGAAAAAATCCTTCGAATGCAGCGAAGGATTTTTCGCCAATCAAGTCCCGACGGAGCTAACGACCGACAGAAAAAGTCAGGTAACCCCCAAACAAGTTTAACATATGAGTATTCGAATGTTTTCCAAACTACTGAACCAATTTTAACTCGATTAAACTGACTATCAAACTGTGTATATGTATGTATTTATAGATACTTATGTGTGTAAGTAGAATAAATATACTTATATTATGCCTATTTGGATAGGTAATATTGTGCACGTCTTATCGGCGTCTCATGATCACATCACACTCCCAAAGGCCTGCTGGAAGAGATTTCTTTAGAAATAAGTAGCGCCTGTTGTGCCATTTATTACTTTGCCTGTTTTTCGCTATGTATTTCTTGTGTACAATAAACTGTTAAATAAATAAATAAAATCAAACAGAGAAAACCGCATCCATATCGGGCAATCCGTTCGGGAGCTCCGTTGCGACAAACAGACACACACAGCCACAGATTCACTCGTCTAACTTACAACACCCCTCTTTTTTCGTAACGGTTTAAAAATAGCATAAGATCAGTGATTTCGGTCCCCCTGCTTTCTCCGCTGGTCAAATACTTCATGTCTCCGAAGAAACAAGCGCGTGGTGATGTACTTACTAGCTGAGCAAGTCGCGAAGCCGCACTCTCCGTTCAGCTGGCCCCTCTCCGAACAGGCAGACCGGCTCTCCAAGCTGCCGGAGACTGCGTCGGACCTGAGGGATGATACATTGTCATTGTCAGTCATTGTCAGTCAGAATAGAATAGAATATTTATTTGCTAAGGAGCGTCGGTGGCCGAGCGGTTACAGTATCCGACTCCTAAGCCAGAGGTCCCGGGTTCGAATCCCGCTCCGGCCATGTACCAATGACTGTTTTCTGAGTTATGTACATTAGTTGAATACTGACCGATGCTCTTACGGTGAGGGAAAACATCGTGATGAAATCTGCACATTCAGGCGACTGAATGTATAACCATGATCCAATCTGGTCAGGTTCCCCTGGTAGCAGGGTCATGGAGGTCAGATGGCAGTCGCTCCACTGTAATTACTTGACCTGCCAAATCCTAGATCATGGTCAAGGCGGACCCCGGGCTCTCGTTCTCGAGAGCACAACCGGGACCTTAACGCCAAGATGATGATGATTTATTTGCTAAAAACATGGTCACAATGATAGGTCTTAAGATAATCATCACACAGTGGCTAACACATGTTCAGCCAGTATTAACAGGCATGCAAATGTGCTCTGTGTTAATCTTATGCTACCTTAAACTATAAAAATTCCTTGAGTAAAAGCAGTGTTCCAATAGCCATTTATACAAGTCCTTTTTGAATTTGTTTATGGGCTGTTCTTTAATTGGTCAGTGTTTCCTTTGGACTATGACATGGAATCGTTCAAGAGGTATATTAGAGGTTGCTTTAGAGGCGGGCAACGCATTGGAAACTCTGTGTTACTGATAGTTATTTCATGGATCAGTTTGAGAGAATGCTTCATTCTGAATATTTGTTTACTTTAGCTACATTATGCAACCATTACTAGATTTGTTATTGAAGCTTAAAAATCTAGATTTCGATGGCAATAATAGAAAAGTGTACTCTCTAAATAACATAGGATACATTCAAGATATTTAAAAAAAAACCGATAAATTTACGGACCAAACAAGTAAACTTAAATATGTAGATATAGCAGAAAGTGTTCAATGTACCTCATCATCGTCAGTGGAGACGTTCAGTTGCCTGGCTTTCCTGCGTCGCTCAAATTCTTCCAATAAAGCTTTCTTGTCCTTGGACATTTCATCTTCCAGGTCCATGTATTCTGAAATACATGTGTTTATTAGATTAATTTTTTTACGGAATGTTAAAATGTTATTAATATTCTTACAAGGTTACCATACAGTGTGAGATGCTCTAACGGTGAGGGAAACTGATGGAGTGAAGAATCTTAAGACACCTTAGGGATATAGTTTAGCTTCAGTTGCTAAAATGTGCAGGTTTCCTCACAATTATTTCCCTCATCATAAAAGCCTCGGTCAGTGATCAACTAATGTACATAACTCAGAAAAGAGTCATTGGTACATAGTAAGGTTAGAGTGTAGCAAAGTTGAATTGCACCCTTTGGTATTCTCTAGCCCGTGGCGACACTGGGATTCGAAACCGGGACCTCTCACTCGCGAGTCGCACCCCTCAACCACTTGGACACCAACGCTCCTATATTTACAAATTACAGAATTGTAATTCATCATCACCATCTGCCAGGGTCCGCTTTCTTGCTGTTTCTTCTCCAAAACTAGTTCAGACAAGGGTTTGGCGCTGCTCTACTATAAGGTAACCAAACAAATTAAGTAAGTAAACAAAATAGCCAAATAAACACACCATTTGAAATCTGTATGTCCCCCAGTTCCTTGCCGCCCGGAATGTCCTCGACGCCATCCCTGACTGCAGCGGCCAACGCTGCGAGCCTCGCCTTCTCCTGCTCCTCAAGAGATCCATAATGCAGCTGCTTGCTCTTCTTTACTAAACTTACTTCATCGTCATCAGACATTTTAAGGTTATATTTGTATGCGGATTAAATGCCTAGAACGCACGTGAGATAGACGGTTTCGTGAATTTTAGCCCTGTAATTAACCGGTTGGAGATGTTTTAGCCGAGAAATGTTTAACTATTGTATAAAGTAAAATTGTACACGATAGGCACGAAACACAAACCACTTAAACATTACGTTCCGTTATAGGTAGACAAACGTCAGTATGACACTTGCTGTTGACGTTTCACTCACGAACTCAAAACATCGTATAACGAAACGTAAATCCAAAAACAACATAGATAGAATACCATACCATGTCAATTCATGTCATTAAAATTTCCATGATTTAAGGGTAAATGGAAGACGTGACAAAGACCAAAATAAATAAAAATAATAGTTTCAATATTGAAGAAGAGTGGCGCTGTTCTTTCCAGCTTACCTATATCCTTAGTTGTTTTTTTGTAGTTCCGCTGATAACCATGAGACTTTAAAGATGAAACGTTTTCTACATGATACATACAATACCGTAAAGTACACAACATAAGTCATAACTACGTCACAATTTCCAGAAAGAAATATTGTCGGTCTGGAAATTCAGGGAAAAATATCGAGGAATGAGAGGGTTTATAACATAATTCTATAATCTGTATAGGAATTCTTTATTGTTCATGGTATTGTTTTCGTTCGACAGTTTTGTCTTTTTGTGGATTACACTTTTCAGATAATTCATCGCGTATTAACTGTTTTTTGTGCTGTTTTACTGCATTAGAATTATTATAAGTGACTATTTATCTATATTAAGTGCTATGGTGGACATAAAATTACATTGTGAAGTTGTGTCTAAGAAAAATTGCAAACGTTTTACGTGTACAATAATTTCTGTTTTGTGGCATTATTCAGTGTACAAGTAATACAATCACTATTATAAACAATAAGAAGCTGGTTACGTCTGAATTCCAATAAATATTGATGTGACATTTAGTCAATTTAGGGCTAAAGTTTACCAAGAAAACATAACCTCAAAAGGTTTTCGATAGTCAGTTTTATGCAATTATATTGCATGACAACATGGCTCTCCAGTTATCAAGACGAGAGGTGGAGGATCTGCGCTCATCCTTGGACCGAGCCATATATAGAACAATTGGAAAATCTGACAGCTCTCTGCTCTCTACAGTGTCATCTTGCTTGACCAATGGGTAAATTTTTTAACATTATTTTTGCACAATAATTTTGAGATTATTAGAGCGTCAGAGACACGAATCGGTCTCCGAGAGGTACCGGGTTCGAACCGCATATTGCCATCATGCATGTCATTTCTGAGTTATCTACATTAGTTAAACACCAACCGATGCTCTTAAGGTGAGGGAAAACATTGTGATGAAACCTGCATAGTCAGATGTCTGAATGTGTAATGATCCAATCTGATCAGGTTCCCCTATAAAACCTAAGTTGCGGACCAGAAAGAAATTTGTACATTGACCTGTTACTTACAATTTTAAATGAAATTTTGGGAGTTTGTTCGGGAAACTACTTTGTTTGTACACTAATCACATAAAAATATTGTATATTTTTTCATACAATTTCCTAAGAAAAGGTTATTGTACCTACAAGGAGACAGTTTTGCTCATAAATGGTTGGGAATTTGAAAAAGTGTATAAATCAAAATTGGTACTTACTGCAAGACCATTTTTTTATATAGGCCTCTGTTTGGTGAGTCATGCAAAAAGAACTGGAAAGTCTTAAAAAATTCCCCTCCTTAAGGTAGCACAGGCTCCTTGAGGTCAAAAACTTAAATTACACTATGCAAACTAACCCTGAACAAACTCCTAAAATTTAATTAAAATCGGAATTGCACCTGGGGCGAGGGTACCTGCCAACCAGGCTATTAAGTTTAATACGGTCATGGAGGTCATCTGACTGCCATCTGGCACTCGCTCCACTGAAATTATGTGATCTGCCAAAACCTTTCGCCACCTCATGCACGAGTGCACAACAGGGACACTCTTACTTCTACTCAGTCTTACTTCTACTTACTCTGATCTTTTCTCAATGAATAAATGTCAATCCACCACTCCACAAGCCTCTCACAGTCTCCTAACAATAACCAATATGTATGATTTCAGTTACGAACGCAGAAAGATTATAGACAAGATATCTTCTCATATAGACTCGAAGAAAGCCAGCAAACTTGCAGATAAAGTTATTGCATTGGCTCAGGAGTTGATCAAAGAGTCGAAGAGTACAAAACGTAAACATGACAGCGACAAAGGTAAGTAAATTCCATATTTGGCTTTCAGCAACGCCATTAGCTCCCCATTGCACTTAGTGACACCTCGCATTGGCCAATTGCAACTAGCGTCACTTGTCTCTTCCCTGCCACAAATTGATGACGAGTATAGAGCAAGTGTACAATGCTATCACTAAACGTGAATTCTCACCTATAAGACGCGTCCATCAGTCGCGACATATAGGCACCAGTACTGGTTGCCAGACAATGAACTCTACATTTAGTGCACAATAAGGTCTTTTTTTCTGCTGTCTTACCATTGAAAGGGCCACGAACGGCGACTTTTAGATGTGCACAGTGCAGTGTGGCGCACTAACGACAAAAACTTCAGTGTGTTGAGTTAATTTTCTGGCAACCGGTACACACTCTTCTGACAATACATATTATCGCGTCTTTCAGGTGTGGATTCACCTTAATGCATCGCCCACCTCTAAAACCCCTGTGATACAGTCGAGAAATCTAAATGTTTAACAGTTTACTTGTCTTCTTAATTTGTTTGCATTATTACGAGAAATATCATAAAATGACATTCATGACAAACCTCACATAGGAACTAGTAACACGGGCAATTTTAGACATATGCCAACCTGGTAGACATTCAGTTTCCTCTACTACTTCAAACAATCATGCAACATGACATTTTGTCCCACAGTCCGTGAAGAGAAAGACCACAAGCGTTCCCGCCAAGACGACGCCCGCGAGGAGAAGCGCCATGATAAACCTGAAGAGCCGAAGCGCGATGAGAACGGCAGCTTCAACAACGGGGCCATCGAGCTGCCCTCGCCGATGCCGGCCGGGGAGACGGTGGGCTCGAAGATCGCTGGCCTGAGCGCTGATAGGATTAAGGTCAGTTATTATCTCTGGTCACTAGAGTCACCGTGGGGATCACTGGGGTGTCATCGGGGGTCACTGGGGTCATCTTGGAGGGTCACTGGAGGTCATCTTGAAGGGTCACTGGGGTCATTGTGGAGCTTGAGGATCGCCTTGGTGTAATTTCCGAAGGTGTTGCAGAAACCGTGGAAGTTGAATTCTTTTCCGTGTTATGTACATTAATTGAACACTAACCAATGCTCTTACGGTGTGGCATTGTGTGCAGGTTTCTGCACATTGTAACCATGATCCAATCTGGTCAGGGTCCCCTGTTAACAGGGTCAAAGAGGTCAGATGGCAGTCGCTCCACTGTAATTACCTGGTCTGCCAAATCATGGATCATGGTCAAGGCGGATCCTGGACCCATGCGTGCGAAAGCACAGCCGGGATATTTACGCCATGATGACTATGCGTAGCTGCCAGCTACCCGTCCCTCCCACCCCTGGCAGTTGAGTTGTGACGTCACTGCCATGCCCGCCATGTATATTTAGGTTGTGAATGATGATGTACAATTTCAATTAACTCCAACTCCATCTCTCTCTCCCACAGCTGATGATGGCCAACGCTCAGAAGGAGATAGAGGAACGCAAGAAGGCCCTGCTGGCCATGAAAGGCCCGTCGAGGCCCGGCGTGGGCGCTGCGGCTGCAGCGGCCCAGCAGCTGAAGACTTCGCTGTCCCAGCAGAGCGGCGGTATGCCTCCTCCTAGTGTCATCAAGCCAGTGCTGTACTCCAAGCCAGGTGAGGGTCTATCAGTAATCTGTGATACCCCATTTGTAAGGGAATAGGGATCATTGAAGAGCGGCGACTGGTAGGACCTCATGCTCATGACAGCATGACAAGCCAGGTGTGTCTATCACTTGCTCTAGAATGGGGATTTTGAGTGGGTGTCGTTGGGGTGTCATGGGGGTCATCTCAGGGTGTTATGGGCTGGGGGGGCTATGAGGCCATCTTGTAGGTTCACTAGAGGTTACTTTGGAGGGTCACTTGGGGGTCACCTTGGCTCAGTCCTAGAGGAGTCTCTCGAAGGTGGTCCTGCTCATAAAAATGCCGTCGCGTCCTCCCAGGGGAACGTTGTGGTTAATGAACTTCTATTATAGACACTCTGCTCACGTTTAGAGTTGTCAAACCAACCCTTGTGTATTTTCTCTTTTACAGTGCACTTTAGAGATCTTACTACCAAATCACTTAGCAACAGGTGAGATGGCGGTCGAATGCCTGTCATCATCATATATTTAAGTGTATGACTCTTGTCGGTGGAGCAATCGCCACTCTTCTCTCCTGTCTGCCAACCTCTGCATCTCTCTACAATCAATTGCCTGTGTAGTCTAATATAAAAAAAAGAACTTACCTTGTCTTCGTCTCTAATATTCTCTATGTCTTCCTCACCAGCGGCTGGACCGGTGTCGGCCGAGGAGCTGGAAAAGCAGCGGAAGATAGCCGAGCTGCAGGCCAGGATACAGAGGAAGTTGGCTGGTAAGATTCGCATTTTTTTCTTTCTTATTCGGTCGACAAGTAAATACAAAAAATTAAAATTTTCGATAAAATTTGAATCGGCAGTTTTATACAAAATTAAAAACGAATACTGCCATAATGTATTTAAATTTCCATTTTATTTATGATATTAAGTAACAAAGGACTATTTTTTGTTAGTATATACATATATGGCTTGTACCTAAGTTACAGTAAGTAGTGTAAGTAAGTTGGAGTAGTGCCTGTTGTGTCGTCTTTCATTTTTGTTATTTCTGTTTATTGTATATTGTGTGCAATAAATTGTTAAATAAATAAATAAATAAATAAGTTAATAAATTACGATATTAATAAAAATAAGAATACATAGATAATCACTGCCCGACTTCATGTGCTATCGAGCAGCACCAATTCAAGTACTGGCAGTCCAGCTGCGCTACTATCATTTCCAGGATACCGTTGGTGCTGGTCCGTACTCGTATGAAACAGCTGATTCTTTTTCGCGATTTCATAGTTGGTGCCATATTAAATGTTGTATTATCAGTATCATGGCCACACGCATACCCCTATATAATGTATTACTTGATTTTTTCAATAAACTTATTTATATTTGGTATCAAGAAGGAAATTAAGGTCACCCTACAATAATGCCAGCCAATAAATATGCAATTATGCCATCCACAGGCGGCGCCCTAACAGCGAACGCGGCGGGCGGACCCGCGCCCCTCATTCTGGACCGCGAGGGCCGCACCGTCGACACCAGCGGGAAGCGGGTGCAGCTCACGCATCTAGCACCCACGCTTAAGGTACGCAATGAATAGAAATAAAAAGAAATGGTGTTAAATCTAGTGATATACAGGGTGTCCCAAAACTGGACGTCAACCCGTAATCGGGTGAAAAGGCAAGTCATGCTGGTTGGCAGAAAAATATAAAAAAAAAACTTAGTTGCATGATTTCAAAATTATAGGCATTTTAAAAGAAAACGCAATATTGCACACACTGCAACAGACTTTTCAGTCCTGTTGCCACAAATCTTTACTTTTTCCCATTTTTTTTGCTGTGTAACCCTGAATAATGCTTCTTTAAATGTAATCAAAATTTTGAAACCAGCTGCTTAAGCTTGCATAAAAATGGGACTTATCTCATAGACAAAAATTCAAAATAAAATATTCATGCAACTTAGATTTTTTTTTTAATATTTTTCTGCCAACCAGCATGACTTGCCTTTTCACCAGATTCGGGGTTGACGTCGAGTTTTGGGACACCCTGTATATTTTTACATCGGCAAATACTCGCAGTAAGATTTTACATTTGACCAAATTCAGTAGTCTAAACTCAGAACCAAAAAGCGTGAGAGCATATCAAAATGGAATGTGTAACTCGCGAAATAAGGTCTATTGTTGTATCACAACTTTTATAAAACCGAAACAATGTGTAAAAATATATAAGTGATACAAAAATTGACCTTTTTCTATGAGTAATACAGTCTACTTTAATTTGCTGACGCTTTTTGCATCCGAATTTAGGCTCCTGAATTTAGTCAAGTGTAATTAATAAGCGCATAAGCAACGCATTCTCTTGTATCCTTGAGGTCAACACTACCTGCTGTAATATTCCTGTCTCAATTTCTGTAAAGGTTGCCTGGAAGAGATCGCTTGTAGCGATAAGGCCGCCTTTGCTCATATGTGTTCCTGTTACTGTAACTAATTGATACTGTTATGTTTTGTGAGCAATAAAGTGTTTATCTATCTATCTATCTTGGACGATAGGATACCCTGTGTTTCAGGCGAGAAATTACAGATCTACATTTAACAACGGACAGTTTTATATGCATTTTAAAGTGATTACCAACAAAATGTGACGAAGTACATACAATATACATAGGTATTATATAATAAATCAACTTAGAACCTAAAAGTAGGTAATGTTTTTATTAAAAAAGATATTTAGTAAGATATGGCAACGGAGAGGTACGATGTTTTGACGTCCCTAATAGTATAAGATGTATTACCCAGATTCAACTTTACTGTATTATTTAATACTTCCCTGGAGTCGTTTGTTTACCAAATTACCGTAATTGTGTTATCCTGTCAATGGCTTCTAAATTGTAAACATGTATGTAGTTATGGCTTAGAACAAAATTGCTGTTGGATATCCTATAAAAATAAATAAATAAATATAGGTAGGATTAGCCATTGTAGAGGTACGATGTTTTGACGTAGAGGTAGGATTAGCCATTGTAGATGTACGATGTTTTGACGTAGAGGTAGGATTAGCCATTGTAGAGGTACGATGTTTTGACGGAGAGGTAGGATTAGCCAACGTAGAGGTACGGTGTTTTGACGTAGAGGTAGGATTAGCCAACGTAGAGGTACGATGTTTTCACGTAGAGGTAGGATTAGCCAACGTAGAGGTACGATGTTTTCACGTAGAGGTAGGATTAGCCAACGTAGAGGTACGATGTTTTCACGTAGAGGTAGGATTAGCCAATGTAGAGGTACGGTGTTTTGACGTAGAGGTAGGATTAGCCAACGTAGAGGTACGGTGTTTTGACGTAGAGGTAGGATTAGCCAACGTAGAGGTACGGTGTTTTGACGTAGAGGTAGGACTAGCCAACGTAGAGGTACGATGTTTTGACGGAGAGGTAGGATTAGCCAACGTAGAGGTACGATGTTTTCACGTAGAGGTAGGATTAGGCAACGTAGAGGTACGATGTTTTCACGTAGAGGTAGGATTAGCCAACGTAGAGGTACGATGTTTTCACGTAGAGGTAGGATTAGCCAACGTAGAGGTACGATGTTTTCACGTAGAGGTAGGATTAGCCAATGTAGAGGTACGGTGTTTTGACGTAGAGGTAGGATTAGCCAACGTAGAGGTACGGTGTTTTGACGTAGAGGTAGGATTAGCCAACGTAGAGGTACGGTGTTTTGACGTAGAGGTAGGACTAGCCAACGTAGAGGTACGATGTTTTGACGGAGAGGTAGGATTAGCCAACGTAGAGGTACGGTGTTTTGACGTAGAGGTAGGATTAGCCAACGTAGAGGTACGGTGTTTTGACGTAGAGGTAGGATTAGCCAACGTAGAGGTACGGTGTTTTGACGTAGAGGTAGGACTAGCCAACGTAGAGGTACGATGTTTTGACGGAGAGGTAGGATTAGCCAACGTAGAGGTACGATGTTTTCACGTAGAGGTAGGATTAGGCAACGTAGAGGTACGATGTTTTCACGTAGAGGTAGGATTAGGCAACGTAGAGGTACGATGTTTTGACGTAGAGGTAGGATTAGCCAACGTAGAGGCACGATGTTTTCACGTAGAGGTAGGATTAGCCAACGTAGAGGTACGATGTTTTCACGTAGAGGTAGGATTAGCCAACGTAGAGGTACGTTGTTTTGACGTAGAGGTAGGATTAGCCAACCTAGAGGTACGATGTTTTGACGTAGAGGTAGGATTAGCCAACGTAGAGGTAGGATGTTTTGACGTAGAGGTAGGATTAGCCAACGTAGAGGTAGGATGTTTTGACGTAGAGGTACGATTAGCCAACGTAGAGGTAGGATGTTTTGACGTAGAGGTAGGATTAGCCAACGTAGAGGTAGGATGTTTTGACGTAGAGGTAGGATTAGCCAACGTAGAGGTACGATGTTTTGACGTAGAGGTAGTATTTGTCAACGGAGAGGTACGATTTGTTCAAAAATGAAAAATGTTCAAAAATGAGTTGTGGATAGTATAATTTTAGTAGTAGGAATTTAATTTAAGACCTCAATATTGCCTCCACCGCTTCTTGAATGTCCTTTCAGGCTGTTTAAGGTTGGCTGGGAGAAATCCCATTGTGGGATAAGCCCGCCTTTGCTTTGTAAAAATATTTTTGTAACTCCTGTATTTATTAAGCAATAAAGAGTTTACATACATACATTTGTCAAGAACTACGGTATACTATGTATACGATATATGTGGCATAGAGGTGTGTCAAGTGTCAACGCAGAGTCAACGTTGCCATAAACATGCGAACATGTTATTTATCATAATTATGTGTTACAATTTACAATATACTTTTTCCGTACTATAGAAGTTACCGATATTGTCGTGTCGTTTGTTATAATAATCAACATTAAATGCAGAACAAGAACCACCACCTACGAGGCCATTCTCTGAAACTCGACACTTGTTTCTCCTTCAACGATCCGCACAGACATTTTTTAACCAACCGAGTCGTGAATGCCTGGAATAAGTTGCCTGAATCCGTGGTGACAGCGGAAAATCCTAACCAATTCAAAAACAGACTCGACAAACATTTGAATACAGATTAATAATGAGTAGAGAAGAGCTAGATACAGGCATCTATCAGTTGTTTTGACAACTGCTTGCCTGCTTAATGATAATAATAATAATATCCACACTCCCGCCCCACAGGCGAACATTCGCGCGAAACGCCGCGAGGAGTTCCGCGCCCAGCTCTCCGGCCAGTCGGGCACCCTGTCGCCGCCCGGCGACGCGCGCTGGGTGGACGCCCGGGTGGCGGCCAAGCCCGCGGCGAGGGCCAAGCGGGCGCTGCGGTTCCACGAGCCGGGGAAGTTCCGGCAGATGGCCGAGCGGCTGAGGATGAAGGTGAGTGATTTCAGCTGTGTCGCATTTGACCCCAAAATGTGTCCCATTTGACCCCCACCATGTGTCCCATTTGACTCCACCATGTGTCTCATTTGACCATACCATGTGTTTCATTCAACCCCACCATATGTATGGGACATATGGTGGGGTTGAATGAAATGGGGGTGGGGTCTAAAGTGGCAGTGGGCAGGGCACATAGCTCGAAGAACAGATGGCCGATGGGGCAGTAAAGTTCTCGAGTGGCGACCACGTGCCGGAAGACGCAGCGTGGGTAGGCCTTCCACAAGGTGGACTGACGACCTGGTAAGGATCGCAGGTACCAGCTGGATGCGAAAAGCACAGGACCGGCCTTTGTGGAGATCTCTGGGGGAGGCCTATGCCCAGCAGTGGGCGTCTTCTGGCTGATATGATGATATGTCCCATCTGTCCTCACCGTGTTTCATTGGACCTCACCCATGTGTCCTAACTCATCCCATAGGTCCCGCACCTAGTGTCCGACTCGTTCCGACCCCAACATTTAGTCCAAAACATCTCACTATTGAACTTCCACATTTACTGTCTGCTTCCTCATTACCATCCCAGCCCACATCAGTCCACTGCAGAACGTGTGGCCTCTCCCACGAAAGGGGATTATTGCCATAATCTCCACGCTCGGCAGGCGGGTTGGAGATCGCAGTGTTATAAATATAACAATGGAAAACGCTACTTTCTGCGTATCTCCCACTAACCATCCCACCGTCTGACACCCCAGGCCCAACTGGAGAAGCTGCAGAGCGAGATCTCCGCGATCGCCCGCAAGACCGGCATCTCTTCGGCCACGAAGCTAGCGTTGTTGGCAGCCGACGCGCCGGGCGGGGAACGCGCGCCTGATATCGAATGGTAAGAGTTTCATTTTTTTTGTATCAGCCTGGATCATCCTATATTTAGGTTACTTGTGTGTTACTTTAGGCCCCAAAATGACCCCAATTCGGGTTAAGATGATGGAGGTTAGACCCCACGTTACACCCCATATGGGATCACAAAAGACCCCAAGGCGACCCCAAGATTTGGTCAGATGATACCCCAGTTAAAGTCAGGTTTGAACTCAAAAGAGTTAACATTGGACTCTAATAAGGTGGGGTCAGATGATGGAGGTTAGACCCCACGTTAGACCTCATATGGGGTCGCATTTGACCCCAAGATGAGGGTCAGATGTGACCCCAGTTGGAGTCAGCTGATACCTAAGTTGCAAGACCGGCATCTCTTCAGCCACCAAGCTAGAGCTGTTGGCAGCCGACGCGCCGGGCGGGAACTGCGCGCCGGATATCGAATGGTGAGTGTGCGAAATGACCCCAATGTGGGGTCAGATGATGGAGGTTAGACCCCGCGTTACACCCCATATGGGGTCGCATTAGACTCCAAGGCGACACCAAGATGGGGGTCAGGTGTGACCCCAGTTGGGGGGTTTGATGAACGGTGGTACCGTTGGAGTTTGATTATACCCCAGTTAGGGCAGATTAGATCCCCCTCAAAACGAAAAAGTTAATTCACACCGTGCATTTACTATGCCGTGGGTCACAAATTTTTAGTTTGTAGGCAAATAACTAATATATGAGATAACTATATGAAATAACTATATGAGAGAGGAACTGGCGAACAAAACGGTATGATTACGCTTTTGGTGAAAATACTTTTTCTGTTAATCCGGACGTATTAGGCCCGCTGAATACGAAGCTCAACTCATTTCCAATGAAAACGGCCTAAAGCTGTGTTAAAATTGCGTCCAAAGTTCGTGGTTTTGATCATAACGGCATAATTACTATGTCAATATACCGGTTTTGATCGAAACCACATCAGTTTTTTACTGCTCTTGTAAAATTTTATTTCATGTAATTATGCCGTTTTGGCATAATTACAATTTTAATTTGGCCGTGTGGTGTCCGGCAGAGTAGAATAGCACCAACCCCTTACATTCATGGGTGTCGTACAAGGCGACTAATGTTTTTGAGGCAAAAGATCAAGAGTCTCCGTAGTCTGGAAAATAGGCAGCAGCATTTTCCATTATTATATTTAAACACTGCGATCTCCAACCCGCCTGCCGAGCGTGGAGATTGTGGCAATAACCTCCCCTTTCGTGGGAGAGGCCCTAAGTCCTGCAGTGGACTATTACGGGCTGTGATGATGATGATGACTGCTCTTGTAAAATTTTATTTCATGTAATTATGCCGTTTTGTTCGCCTTTGTTTATATCAATAGAAAATTAATCTGCAACAAGGTATTCAAGAACTATTTATCCCCTCCAGGTGGGACAGCGTGATCCTGATGACGCCCGAGGAGCGCGAGGCCAAGCGGACCAAGGCCCCTCAGGGCTCGGAGGACCCGCGCTCCGACCAGGCCAGGGTGACCGCCTGCAACATAGGCGACGATGACATCGTGGATAATCTCAATGAGGACGCCATCACCAATCTGGTCGAGCATCCGCAGCAGTTGAGGCCTCCCAGTGAGTATTACTTTAGGCAGTAAGATGATCCCAATGTGGGGTTAGTTCTAGGTTAGACCGCACATAAGACCCCAAGCCGACCTCAAAATGGGGTCAGGTTTGACCCCACATGGGGTTGCATTAGACCCCAAGACGGGGTCAGAGGATACCCCAATTGGGTTCAGGTGTGATCCCAGTTAGGGGTCAGACTTGACCCCACATGGTGTAGCATTCGATCCCAACCCGACCCCACGATGGGGTCAAATGATATCCCAATTGGGTTCAGATGTCATACCATTTAGGGGTCAGATTGACCCCAGGTGGGGTTCCATTAGACCCCAAATCGACCTCAAGATGGGGACAAATGATATCCCAATATTCCCAATTGGGGTCAGGTGTTATCCCAGTTTGGGGTCAGATTTGATCTCACATGGGGTTGCATTAGAGCCCAAGACGGGGTCAGAGGATACTCCAATTAGGTTCAGTTGTGATCTCAGTTAGGGGTCAGAGTCGACCCCAAAAAGAGATGACATTAGACCTCGTGGTGGGGTCAAGTGGGACCCCAAACAGGGTAGCATGCCTCTTAAAGTGGTGGGTTAGATGAAATAGGTTGGACCCCACATAATACCCCACATGGAGTTACATTAGATTCCAAGCCGACCCCACAATGGGGTTCGATCCCAGTTAGGGGTCAGATTAGACCCCACATAATACCCCATATGGGGTTGTATTAGACCCCAAGCCGAACCCAAGATAGGGTCAGATGATACCCTAATTGGGTTCAGGTGTGCCCAGTTGGGTGTCAAATTTGACCCCCATGGGGTTTCATTAGACCCCAAGCCGACCTCAAGATGGGGACAGATGATACCCCAATTGAGTTCAGATGTGATCCCAGTTAAGAGTCAGATTTGACCCCTCATGGGGTTGCATTAGACCCCAAGCTGACCTCCAAGATGAGGTATCTGACCTCATATCTGATACTCTAAATGGGTTCAGCTGTGATCCCAGTTAGGGGTCGAATTAGACCCCAAAAGTAACGTTGGACCCTGAGGTGGGGTCAACTGAGACCCCAAACGGAGCGCATGCCTCTTAAACAGGTGTCAAAATGGACCAGATTAGACCCCAAGAGAGGTGATGATACCTGAAGAGCGAGAGACCAAACGGACCAGGAACCCCTGATGAAAAAATATTGTTTTTTTGTATTTCAATTCCATTTTTTATTATTCATTTATCAACATAGTTAATATACAGCTGTTACTAAATTAAACCAATTCATCCATTTTGCGCCGGTAGTCATACAAATAATTAAAAATTACAATAATACAATTCATTTTAATTACAATACTTCATATAAAATACAAAAAATAATTCACTACTACATTTTAAAGGCAAAAGTTTACTTTTGATTGCTAAACTGAACAATACCATTTAGATTGTCCATTCTAAGGTTGAACTGCGTAGGACGGTCCACCCTTTAGACTGTCGTCGAGTAAAAGAAAAATTCCACTTTGTATGCGATTGTAGAGGTTTTGGGAGAACTTATTCGTGTAAAAACAAGACCATCCATCCCATCCAACCAACCAAACATTGTAGTCATGACTGCAAATCTACGCGAACTGAGATGTAAGCGGTCAAATCTAATTTCAATAGAATAGTTCGGGATGTTTTTTGAAATACAAAAACATTATTTCAAAAATGTATTCGTACACTTCGCTTCATAGTTTTGTTCTTCAACTGTCCTCTGTATTAGAATTAAGGCCTGCAACGCCAATATGTGCTTTTAAAAATCATTGGTTTCGTTCAAATGGACGCCAACACCTCCTTAAACTGTCCTAATAAAAAAAATCAGGATAATGGGGAGTACAACATGAAGTTCTTCAAGAAAAGGGGGAAAAGGATTTTACGGGGTCGGCAACGCGTGTGTGGATGCCCCTGGTATTGCAAACGGCCATAGGCTGCGGTGACTGCTTACCATCAGACGGACCGCAAGTTTGCTTGCCACCTTGGTGGTATAAAAAAGTTCACGTTTTGCTACCATAATTTTGTTGGCCGACACTTTGAAATTTCGATACTCGTTGTATGGGTCGGTGAATGAACTCTTGCATACTAGTATTCGTCGTACGGAATGCAATATTGTCCAGTCCGCACATGGTTTGCTGGACACCCTATCAGACTACATATCACACAACTCCTGTTTATTATAGCACTAGATTCTGTTTCCTCGCTTGAACCATCGTTGTTTTTGTCACGATTTCCGTTACCGCGTATCTTGTTGTTTGCATTTCCGTTGTCGTTGATATTGTTTACGTTATTGCCGTTAACGGAATCGTCTCCAGGTTTCGGCATTACCACTTTTTCGCTGCGAATCGTGTTGAAATTTTCGTTGTTATTAAAAATTTCTATGTCGTCGTTCTTGTTTGTGCCCTCGTTGTATTCTACCGTCTCATTGTTCGTACTGAACGCGTTATTTGTACTATTCCTTGCGAGAGTAGAGTTGTCCGGTACATAGACAAGATGCGTGCTGTAATAACCTCTAACGACAGTTCCGTTAGTCAAATTGTATCCGTTGTTCATAACTTTTTGGATAAAGAAGTTGTACATGGAATTTAGTCCGCTACGGTTTTTCTCGTTGCCCTTGTCTTCTGTTGCCGTCGCTTCGACGACGTAATGTGTCGTTGTCTCCACGTTGTATTTGTTGTAATCGTTGGTTCCGTTGCTATCGTATTCGATGTTTAGAACGTAAGGGTTGTCCTTACTTTGTTCCTTGGCACTTTCGGCTCTGACACTGATGGTAAAACTTATGAGTGAAAGAATCACAATTATATTTCGCAACATAGTTCAAGTCGTGAGTTTGCACTGTGGATTTGCACTAGTTTTTTTGTATGCCACTAATTTGGTACTAATTTAGTCTCTTGTGGTGTTATAACTGTGTTATTTGTAGAATTAAATTGGGAGTAAACTTGTAAGACGTTCGTACAATGAGGAAATAATGTTGTTTGTCGAACGCTTATCGAACAAGTTCGGAGTAGTGTACTAACTTTTTGTAGCGGGTTTGCTCTTTTGGATGGGTAATATAATATGGGTAATGGTTTGAGTCGATTATATCGATATATATCGATATAAATATGTATATTTATAACTTTTTTTTAATACCACAAAGGTGGCAAACAAGCCTGCCGGATGGTAAACAGTCGCAGACTATGGACGTTTGCAATACCAGGGGCATCACCCGCGCGTTGCCGACCCCGTAAAAACCTTTTCGCCCCTTTCTTGAAGAACTCCATGTTGTACTCTCCAGGGAAAACCTCTCCAGGTAGTTAATTCCACAAGCTTAGTGTGCGTGGGAGAAAGTTCCTTTGGAACCGCACAGTTCGACAGCAATTTGGCGAGCGGTGCGATGATAGAATGTAGCTGAAGGCATAATGTCAAACAGTTCTTAAGAACAAACACTGTTGTACAAGTTTGTTAAAATTTTTCATACAACTGTATTTTCTCTTTGTGTTATTACCTAAGCGAAGCAAATAAACATTTTCATGATTTTTTTTCACTTATACCAGTACCCACAAACGTACAACCAAACAACTTAAACTTAATAATACACATATAGTTAATGACGCCTGCGGTCGCCGCACAATCAATTCTTTAAACGGAATCGGGTACAAACAGGAAATTCTAATTAATCAGTGTAGAGGACAATAGGGTTCATTAAGTCGATTTATACCGAATTCTAAACATAACTTGGGCTCTGAAAATGCTCGGGGGCATTCACATTTAGTTGGTTTGATGATGTGTCTTGAAAATGACTTCTTCTTCACAGCCCATAACAGTCCACTGCAGGACTTAGGGCCTCTCCCACGAAATGGGAGGTTATTGCCATAATCTCCACGCTTGGCAGGCGGGTTGGAAATCGCAGTTTTTTATAAATATGAGAAAGGAAAATGCTGCTTCCCATTTTCTAGACTACGGAGACTTTAGATATTTTGTCTCGAAAACATTAGTCGCCTTGTACGACACCCACAGGTGTAAGGGGTTGGTGCTATTCTACTCTGCCGGACAACACACGGCTAATGACTTATTTGTCTTTATTTATTTCCTCACAAAGTTTCTTGGCCTCGAGACCGCAATGGTGCCAGTTAAACAGACTTCTAACTGAGCATGGACTCTGCGGCGAGTAAACTAATTACTTAACTCTGTTGCTAACAATTTTCTGATTTCAATTATGGAAATTGTTGCTTTTGCGAATAATCGATTTCATGGGTTCAGTTGCTAACAAAGTTCCATTGCAATAAACTGAAACTATTAAATCGATCATACGTTATCGCAACAGTAACAATTTCAATTACTGAAATCAGGGAATTGTTAGCAACAGAGTTACGTAATTGGCCTACAGGTGTGGTTGACGAAACTCTTTTGTGCGATAGCGGTAGCCCTGGGCAGTCCATGCAATCACACCATCCACGAATGTCCAAAGCGGAAAATCACTGGAGACTCTTTGGGTGAAAAATTTAGATATTTATTAAATTCGGCCTTAAAGTATTAATGTGTCAATTGGAACGCTGAGGCTTTTGAGAAGCGGAGGTGGGCGTTAATGACAGCGACACAGTGAAAGCTAATGCTGTTGTTACCGTACACTAGTGCTTAATGTATATTGTTTATGTTCCAATAAAGATTATTATTATTATTATTATTAATTTTTTTGTTTCTCCTTTGTATCTTTTTCCTTAATATCGCTTAAGCTGCTAATATCATAAATTATGTACACGCATAGATTGAGCATCGGTGGCCGAGTGGTTGAGGTATTCGTCCGTGTAGTTTTAGTGTACATTTATAATAGGTTATAATTAGCGACTCGGCTATTAATGCCATACGAATAAATAAATAAATAAAATTTCCTTTTGTATACTTGTCGGGGTTATGGGAATTACGGAAGCCACAGTCGAAGGAGGCAAGAGAAACCAAAGATGATCCTAATAATTAATTTAATTACTTTACAAAAGACATAATAAGTCCACCTTTGTACTATTTTGTGCATAAAGTATTAAATTAATAAATAAATAATAAACTAGTGGATCCGGCGCGACTTCGTTCGCGTACACCTACTTTACCCCCTACCTACTCTTTTTTTCTTGCTTATAAACCTTCCTCTTGAATCACTCTATCTGTTGACGAAAACAGCATTAAAATCCGTTGCGTAGTTTAAAATATCTAACCGTATATAGATACATAGAGACTGATGGCGGGAAGCGACTTTGTTTCATACTATGTATTGAATAAGTTCGTACTAACTGACTTAACTGACGTGATAGTTGGTCGATATTAGATCTAAAAGTGACGTGCCTATTCAGGGCGTCAGTCAAGCACGTTGAGCGGTCTTTGGAAATGAGCACGGCTAGCACAAATGTGCTCTCGCGCGCGTTAAGCGAGAAAAGGCGCGACATAGATACAACTATCTCATTCATCTTAGTATTGAGAGAGTGAAATGAACGCCCTTTCGGGGCGCGAGATGTGTCGCGGGTACACTGGTGCTAGCTGTGCGGGCAAACTCCACAGCGGAGAAAATGCTGATGGAATGCCCTTGTTTTTGGAGATTCACGCAGTGACGTTGATGCGCGGTTCCGTGGTTATCTGTGAACGTGGAATGGCATGATCACATTTTCCAATTGCCTACAGTAATGCAATCCATATAATCGAAAACTAGAGTTAGATATATCAGTGGCGATTTGGCGAGGTTGGCGCCGCCAAACCATAAATAAGCAAAGTGTTTATTTATTTATTTATTTAACCATTTATTTCCCACAATAAAGAAATACAGAGATATAACATAGATGTAACTAATACAACAGGCACTACTTCTTTCTAAAAGAAATTTCTACCAGTAGGCCTACAGAAGGGAAATATTCAACTAAGAAATGCAGATACGACGTGCATTATTAATGTTTAATTATGTTTAATTAATTTATCTTTATTAAATAAAGTTTACACGCTTGTTGCGGTCAAGCATGTCTATGAAAATTGAAACCGCACATCGGCGTTACTGTGTCGATCTCGTAAAACCAGGGCATTTAATTATCAGCTTACCCGCTATGGAGTTTGCCCAGCACGAGTAGCATAGACAGCACAATGTTCCTGGCTGCAGCGGCTCAGCCGCCTAGAATAATCACGTCACTCTTGGGTCTAATGTCGACTAATTGTCACGTTAGTTAAGGTAGCCAGTAGGAAGACTAGCGTGTTGTCGACCTCGTAATCATCTGTAATACCATTCTTGAAGGCTGTTCTCCCTTGGAAAAACATCGAATCAGCAGGGAGCTGAACCTAAAAATCTAATTTAAAGACGATTTTTGTATGTCCTGAGACACCAACTAAAATAAAAACCGACATGGTTGGTACTGGCTAACCGAAGGGACTATGGCTCCCTGTGTATGTTCTATCGGCTGTACAATGGGGAGTGTTCTGAGGAACATATCGATCTGGTGTCCACAGCACAATACCGCCATCGCACCACCCGCCGTGGGCTGGGTACTCATCCCCACTACGTAGACCCTCTGTGGGTCACCACGCGAAGGTTTGAAAAAACGTTTCTTGCGCGTACGATTCGGATGTGGAATGAGCTCCCAGCCACAGTGTTTCCTTTAGACTATGACATGGGATCGTTCAAGAGCTATCTTCAGAGGCGGGCAAAGCCTTGGTAACTCCCCTGGCGTTGCTGATATTCATAGGCGGCGGTGACAATTTTCCATCAGGTGGCCCGCTTGCCTGTCTGTCTGCCGTATAATATATAAAACCAACCACCATTCCCCCCCACAGCGGAACCTTTGAAGCCGACCTACATGCCAGTATTCCTGACCCGCAAGGAGAGAAAGAAACTGCGCCGCCAGAGCCGCCGCGAGGCCTGGAAGGAGGAGCAGGAGAAGGTGCGGCTGGGGCTCGAGGCGCCACCGGAGCCCAAGCTCAGGTGAGAAGGTGACACGCACTACGCTCACTGACACTACAGTACGCATACAGTGGCTCAATGACACACTTACCCAATGGCACACGGTATTCCAATGACACACCGTGGCACCAATGACAATGTGACCCAATGATACACTGTCTCAATGACTATGTGGCCCAATGACACACCGCCTCAATGACAATGAAACCCAATGACACACTGTGACTCAATGACATTGTGACGCTAATGACACATTGTGACTAAATAACGATGTGAACCGTGACCCAGTGACACTGTGACTCAATGACAATGTGACCCAATGACACACTGAGTCAATGACAGTGTGACCCAATGAGACACCGTGACTCAATGACATTGTGACGCTAATGACACATTGTGGCCTAAATGACACATGACCGCCAGAGCCGCCGCGAGGCCTGGAAGGAGGAGCAGGAGAAGGTGCGGCTGGGTCTCGAGGCGCCGGGGAGACACACGCACTAGGATCACTGTAACATAATGACACGGTGGCTCAATGACATGCCGTGACCACATTGACACAGTGACTCAAAAGCACACTGACTCAATGGCACACGGTGACCAAATGACATACCGACTCAATGACAGACACTCACGCAGTCGCTCAATGACACCCAATGTGACCCAATGAGACACCGTGACCCAATGACACACTGACTCGAAAGACAATATCATCCAATAAAACACTGATCCAATAACCCATTATCCAACGTAGACACGTATTAGTCAGTGTGTTGTTCGCAGAATTCTGTCTTTATTTCTTATTTGGCCTGAGTGTATAAGGAAGTTAAGCCCAGCTGCGAACTCTTCATCATTATTAACACACGACAAAAAAATATGGGTGTTAAAAGTTTGGCATGTGTATCTGTTTGTCTGTCTTGAACGGATGGACCGACTTGGATGTGGTTTTCTCTGTTTAACCGCGATGGTTCTTAGCTTTGTTTCAATTAAATCCGTTCAGTGGTTTAGAAAATATTTGAGTTTAAGTAAACATGGTAAGTAAACAACGATTTCTATTCCTACTCCTTCACTGTTCATGCTGCAAGGTTGTGGAACTCTCTGCCGTATGGAATACGCGATAGTAAATCTGTCGGTATTTTTAAGAAACGTGTGAAAGAGCACTATCTCTCTCTTGGTTACTGAAAATGCAGGGTACAATGCCTATAGATAAATTGTAGGTATTTATGTATTTTATGTATTAGTATAAGATGTAGGTATATGTAGTTTATTATTTTAGTTTATTATGTGTGTATGTATATTTAGTTAGATATTGTGCATGTCTGATTTGCGACTACTTATCACATCTCTTTGAAAGGCCTGCTGGAAGAGATTTCTTTGAGAATAAGTAGCGCCTGTTGTGTCATCTATAACTATGTATTTTTCCTCAAACTTTCACGTGTACAATAAACTGAAAATAAATGGTCGGGTGTTATCTGACTTTTCTGACGGTTAGCTCATCTTTTTGTCTCGTTCCAGAATATCAAACCTGATGCGAGCATTGGGCACCGAGGCGGTTCAAGACCCCACAGCAATAGAGGCGAAAGTCCGCGAGCAGATCGCCAAGAGACAGAAGACGCATCTCGACGCCAACCAGGCGCGTGCGCTGACCAAGGATCAGCGGAGGGAGAAGGTAAGGCGTACACAGATACACAACAGACACTCAGTCATATGACAGACAGTTACAGGGTCACACCACACATGCGCGCCTGTTGTGCCATTTATTACTTTGCCTGTTATTTGCTATGTATTTCTTGTGTACAATAAACTGTTAAATAAATAAATAAATAAACACCTACAGACAGAGTGAAAGTTAAACATACCTCTCACTTAATCTGCGCTATGTAGTTAATTCAACACCTTTGATTTGTTTTACACACGCACGCACGCACGCACGCACGCACGCGCGCGCATACGCATACACACACTGCGCAGGCTCAGCGACCCATAGAGGATTTTGAAAACTTACAGCATTTGTAATTGGTAAAACTTCGAGGGTCGCATGCAGATATCTGCGTGTATGAAGTAAGTGAAAGCCGCCTTTGTGGTGTAGACAGTAGGGTCAAAGGACCCCACTGGCAGAAGACAAGCACACACAGATATACAACAGAGACACAGATCCATACACCACATACACAGACAGAGATAGAGGGACGATAAAATAGACTTTTCGTCAACACTGCGCCATCTAGTTGATTCTCTTAGCAACACACATTAAAAATTCCTTTTTTCTTTGCCAACAGGCCGACAGAAAAATAAGAGAAGACACGTCGATGGGCGTACATGTCGCTGTGTACAGGTAAGAGTTATATTTCTTTCTAAATAAAAATCAAAATAATCATCGTTAATGTCTCGGTGGTGCTATCGCTCACGAGGGGCCCGGGTCCGTCTTGACCGTGATCCGCGATTGGACAGATCAGATAATTTCAGTGGAGCGACTGCTGGACGGAATCTGACCTCCGTGACCCTGCTACCAGGGGAACCTGACCAGATTGGATCATGGTTACACATTCAATCGCCTAAATGTGCTGGTTTCATCACGATGTTTCCCTCACCGTAAGAGCATCGGTTAGGATTCAAATAGAATAATTGGTACATAGGCGCAGTTGGATTCGAACCAGTCGACCACCGAACCTTCCATATGAAACGACAATTAACGCATTGAGGTGGTAAAATTTCCATACAAATTATATGATTTTAGTCAAGATTAATTTAAGCGGCCAAATTTAATAACGGTCTTGTTCATGAAAATACCAGGAAGTTTAAAACGTTCATTAGCTAAAACACGAATCTATATGGAACATCCGTTTACGTTCCATAAACCTCTTTTAGCTAAAGGTCTGATAAAATACAGATTGGCATCGTCATGTTGTCGCTTTGCTGAATATCTAGTCAATAACATAAAATCGCTTGTAGCCAAGTCGCAAAAAGGTTTAATGTACTGTTTGCTATCCAAACGAAGTTTCAAGGAAAAGGATAGAAGTCATGGCCGGTCCTCTTCAGGATAAAAGTCAAGATTGGATTGGATTGCCAATCACAATCAATTAGTAAGCGAATAAAATCAGCTGTTCGTGTGACGGCGGCCATGTTTGTCACTGATATAGGTTTATCAAAGGTTTATAGCAGGAATCAGCCTTCTTTAAGTTATGATGTCGTTATTGAGCGTTTTAGCGCTAATATGCGTTTTTGAATAATGTTTTTTAGGAACCATATTTTATTTAGCAAGCTCACAAACCTCCCATAACTTTTTATTAATAAGACCGTGGAATTATACGTAAAAAAGAACGCTGTGTCTCGCCCTACCTTTCCGCCTGAATACTTCAAATATCAGTGTAGTTAGTTGTTAGGGTATGTTTCATTTTCATCAACTAACACTACAGTCTCGTTGCGCAATAGAATCAGATTAGGGGATGCGCAAGCGAACCAAGGTCACCGACGTAGCCCTAACTATTGCCAGGCTGAAATTTCAGTGGGCAGAGCACATAGCTCGAAGAACAGTTAACCAATATAGCAATAAAGTTCTCGAGTGCCGATCACGTACCGGAAGACGCAGCGTGGGTGCGTACCCACCGGTCCACCTTGTGGGAATCCCTTCGCACAAGGTGCGACCTGGTAAAGATCGCAGGTCCCAGCTGGATGCGTCGCACCGGCCTGGATATCTCTGTGGGAGGCCTACGCCCAGCAGTGGGCATCCTACTGATATGTATTCACTAAATGTATTCACTTTTGACATTTAATTACTTTGTATAAATTTATTGTATCGACATGTTTAATCTCGTATTGACATGTATTTTTCATGGACATGTTTTACATTATGTAATCATTTTATTAATTACGTATATTCCTTTATATTTGACGATCTCTTTTCACAAAAATGTATTTAAATATATTTTAAATGTATTATCTTGTGTAAGAGTAATAAATAAATCTAATCTAATCTATGATGAACTAACACTTCCCCCTTCCCCCTTCACAGGATAAGAGACCTGTTCGAGAGCGCCTCGGCCAAGTTCAAGGTGGAAGTGAACGCCGGGCAGCTGCACATGACGGGCTGCGTGCTGCTGCACCGCGGCTGCTGCTGCGTGGTCGTCGAGGGCGGCCCGAGGCAGCACGCCAAGTACAAGCGGTGAGTCGTGGTTGCTGTCTCGTGTCATTGAGTCAGTGTTTTTAGGTCAGTGTGTCCTTGAGTCACAGTGTTTTTATCGTCGTCGAGGGCGACCCGAGGCAGCTTGCCAAGTACAAGCGGTGAGTCAAGTAGCCGAGTACAACAGTGTTATTATGTCAGTGTGTAATTGAGTCAGTGTTTTTAGGTCACATCGTGTCATTGAGTCTCTTTAGCAGTGTCGGCTAGTGTCCTTTCGGAGGGAGCTGGCCAGCTTTGGAATGAGTACCTAGATAGTATCCTAGAAGTTAAACTGGGAAATTGCATCGGCGGAGACGAGAGCGTGACACATGGCGTCCCTCAAGGGAGTGTACTAAGCCCAACGCTGTTCCTAATATACATAAACGACCTGTGTCTTATGAATATCCATAATGCTAAAATCTTCTCATATGCTGATGATACTGCCATTGTTTTTACCGGTGATTCCTGGGACGCGGTTAGGACAAGTGCCGAGAAAGGGCTGGCACAGATAAACAAGTGGTTAAGAAACAATATTCTTACATTGAACACCTCAAAAACCAAGTACACCTGTTTCAGCATCTACAATAACAACCAACCTGCTGATAACTTCACTGTCAGAATTCACAGTTGCGACAACCCATTAAATATGGCAAACTGTTGTTGCCCTTGCATACAAAAGGTGGCATATACAAAATATTTGGGTGTCATGGTGGACCAGCGGTTGTCATGGTATCAACATGCTGAACATGTAATCTCAAGAATGAGAAAATTAACATGGATTTTTAAATATTTAAGACACGTGGTACCAAGGGTGGTCGCCGGGCCCCACGACACTTCTAAAGATCTCCTCATAGATATATATGTAGCACTAGCTCAATCTGTTTTGGCTTACTGTGTGCCGGTGTGGGGGGGTGCAGCTAAAACTCGCTTCCTTGAGGTTGAGCGTGCCCAACGTAGCCTACTTAAGGTTATTTGTTTTAAGGAGAGGCGTTTTCCTACTGAAAGTCTGTACAACATCTGTAAGCTACCCTCCGTGAGGAAATTGTATATCACAAATACCGTTCTAAGGAAACAAAAGTCATTGCCTTACGACCCTAATATAATGAGCAGAAGAAGGAAAGATATAATAGCGAACCTTCCAAAAACCAACACTACATTCGCCGACAGACAGTACCACAAACGCTCAGCTCACCTCTACAACTTGTTTAATAGAATTTTGGAAATATATCCTAAACAGTACTACGAAACACACACACACACACACACACACACACACACACACACACACACACACACACACACACACACACACACACACACACACACACACACACACACACACACACACACACACACACACACACACACACACACACACACATTTCAACATTTTAGTTTACTAGTATAAATTTTCCTATATTATTTTTAGTTAGCATGTTTTATCACATCGCAAATAATTAAGTATGTATTGTATGCATTATTCCCTAGCAACATTTTTTTTTTAATCCTTTTTTTTTTTTCTCTCTCTTTGTAATCTAATGTTAGAAACGGTGTTATATATAGTTCATAGTTTGTGAACGGTGTCTTCTGTCACAGGCTTTGCCTAAAAGGAGACTCCAGAAACGATAGATTTAAGTACTATTTGTTAATGAAATAAATATTATTATTATTATTATTATTATCCTTCTGAGGGAGCTCCCCAATTTGGAACGAGTAGGGGCCTAGTTAGCATCGTAGCGGAGGGAGTTGGCCAGCTTTGTAGGGAACTAGTATTGTTCGGAGGGGACTAGACAGCTTTTTGGATGAGTAGGTGGCCAGTGTCCTTTTGGAGGGGGCTAGTTAGCTTTGGGATGAGGTGGGGGCTAGTGTCCTTTTGGAGGGGGCTAGTTAGCTTTGGGATGAGGTGGGGGCTAGTGTCCTTTTGGAGGGGGCTAGTTAGCTTTGGGATGAGGTGGGGGCTAGTGTCCTTTTGGAGGGGACTAGTTAGCTTTGGGATGGGGAGGGGGTTAAACAGACAGCTTTGAGATTAGTAGGGGGCTTTCCTTTTAGAAAACAAGTATGTTGTAGCTATTTATTTAAACCACCAAGGTGGCAAACAAGCGTACGTCCCGTCCGATGGTAAGCTGTTACCGTAGCCTTTGGACATTTTCAATACCAGGGATATCGCCTGAATGTTGCCGAATTGGCTTAATTTGTGGAGGAAGGGGCGGTTGATCTCCTTTTGCAAGGGTTCTTAGTTCTTACCCATTTGGGGCTAGACTCCCCTGTTAACTTTCGACACCCTTCCATCCGTGCCACCTGGATGAGTGGCAGTCGTACCAGCGTACAATTTTCGTGAAACTTCCTGCCTCGTGCGTCAATCACGTGCGTAAAGCGTCACAGTGCGTCAGATGTCAATATCGAGGTGGGTCAGAAGAGCGGCGGCCTCATTATCTATATTACTATAACAAACACCGATAAACATCTAACACGAATAAAAAAAGAATAGTAAAAAAAATGGAATCACCCCCCTTTCCCCCCTCTTCCAGGCTGATGCTGAACCGCATAAAGTGGGAGGAGGAGACGGTGAAGGACGCGGACGGCTGCGACGGGCCCAACGAGTGCCGGCTCGTGTGGGAGGGGGTGGCCGCGCGGCGCGCCTTCGGGGAGGTCAAGTTCAAGGTGGGTCGGGGGAGGGGCGGCGTTTGGGGGGGTCAAGTGTAAGGTGAGAGGGGCGGCCTTCGAAGACATGTATGGGCTTTGGGGGGTAGAGTTCGAGGCGGGTCGGGGGAGGGGCGGCCATTGGTGGGGGTCAAGTTCAAGGTGGGGAGGAGCGGCCTTTGGGGAGGTCAAGATCGAGGTGGTCTGGGGAGGGGCGGCCTTTGGAGAGGTCAAGTTCGAGGTGGGTCGGGGAGGGGCGGCCTTCGGGGAGGTCAAGTTCAAGGTGGGTCGGTGGAGGGGTGGCCTTTGGGCAGGTCAAGTTATTAACTCATTGCCAATTGACATTGTAATTCTAAAACTGTTATTAATGAAATGTAATGAGTGTACGAGTCTGTGAAACTAAATAAATTATATTTATCTAATTTCATCCCGCAGGTGATGCCAACAGAGAAGCAAGCGCGGGAGCACTTTCAGAAACATGGTGTCGAACATTATTGGGACTTAGCGTACAGCGCCGCTGTGCTGGGCAACTCGGCAGAGGAGCCCTAGGGCTCTAGGGTTTGTGGCCTTGGGACACTCCTAGTCGCCTTAAGGGCCTTGAAGTTCTATTTTTTAACTGTTAGCCGCGAGTCGAAATGGTTTTAGATTTTTTTTCGACATGAAAAGGGGTTAGAACTACATTTTCGGGATAAATCTTTATTTTTTGTTCAATTCGCGCTGCCATTCCTGAGCCTTATATCGATAGAGGACAAAATTACAAACAAACATTTTCTGATGGCAAAATTTCTACTTCCGCTCGCTTCAAAGTTTTGTTAAGTTATGTATTGGCTGTGTGGTGTCCGGCAGAGTAGAATAGCACCAACCCCTTACACTCGTGGGTGTCGTACAAGGCGACTCATGTTTTCTATTTATGGTAGGCTGGAAAATAGGCAGCAGC
Source organism: Blastobasis adustella (assembly GCA_907269095.1). Classification (NCBI taxonomy): domain Eukaryota; kingdom Metazoa; phylum Arthropoda; class Insecta; order Lepidoptera; family Blastobasidae; genus Blastobasis; species Blastobasis adustella. The sequence goes on from OU026141.1 coordinate 10,414,613, forward strand.
TTTTTCCATTTCTATATTTACAACACGATCTTGAACCCGCCTGCCAAGCGTGAAGATTATGGCAATAACCTCCCCTTTCGTGGGAGAGGCCCTAACTCCTGCAGTGGACTGTTACGGGCTGTGATGATGATGTGTTTCAAAAAATCGTTCGAAAATTCCAAATGGAAAACAGTTCGTCTCGAGGCGAGCGGTTCAAAAATCGAACCCTTGAGCCTGCGGGGCATAATGGGGTCCCACTGCCTCTAACTTAGGTTACTTCTAATTTAATATAATGTCATGAGACGACAAGTTGTTAGGAAATGTGTTTAAAATGAAAAATTCAAAACAATGAGCAGTTACCCAGTGGGTACTGTCGTATGGTATCAATAGTGCTCAAGAGATGGCGCTCTCAGTAACTTGGTAAGACTGGAAATTATAAAAACCCTAACTCCATTTCAAAATACGGCTATTTGGTAAAACGTCTTTGAAATAAACAGCGTAAAATATCTAGACTTTATTTAATTTACCTATTTGCTTAGAATTTCTCATCTGTATTTACTTTTGTGATACGAAAATCTTCTATTGTGTGTTTATTCGCAAAAATAGGCAGCTTTTCTACAACCACACAATCTGGTCTTAAACTTGATAAATAATAATCATATTTGTTATTATGTTTGTAATTCCCGTTTTCGCATACAATTATTACCAAATCTGTCGACTGCGCCATCTAGTAAGTGTATAAGAAAGCTATTAATACCTCTTAGAAAACTGCTCATTGGCCGCGACAACGCTAATGATGACCGTTAGGGGGCGCTAGTCGTCTTTACTTCAGTATAGTTTCTCTATCTGCGGCGTGTTAGTTCCATTTCACGTCACGTTCGGTATTATCGTTGTCGCGAAGTTGTTGTCTCATTGGAACGTAGGTGACACATTTTCATTGTCTGACAAGTAAATATAGCAGTACGGTGATTATTCACTAGATGGCACCACATGTTTTCTGCCAGCCTACTTAGTATTTAAAACAAAAATTTGTATTTTTGTGAAATTTTAAAGGTTTAGATTCGCATCTGAGAAAAAGAGATCTTCACAGTTATTTAAAATCGCTGATATTAAGGGGGGTGATAAAAAGATACCTTTTACAATGGCACCAACCGTTTCATACAAAATTTAAAAGGAATTTTGCCAGAATGTATGAAACAGCTGATTTTTTTGCGATTTCGGAGTTGGTGCTATAGTAAAAGTTATTTGTTACCGCGAGCATGCATACGGTACAAGATTGTACCAGATTGGATCATGGTTACACATCCAGTCGCCTGAATGTGCAGGTTTCATCACGATGTTTTCCCTCACCGTAAGAGCATCGGTTAGCATTCAACTAATGTACATAACTCAGAAAAGAGTCATAGATACATGGCCGCAGCGGGATTCGAGCCCGGTACCTCTCGCTTACGAGTCGGATACCTTAACCGCTCGGCCACCGACGCTCCGACGCTGTATTGTGTACGCAAAATGTACTCTAAAACGCAAAATGTAATCGGTAAAACCGATTTCTCGCATACAGAACGCATTAGCGAGAGCAACAGCAACTTTGTTGCTAACAATTCTCTGATATCAATGATTGGAATTGTTATTTTTCCGATTACGTATCATCGATTTCATGGGTCCAGTTGCTAACAAAGTTCCATTGCAATAAATTGAAACTATTAATTCGAGCATACGTAACAATTTCAATTATTGAAATCGTTTCATTGTTTCAACAGAGTTACGTATTAAGCCTATTGGTAAAGCGATTGTAATTAATTCTGTCGTGTTTTGTAAAGATATTTTGGTAATTAGACAGACATGAAATTGAAAATCTATTGTATAGTTTTCTTTGTTGTAAGTTGTGAAATAAAAGTATATTAAAGAATTTTGTTGTTGTTTTTTCGGCTTCACACTGGTGCTGTATGATATCCAGGATCTGAACATGGACTTGGAAGGTGGTTATATGAACTTCGAAAATGAATAATGAGCAGGATGCTGAATGAGCTACCCCCGAAGTTTTTTCTCTACTGCAATATGGGGTTCTTCAAAAGGCATGTCTACAGGTACCTCTTACATGTGACACCCTGTTAGGGCATTGCAAACAAAGTGAGAAAGGGCATGCATTATTTAAATTATGTCATAATTTAAGTATTTAATTAAGAGTACAAATTAATTCCCTAAATCAAAATTTACTCAATTACTTTCATATTAAAATAACAATTAAATAATAATAATAATAGTGTCAATTAGTTAGATGTCATTCTGTATAGCAATTAATTATTGTCATCCGTATCCATGTCATAATATAATCAAATAATTAAATAGCTTTATGCTGGATTATCTCAATTCGAGGTCAGTCAAGAATTCATTAATATCATAATAGCACTTTTGCACTAGAAAAGATTTCAGTTCTTTGGTAAATGCTTCAAATTTTTTAATATATTTTTTATGTTGTTAGGTATATGATTGTAAATTTTAACCATCATAGCGTGAGGACCATTTGTAAACATAGACAATTTAGAAAAATATGTTTTCAGTTTATTAACATTACGATCGCGTCGTCTAACCTCAAAGGATGGCACCGCATCCGGTCCTCTAAGATTGCAGAAGTCCTGTATGACGGTGGACTAGGCAATAAAAAAACAGAAAAAGATCTTCCACTGGGGACCCTGGACTGGCTGATGAACAGTCAGTACTATGGGGAACAGAACAGTAGGGGCTGAATGGCACTCCGTGTCGATATGTACCTCAGAGGGAGGTACAGGCAAATATACAGTGATACTTTCCACTATAATATAAATAATACCTACTTATTACGCATTTGTAATAGTTACTCCTCGCAAAAACGACTGAACGGATTTGATGAAATATAACATATAGCACATAGCTATAATTTATCCCAAAATTTATTTATTTATTTATTTAACAGTTTATTGTACACAAGATAACAAATACAGAAAGTACAGATTAGTTACGACACAACAGGCACTACTTATCTCTAAAAGAAATCTCTTCCAGTAGGCCTACAAAAGAGATATGTGATAATTAAACGCAGATAAGACGTGCACAATGTCTATAATTATACTATAACTAAATACATACATAAAATTCTATACTTATTTATATTAATATACTATATAAATTAAATAAACACATACCATAATAACTAATACAATATAACATAAAGACATTGAGAATACTGAATTACATCTAGGCACACTGGGAAAGATAGTATTCTTTCACACGTTTCTTAAAAATATGGATTGATTGACTATCCCGCACTTCGTGCGGGAGAGAATGCCACAGCCGGGCTGCATGAACAGTGAAGGAATAGGAGAGGAAATTGGAACTGTGAGAAGGAATTGCAAGCGACGATCTTACGCTTGAGCGACAAGGCTTGTCTTGAGGACGGGAAAAGTGGAAACGGTCACGGAGGTATGAGGGAGCGGGTGGGATATAGAGAACTTTGTAGAGGGTAGATAGGATATGAGCATTCCTGCGTAAACGAATTGGAAGCCACTTGAGCTGAGAACGATAACTGGAAATATGGTCATATTTTCGCAGTCTGAAAATAAACCGGATACATAAGTTTTGAAGGTGCTCAAGTTTGTTCAAAATTTCCTCAGTGGCATCCAAGTAGCAGGAGTCAGCATAGTCGAGAAGAGGAAGGAGAAGAGCTTGAACTAGAGATATTTTGGTTTTGAAGGGTAGGAAACTTTGAAGGCATTTGAGTGAGTGAAACGAGTAATGCATCTTCTTGCTGACCTCATTGACGTGAGATACCCAGGACAAGTTAGTATCAAAAACAAGGCCAAGATTCTTTGCTGATTTGCTCAGAGGGATTGGTATCCCGTCGTATAGTATTTGTGGAACAATAGCGATATTACCAAACTGCCTACGCATATAAGGACTACCGATAATCAGAGCTTGGGACTTTTTAGGATTTACTAATAGACCAAACGATTTAGCCCAGGTAGATATATGTTGTAAATCCCTATTAATGCAGGTAAAAGCGTTTTCGGTATCTGTGATTTTAAAGTGGTGGTAAATTTGCAAGTCGTCTGCGTAGAGGTGGAAATTGGAAGTTATGACTGAAGTGACCGTACTGATGAAAATCGAGAAAAGGAGAGGTGAGAGAACGCCACCCTGCGGTACGCCCGCAACAAGATCACGCCAATCCGAGTAGACCTCATCAGAGCTGACACGCTGTAGGCGACCGCGAAGGTATGAATCGAACCACTCTACTACAGGAGGAGATATGTTAAGAGAGCGAAGAATAGCAAGAAGAACATCAAAGTCTACCGGATTGAAAGCACTGCTAAAGTCAAGCAACGTTAGAATGGTAAGTGACTTATTTTCCATCGCAAAACGGATATCATCTGTGACTTTTAGCAGCGCTGTTACGGTACTGTGATCTGGTCGAAAGCCAGATTGTAAAGGAGAAAGTAGACAGTTTGATGACAGATATTGCGTGAGCTGGCCATGGATAATGTGCTCTAGGATATGATACCTTGGATAGGAATGGTAACAATGATATGGGACGAAAATCAGATAAGGAATAGAGACTGGATGATTTTGGAAGGGGGATAACATTAGCAAGTTTCCAAGCTGACGGAAAAGAACTCGTTACCAGCGAATGGTTAAAAATATGAGAGAGAACAGGTAAGAGTTCAGGAAGTAGGAGGGAGATCATTCGGGGACAAAGGTTATCATTACCCACAGCAGCAGAAGAAATAGAAAGAATGTGCTTCTTAACATCCTCCTCTGAAACAGGCGAATAACTGAAAGTGGTACAAAGAGGGAGTGGATAACTTTTGATCTGGGCTATAGTTTGAGCTTTAACGTTAGAATCCAGTGTGACAGGTGGTGAGGAGAAGTGATTATTGAGTTGGTTTAAGTCAATAGAACTCTCACAGGATGTTGTTGATTTTCCTACGCCTAATGTTCTAAGGAAAGACCAGACCCTTGCAGGGGCGGAGCCATTGACAGATTTGTGGATGTGGCGTCTCCTGGCATCTCTACACAGACGACTGCAATAGTTTCTGAGAGTTTTGTATCGTTCGTTGTTTCGATCAGAAGGGCATTTACTAAACCGTCGCTTGGCACTGTCCCGCCTAAGCATAACGACCTTAATATCCTCGGTTATCCACGGTGCAGGCACTTGTTTCAAACGGACCCTCTTAAGTGGTGCATGAGTGTCATAGAGCAGAATGATGCGTGTTTCAAACTCTTGGACCTTCACATCAATGTGGTCAGCAACAAGGACAGGACTCCAGTCAATGTTCGCTGCGTCGCGCCTCAATGCCTTCAAGTTTATACGGCCAAAACTACGTAAGAAAGCAAACTTTGGTTTACGTTTTGGGGTGCGAACTTTAAGAGATAGAAAAAGTAAATCATGGTAAGAAAAGGGGGCCGCGAATTGACCATGGACAGCTATTTTATTTGGGGAAGATGTGATCATCAGATCAAGAAGAGAAGGGGTACAATTTGGAGAATGATGCGTAGCAGAAAGTGGGAGAATTTACGTTTTTACTACTGTTACGCAAGTCTTGAAGTTAACGAAATCTCGGAAATAATCTGCCGTGCTTCCTTCCATTGCAGAAATGTAGCAGAAAGTGGGAGAATATGCAAGTTGACCGAGGACAAGAGAGACAGTAACTTATGAGATCGTATATCATTTTTTAGCAAGCACGTGTTAAAATCCCCTAGCAGGAGCACATCGTCATAGTTGGGGCATAAATGACATAGTAAATTATCAAGAGAGGCAAAATAATTGATGTGTAGATTGGGACTATAGTACACGGCAAGCAAACATTTTTTATGGTGGAGTTTGACCTCAATACAAAGATGTTCCGCAGAACCCGAGTACAGGCTTGAGCGCGCTCCACACGTGGACAGTTCCCCGGGAACACGAGAATGTGGAGGCAGTATTCGCCTACATTCGTGTAGTCCCGTGCATGTTTGGCACGTCTCGCCTATTTCATAGACTAAGTAGAGATAGTTCGTTGTCGTCTCTATTCGATCGATTTTATATTTATATTCCCAACGCTTTTTCGAGTAACAGGTTCGGGGTACCCTTGACCATGATCCAGGATATTAGTAGATCAAGTAATTACAGTATAACAGCTGCCATCACCTCTGTGACCCTGTTTAAAGCGGATTAGCGATAATACACCAATGAATCGATATAATGTCGACGCGTTTTGACACCCACCACATCCCTAATAGGCGAGAATGTAGAGGATCGACCAAAGTCCCGGCCAAAGTTTCGCCGAAAGTTTCGGCGGTCATGTGGAGTACGCTTTGGTGACGTGCTGATTTAATGTGGATTCCGCGGGAACGGGTGCGTAGGGTAATAACAATTTTACGCTGACGAAGTCGCGGGCAAAAGCCAATAGGTATTTTATAAGCATGTCACGTTTTTATTAGATTTTGTATCATGCGTAACGATTTACGTTTTTACTACTGTTACGCAAGTCTTGAAGTTAACGAAATCTCGGAAATAATTTGCCGTGCTTCCTTCCATTGCAGAAATGGAGCTGCCTTTAAAATCGCGAAGTTTAAAGTCAAAAAGTTTCAGTGTTGCCAGAAATTCATTAGTTGGCGTTGGTAAAGTTGATAGATTATGTTGGTAACACTTTCAGTCAAACTAGTGATGTGTACGACTTGGGTAATTTGATTTTCTTCAAGAGAATAATTACGGAGAGGTTTTCTGTTTTTATACAAGGTGTCTCAAAAGAAAGTTTTTATTTAGTGGATCGATTAAAAAAAAAATGAGGCCGTGTATCGAAAAAATGTTTATTGATTATTACAATACACAATTTGGGAATTTATTTCTTAAAAATAATATCGCCCAAATGTAGACCCTAGCGTTAGCGGCACTCATTTAATCGAACAGTAAAATTACTTATGACGGCTCGGCAGGTGGACTCAGTGATGGCTGCCATTTCGTGATGGATATTTTCTTTCAAACGCGCCAGGGAAGTCGGTTTATTGGCGTAAACTTTAGATTTAAGATAACCCCATAGGAAAAGGCCCATAGGGGTTAAATCAGGACTGCGTGGAGGCCAATTTATGTCACCCCTCCTGGAGATCAATTTGCCCAAGAAAATTTCACGAACTCGTGGCAGAGATTTATTGGACGTGTGTGACGTTGCTCCGTCCAGCTGGAACCACGTTCTTTGGTTATAGCCAGGAAAGTTTTGCTGTTCAGACACCAATAAGTCGTCTAACATCTCCACATAACGCTCTGAATTCACTGTAATTGCACGTCCCCTTTCGTCTTCAAAAAAGTAAAGGCCGATAATTCCTCGCGCCGACATCGCTGCCCATACGGTCACTTTAGGCGAATGAATGGGCATCAGAAAGATGCTTGCGTTTCGGATTCGTTGCACTCCAATAGCGGCAATTATGCTTATTTACGTGTCCATTAAGATAAAAATGAGCTTCATCCGAAAACAAAATGTTAGTAAACGATGAAAAGCGCTCAACTGCCTGATTTACGAAGTCAAGCCTCTGACTGGCATCTTGGGCCTTAAATTCTTGCACCAATTGAATTTTGTAGGGGTGCAGCTTTAGATCTTTGTACAAAATGCGGTGTAATGATGATCTATGCACGTTTAAAGCACTTGCGCGCTTCCGAATTGAATGGTTTGGGTCATCACGAACAGACTGATTAACACTCTCGACGTTTTCTACCGTTCTTGATGACCTTGGTCGCCCGGATTTGGTTTTTCCAGCGTTGTACCGGTCTCTAAACTTTTTGACCCATTTTTGAATAAGAGGAATGCTTGGCGCATCATTTGAGTGGCGAAAACCTCGAATACTGCAGAATCTCCTACGCGCTACAGTGGCCGAATCACCGGTTTTGTAAAACTCTCGCACGTACAACGCGCGGCCTGCTCCTGAGAAACGCTCCATAGCGACTGAATTCCCAAGAGCCAGGCTACCGATTGACATAACCCCCGCGCCCCTCGGATTCGTTGCGTTCACGCAGTAAACTAAATAAATATAAACTTTCTTTTGAGACACCTTGTAGTTCTATAAAATTCCTCCTTATCTACACGTAGTATAAAATAAAGTCGCTTTCGGGAGAGGCCCTAAGTCCTACAGTGGACTGTTATGGACTCTGATGATGATACTTTGAATTTGGAATATTTATTGATTTCATTTGGCTATCTTACAATTTACTTTACATACTATTACAACATTCGATGAGTTATTAGCGAAATACGGCCCTCTGCTTCGAAAATTTGAGAAAATTTGACTCCGGATTGGACCATCACAATCAAACGTAAATTGCATTTCATTATCTTTCGAATACAGCTTGTTTCACTGATATTAAACATATTTTTCTTTGATTTTCAATTTGAAAACCAAAGCTTTAAAAATCGCACAGACTTGGCACATCACTGGCCTGCAAAATGACATGACGTCAATGGCCATCTGCCAGCTGTCAACTCATCATCTTCAGTATCTGTCACCGCGTCGTGTCATTGACACTGGCTGGCTGGCTGGCTGGTTGCATTGCATTTCTATATAGTGCATTTGTGTGCAATTGTTTCATTAATTGCCTATTTTACAGACCGATGGCCTCGCTTATATAGTTGAATAGGCGTTTCATACGCATTTACTCACGGACGAGTCGTCCCAAGTCATTGTTTAGACACTACATTGTTTTATCTAAGTTAACACGGCTTCTATCACGCAATCTTGTCACATATTCATTTTACACAATCGACCGATTTAAATCAGTAAAACAGTAAACGAATCATCATTTTAGAAACGAATGTTTTATGATAAGTTCGTGATAAAATAACGAGTCCTAATTAAATAGCGGAAGCGTGATAAATCGCTTTAATCGTCTGTTGATAATTTTTAACGTGCGCTCTGTGAACCATTTGGACATTTACAATCAGTTGTGCAGTAAACGTGCGGCGGGGAAGACATGGTCATAAAGAATATCTGTTGTCTCGGGGCTGGGTACGTCGGTGGGCCTACATGTAGTGTAATTGCTCTAAAATGCCCCGATATTCGTGTGACGGTCTGCGACAAGAGTGTCGACAGAATAAGCCAGTGGAACTCCGACAAGTTGCCGATCTACGAACCTGGTTTAGACGACGTTGTGCAGCAATGTCGGGGGAGAAACCTGTTCTTTTCGACCGACATCGCTCGAGGGATCCAAGAGGCGGATTTGATCTTCATATCTGTGAATACTCCGACGAAAACGTTCGGGAATGGCAAAGGTAGGGCTGCCGACTTAAAGTATATCGAAGGGGCTGCTAGGATGATCGCTGATCTGGCTAGAAGCAATAAGATTGTCGTCGAAAAGTCGACTGTGCCAGTCAAAGCAGCCGAGATCATCATGAAAATTCTTCGAGCGAACACCAAACCGGGAGTTGAGTACCAAATATTATCCAATCCTGAGTTTTTGGCAGAAGGTACCGCTATAGTGGACTTGGTTGAGGCAGAACGTGTGTTAATTGGTGGAGAAGACACCCCGGACGGTCAGAAGGCGGTACAGGAGCTGTGCTGGGTGTACGAACATTGGATACCGGCGAAGAATATCCTCACAACTAACACTTGGAGCTCAGAGTTGTCCAAACTTGCCGCTAATGCTTTCTTGGCCCAACGGATATCTAGTATCAACTCGTTGTCAGCTGTCTGTGAAGCAACTGGGGCCGATGTGTCTGAGGTAGCGAGGGCAATCGGTAGAGATTCACGTATTGGGCCCAAATTCCTTGAAGCTTCGATAGGGTTCGGTGGCAGCTGCTTCCAGAAAGACATACTGAACTTGATATATTTGTGTGAATGCTTGAATTTACCAGAAGTGGCGGCATACTGGCAGCAAGTGGTAGATTTAAACGATTACCAGAAAACACGTTTCACAAGGAAAGTCATTGAGTCGCTATTCAATACGGTAACAGACAAAAATATTGCAATACTCGGATTTTCGTTCAAAAAGAACACGGGAGACACTAGAGAGTCCCCAGCTATTCATGTGTCAAAGACTTTGCTCGATGAAGGGGCGAAATTGCACATTTATGATCCAAAAGTGGAGGTTGAGCAGATTTTCTATGAACTAACAAACCCGTACCTAACTTCTGAGCCAGAGATTGTGAAGAGGAATGTCCAGATACATGACACGGCTTACTCAGCTGTGTCTGGGGTCCACGCAATAGTACTATGCACAGAATGGGACGAATTCAAGCAGTTGGACTTCAAAAAAATCTATGAGGTGAGTGGTATTCTTTATAATTATTCTATATAAAGATTTTGACACAAGTTTAAAAATTGTTTATGAAAAAAAGAACATGTAGATCAACCATAGTTTTAACAATATTATACAACTATAGATTTTGACACATACATAGAGGTATACAACCTGAACCTTTTTGAAATAGTTAAAAATAGTACATACATTCATAAGGGTTGGTAGCTAGATACTGTGTGACACAAGCTGCAATGCTGATACACGTCTCTGTGTATGTATATGTATGTATGCTCTTCCACATTCATACATCTTCTCATTCATTTATGCCGGTTAAGGGTGCTTCTGCCCTGCTTCTAGTTAGTTGAACACTAACCAATGCTCTTACGGTGATGAAACCTTCACATTCAGGCGACTGAATATGTAACCATGATCCAATCTGGTCAGGCTCCCCTGTTAACTGACCTGCCGTCAGATGGTGGCAGTTGCTCCTGTAATGCTAAATGCTCTGCCAAACCCTGGATCATGGTCAAGCGAACCCCGGCGCGCGCGGGAGTACAACCGGGGCATTAACAAGGACTAGTGAGCTTCTGCCCATCTTGGGTGGTTTAATGGTATATTAATAAATAAAAAATAGTAACTAATTAGCGAATTTAGAAAGTTAAATAAGTACAATATGAATCATATTTATTATTTGACTTGTATGTTTCGTTCTGACCGCATTCTGACTCATTGGTTTATATTATCCCCTTATTGACATGGTTCCATAACGATAAAGAATAAAGAAATATTGATAACCAATAATTCTTGGAATTCCTAAACGTACTTTGTTATTTGTATTAAACGTATTGTGTCATCACATTGTTAGAGCAAACCTTATTGAATAAAGAACATTTATTTATTTAAATTTCTAACCGTTGACCAAAAAAGAAGGGTGTTGTAATTTCGACGTGTGTATCTGTGAATTTGTGTCTGTCTGAGACATCGTAGCTCCCGAACGGATAGCCCGATTTGGATGTGGTTTTCTTAATTTAAAGCCACTGTTATCGAGAGGATTCCTAGCTATGTTTGATCAAAATTGGTTTTGTAGTTTAGAAAATATTCGAGTATAAGTAAAAGTTTTCTGTCAGTTAGGTTATTAGAAAGAAGTGCCTGTTGTGTCGTTTTGTCATGGTAATCGGTTGACAAACAGGCGAGCAGGCTACCTGATGGTCTGTGGTCACCGCTGCCTATGGACAGGAGCCACACCAGGGGCCTTATAAGAAATAGATTGGTCCCTATCCTTTGTAGGACAAAAATGGCGACGATCAATCGAGTTAGGCGGCCACAGAGGCATCATGGACGTTGGCGATCTCAAACCCACCTCCACCCAGGGTCCTTTCGAGGCGAGCGATTGAAAAATAGGGCTCCTGGTTACACATTAGACATTCAGTCTCCAGAAAGTTTTATCACGTTTTCCCTCGCCGTAAAGAGCATCGATTAGTGTTCAACTAATGCACAAAACTAAGGGTCTTTGGTACATAGCGGCACTGGGGTTTCGAACCCGGTACCTCGGCGAACGAGTCGGACCCCTAAACCATTAGGCCACCGGCCACAGCCGGAACACACGGATGTACTAGCACATACAAAAGATCGTGTCCTACTATCTCATATCCTGTTATTGTTCCATCGTAGATAGTAACACAGACTTTCCACTTACAATTGACAATAGTTAAAATGGAACGAAGAAAAACCCGTATTTATGACACGCGACTGTCTTTTTCATAATATTTTGTTAGCATTCATATAACAATTTACATTGTCAAAGTAAAGCCCCAGTCTAGCAGCATGCTTGAGGGACCGATAGCGAAAGTTATGCAACGCAGCTTAGGCGGTAACTGGATGGGTGCCCGTGCTTTGAGGCTAGTCGAATTTTAGCAGTAACGAGCTAGACACTCTTTAGGTGGCATTGGCGACGCGAGATTGACAAATATAGTGAGACTGGTCGACAATCTCGGAAACCGATTTGCACCCCGTGGTAGTATATTTATCGTTTTATAGTTATGTGGTGGACCCGGGGTGACTTCGGTCGCGTGGCGCGTCCCACCCCTACCTTACGCAACCCAGCCCTTCACCATTTAATCCCGGTCGCCTACCCTACATCTGCCCTACACCTACCCTACAGCTACCTTACCCCTACCTACCCTATTTTTCTTGCTTATACCTAAACATTCCTCCTAAATGACTCTATCAATTGATGAAAACCACATTAAAATCCGTTGCGTAGTTTCAATAGAATATAATATTTATTTGCTTTTCTTTTCTAATTGAAGTACACACATACTCGTACATACATAAAGCTCACGCCTGTGTCCCACAGGTGGGGTAGGCAGAGACTATGGACTGCGACTTTGCTCTGTCCCGACACAACTCCCTAGCCTCGCATATATTCACAACTCTTCTTCTACATCTCCTTTTATTCTTGCCACTTCGGACCCCAGCTTGAAGTACTAAATTTAATATAGATAAGTGACCAACATTTTCATTTGTGTAACGTAAGTTGAGTATCTCTTAAAAAATTTTGACATCCGCATCCACATTCCCATCCGCGGATGTCTAAAATTCTACATTCGCAACATCCTTGATCTATGGGCTAATTACGTAACCGTGTTGCCAACAATTCCCTGATTTCAATTATTCAAATTGTTAATCCTTGTAGGCTAATTACGCAACTATGTTGCTAACAATGCCTGATTTCAATGATTCAAATTGTTACTTTTGCGAGTACGTATTATCGATTTAATAGTTTCAGTTTATTGCAATGGAACTTTGTTAGCAACTGAACCCATGAAATCTCAAATACGGCATCGCAAAAGTAACAATTTCAATCATTGAAACCAGAGAATTGTTGGCAACATCGTTACGTAATCACCCTACTGTACTACTCTTGGCCACTGTTAACACGCCCATCCGTCCGCAGGTGATGATGAAGCCGGCGTACATCTTCGACGGACGCAAGATCCTGGACCATGAGGCGCTGGTCAGGATCGGTTTCCACGTGCAGACCATCGGCAGGAGGGTTTCGAGAGCGGTAGGAATAAGAGCGCAGGGAAGCCAGACTCAGCCCTGAGGATGGAAGCTTCAGGACAGGGGTGAGTTTCCTTGAGCTTCTTATTGTATGTATATGAATGGTATGTATGTATGTATGTATGTAAACTCTTTATTGCAACAACATAGTACATTACAAAGCAAAGGTGAACTTATCCCACAACGGGATCTCTTCCAGCTAACCTTAGACAAGCCGAGAGGAGCTTTAGCGATCGCTAAATCGCTGGTGGTAAGTAAGTGCCTTGAAGAGGTTTTCCCTGGAGAGTACAACATGGAGTTCTTCAAGAAAGGGGTGAAAACGTGTTTACGGGGTTGGCAACGCAATGATAGAATTTATTACAAACGACATAAACATTAAAAAACAGTTGTAGAAAATATTAATAATTTGAAATATTTTGAGAATACAAGGTCTTCAAAGGGGTGAAAAGGATTTTACGGGGTCGGCAGAGCGTGGGCGTGCCTCTGGTATTGCAAACGTCGATAGGCTGCGGTGACTGCTTACCATGAGGTAGGCGTAAGCTGGTCTATCTGCCCAATCGGCCATCTGTTCTTCGTGCTAATATGCCCAGCCCACTGCCACTTTAGCCTGGCAATCCTAGGAGCTATGCCGATGTCCCCGTCATGTCTTTACCTACCATGTCTACCATGGTCGTCGACCTGAGTGGTTCAGTTGGTTAACATGTCGGTCGCCACGCAGAGGTCCCGGGTTCGATTCCCGGCCATGATGGCGGAAATGATGAATTTTAATTTCTGTTACGGCTCTGAGTGTAGTATGTATAATAAGTATGTATTAAAAATAAAATATATAAGTAGTTTATCAGTTATCTATCACCCATAACACAAGCTTTGCTTGCATTGGGATAAGATGGCGCTGTGTTTATTTCTCCAAGCACATTTCACACAATAACTTTCTTACCTGCAAGTATTTAGTATTACTGCGTTTTGCAGTTGTTTGTAAGTGAGCCGTGGTGAATCTAGACTCAAAATAGATGCAGTTGGGTGGGTATGATATATTATTATGTTTGTATGAACGCTCACCGGGAATCGAACGAGGCCGACTCACTAATTATTATTAGTTTCTCTCGTAATGCATGTTATTTATTGTTATTTTAGTATGAATAGGTAAGTCGTGATCTGCGACGGAAGTAGACAGCGATGTTTTTAAAGTGACCTCACGGATTGAGAGATGTATCAATGTCGTTGCCATTATAACGTCTTCTCTGTTTTGTTTGTGTCTGTGTGTGTATGTGTGTGTGAGGCGTCATCGGGCGTGCAAGCCGTAGGCTGACCAACTTACTGTTAAAGAGTGAGTAAAAGATTATAATGTACTAGTTTTTGCCCACGACTTCGCGTAAAATTTGGTTACAATGTTCCAGACCCGTTCCCGCGGGAACTACATTGAATTTCGGGATAAATTATAGCCTATATGCTATTCTGGGTTATAAGCTATATTGCTGCCAATTTTCATCAAAATCCGCTCAGTAGTTTTTGCTTGAAAGAGTCACAAACAAAGTTTCACATTTAGAGTACCAGTAGAATTTTTTTAAGAGTATGTTTTTATTTACACATAACAACAGACCACAAACATACACAATATTTCAATGGCTCAAAAATGCTTGAATCACAGACCTGACTTTTTTTATAATTAGACTAGCCGGGCATTTGACCGCCATCTCACCTGGTTGTAAGTGACGATGCGGCCGATGATGGAGCATGCCTGTCTAGGAACAGCCTATTCACTCCAGCCTTGAAGGCGTCCGGATTATAATGATCAGGGAACACACTCGCAGACAACGCGCTGCATTCCTTAGCCATACGTATTATTAAAATAAATAAATATGCTTGGAGGACAATTCACACAGCGACATCTAGCCCTAAAGTAAGCAAAGCTTTATGAGTGCTAGATAACTGATAAACTACTTATATACTTTTAAATACTTACTTATTATACATAAAACGCCCAGACCCGTAACAGAAATTAAAATTAATCATTGCAAATTGTACGCTGCCGACAACAACCTATTTTGGCAATAAAATAATATATGTGCTTACCATCCTAAACTAGATATGAAGCAAAAAAAAATGTACCTTATCTAAACCGAAGTCACCCAATAAACCCTCATCGGCGACTCAGTTGGCACGTGAAAACGGCTCGATCTTAATTATTCATTTCGCCTAGCTAGAATAGAACGTGTTTTCGCAACGGGCATTGACCTTGTTACATGACAGTACACGGGCTCTCAGCTGTTCTCTGTACGCTGAGCTGGCATCGCTGTATACCTATACACTTTTTTTTAGAACTATAAATTACTGAGGCTGAATACGACATGCTCATTGGTTCATTTAAATTAAGTACGCTAAGGCGGCTTTTACGGCGTGTATTGATTGGTGGTTGATGTGAACGCCGGCTTGTAAAGAAAGGCGAACGTTGCCCTAGCAATTTATAATTAAAAAAAAATTAAGTATAGTGTTTTTAGGGTTTCGCAGCTCTGAAGGTGTAATCTGACTGATTGACCTCCAGAAACCCCGACAATAGCTTTTGTTATACAAGAGAGCAAAGGTAGTTTTTGCTGCGAATATCGACGTTAAGATGGGGGCCAGAAGGTCCATAACACAGGATAACCTAGTTTGGACTCCTGTCACCCAATCAACTATTTGAAATTTTAAATGTCTTTGTAAACTTTTTGGGAGAAAATAAATAAATATAATAATAATAACTTCCGTGTTGTGTCCGGCAGAGTAGGATAGCACCAACCCCTTACACTCGTGGGTGTCGTACAAGGCGACTAATGTTTTCGAGCATCTCCGTAGGCTGGGAAATGGGCAGCAGCATTTTCCATTGTTATATTTAAACACTGCGATCTCCAACCCGCCTGCCTAGCGATTATGGCCATTTCGTGGGAGAGGCCCTAAGTCCTGCAGTGGACTGTTACGGGCTGTGATGATGAATAATAATAAATCATGATCTAGCGAAGTAGTCTAGAATTGAATCACGAGTGTAGCACAGAGAGTGATTTAAAAGCACGAGTTATAAAAATATTTGCGCTCATGTTAAACACGCATTTTTCACCTCTCCTGACTTCCGCCGTAACGAGCGATGTGATAATTTTATTCTTATATTTAACAATTTATTGTGCACAATTAGATGAAAATCATGAAAGGCACAGGTTATTTCTAAAAAGAAATGTCTTACAGTATATCTACCGAAGGGAGGCGGCGAGAATAGAGAGGCAAAACTAATAGAATGCCACATTATCTATCACTGAGTGACATAGGCTACTGTTTACCCCGGGAAAATAATAGGTTCCCGCGGGAAAGTTGATAGTTTACAGAGATCCGAATTGCGCGCGGGTGAAAGCCGCTGGAAACGGCTAGTATTTTTTTTAATATCACTAAGTTGGCCAACAAGCTTACGGCCCGCCTGATGGTAAGCAGTCACCGCAGCCTATGGCCGTTTGCAATACCAGGGGCATCACCCGCGCGTTGCCGACCCCGTAAAAACTTTTTTACCCCTTTCTTGAAGAACTCCCATGTTGTACTCTCCAGGTAGTTCATTCTACAACCGACGACCGTATTTTACGCGGACAATTATCTAATATTAGTTAGATTGTTAGTTCGGAACCCTCGCAACGCTAGTCGTGCTTGTACTTGCCGGGTTTTACATTTTATACTGGCAGGCTTTAAACCACCACCTCACCTGATTCGTCTAACTGTTGCGTGATGAAATTACTCGACATTGAACCTTATGGAACACGTACGGTCAAATATATTGAACATAGAGCATAGATGGAATCCGACCTATAGAAAATGTACACTGCCAATCTGTCAAAACTCAATACAAATTACTCAATATCATACAAAAAGCTAGAGATGATCCAGGCCACCAAATTTGACAATGGCGGTGGTTTTGGAGGGGTATTTGACAACTTACAGCCGTCCATTTTGAATTTATATGCACCATTAAAAAAGAAACCAAATATAGACAGTGACTTCAGCTGTGATCACGCTTCTTCTATGCCTCTATGATAAATTTTTTTGCATACGGTTATGAAACACGTTGCCTGCCAGTGTGTTCCCTGATCACTATAATCTGGACGCCTTCGAGGCTAGAGTGAATAGGCTGTTCCTAGACAGGCATACTCCACGTTTGGCCGCATCGTCACTTACCTGGGGCTCTATTTTTTAAATTGTTCGCTTTGTATCGAACGGTTTACAATTTTGATTTTTGGCATGAAAAATTGGCAACACCGAAAGAGTACGGTTCAAAAATAGGGAAAATCGACATTCTGCATCAAAATATCGAGTACTTCATGCCAAAAACCAAAATTATAAACCGTTCGATTTGAAGCGAGCTATTCAAAAATAGGGCCCCAGGTAAGATGGCGGTCGAGTGCCCGGCCAGTCATACTAAAAAAAGAAAATGATAATGACGATTCGAAGTCCGCAATCGGTTCCCGGAAACCATATGTTTGTGATGACCTGATGACTCAATCGAGTTGAATAGCTGAGGTCAACAAAAAACATTCGTGATCCGCTGTCGGTGTGAATGTATAGTTTCCGTGAAACGTTTGCGTGTGTTTCTTATTTATTGATTAGTAACATCCATGAGTAAGGTGATGACGTTCAAAGGCACAGATGCAAAATTTTGTACGCAGGCTGCCTTTTTAGTCTTGCCGTTTACAAACCTCCAGCGGTTATTTAAAAATAGCTTAAATGGCTACCTTCTTAAGGATGAATGTTTGTTACTCCTTCGCAAGAAAACTACTGAACTGATTTTGGTGATATTTGACAGTAGTGAATCTTATAATCGGTGAAAAAACGTGCAAACAAGATAATTTGTGACCCGCAATTGATTGAAGCTAAGCTGCAGAGCCTCGAGCATCGGCGTAGGGTTACGGACCTGTCGGTCTTCTCGAGGTTGCATTTCGGAGAGTGTGCGAAGCAGTTGCACGACCTCATTCCGCTGGCCCAGCGCCGCCATCGCGAGACACGATCCGGGCGAGCGCTTCATGCTTATGTTGTGGATCTTCCAGCCATCCGCACGAGCCGCTTTGGATAAACCTTTATAATGCGTACGGCTAAGGAATGGAACGCGTGCTTGCAAGTGTGTATCCTGATCACTATAATCTGGACGCGATCAAGGTGAATGTTCCTAGACAGGCATGCTCCATCATCGCCCGCATCGTCACTTACCACCAGGTGAGATGGCCGCCGAATGTCTGGCTAATAAAAAATATTACAATTTCCCAGAACGACGCATAGACTCGTAGCCATAGTTAGTCCGAAATTCTACGTGGTTCCCGATGTCCTTGACAATAAATATTTACGATACGCACCCATCTATCATCATCCACACGCCAATTCCGTATTAAGCTAATCAAAGGTCGTATCCAATATACTTCGCACGTCCCGTGCCTTGACATGGTTAGCGCCTTTGCCTATGTCGCTTGAAAAAAAATAAACGACGGTCAAGTGCGAGTCGGTCCCGTGTATGGAAATATAAATCTTTATTTGCCTATAAATTAACAGAGTTTTGTAACAATTGTGTATAAAATTGTAACAATTGCTGTTAAACAATTAATACAAACGTTTCTTATAAACAAAAAGGGCTCCGTATCATTCTGCAAAGTATTATTATCACAAATAATAATTTCTCAAATGAAAAATATTTTTTCAGGACAAGCTTTTATCATGCAGTATAGTACCTACCTACTCATCAAGACCATTCTAAAGAGCCCAAGCACGATGGGGTTATCTTATTCGTTCATTAGTTACTATGGCTATTGGATAGGGCTTTTTATAATTTGGGAGAATTTTGGACGAAATAAGAGTTTGATATTGTAAATTATAAGCTGACATTCATATTATTATTTAATTGGCAATTTAATTTGAATTTGACATTTTTCATTTATTACGTATCTAGCTATTATTGACATTGCATATTTTGATTTATTTCAAAGTTCTTTTTTATTGTTTTAAATGGATGTGAATTTTACTATTTAATTATTGCTGCGTTAAGTATTGTATGTCCGAAATGGGCAAACTGTTGAAACTCACAAATATCATTTGTAATACCTGATTGTACCTACACAGTTCAACAATAAAGTTATTCTATTCTATTCTATGACCATCTTCCGACTTCATCGTCAGACCAGCTCCATGGTACCATATTAACGCATTGTCATGCAAGTAACATACCGAATAACAAATTTCAGCTCAATCGGATATTAACAAATGGTCGAAAATTGGTTTGAAAACTTTGACGGACAACTTACAAACATACTTTATCTTTCTTGTTTACAATAAATTGTAAATGAATAAAAACGTATGAACAATGCAAGTTAGATAAAAGCTTGTAATTAGATCTCTGTAACAAGACTAGCTTCTGCCAGCGTCTTCGTCTGCATGAACTCTGCAAAAATCTAACTTCGCGATGAATATAAAAAATGTAATATGTCAGACTTTATAATTGGCTGTATAGGAATGTACTTTTTTATTGCTTGTAATACAGATGTGAAGCTGTAAAGTTTGCAATAAATAAATAAAACTGTTATAATTAGTTTTCGACCTCGACGCAAACTTCGGCTTCACCTAGCTTCACGCAAACGTCAAATTGAATTAACTGTTGAACGAACAAATAAATTGTAAGGAATTTTTTTATCTCTAGATCAACTTCTACACCTAATAAGAGTGTTTTAGTTCAAACTTGTACCATACATGTGTATGAGTGAATGTGACTCGGTTTTATTGAACTATAACATAGTTTCTTTGGTCGTGTGGTGTCCGGCAGAGCAGAATAGCACCAACCCCTTACATTCATGGGTGTCGTACAAGGCGACTAATGTTTTCGAGGCAAAAGATCAAAAGTCTCCGTAGTCTGGAAAATGGGCAGCAGCATTTTCCATTATTATATTTAAACACTGCGATCTCCAACCCGCCTGCCAAGCGTGGAGATAATGGCAATAACCTCCCCTTCCGTGGGAGAGGCCCTAAGTCCTGCAGTGGACTGTTACGGGCTGTGATGATGATGAAGATAGTTTCTTTCGAATTTAAAATGTACTGGTGGACCCGGCGCGACTTCGTTCGCGGACAACTACTTAAGCCCTACCTACCCTTTTTTCTTGCTTATAAACCTTCCTCTTGAATCACTATCTATTGTTTAAAACCGCATTAAAACCCGTTGCGTAGTTTAAAAGATCTAAGCGTACATAGATACATAGGGACAGACGGCGGGAAGCGACTTTGTTTTATACTATGTTTAGATTTCAGCACGAAATACACAATATTAACGTTATCGATTGATTTTGAATCGTACCCCCCCGTAAAGGGGTCGAACCCCAGTGCCGCCAATGACTCTTTTCCGAGTTATGTACATTAGTTGAACACTAACTGATCCTCTTACGGTCCTTTTAAGTCCACTAGTCACACAAATATTAACATTTTAATTACAAAATTGTAAAAGTAAAATTAATTATTTGACATTGCAGTAATACCATTATTGAACTTGACATTTAAAATCTGCCTGACATGTAAAATATGGACTACTTTGTCTGAAATAAATGTTTTTTTTTTAATAGCAATTTTTGCTCCTTTTGTACCTACTGGTTTTGGGTAGGTCGATATTCTCTCTTCAGTACGTTACCCGTCTTGCTCTAATGGCGGGAAATCGATAGGTGTTTAATAGTACAACAGTTGAGCGTCCTCACGAACGGCACTCGAGGTCGCAGTTAATAAATGTGTGTACGATAAAAGACCTCGCCGAGCGGCCATATTGTTTTCGAGTTTCGTGCAATGATTTATTAGCGGACCTTTTTTTTTACCACTATGGAGGCAAACAAGCTTACGGCCCGCCTGATGGTAAGCAGTCACCGCAGCCTATGGACGTTTGCAATACCAGGGGCATCACCCACGCGTTGCCGACCTCGTAAAAACCTTTTCAACCTTCTTGAAGAACTCCATGTTATTGTAATTTATTACGCTGCGGTGGTCATCTTGGCGAAAATGTCCCGGTTGTGCACATGCGCGCAAGGGCTTGGGGTCCGCTTTAGCAATGATCTAGGATTTGCCAGGTAATTACAGTGGAGCGACTGCCATCTGACCTCCGTGATCTGAGCAGTTTGGGTCATGGTTACACATTCAGTCGTCTGAATGTGCCGTTTTCTTCACGATGTATTTCCTCACCGTGAGACCATCGGTTAGCATTCAACTAATGTGCATAACTCAGAAAAAAGTCATTGGTACATGGCCGCAGTGGGATTTGAACCCGATACCTCTCGCTTACGAGTCGGATACCTTAACCACTCGGCCATAGACGCCTAATGAATGGAATAAATACATTGATTGATTAATTGCTTGACGCTCCCTAATCCCGTGAAAAGTAATATTTTTGAAACTCACAATTCAAAATAATAACAACAAAACAATTATCAATTTGCAATAAATATTTTTCACAGGCTTGAAACTGAAAAATATATGCGATTTACTGAATAATATAGAATTAAACTATTTCGTAATAATCGACTTTTCAAAATACCACATGCGTTTAATTTATGCATATAAATAGCATGTGATCAAATAGCAATTAAAATATTTGTTCAGCTTCTCGGAGAATTAATTATTTACTTAGTTACTTACTACGTTATAGTACAATTTTTTTTTATTTACTTACCTACGTATTGTTGCTTACTTGTTTGTGTTATTAACCCCCGGCGAAGGAAGAGGGGTGTTATGAGAGTGACGTGTGCATATGTTATGGACCAAGTAATTAATACTGGAAATAATAATAATAATATGAAAATCAGAGCGGTATTACAATGTAGGCAGTTGAGGTAATTTACATTATTATTGCAAAGGTGATATTAAAATTGCTTTATTTTCAAACGTAAACAACACTTTCTATAAACGAAATGTTTAGACAGTTTCAAGGCGTGTTCACTCCTCGGCGGTCGGGCCAAGAATGCCCGCCACTCCGCCCGAGTCGTGCCGTCGAGACTCTGTCAGCACGCCCCACCAGGCGGCGCACTCACTCCCACTTCCGTTTTCTGCGTCATGAGTCCGTACTATTGACCACATGATTCCATGCAATTGACCGGATCCGTCATATTAGATAGATATTGATATTAGATATATATATTTTTAGTACATGTTGTATATTCAATTCAATTCAAATTTCAAAGCTTTAAATACTTAGAATAAGAAGAAGAATAAGAATAAGAATGTTTATTTTTCCACACAAGAATAACATTACACATTTTATATATTAGGACCTTATACCTAGGGTACATACAAAATAAAATAATAATAATAATCAAAAGCTTTGCGTGGAAGGGCACAGTCTCAGTTTACGCTGAGGGCTAACGCCCTGCAGCACTGATTTTCAGACTGCCCCTGACCTTATCAGTGATATCTATTTCGAAAATCACAATACTATTTGCAAGCAAACATAAAATACGTATACATACTTGCATTAGTGTACCCGTTCGCGTACACCCTTTTTCTTTTGCTTGTAAACTTTCTTCTTGAATCACTCTATCTATTATTGGACACCATATTAAAATCCGTCGCGTGGTTAAAAGATCTAAGCGTACATAGATACGGCGGATAGATTGTGAAATGAAAATGAAAAAAGTATTTATTGAATTAGGATTACGTCAATGTTTGAAAAGAGATTATCTTTTCAAACGTCAAAAATATAACGGAAAGCAAAGGGGAAGTTAAGCGAGCTCATCCAGTTAAGGGGCGACGCATGCAGACCGATCAGCGCGTACGAGTGCTTACTCGGTATAAATAGTTGAACTCAGTTGTGCGCGCGGCGCTATGTGTGCGTGCGCTTGTAAATATACAGCTTTCATTTATGTGGCAGTGACGCGACCACTTGGCGTGCCAATGGCGTGGCGTCATTGTGACGTGTCTGTATATGTACAAGGTTTACCCACACATAGGGCCGCGCGCACAACTGAGTTGAAATATCTGTACTTGTTTTAACTATGTACTGATAGATATAGCTATCATTCAGTAACTTAGTGGTAGTTGACTGAAGCTAATCTCATCATAGCATACAAATTCCAAAAACTTCAATGATCTTAATTCATTGCTAATTAAGTAGGTACAACAGATAAGTTGTATAACTTATCTGTTGTACCTACCGTCATTTTTATCAAATTATTACTTGTTAAACATTATTTCCGAGTAGTTTCTGTGATAAGGGGACAATAAAATAATACGTAGTATACTTACTTAAATAGTTATCTTTACTTTCATTAGACACGTAAGGAATCCCCTCGAGTTATCAGATAGAAATCATCCGGTTTCATTTGGACTTTATCAACTACGTAATGTAGACCACGGCTAGCATGAGTGTGCACTCGCGCGACAAGCGAGAAAGGGCGCGACATAAATACTGCTATCTCTCATCTTTAAGTGTTGAGAAAAATAAAGAAATTCTCGCCCGCGCATCAAAGTTAATCCAAAAGTGTAAGATTGGATTAATTCAGATGTGCGGGCGAGCCGACCTTGGTCAGACATCCGACCACGTCCCCAGCACCCAAAAGCGACTTTATTTTATACTGCGTAAGGATTAGTATCAACTGCAACTGACGGTTGGTCGGCTCCAGCCAAATCGGAATGTCTGTTACTGGTTTTAATGTTTTAATGTTTTTTGTATGACGTCGAGTCATTTGTATGGAGTTGGGACAGAGGAGACTATGCTCTTAGTCCAATATGGCCGAGCAGAAATTGAAATGATGAATTTTAATTTCTGTTACGGGTGTAGTATTTTTTTATTTTTTTATTTCAATACAGTTTTACAGCAATGAAATTTAGTTATAACTTGTACAATTCAAAGTTGCAATGCCAATAACAAAAGTGCGGTTTAAAATTTTGAGTATCAAACCATCTAGCTGTACATAGATAGATACATGCGCCCATATATTTGTCCTTCTCTTACTGACTCTGTATGTATGTGTATGTGTGTGAGAGAGAGAGAGAGAGAGAGAGAGTGTGTGTGTGTGTATATGTGTAGGATCCTTCACTGCGACTGGAAAAACTTGAGAACCCCATTTGAAAATTGCACACGACTGAGATGGAAAATAAGTATTTTAAAAAAAAGTATAAAAGTAGTTCATCAGTTATCTAACACCAATAACACAAGCTTCGCTTGCTTTGGGGCTAGATGGCGCTGTGTGAATTTGTCCAAACACATTTATTTATATAACGTGTCCGAAAGGGATGGCTATAAGTTGTCAAATGCCTCTCCATAACCACTGCTATTGTCCAATTTGGTGGCCTTGGTCATCTTTATGTACTATCTCGCGTCTTGTATGCCACCGAGACCTTTGTATAGAGTTGTGAAAGAGCGTACATTCTATAGCTCGATGCTTCTATGCTGAATCTTTTAAGCTATTGCATAGCTTTTATCGCGGGCTTTGAGCGCGGCGACCGAATCAAGAAATTCCGTAACGAAAATAAACCTAACACCCCCCACTCCGACCGGCACAGCGGTGCGGCGTTGAAAGCCGTGCATCGTCTAACGTCGTTTCAGTTCGGCAAACTTCGGCACGGTGTTTGTGTGCGTGCGACTAGACGTATGCGTGTAGACTAGCTGCTAACTGCTCATAACTGATTCTATCTCTTTTAGAAACAATGCTAGTTTTATGTTTTTATTCCACTGATGGCAAACAAGCTTACGGCCCGCCTGATGGTAAGCAGTCACCGCAGCCTATGGCCGTTTGCAATACCAGGGGCATCGCCCACGCGTTGCCGACCCCGTGAAAACCTTTTCAATATATTTAATGGACACGCGTGTATGTTTAAATTTGTATGGCCTACGTGTTTCCTTATCATCGCCCCACCATTTCCATAGCGCATAATTTCCTATAACGTAGTGTGTAATCGTCCATTATCGTTATAATTATTTACGGTACGCACTAGTGTTGTAATGGAGTCAAGTCAAATACTCAAATACTCATATATGTATATAAGGGGTTATATTCGTTATAGTTAATTGTTTATACTCTTGATTGCCATCACCGCTCATCAAAGGTCTTCTCGGCTTATCAAAGGTTAGCTGGAAGAAATCCCGTTGTGGGATAAGCTCGCCTTTTTCATTATAAACTGTATTTTTATTTCCTGTAATGTTATAAATTGATGCAATAAAGAGATTGCATACATACATACTCATTGTATCATAAAATTCCAAATTTTACATGTAGAATACATGTAAAATTTTGTATTACATAATAGAAGAGAATAGAATATTGTTTATAAATAAAAATTATCATCTTTGCAATAATGTCCCGGTTGTGCTCTCGAGAACGAGGGCCCGGGGTCCGCCTTGACTATGATCCAGGATTTGGCGATCAGGTAATAACAGTGGAGCGACTAACATCTGACCTCCGTGACCCTACCACCAGGGGAACTTGACCAGATTGGATCATGATTACTAATTCAGTTGCCTGAATTTGCAGGTTTCATCACGATGTTTTTCCTCATCGTAAGAGCATCGGTTAGTATTCAACTAATGTACATAACTCAGAAAACAGTCATTGGTACATGGCCGCAGCGGGATTCAAACCCAGTACCCCTTGCTTACGAGTTGGATACTCAACCGCCCGGCTACCGACGCTCCTTAGAATAGAATAGAATATTGTTTATTTCATACTTAATGCACACACAGACAACTTAAAATTAGAAGCTATATAAGTACAGGCATTGTATAGAGGTAGACTTTGTAATTAATTAACTATGTAGGTAGGTATACACAGCTACCATTACGACTACCCTGCGTAATGAAGCCACTTTGAAATTAAATGTCACTTTTAAATTAAAATTGAAATCAATACAGTCTATAAATCTTCATATTCTATCAGTCTATAAATCCTGCGGGGCTATTGTCTAACTCAGTTGTCAACTGAATTTGACATTAAATAATTCTACACTGCGTCGTCTACGTTGGCCACTGGCTCTAGCGTCTACGAAATTAGAGTAGTGTAAGATTATTATATGTCAAACTCAGTTGTTCACTAAGATGGGCTATCTCTGAAGTCTTATAATAATGGGACTTGAGTTCGCCTCGAAGACTCGGTTATTTTAAAGACTCGAGTCTGAGTCCAGTTGAGTTTTTTAAAGGAAAACTTGAGTCGTGACTAAAAGAACTCATGATTGTGTATTTTCAAAAGAACTCATGACTGAATTCTTTAAATGGGGAGTCCAAGTCCATTTAACTCTTAAAGGAAGACTTGAGGAGTGACTAAAAGAACTCATGATTGTGTCTTTTCAAAAGAACTCATGACTGAATTCTCCTAATGCGGAGTCCAAGTCCATTTAACTCTTAAAGGAAGACTTGAGGAGTGACTAAAAGAACTCATGATTGTGTCTTTTCAAAAGAACTCGTGACTGAATTCTCCAAATGGGGAGTCCAAGTCCATTTAACTCTTAAAGGAAGACTTGAGTCGTGACTAAAAGAACTCATGATTGTGTATTTTCAAAAGAACTCATGACTGAATTCTTTAAATGGGGAGTCCAAGTCCATTTAACTCTTAAAGGAAGACTTGAGGAGTGACTGAAAGAACTCATGATTGTGTCTTTTCAAAAGAACTCGTGACTGAATTCTCCAAATGGGGAGTCCAAGTCCATTTAACTCTTAAAGGAAGACTTGAGGAGTGACTAAAAGAACTCATGATTGTGTCTTTTCAAAAGAACTCGTGACTAAATTCTCCAAATGGGGAGTCCAAGTCCATTTAACTCTTAAAGGAAGACTTGAGGAGTGACTAAAAGAACTCATGATTGTGTCTTTTCAAAAGAACTCGTAACTGAATTCTCCAAATGGGGAGTCCAAGTCCATTTAACTCTTAAAGGAAGACTTGAGGAGTGACTAAAAGAACTCATGATTGTGTCTTTTCAAAAGAACTCGTGACTGAATTCTCCAAATGGGGAGTCCAAGTCCATTTAACTCTTAAAGGAAGACTTGAGGAGTGACTAAAAGAACTCATGATTGTGTATTTTCAAAAGAACTTATGACTGAATTCTTTAAATGGGGAGTCCAAGTCCATTTAACTCTTAAAGGAAGACTTGAGGAGTGACTAAAAGAACTGCGCGAAAGTAAGTTATTTTATTTTTTAAACTTAACTATAAATGTAAATGTTTTAAATGAATTTAACTGCTGTTAAACTGTGTAATGAACTAATAAATAAATAAATATAATAATATATCCTTTTGTCATGGTGCCGCAGTTCCAAGGAACACCCCTCTCCATCTCAAAAAGTATCGGGATCCTTGGTGTCGACATATCAGACGACGTACGGTTCCGAAGTCACCTGGAGTGTAAGGCTAGACTAGTCTCGAAAAAACTTGGTGTGCTTAACCGGTCTAAGCGATACTTCACCCCAGAACAGCGCCTGTTGCTGTATAAGGCACAGGTGCGGCCACATATGGAGGATTGTTCCCATCGTTGGGCCGGGGTAACCGCCGACCTCCTTAATCACTTGGATTCCATACAGAGGCGCGCCGTACGAATTGTCGACGATACCATACTGACAGGCAAGTTAGAACCACCAGCTGATCGAAGGGACTTTGGCTCCCTGTGTGTGTTCTACCGGCTGTACAATGGGGAGTGTTCTGAGGAATTATTTGATCTGGTGCCCACAGAACAATTCCGCCATCGCACCACCCGCCGCTGGCTGGGTACTCATCCCCATTACGTGGACCCTCTAGTGGTGTCCACGCGAAGATTTGAAAGAACGTTTCTCGCTCGTACGATTCGGATGTGGAATGAGCTCCCAGCCACAGTGTTACCTTTGGACTATGACATGGGATCGTTCAAGAGGTATATTAGAGGTTTCCTTAGAGGCGGGCAACGCATTGGTAGCACCCCTGAAGATGCTGATGTCCATAGGCGGCGGTGACCACTTTCCATCAGGTGGCCCGCATGCCTGTTTGTCTGCCGGATAATCTAAAAAAAAGCTCTTGACTCAGTTCAGCTCAATGAACTTAAAGGACTCAAAAGATTCAGAGTTCTCAAATGTCTCAAAGGACTCAGAGGACTCAAAAGACTCAAAAGGCTCAAAGGACTCAGAGGACTCAAAATACTCAAAGGTCTCAAAAGACTGAAAGGACTCGAAAGACTCAAACAGCTCAAAGGACTCGAAAGACTAAAGGATTCAATGACTTGCTAGTTTCGAGACATGCAAATGACTCAAGTCTTCGTTAAGACTGAAAGACTACAACACTAGTATGTACTCGTACAGTAGACAGCAAATCGATCTACCAAAAACTATAATAAATGGAGCTGACATTGCTATGCGCGTCTATTGAGACGGTGGCTTATCTTACACTGGAGTTTGGTAGGTAAAAACCACTATAAAATGACCTACAATCGCTATACGCGCCTATAGAGACGCTGGCTCATGTTATACTGGTTACCTGTAGGTCGATATGCCATTACTGAAATGTACTTGAAGTATTATTATATGTTAGGCGATAAGGTTGGCGCAAAATCACCGAGTGATTTGTTTCATGTTATGTTCTTCTTTATTTTTTATCGTATATTTTTTTCCTTAGATTACGAAATGGCTTCCACGCAAGCGCGTTACGTCTGTTCGATGTAATAAGTCGTAAAATTCTAATGTCCTTACGTAGTGTGAGATAAGTGAGCGTCGGTGGCTGAGTGGTTACGGTATCCGACTCGTAAGCGAGAGGTAGAGCTTGTCTAAGCTGAAATGACGCGCCCCACTACTTAATTAGTTGATTTCGATGTGTGAGTGCAAATATTAATAACGACACTTCATCTGTGTGGGAGCGTAGACTGGTTAATCGAACGACGCGTGCTCCTACGTTTGAGTCTCACCGGCAACTGAATGACCAATTACAACGGCATTTGTATATGTATTGCGTCCATATTTCAAATTGCTTGTGTGCGTTAATGCGATAGTGGGGCGCGTCATTTCAGCTTAGACGAGCTCTACCGCGTTCGAATCCCGCTGCGGCCGTGTATCAATGACTTTTTAGCTGAGTTATGTACATTAGTTGAATACTAACCGATGCTCTTACGGTGAGGGAAAACATCGCATTTCCCTCACAGTAGGAGCAACGTTAAACGGTATTCTATCCATACATAGATTAATCCTTATATACAATCTGGCCCCACGATACAGGCATGTCCTAGTGTGGAGGCCATAATGACCTTTCCATTTATCTGTAGAGATATTTCAACTCAGTTGTGCGCGCGGCCCTATGTGTGGGTAACCCAGAAACGTCGCAATGACGCCACGCCATTGGCACGCCAAGTGGTCGCGTCACTGCCACATAAATGAAAGCTGTATATTTACAAGCGCACGCACACATAGCGCCGCGCGCACAACTGAGTTGAACTATCTATAACACCAGATGTACTGCAAACGTGTAACAACATAATATGTATAACTTGATTTTTTCAATAAACTTATTTGTATTTTGTATCTTTTGTATTTTGTATAGTATGAAACAAAGTCGCTCCCCGCCGTCTGTCCCTATGAATCTATGCACGCTTAGATCTTTTAAAGTACGCAACTGATTTTAATACAGTTTCCATCAATAGATAGATTCAAGAGGAAGGTTTATGAGGAAGAAAAAGAAGGGTAGGTACAGGTAATAGTAGGGTAGGGTAGGGTAGTGTAGGGCTACGTCGCCACTAGTCCACTAGTGTGTAAAAAATGTTTCTTTCTTTATACAAGCATCTTCGCGCCTCTGTGTAAACTGACCCTAAATCTCTGGCTGACAGGCCTGTCTAATTGAATTTACACACGCCAAACCAGTTCCGCTGTTTAAGCATGAAATCGTAGCAAAATGGTGAACGTATTTACTAAAACGAGTGTTGTTGTACCATTACTAGTTGTCCGTGTGGTGTCCGGCAGAGTAGAATAGCACCGGTTACACTCGTGGGTGTCGTACAAGGCGACTAACGGTTTTGAGGCAAAAGATCTAGAGTCTCCGTAGGCTGGGAAATGGGCGGCCCAAAACAGTTCACTGCAGGATTTAGGGCCTCTCCCACGATAAGGGAGGTTGCCATAATCTCCACGCTTGGCAGGCGTGTTATAAATATAACAATGGAAAACGCTGCTGCCCATTTCAAGCCTACGGAGACTCTAGATCTTTTGCCTCGAAAACATTAGTCGCCTCGTACGACACCCACGAGTGTAAGGGGTTGGTGCTATTCTACTCTGCCGGACACCACACGGATAATGGTATGTAGGTACACCTACCCTAAAAATTAGTTTGACATAATTATCATGATTTATTCATGACGCAGTAAGTGTCCGTAAGACATGGATTAAAACAATCGATAACGTGAATATTGTGTATTGCGTGTTGGAATATTGTATATTATAAGTGAAACGTATATTTTAGATCAAATGTACACACGGCAGCACCGCAACCCAAGCTACCCTGTTTAAATTTGGGCCAGTCTCCGTTGAACCGCTCCGCTCGCTCACGAATTGGACACGTTACCCATTTACTATGCCACCGATGCTCTGAATTTTAGTCTATTAGTATGTAAAAACATCATCTAGGCGTTAATGTCCTGGTTGAGCTCTCGCGCACAAAGGTCAGGGGCCCGCCTTGGCCATGATCCAGGATTTGGCAGATCAGGTAATTACAGTGGAGCGACAGCGATCTGACCCCCATGGCACCTGACCAGATTGGTTCTTGTTAACACATTTCGTCCAATAAATGTGCAGATTTTATCACGATGTTTTACCTCACCGTAAGAGAAACGTTTAGTGTTCAACTAATGTACGTAACTCAGAACAGCTTTATTGATTCGAACCGGGTACCTCGGGTGTACAAGTCGGCCCATTAACCATTAAGCCACCGACGCTCCGATGTCCGATAATAATGGTAGTTAATATATTTGAAATTTATATGCTGTATATCCGTGATTGTGAACATAAAATGATAATTTAGATTATTCAGCTTGATTGTGCACGTTCTGTAGGTTTTAAACGAAATTTAAGTAAGTAGGTATTTACGAATGATGTTTTTGATAACAATGCTGTTATCTTAAATAGTAGGTATACCATTAGTATACACATGGTATCCTATTATAATATTATTTAATATTATATATAAATAATAGAAAAATTAATATTTATTTGTCTATAAATTAACAGATTTGTATCAATGTTTTTAAAATAAAAGCTTATAGACAAAAAGGTCCATGACTCAGCGTTTGGGTGAAGGTAGAACCCACACCCGCTGGTATTCTGTCATGGCCAGACTTAAGACTAAAAAACTAAAAAATTAAAACTAAAAAACTAAAATTAACAACATACATACACATCATCATCATTATCATCCATGTATGTATGTATATGTGTACATATACACAATTATATTGGTACAATTAATATGGCACAACATATTAAAATACACTTAAAGTATAAAACTATTAATATAAAAAGTTCGTCGCCGTATCTTCGTAGCTTCTCACAGGTGCCTAATTCTCGCGTTGTGACAACTCGAATTCTACATTTTGAAGCTAAATATTATCTCCATTAAAAGTGTAATTTAAAATGATCTTCGATAATATGGAATTAGCGAAAATCTTTTACTTGCAATAGAGATTCAGTGACTTTTAAATATATTTGTGGCTAGAGAAAATGTCGAAAGCGCGAGACCCAGGGAGCCTATTCTCGCGATTTCGACATTTTCTCTAGCACCAATTCTCTATTAAAAAGTGACTGAAAGCTCCATTACAGGCCAAAAACTTATTCTCAACGATTTTCGCGAATCCTCTATTGTCAAAGATAGTTTTTTTAGACATTTAGACAATAGAGATTATTTAGCTAGAAAAAATGACACAGCGCGAGAAGTAGGCCCCCAGGATTTAGAATTAGATATTTTTCTTTAGTCATAAATCTATCTGTATTTACAATCATTTTAAAAAGTAGAAGATCGTTTTTAAGGAAATTTTTAATAGATATTATTTAGCTAGAAAAAATGTCATCACGCGAGAATTTGGCCCTAGATAACCTGGCGGTTTAATCCCTGGGTATCATCACAGCCCATATAACTCCACTGCAGAACTTACGGCTCTCCCACGAAAGGGGATGTAATTGCTATAATCTCCAAATTCGGCAGACGGGTTGGAGAACGCAGCGTTAAAAATATAACAATGGCAAACGCTGCTGCCCATTTTCCAGCCTACGGAGACTCTAGAACTTTTGCCTCGGAAACATTAGTCGCCTTGTACGACACCCACGAGTGTAAGGGGTTGGTGCTATTCTACTCTGCCGGACGCCACACGCAATGCCTGGCTAGTACCTACCTAATTAAAAAGAAAAAGT
Organism: Blastobasis adustella; assembly: GCA_907269095.1. Lineage (NCBI taxonomy): Eukaryota > Metazoa > Arthropoda > Insecta > Lepidoptera > Blastobasidae > Blastobasis > Blastobasis adustella. The sequence continues at coordinate 10,447,232 of OU026141.1, forward strand.
GGTTTATTAACGCGTTGCAAATTTACTAAACCGTTTCTAATGTTGCACGGGTTTATAATTGAGGTACTAAGGCGAATATCTGAATGGGTTTACGGATTCGATTCGGCCTGTTCCGATTACCTACGTGGTAGAGCTTGTCTAAGCTGAAATGACGCGCCCCACTACTTAGTTGATTTCGATGTGTGAGAGCAAATATTAATAACGACGTGTGTGGGAGCGTCGACTGCTCAATCGAACGACGCGTGCTCCTACGTTTGAGTCTCACCGGCAACTGAATGACCAATTGTGTGTGTTGTGTGCGTTAATGCGATAGTGGGGCGCGTCATTTCAGCTTAGACGAGCTCTACAGGCTTATCGACCTACCCAAAACCACTCATATCGTCATTTATGCGGATTGAGATTGCAAAAAACAAAGAAAATACGTAGTTATTAATCAAGCTACTAAATACTTAGACGAGTGTTAGATATTTATTATCAAAAGATACAAATAGCATTAGAAAAGATCGCAACAAAATAGATTTCAGGATTACTGTGACGTAATTCAGTTTATCTAGGATTAACACTTATACTAATACCTAGACTTATAAATTGTTATCTGTAAAGACTACGGTATTAGTGAAAATACGTTTCTAATATTATTAAAAACGCTACAGTCAAGGTGACCGATACAGTAATACTGTGTAACAGAACCGACAGAAAAAGTCGGATAAATCCCGACCAAGTTTACGTATTATATTCAAATATTAAGAAGTAAGCAAAGCTTATGTCATAAATAAATAAAATAAATAAATATTCGTGGACAAATTCACACAGCGCCATCTAGCCCCAAACTAAGCAAAGCTTTTAATATGGGTACTAGATTACTGATATATTGCTTAAATACTTATGAGTGTTATGGGTGTGAGCATAGAGAAAAAATTATTATGCGAAAGAGGCATTGGAAGAAAGCGATATTTTGAGACTGGTAGACATTTTGCGCCTGAGCCGCACAGAGTTGATCGGTCTGGAAGACGTGGGGGAGGTCCATGCAAGTCCTACTACTGATTTGACTACGATCCCTGACTTATAAGTTATAATACTAGTTCATAACAGCGAAACATTGCAATTTCAACGGGTTGCTAATATTCTTAATTATAATAATATTTCTCTGACAGGAACAAACAGAATATAGGCCTAGATTCAGGTCGAGCGGGCGAACTGGCAGAAGACAGGTCTTTTAAATTTATTTTTTTCTTTCGTGTCCGTCGTTATAACGATAATGTAAATGAACCGTATAAATATTAAATTAATGTCATACTAATGTCATTTCTTTTTTTTTTTCCAGGTAAACGGCGAAATTGGTCGCGACTCAAATATAAATAAAAATAATTAATTTTTCGTAAAATTTTTGTAAGTCCCAGCTCTTTTTATATTAATTATGTATTAACTGAATATTTTTATAACTGTTTACATCAAATTTGATTTTAGTTTTACCTAAGTATCTGCATTTGTTTAAAATACATACGACACATTAATAGTATAGGGCGCGCAAGATAATAATTGAAACTACAAATCTCCTTAATATCTTAAATATTATACTCTATTTGAGGAAAAGTAAATGAATTATAGTTATCATTAATACAATAAAAGATAATCTAAAATGAAATGTATAAAATCGATCCATTTAAATCTGACGTCTCTGTCATTGTTTTTGATAGCTCTCTGTTCATTTTAGTTTCGCTTTCAGCTGCGCACGGAGAAAGTTATCTTGCACGCACTGTATTGATGGATTTTATAATTTTGCGTAAAAAAAGTGCGAGAACACGGGAAAAATATTTAAAAATTAATATTTTATTTATTAAGTTGGAAAAAGTTATTAAAAAATACTTTGCTAGAGCAAAGCAGATTAGCATCTACATAGATAATGACAGATAAATATATCAAATTTTAGGATCGATCGTCAGTGGCCCAGTGGTTAAGGTATCCGATTCGTAAGCAAGAGGTACCGGGTTCGAATCCCACTGCGGCCATGTACTAATAACTCTTTTCTGAGTTATGTACATTAGTTGAATGCTAACCGATGCTCCTATGAGAGTGAGGGAAAATGCAAATTCAGACAGACAACGCCAAAATTATGATTATTAAATTGATAGATTTTTTAAATGCATTTTTTACAGTACCTAAGTATATAGGTACTGCTAAGTAAATAGGTGTCGTAAAATCCCAGTGCTTTAATTTTTTAAATATTTTTTGCTCTTAAAAATGTATCATGAATATCTTTTAAATAATTATTTTACCCCGTTTACCTACATTTGAGTTAATTCTGGGTCACCCATAAATGGCTCACACTTTTTTGACAGCCTATACTTACAGTAAAAAAGTGCGACTATGTTTCATAATTACCTATATAATAATAGGCATGTTATGTAGTATGACAATATCCGGAAAATTAATAAATTATTTTTCCAATTATCCTATGTACAACATTTATTTTAATTTTAAAGGCCACAATAAATGAATATTTTGATATTTATACAGATAAATGAAATTTTACCAATTTTATGTTTGTCAATTAATATTTTTATAATTTATAATCATTTTGTTATGGGACTGTTCGAAAAACACTCTCAGCAATAATTTAGTTTATTTTTGTATAATATTAGCGTAAGGAAATTATATATTATCTAAACTAAATATGAATATAAGTATTACAATATTAAGCTAAATATTTTATACGAAAATTTATTCGTAATATGATGGATGCTAAGAATTTTATTCTTGATTTGTAATTGGATTTTTTTACATTACATTAGAAGGCCTTCTACACAGACAATGTGTTTACTGCAGATGTGGCTGCAATACAGAGACAACTTATGCCAGCAATTTTTTTCTATTGTTATTTCAGGCGCACTCCATTGTTGGGGCATAGTGCGTCTCGAAACTAACAATATATATCATCACAGTCGATTGCAGTCCACTGCAGGACTAAGGGCCTCTCCCACGAAAGGGGAGGTGATTGCGATAATCTCCATGCTTGGCCGGCGGGTTGGAGATCGCAATGTTATAAATATAACAATGGAAAAAACTGCTTCCCATATTCCAGCCTACGGAGGCTCTAGATCTTTTGCCTCGAAAACATTAGTCGCCTTAGACACCCACGAGTGTAAGGGGTTGGTGCTATCCTACTCTGCCGGACGCCACAAGCTAACTAACAATATTGAAGCCATTTCATGCAGTAAAAATATTGCTTCTTGATTCGTTGTTTTGCTCTTAATAATTTTCTGAATTATGTATGCTTTAATCAATTATTTGAGCACTCTTGTCACCCCGAACACCTTTGTGAAAGATATCTGGTCTTTATTTTTTTTAAGATTCTTTATTTTTTCGTGAATTCCTGGCATTTATTTTGCTTTAGAGAAACGGTTGAATTCCTAAATATAGATCGACCCACAGAACTGACACTTCGGACGCACACGGAAAACTTCATTATATTATTTAAGCTTTGCTTAGTTTGGGGCTAGATAGCGCTGTGTGAATTTGTCCTTGAATATTTATTATTATTTAAAAAGCAGAAATTATCATAAAACGCTCACTGAAGAAAGTTATTTTTCAAATATTTCTATATTAGAAAGGCTCCTATGTGTATCTCGCTAGCAATATCGCTTACGGCTTAGAGGAATACCTAGTATTATTTGTTTAAACTAAATAGTTACGAATTATTATTATTATTAGTAGTACCTATGAGTGACGCAGAGAACAAATTTTTGTAAAATTATTTAGATAATATCTACTTAAGTAGGAATCTATTTAAATTTGTAAAAGTATTTTTATTTAGAGCTACAATGCCTTTGTAGGTCTCTGGTCGGCGGTAAATACTGCACATCAGTTAAGTACTCAAATATTTTCTAATCTACTGAGCCGATTTCAATAAAACAAGGCTAAGGGCCATCTTGATAAAATTTTCAAATAGAGAATAGCGTCCCTCGAGCGCTCCATACAGACGTATGGTCGAATTTGATCGTATTTGTATGGCAGTCTTAAATCCCGTGTAACGTTGAAACGATATATTTTAACGAAAATCTGACAAACAACAAGCATAGATATTGGTTACTGGATCACGTCTACGAAATTTCATTGGCTTTGGAACAACGGGGCCTCCTGACACAAGTAAATCCTTACTTAATAGGAGATCCCTACAACTTATAAAATTGTGATTGTAAATTTAGTTGATGGAATAATATTTTTTTTTTTTTTTTTTTTTTTGGTAGCGTGTCAATATTAAGCTACAAAAAAAAATAAAAAAAAAATAAAAATGATCGAACTACGTTTGTATAGAGCGCGCTCAGGGGATCCTCTTAACCGATGCGCATTATTTAGTTATTTATTGCTTACTAGATCCTCCTGACCCTCCTGTAGATTTTAATTTCATGTCAGCACACATGACATTAATGGCAAACGGCTTCAGCGCTGTCCTAATTGGCAACGGGCGTGCGACAGGCGGTTTTGACGTCTCCTATTGGTCGGGCGACGTCCGTCGTACGAGCGACAGCTGCCAATTAGGACAGCGCGTACGAATTGAAAAGGCCAACCAGTGAAAATTTTAATTTATATAAATCTGTCTGTTTGTATTCTTTACGCATTATTGCTATGTGACGAATAAATGTGTTTATTTTTAAAGAAACGATTGTATTTTCATTATTTGTATTGAAAGCTTTCTTTTTCCCCTGAGATTCCCTGGTCTAGTACGCTTCAGCCGCATCGTCGCTTCCCATCAGCACAGAATATTTAACATCAGGTGAGATGTCAGTCAAATGCCTGTCTAGGAAGAATTAAGATAAATCCTTTCGGCAGGGGCGACATGCATATTATAGTAAAGCCAAGCCGCGAAAGCTCGTGCGAAGCAGTGGCTGGTCACTAGATTATTTCATTCTACGCAGTATCAAACCAGCAGACAGCCCACCTGGTGGTAAGTGGTACCTGTCGCCCATAACATCTACGATTCATGCATTTAGGTTGCAGCCTACAATAACGCAGAACCGCAGGTGCGTTGTCACTGTGAGGACTAAAATGCCTCATGCCTGTAATTTCGCTGGCTACCTTATCCTTCAAACCGTAACACAACAATGCAAGCATTGTTGCTGGGCGACATAAATAGGTAAGGCGGTAGTACTCTCCCAGGTGGACTCCTCAGGCTTGACCGTCCTACCACCTGATGAAATTAGTTAGTAAGAGTAAAAAAGCCATAGTAGACTGTGAGGGAGCCGTAGGTAATCCTACGTCACCGAGTACAAGAGAAATTCTACTTTGTAGCAATAGTCGACGTTTAGGAGACTCACAAATCGTTGTTCCGCTCGTGCACAAACTAGCACAAAACATTTTTTTTAAAACTATTGCATAGCTTTTATCGCGGGCTTTGAACGCGGCGACCGAATCAAGAAATTTCGTAACGAAAAAAACCTAACATCCCCCACTCCGACCGGCACAGCGGTGCGGCGTTGAAAGCCGTGCATCGTCTAACGTCGTTTCAGATCGGCAGACTTCGGCACGGTGTTTGTGTGCGTGCGACTAGACGTATGCGTGTAGACTAGCTGCTAACTGCTCATAACTGATTCTATCTCTTTTAGACACAATGCTAGGTCAGACAGCGTGCTTTTTGGCCGCGCCCACGAGTGAGTTCGAGCCCGCGACTAGTTGAACTTTAACGTGTATGTATATGGTTAATATCAAAGAAAAAACTTGAATTAAAAAAAAAAAAAAAAAAATTGCATAAATAAATAATTATAATTGCATAAGTTGATAAAAAATGCTATGCAATAGCTTTACCGCGGCAGTCCCCGAGTGCCGCAATGGAGCAACGTTTTATGCATCTCCTAAACGTCGACTATCGGCTACAAATTGGAATTTCTCTTGTCCTCGGTGACGTAGGATTACCTACGGCTCCCTCAGTCTACTATGGCTTTTTTACTCTTACTAACTAATTTCATCAGGTGGTAGGACTGTCAAGCCCGAGGAGTCCACCTGGGTGAGTACTACCGCCTTACCTATTTCTGCCGCCAAGCAACAATGCTTGCATTGTTGTATTCCGGTTTGAAGGACAAGGTAGCCAGCGCAATTACAAACATGAGGCGTTTTAGTCCTCACAGTGACAACGCACCTTATTAATAACGCAAATTTATTAATATTTCAATGGTTTTAAGCAGGGCCGGATTTAGAGGTCCCGAGGCCTCGGGGCAACGAAGGAGCGGAGGCCTCGCCCCTAATTTTTTATCAAATAAAGTGAAAAATTTTTTTAAGTCGAGTTTTTCAATAAATAATTTATTGCGAATTATGAATTTAATTATTATTTTACTTTGTAGGTAAAGGTAAAAGAGCAAAAAAAAATATCAAAGGAAAAGATGTTTACTAGTGTTTACTAATTGGAATTTGAAAGATTTTTTTTCCGAAGTCTCTATTGTGGGGGCCCCCCGTTTGTGGAGGCCCCGGGGCTTTCGCCCCGGTTGCCCTCCCCTAAATCCGGCCCTGGTTTTAAGTAATCCACTCCTTGGGTTTATTTAAGCTTCGACGAAAAAGCTCCCTAGCTCCAGAACGGAAAGTCCGATTTGGATGCGGTTTTCTTTATTTAAAAACTAATTTAATTGAGATGGTTCTTAGCTTTGTTTTATTAAAATCGGTTCAGTAGTTTACAAAATATTTGAGTTTAAGTAAACTTGGTCGGGGGTTATCCGATTTTTTCTGTCGGTTGCGTTATTTGCAGTAACTTGTTTACACTTTGATCTTGAATTTAACCTCTGAGTATACACAAATGTTTTATCCAAACATGTGCGTGCAAGGCGGATTCTAAGAATTCCATTTGATGTTTTTTCACAGAAATTACGACAAGGACTTGGTTCATTCGATTAATTTCTGTCTTCTAATGGTTTTAATAAATCGCCGCCGGATGGAATCATTACCCATAAACGCAGAAAAAAGGGACTTTTTGTTCTTTGACTTCATTATTTGCCAACCCAAGTTGGTGACTCAATCAGGAGCATCGGTGGCCGAGTGGTCAATGTATCCGACACGTAAGCGAGAGGTAGATGCCGGGTTCGAATCCCATTGCGGCCGTAACAATGACTCTTTTCCGAGTTGTGTACATTAGTTGCAATGCTATCCGATGCTCTTAGGGCTCGTTCCCACTTGTCGGGTGTCGGATCTGTATATTAATCGGATGTCGGCGCCTTTGTTCACACACACGATTAATTATCGGTTGACGGTCACGGTCGAAGCTAGTGCCAATTTTAAGCACTCTACGCGAGGTTACTGTGCACGATGGACGACGACGAAGCTCTTGTTGTGATGTATTATTATTTAAGAAGAAAACGAGGACAGACAGCCAAGGAAAGAAAATATTGGGTGCACCCAATCCTGAGGGAAAGATGTAGTTTGGGAACATTTCAGAACTCCGAACTGACATTTCAGTAATCCGCGTGGTGGACCTATTGCAAATGCTATACGGTCTGAATTTGCAAACTACTTCATTTCAACAATAGGCTCGGTGCCTTGGCAACCAAAAGCGCATGATTAATATTTGTATGTATTGGATTTTACGTTTATTTTTAATTAAAATACTGTAGACACTTACCACATGATTGTCTTTCTTTTTCGTCCAACGAGGGGTAGCGGGGAGAGGGTTATCGGCGCCGACATCCGACAAATGTGAACAGCGCCATTCTTAATAATAGGCGAGCGAGAACCGACGCAATTTTTTCCGGGCGTAGAGGGCTGGCAAAACACCCGACATTTCTTGTCGGAGCCGACACAAAATCGGTTTCCGATAAGTGTGAATAGCTTCATATATAATGCTCTGCCACTGGAACCTCCGATAAATATACGGAGCCGACACCCGACAAGTGGGAACCGGCTCTTACGGTGAGGGAAAACATCGTGATGAAATCAGCACATTCAGGCGACTGAATGTGTAACCATGATCCAATCTGGCCGGGTTCCTCTGGTAGCAGGTGACGGAGGTCAGATGGCAGTCGCTCCACCGTAATTATATGATTTTCTAAATCCTGGATCAAGGTCTAGGCGGACCCCGGGCCCTCGTGCGCGAGAGCACAACTGGGACATTAACGCTAAGATGATTATTATTATTTTTATTATTATTGATTCATAATAAATAAAAATAAATAAATTCATTCTATTTTATTTATTTGATGAAAGGGGATGAGCTGGCATGCAGTCTCATCCACCTCTCCATCATAGGGGAGTCCCACCGTGTCCCACACCGGGGAGTCCCACGGTCCCAAATATAAATCAATAATAATTTATGTTAATTTTATTTTTATTTTCATTTCAATTTTATTTTATCTAATGATTTAATTTTTAGTTGACATTATGTATCTTTAATTAATTTATGATTATTTTTAATTTGACATTTATTTTACATATATTACCTATTATTGACCTAAATGTATGGACATTGTCTGAAATAAATGATTTTTAATTAATTAATTTAACACCAAGTTGATATTTTTAAACACAAATACGTTAAGTCTTAAGTCTCAAGTATACACAAGAGCATTGGTCATCTTGGCGTATCAGCCAAATATGAGTACAACATGGAGTTCTTCAAGAAAGGGGTTAATAGTTGTTTATGCAACTGTCATATAAAAGGGGGTATTAAAACATGAGTGTCTGTTTATCATACGAGGCGTAACCGAGTATGATAATTGTTTGACACGAGTGTTTTAATCCCTAATTATATGCAGTTGCATACACTACTTTATCTACACTCATATTTTCATGTTAAAATTTCGTACCTATAATTTTTTCAACATTGCTGGAAGTAACTGCGAGTCAGTTCTGTTGTATCTACGCGTCGAGGATATCAAGCAAAATTTACTTCACTACTTTCACATTTATCTATTTATTTGCTTCAAACAAGAAAAAACATTCACAAACACAAATTACAACAATTAGAAAGAATATTCTGTTTAGCGGGAAAATAATTCCAAATGTACACAATCACGACCACAGACTATGAACTGATCACAAATATAAACAGGAATTTTGGATTTGTTGAAGACATTTAGGTATTCAGCCTACATTTAGCCGTGTCCCGGCGCCCGACAAAAATTTAAAAAAGAAAAGTGTTGCATAATGATTAAAAAGTCATTTTTCGATACAGCTGTAATGAAAATAATATGGGAAATGTTGTATCGAAAAGTATTTTTTTAAATTTTTATAGACTGGCGTGAAAAAAGTGTATCATTAAACAACTGTTTTCGAATATGTAATTGGAACATTACGCTATGAGTGTAGATAAAGGATTTTACGGGGTTGGCAACGTGTGTGTGGATGCCCCTGGTATTGCAAACGGCCATAGGCTGCGGTGACTGCTTATCATCAAGCGGGTCGTAAGCTTGCTTGCCACCTTGGTGGTATAAAAAAATTCACGTTTTGCTACCATAATTTTGTTGGCCGACACTTTGAAATTTCGATACTCTTTGTATGGGTCGGTGAATGAACTCTTGCATACTAGTATTCGTCGTCCGGAATGCAAAATTGTCCAGTCCACACATGGTTCGCTGGACACCCTATCAGCCAACCCTTGTTTATTATAGTACTAGATTCTGTTTCCTCGCTTGAACCATCGTTGTTTTTGTGACGATTTCCGTTACCGTGTATCTTGTTGCTTGTATTTCCGTTGTCGTTGATATCGTTTCCGTTATTGCCGTTAACGGAATCGTCTCCAGGTTTCGCCATTACCACTTTTTCGCTGCGAATCGTGTTGAAATTTTCGTTGTAATTAAAAATTTCTATGTCGTCTCCCTTGTTTGCGCCCTCGTTGTATTCTACCGTCTCGTTGTTCCCACTAAACCCGTTATTTGTACTATTCCTTGCGAGAGTAGAGTTGTCCGGTACAAAGACAAGATGCGTGCTGTAATAACCTCTAACGACAGTTCCGTTAGTCAGATTATATCCGTTTCTCATCACTTTTTGGACGAAGAAGTTGTACATGGAGTTCAGTCCGCTACGGTTTTTCTCGTTGCCCTTGTCTGCCGTTGCCGTCGCTTCGACAACGTAATGTGTCGTTGTCTCCACGTTGTATTTGTTGTAATCGTTGGTTCCGTTGCCATCATATTCGATGTTTAGAACGTAAGGGTTGTCCTTACTTGCTTCTTTGGCACTTTCGGCTCCGACACTGATGGTAAAACTTATGAGTGAAAGAATCACAATTATATTTCTCAACATATTTCTTGTTGTGAGTCTGCACCGTTGATTTGCACTAGTTTTTTGTATGCCACTAATTTGGCACTAATTTAGTCTCTTGTGGTGTTATAACTGTGTTATTTGTAGAAATAAATTGGGAGTAAACTTGTAAGACGTTCGTACAATGAGGAAATAATGTTGTGTGTGTTTATTTGCTTCTATTTATGTATTCATTGGCGGACGCTTATTAAACGAGTTCAGAGTAGTGTACTAGCTTTTTGTAGCGGGTTTGCTCTTTTGGATGGGTAATATAATATGGGTAATGGTTTGAGTCGATATAATATTTATAACTTTTTTTTAATACCACAAAGGTGGCAAACAAGCTTACGGTCTGCCGGATGATAAACAGTCGCCGCAGACTATGGACGTTTGCAATACCAGGGGCATCACCCGCGCGTTGTCGACCCCGTCAAAACCTTTTTACCCCTTTCTTGAAGAACTCTATGTTATACTCTCCAGGGAAAACCTCTCCAGATAGTTAATTCCACAAGCTTAGTGTGCGTGGCAGAAAATTTCTATGGAACCGCACAGTTCGACAGCAATTTGGCTCTAAGGTGTGAGGATGAACTCCCTGTCAGTGGCGAGCGGTGCGATGATAGAATGTAGCTGAAGGCATAATGTCAAACAGTTCTTAAGAACAAACACTGTTGTACAATTTTGTTCAAATTTTTCATACAACTGCATTTTCTCTTTGTGTTATTACCTAAGCGAAGCAAATAAACATTTTCATTTTTTGTTTTTCACTTGACTCATAAAACGTACAACCAAACAAATTAAACTTAATAATACACATATAGTTAATGACGCCTGCGGTCGCGCAGAAACGGAATCGGGTACAAACAGGAAATTCTAATTAATCAGTCTAGAGGACAATAGGGTTCATTAAGTAGGTTTATACCGAATTCTAAACATAGCTTCGGCTCTGAAAATGCTCGGGGGCATTCACATTTAGTTGGTTTGATGATGTGTCTTGAAAATTACTTGCCTTTATTTATTTCCTCCCAAAGTTTCTTGGCCTCGAGACCGCAATGGTGCCAGTTAAACAGGCTTCTAACTGAGCACGGACTCTTAACAATGGTCGAAAATTGGTTTGAAAACTTTGACGGACAACTTACAATAGTAGTTTACGCAACTGTCGTATAAAAGGGGGTAATAAAACATGAGTGTCTGTTTATCATACGAGTCGTAGCCGAGTATGATAATAGTTTGACACGAGTGTTTTAATACCTAATTATATGCAGTTGCATACACTACTTTATCTACACTCATAGCGTAATGTTACAATTACAAATTCGAAAACAGTTGTTTAAGGATACACCTTTTTCACGCCAGTCAATAAAATTTTAAAAAATTACTTTTCGATACAGCATTTCCCATACTATTTTCATTACAGCTGTATCGAAAAATAACTTTTTAATCGTTACGCAACACTTTTCTTTTCTAATTTTTTGTCGGGCGCCGGGACACGGCGAAATGTAGGCTGAATACCTAAATGCCTTTAACAACCTTCTGTGTTCCTGATTATATATCAGGAACACAGAAGTACATATGAGTGTAGATAAAGTAGTGTATGCAACTGCATATAATTAGGTATTGAAACACTCGTGTCAAACTATTATCATACTCGGCTACGCCTCGTATGATAAACAGACACTCATGTTTTAATACCCCCTTTTATATGACCGTTGCATAAACTACTATTATCTACACTCATATTTTCATGTTAAAATTTCGTACCTATAATTTTGTCAACTCTTCTGGAAATAAGCTGCATGTCAGTTTTATCGTATCTACGCGTGGAGGATATCAAGCAGCGGGAAATTCACTTAACTACTTTCACATTTATCTATTTATATGCTTCAAACAAGAAAAAATATTCACTAACACAAATTACAACAATTAGAAAAAATATTTTGTTTGGCGGGAAAATAATTACACACAAATATAATCAGGAACACAGAAGGTTGTTAAAGGCATTTAGGTATTCAGCCTACATTTCGCCGTGTCCCGGCGCCCGACAAAAAATTAAAAAGAAAAGTGTTGCGTAACGATTAAAAAGTTATTTTTCGATACAGCTGTAATGAAAATAGTATGGGAAATGCTGTATCGAAAAGTAATTTTTTATAATTTTATAGAGCGTGAAAAAATTGTATCCTTAAACAACTGTTTTCGAATATGTAATTGGAACATTACGCTATGAGTGTAGATAAAATGTTTTTACAGGGTCGGCAACGCGTGCGTGATGCTCCTGGTATTGCAAACGTAAGGCCGTAAACTTGTTTTCCACCTTAGTGGAATAAACAAAAAGAGGCTAATCTCAATGAATTTGCATTGTTTAATTCAAGGGTTCTTTTGGCCACTTTCCCACTCCATCATCAGATCAGCTCACTGATACCATGATATTGTATTGTCATCTGGGGGTGATCTGTGTAAATGTGTGTGCAAAATCTCAATTCAGTTGATCACCGAAAAGTGGGTCAAATACTATGCACATCTTAATGGAACCGGGCACTAGAACCTTGGCACTGTATTTAGACCATCGTATATAGTATTTGACCCACTTCCTCTTATTCGATCGAAAATGCTTTTAGAACCTTGGTACTCTATATTGGACCATAGGAGGTATATAATATTTGACCCACTTCCTCGTATTGAATCGAATTAAAATTTTGCATACGCATATAACTCAGATGATCAATCTTTATGATGGTGACAGTGAGCTTAACTGATGATGGAGACGGAAGGTGGCTGCAGGAACCCTACTTCCTGGTATTCGATTGAATTAGAGTTTTGCATACGCCTCTAAGTCAGATGACCAAAATGCAAAATTCTTTATTGAGTAGGACATTACATATCTCTTTCAATAGTCAAAGAGGAGAGGATAGAAAAGTAGGAAGGAAACACACAGTGACATGTTGGCCACCCCGGGACCGGAGCACATCCACCCCACGCCGACAACGGCCGGACCGTGTCCAACAATACCAGACAGAGCCGGTCAGTGCCCGACAATGTCAAGTAGAGCCGGACCATTCGATATTACGCTACTCATTATCACTGGCGTTTGTTAATTCGTCCAAATAGAAAAACGAAGGTTTTAGAGACCCATTCGTTGGCGTTCGTTGGGCCGGTGTGTACCCAGCTGAACACGAGAGCAAATATTTTTAAACACTATGTTTAGTAGGTACCTAAACTCTGAGATGAAATTCAAAATCAGAAGTGTAAACAAATTGCCACTATAAAAAATAAACCCAACGGGTGAATTATTTTAAATTATTGAAAAATTGATAAAAATTACAATATTTAAAATGAAATAAAATCTTATGAATCGTACGAGATTAACACAAATACGATAGAGAAATGATAAAAATATGATGGTTTGAAAGATACAATGCTCAAAATGCTTAATTTAAATGATAGATAATGATAACGAATGCACTTAGAGCCGGCGGCGTTTGAAAGTGCACTAAACGTCACGCGAGGCGGCGAAAGCGCTGGCCGTCTGACGTCATTCGCGGTGTTCGGTGACATTCAATGCATCCAACATAAATATTAAAAAAAGAACACAATTTTAAATGATCCACCCTTTGTGTTTACTTTATTTTTTACTAGTGAACCCGGCGCGACTTTGTTCGCACAAAACTTCGTTCTACTCTACCCCTACCTACCCTGTTTTCGTGTTTGTAAACCTTCTTCTTGAATAACTATACCTATATTGTTGAAAACCGCATTAAAATCTGTTACGTAGTTTAAAAGATCTAGGCGTACATTGATACAGACGGCGGGAAGCGACTTTGTTTTATACTATGTAAATATAGGCCGGGGGTTGGCCGTGTGGTGTCCGGCAGAGTAGAATAGCATCAACCCCTTACACTCGCGGGTGTCGTACAAGGCGACTATGTCATCGAGACAAAAGATCTAGAGTCTCCGTAGGCTGTAAAATGGGCAGCAGCGTTTTCTATTGTTATACTTATAACACTGCGATCTCCAACCCGCTTGCCAAGCATGGAGATTATGGCAATAACCTCCCCTTTCGTGGGAGAGGCCCTAAGTCGTGCAGTGGACTGTTGTGAGCTGTGATGATGATGTAAAGATAAGGGTATTAGGTTAGGTTAGGGGTTTGTTTACACTTTTGATCTTTAATTTCAACTTCGAGTTTAGTCTATATCAGAATCACTGACTACGCTTGTGATTCAAATCTAGTCTACTTCGCGTTCGCTAGCTCGTGATTTTAAAGTCACTAATCGCAGCTAAAAATAACTTTGCTCTTTTGTAGAATAAAATAACTGTTGGGACGGCCTATTATAATCCATCGATGCAGTGTTTTATTACTTACACGATAGATGGCTCTGCGTGTCGATTACAACGCGCTAACGGTCGGTCCCAACAAATGTACGGTACCTGCATAGCCTAAAAGTTTAGCAATTTTTGTAAACAGCGAAGAGACTTTTTGGTTCTCTTCGCTCGCTCGCTCGCCCGTCCTTCCACTGCTACTTTGCGCTACGCTCGCTACGTTTAGTAGTATCAGTAGACTATTTACGTAACTCTGTTCCCAACAATTATCTTATTTCGATTATTGAAATTGTTAGTATTGCAATTACGTATGATTGATTGTTGACTATTTGTATGGAAGTCCGCAATTTTCAAAAGGACATGAAGTTGTACGAGTATATTTTATATCTGATACATACTTATGGTCAGAAAACATGTACCTGTTTAATTTTTCGAAAGGAGGTCCGGCAACCCAGCCTATATGATTCATAATGTTGAGCTATATGTCATTAGAAAGGATTTTTCATTTTGTACAACATTTATTATGGCGACAACACTCAAATAACTGTGGGAAAAAAGTTATGGTCAATTAAAGTGAACATCAATTTGTACTGGAAAATTCGGCCAATATGACCAATAATGTTAAGCGATATGTCATTTGAAAGGATTTTACATTTTCTACAACTTTTACTATGGCAACAATCCTCGAATCGCTGTGGGAAAAAAGTTATGGTCAATTAAAGTAAACATAATTTTGTACTGGAAAACTTTTACTTTAATTGACCATAACTTATTTTTCACAGTGATTCGAGAGTTGTCGCTATAGTAAAAGTTATAGAAAATAAAAATTCCTTTCCAACGACATATCGCTCAACGTTATTGGTCATATAGGCTGGGGTCCATACATTTCTGCCGGTCCTCCTTTCACCCCTAATGGGGTACAATGGAGGTTGACAGTTTGTATGGAGGTCTGTAATTTTTAAAGATATAATGAATTATTAGAATCAAAAGAAAAATAAATTCCTAACAAGAAATGAGATCCCATTATAGAATAAAATAAAAAAATGTTTAGGTAATAAAAAATCAAAAACATTTTTATGTAAAAATTTGTCAATTCTCGTGACTTTCCCCTAAAAATAAATGAGACCATATAGGTGGAGCCAACTTTGACAGTAGACCAGTAGGTAGGCCCTAAGGGATGGTGTCACTTTCAATAAAACACAATTGTTAATATACAAAAACCTATTTGTTTATTAAAAATTACACATTGTTATTAGGTATATAAACATATCTACTTCGCAGATAACTATTTTGAAAAAGAATAATTAATAATTATTTTATTATTATCAATAGGTAATATAATAATAATAATATACAGTCGAAATAATCGTACTATTTTAAATACAACATAGCTATATAGGCTGTCCTTTTATCACAACACAAAAATTGATAATTTTCACTACTGAAAATAAAAATTTTATATAAAAAAGAACCGCCATTTTTATATAAAAAATAACCTAAATTTTATAAAAAAAATCCTCTGGGGCAGTGGCACAACCAAAGATTTTCTATGAGTACAACCAAAGATATTGGACATTGAGCATAGATGAGGCCTGGACTTATAGAGAATATACACTGTCACTCTGTCACAACTCCATACAAATAACTCAATGTCATACAAAAAGCTAGTACATTAAGATGACCAAGGCCACCAAATTTGACAACAGCAGTGGTTGTGGAGGGGTATTTGACAACTTATAGCCGTCCCTTTTGGACACGCTATATGCACCTTTAAAACAAGAAACAAAATATAGATTGTGACTTCAGCTGTGAGTAGGCTCCTTCTATGCCTCTATGTCTAATTTCTTTGGGTACAACAGTAAAGACGGTCACTCTTTTTTGCTAAAGTAACTTAAGTCATAATCAGTCATAAAATAAAAACATGATTATTTAAAAAAAATAGCCGCTGTGATTTTTATTTTATAAATTTTTGGCTTAATTTCAACGAAAAACATGTTAAATTAAGCACCCAAAGACAATAAAATAAAATAACATGTCATGTAGCATGTTCTATTATGTATATTAAAGCATAATGGGTTTTCATTTCTTCATAAAGGTATATAGTAGCAAGTGACCCTTTTCCCAAACTCGTCACGCAGTGTCAATTGACCCGTTCCCAGATGACCCCACTGGTAGATCTAGCAATAGGACTGGGCTAGCACGAGATACTGCTACGTAGCGCGACGTAGCTACCGCTATCTCTGTCATTTTAGTATTGAGGAAGGAAACAAACGCTCTTGCAATCTCGCGATGCGAGCTACGCCATACTTATGCTAGCCGTGCTGAGAATGGGTGACCAACCCGGTGTGCTCATTTTATCTCTACTTTCCAACTATTATAAATGCGAAAGTAACTGTTCTGTCTGTTACTTTCAAAGCTAAACCGCTGCACCGATTTTGAGAGGAGATAGTTAAGCACCTGAGGATGGACTTCTCCACATGGGACAGACAGCCCAGAGCCTGGGGCCATTTGGGAATGGGGTCATTTGGATCTGCGCTGCGTCGAGTTTGAGAATGGTATAATTTACTATTACATCCTTAATAATTACTTAATTAGTTAATAATATACAACTAACATTAAATGCTGCCTCACGATGGTACTTTAAACTAAAGTTTTGAGTATTAGTATGAAATATATAAATATTACATAATAGTCAAAAAAGATAAGAACACATGCTTATGTCAGATTTTTATGTATATGGCCAAACTTTTACTCATTGATTTTTAAATGGGCATATTTTTTTATGTAAGCAAAGCTTATAATAAGGTTAAACGTGATATGTATAATAAACCTTTTTGTTTGAAATAAAGTGGCACAAAATACACAAAAATGTGAAAAATTAAAGTAAAACATTAAATTTATTTTTTGACGTTTAATTTCGTTTTATTTTTAAAATTCAAGTTCTTATTGGTACACCCTTTATTAAAGAAAGTATGACACAAATACAACCTAGAGTCGTAGACAATGGAACATTAACTAGCAACCGATTAATTTTCAGTTAAAAAAACAAAAAAAAAAAAAATTGGGTCAAATGATTAAATTTTTAACGAATAGTTACAAATTTCTTTTCTTAAAAAATTTGTGAGAAATATTCAATGAATAATCCGAAATATAGCCTTTCAAGGTATTGATACCAGACTATATTTTTCTTGCAATTTTTAAGACATTTTTCGGTCAACGTAGGTATACAATATCATCATTGCTCCAGTAAATATACAGGCTGACTTCAAATTAATGAAACTAACGGCTACCGTATGCAAGTCCTAGTGATAACAAACAAATTTTTAATAATTTGTATAGCGCATTCTTGATGGATTTCCACTGCAGTATAGAATTAAAACACTTCTTTACAAGTTCCACATCATGTAAATAAATTTAATATTTTGCGAGCGGTTTCGAATGACTTGTATGAAGAATTTTACCTGAAGATGACTAATTCGAAACCGGTCGCAAAATATTACGTTAATTTCTAATAAATGTGTAAAAAAGTGTTTTAATTCTATCAATCAAATTTTATCATGGCACCAAATTAAAACCCGCCAAAAATAAATCGGCTGTTTCATACAAAATTGAAAACGAATTTGCCAAAATGTGTAAAACAGCTGATTGGCGGTAGGGTCGGCTGGAAGATAACTCTTACAGAGATAAGCCTACCTTTGTAAACATCTTGTAATAATAGTTTTTTACCATGTTTCATGTACAATAAAGTATATGATAATTATTCACGATGTCAGAGTTCGCCCAATAGTAAAGGTTGTTTGTTATTACGAGGACATGCATACAGTACCCCTTGGTATAATAAACCGTCACGGGGTGCCAATCGACCCCGAAGCTGTTCAACCAGTCCCAAAAGACCCCAGCCTGATAATTTGCAATAATTATCTTCATACAACAATCATTACATGAATTACGAACCCTCATTTCGAATCATTATTTTAAATTCTTGTTTTTTTTTAATTATTTGAATATAGTATTTTATTTTCCATAATAATACAACTTTTTTCTACGTATACATTCAATTTCTTAGTCGCTTCGGTTCAATGCAAGGTTCCTGTTTATTTTTATTAAAGAAAAATGGCGCCATTGGTGGTAAAATTATTATTTTACAATTAAAATATTATAAGAATTATTTAAGCGTCAATATCCCAGTTGTGATCCCGCGCGCCACGGGCCTTCCTTGACCACTTGCCTTTGGCAAAACAGATAATAGACAATTACAGTGGTGTGACTGCCGTCTGACCTCTGTAACCTTGCTGACAGGGGAACCTGACCAGATTGCATCATGGTTACACATTCTGTCGCCTGAATGCGCAGGTTTCATCACAATGTTTTCCCTCACCGTATCATTTAGTACCATGCCATTGGTTACTATAGATGCGCACGTTTAGACCTGTAAAAAGCATTTTAATGATTGTCAATCAATTATGAAATATTATCAAATAAAGAGAGGTATATCATAGCGGGGTGCCCCTGATCGAATTGGTACTGCTCGACTGGGGAAGTTTTTTTATTGCCTAGAGAGGCAGATATCTGCAATCTAAGGGGGGCGATTTTTTTAATTTGCAATGAACCGAGCTACGACAAACATTTTAACATCGAAATGTGCCCTAAATTCCGAATTATTACAATAATAAATAGCTTAAATATATTTTTATTACACAATTATTACTAAAAAATAACTACACAACGCAATTAGATTATTCTTATAAATTGAATTTAAAGGAAATATTGGAAGAATATTATAGCCAAATATTATTTTTAATAGGATAAAAAAATAAGTGTACAAAAACTTGTTAATAATATTTAAACATGTCTAAAATTTCTGCTCAGTAAATTAATAAAATATAAAACAATATATACTTTTGAAACTATAAGCTTAACTACAGAACATGAAAATCCTTTAACATGTTTTGATATACAACCTAAGTTCTATTCTACACTTACATAATATATTTACAGTACATTATAATTATTATTAATAATTATAAAGATTATAAAAATGTACACAATATGTAAAAAATGTATGGCGTCTCGTACTTAAAATGAATACGTGATAATTATCCATTTTAATTATTAAAAATTATATGGAAAGTTACAGAAAAAATTAGAATGTTGTATAATTGAAAATGCAAAAAATAGCGCTATGCAAAGTCACCCAAACATTTTAGAGGTTCATCTAAAAATGTTTGTCACTCCAAATATTATATAGCAAAACACATGGCACTTTTTAAAATCTAACAAATTCAATTCCATACGAACAATACAAGTCATATTAGGACCGCATTATTGCAAAAGTCATAAAAAAAGAGGAATTCTTTAGCATCTACATATTATACTGTATGCTTGAATATTATTTAGAACGTCTACCATTAAGACCTGTATATTAAATTTCGATTATTCTTAGTTTCTTCATATTTTTCAAGCGACATTCAAAAATATCCGATTTCCCAACGAAAATATTGACTATCATAATGTCAAATTGAAAAATATGAAGATTTTTCATCTTATTATATCAAAATTACGTATGATGAATTTCGTTTTTAGTACAACCGCGATAATAATCGGTCTAGGACAAGTTCTAGGAGAGAACCTAACACAAGCTTTTACTAGGACAATTTTTATTCAATAATTACAATGAGCTGTTTAGGAGGCACTTTCCAAAAAATTCCGATATATGACTATCATAATTATTCCATAAATTAATCAGCCATAAATAAATCATAAAATTTATTTCAGTCAAAGATATAAATTTTAAACAGCAGTACTAGAAAACAGTTCATTCATAATTTCTTGCTGGAAAATGAGAAAGAAAAATGAAATTGACTATTTATCACTTTATTGATTACGACATCAATCAGCACTTCTGTTGGCCGTACAACAATATTTTCTTGTGATGTTTTCGCTTGCTAATTTAATTTTCTTAATCATTTTACAACTTGTACGGATTAAAACATTTCAAATCATAATTGAATAGTTTTCTACAATAGTTTATGTCGTCGATTGAAATAAATTCTATGATTAATTAAGGACTGATTAACTTATGAAACAATTTACCCTTATGCAGAGTCATCTATCGAAATTTTATAGAAACTGCCTCCTCAAACGGCTCGTTACAGTTCCATCAGTGTGGCAAGCTACGACAATAATTACACACAAATGTTGCCACATTTTAACTTGGGTTACAAAACACCATCCTTAGAGTCGGACAGCATTCTTTGAAGGAGGAAAGTGTTACGCGAGACCATTCAATCAATCGATTTTATGGGGCCATTGTTATTTGTTCTTATTGTCCAATGGACTGGCAGTATTTTGACCCCGCAGAGTTTCATAGTAACAAAAATGACCAGCCAACGACAGTACAGGGATATCTACCCCCTTATCATACACCGTAAACATCCAACAACATACGTTCACATCGTAAAGGTATACACTAGGATAATATTTTAGATTATTTGGCAGTTCCTCAACCGATTCGCTGACCGCTCCGTTCATAACTTGGTCCTGAAATGGGAGATTTCGGGTTTTATTTTCAGGACACAGCTAGATTTTGTTTGTACACTGTATTATGTTTTGATGTATCATCCGGTACAAATCAAGAAAGAGTGTTTAACATAAAAAACCCTGTTACAAAATAAAGGCAAATGGGCAATTTTCATACAATCAAGACAATTCTAGTATATTTATGATGTAATTTAGTTTTATTTAATTGTTGAGAAATAAAAATTAGGTGAGATTATCCTAACATGACAAATGTATGTATGTTTAAATTATTTTCAATCATGTTAATGAATTGTCATTTTTTTTTTTTTTATGTTATCCGGCAGACAAACAGGCATGCGGGCCACCTGATGGAAAGTGGTCACCGCCGCCTATGGACATCAGCATCACCAGGGGTGCTACCAATGCGTTGCCCGCCTCTAAGGAAACCTCTAATATACGACATTATTGATATTACTCCTCTAAACATTTTATTATTGACATTTATATCAAAATTGCAATTGTTATTAACACTTATATTATATTTGCAATGTATTTAATTATTACGAGCATTGAAATTATGTAATAAAGCCAATGAAATACAAAATGTCACATGCCATTGGGCGGATCAGAGATTCTAAAACATATTCAGTAACATCTTTTAATACCTGTGTTTCATAAATAAATAATCTATGGCTATGACTATGACAATTTGGACACCTTGGCTCTCCCCCTGGGAACTTTCCTGCTCACCTTCATCCATGCTCTAGATGTTCGTAACTAATATAATAATAATCTTTATTAACATATCAGGATACAACCACATCAGAATAAAAACAGATAGAAATATCAGGTAATACATGTTATGATCGAGATATCACGTTTTTTTTTATACAATACAGGTTCTGGTTGTTATCAGTTTATAGTGGAGTCCCTGCTTCCTAAACTAGGAATATCCTGTGCTATGGGAAACAGTTTGTTTTCTAGATAACCAACATATGTGTGTGTGTGTGTGTGTATTATTGCACCTTCTGGGTGCCACCAATCCGGGGAAGATCCAAGGTCTCTTCAAAGACTGCCCATGTGCCCGTTTTTATTTTTGCAAAGGAGTGTATTACATCACAAGCTATTATGCCCGCGGAGAACGTTCGGATGTATATTACGCAAAATGTTGACAAAACCTGGCTAAAACCCAAATTGTCCCAGAATAACATAAGCACTAGAATTTATCGCAAAATTCAACCCCGTTTGGACTAATCGCGATTTGGATAAATCGCTAATTGGTCGGACCAACCACCAAAAGTACATTTTTAAACCAATCACGCACACATGCACCTGCCGGTCTGCGGCGTATCCTATACCGCGCTGCGGGCGTGGGACATTTTTTCAGATTATCAGGAGGGCGATTCTCGCGCTGTGACATCTCAAATTCGACATTTTTTCAAGCCAAAAAACTGTATTAAAACGTCGTAGAAATTAATATTCGACAATATACGGCTGTTGAAGATAATTGAGGAAATATTTTATGGCTGCAATAGACATTTAAATGTCATTATTAATGGAGATATGAGGCTAGTAAAAATGTCGAAATCGAGATGTCACAGCGCGAGAATTAGACCCCTGATCAGATCGCCTCGCTGGCGCGTTGTAAAAGCCGCGCAGCGCCATCTATCGTTAAGTCGAGAATCTCCATCTATTGTGTAAATCAAGAATGTCTATGTAAGTGTAGCTCACCGTTATAGAAACAGCACGGGCCGGTCTGCGGCGTGCGGGGCGTGCGGGGCGTGCGGCCGCGCGGGGGGCGCGCCCTCGGCCGCGGAGGCGCCCGAGCCGCTCGACTGCGAGGGGGCGGAGGGCTCGCGCTCGCCTCGGCCTGGGGGGAGAGAAAGGCGTTTATGACGGACCAGAGAACTTACCATGAGCTCTTATATAATAAGACCACGCTAAGTACGAATCACTTAATAAAAAAAAATAAAAAAAATATCTCTGTATGGCAACTTATGACAAGTTTTTTAAAAGTAATAGAACGTCATTCATAAAAGTCATAACAAACAATTTGTTATCTGTAGGATTGTTTATTTTCGTGAGTTATGAAAAATATGATTAAATAATGGGCCAAACAATTAAAAAGGAAGTGAGGGTGATAATTTTGAGCATGATTAATAAATTAGTCAACCTAAAAGTACAAGTTCAAGCCAAATATCTGAATGTTTACAAGAACTGACAAGGACAAATTATCCGAAGATTATTGCCATATCCACATTTTATAATTTTTACTACTGTCAGTCAATTCGGACTTAAGCGCGCTCCACATGTGGACAGTTCCGCGGGAACACGAGAATGTGGAGGCAGTATTCGCCTACATTCGTATAGTCCCGTGCATGTTTGGCATGTCTCGCCTATTTCATAGACTAAGTAGAGATAGTTCATTGTCGTCTCGATTCGATCGATTTTATACATATTTATATTCCTAGGGCTTTTTCCCGTAACAGGTTCGGGGTACACTTGACCATGATCCAGGATATTAGTAGATTAAGTAATTACAGTATAGCAGCTGCCATCACCTCTGTGACCCTGTTTAAAGCAAATTAGCGATATTACACCGATGAATCGATATAATGTCGACGCGTTTTGACACCCACCACATCCCTAATAGGCGAGAATGTAGAGGGTCGACCAAAGTCCCGGCCAAAGTTTCGGCGGACATGTGGAGTACGCTTTATCGTGGTCCTATTATAGTGGGACCTAAACAGAACTGCCTTGTTTAGAACGAGACAGCGCTATGCGTGTCACATAAGCTTGTCTCGTTCTAAGCAGGGCAGTTCTGTTTAGGTCCTGCTGGAAGAGCTTATGGTGAGCCCCCTGGTAAGATCAGTTGTTATAAACATAGTTTTTTTCATAAAAATACCTTATAGTAGGACTAAAACGTTTATTAAATATAACACTCTCTAGGCATTTAAAACGTATTGTTAAATTTCTTATTCATAAACGTTCAATAAACCTCTATTAGCTAAAAGTCTGTTAAAATACAGATTGGCATCGTCATGTTGTCGCTCTGACGAATTTATAGCCAAGCCTAAAAAAAGTTTAATGTGCTAAAATGTTCTACCAAAACGGAGTTCGAAGTAAAATTATATAAATTATGGCTATATGGATGCAACCTCTTTGCCTATCCTCTTCAGGATAAAAGTCGAGAATATAGTCACGAGCCAATCACAATCGATCACTAAGCGACTAAAATCAGCTGATCGTATGACGGCGGCCATGTTTGTCACTAATACAGGTTCAGGGCTGTCCAAGTTGCAATACCTTAATGTGTCTAATAAGAATCACTCTAGGATGTCCCCATCTCTACTTACTCATATTAAAAGAATTTTGTCCCTTTCCCTCCATCCCGTGTACGACTATAATGCGAAAAGCGACTTTATTATTTATTCTATAAGGATTAGAATCAACTGTAGTAGTTGCGTGTAAGGAAACAACCGACGACCGATGATTAAACGAAAAGCGACTTTATTGTTTATCTCTTAACATAGCCTCCTTCATATTACAAGCCATGCTGTAGCACGAAACGGCAACGTCGCTGTGAATCGATTTACTCATTGTTTACATGTCTGTGGGAAAATTATGAATTTTATGATGATAAATTAAAAATATATTGATAAAACTGTAAATTAACGCGTTTATATGGACCATCTACGAAGGTAAATAAAAGTAAATATATATTTATAATTGCGCTAACATTGGATAAATACGATTTTTAAAAAACAACCCTTGACCATTTTTGTTGTCGTTTTTTACTTATTTCATAAATAAAATTCTATTTGATAATCGTAATATTACTCCTAACAGATGCAAAGGCAGTGTTGCATATAAAAATTCAAATAAAATTATGATTAAACCTTAAAAATGGGAAAGAAGCTGTGCCGAAGTTTTGCTTTCCAAAAGATGTAATTCTATTAAACAAATATACTTCTGCTATTCTCCAAGCATGCTGAAGTCCCACCGAAAGATCTTTACTGTGTTGCAAACATTTTTGCGTTGTAAAAGTTAAAATGATACCTAATATTGAATAAATTGGGCAATATTTTGACTGGCATAGACTATTTTATTTCATAATAGCTTTTGGACGCGACTGCGTCCGCATAAAATTCGGTTATAACGTTCCGGACCCGTTCCCGCGGGAATCACATTAAATTTGGGGTAAATTATAGCATATGTGCTATTCGGTGCTATATGCTATATAACTGCAAAATTTCATTAAAATCAGTTCAGTATTTTTTGCTTGAAATAGTAACAAACATCTATTACGTACAAAACCAAGCACACATTACCTATATTTCGCATTTATAATATTACGAGTAGGATAATACAATTGCAAGTAGGTAATTAGGTAAATAGTACAGGAATCTATCCAATTTTATATTATCTAACTAATGCATATAATTATTTATATACTAAACTACTTAAATATCTAATAACATTAAATGACGACGACCGCGAAAAAAGTTTTACAGTCATTTTCAGATTCACTAAAATTAAAAAATGCGATGTTGTCAAACTTCTGCGCGTGGCATGTAATATGAAGGAGGCTATGCTCTTAAGGATTAGAATCAACTGTCTCTTTTCCTCAGAAAGAGACAGATTGCATCCCATGACAACACGAACCACACTCAAACACTCACATGTGTCTCAGCTATTGTGCACATTATTTTGTATGAAGTCGGTCGTCTGTATATATATAGTTCATAGTTTGTGTACAGGTTTATCAGCTTTCTTTAAATTATGAAGCCATTATTGAGCATTTAAGCGCTAATATTCGTTTATGAATAATGCTTTTCAAGAACCATATTTTAGCAAGCTTATAAACCTCCCATAACTTATTATGAATAAGACCGTAAATGTTTATTTGACAATTTCTACAACATCAATAAACGAAATATTTCTTACTAACTTAAATTAGGTTAAATATCGTAGTGTCATGCCGAACTAGAGATCAGCTCAGCATATGCTGTAGGCAGTGCGACCACAGCGCTGATTTTCAGCTAAGCCTTACAGTTAGCGTGTGAATTACTCGCCAAGAGATTATCGCTTTTGGCACAGTGCTTTCAGCTTACCCACACCCATTTTGGAGAAATAAAAAACTACGTTTAATAAATTTATTAATAAAAATAAAAATAATCATCTTAGCGTTAATGTCCCGGTTGTGCTCTCGAGGACGAGGGCCCGGGGTCCGCCTTTACCATGATCCAGGATTTGGCGATCAGGTAATTACAGTGGAGCGACTACCATCTGCCCTCCGTGACCCTGCTACCAGGGGAACCTGACCAGATTGAATCATGGTTACAAATTCAGTTGCCTGAACTTGCAGGTTTCATCACGATGTTTTCCCTCACCGTAAGAGCATCGTTTGTATTCAACTAATGTACATAACTCAGAAAACAGTCATTGGTACATGGCAGCAGCGGGATAAATTTATTAATGGTGGATCTCAAATTAGTAACAAAATACAAGGACAAAATATTAATCAGATTGTGTGTGCCAGATCAATTGCCAAATAAGATTGGACAATCAGATTGTGTCGTATGGTAGGGCCTCATTATTGTATAAAAAATATTTGCTTGATTTTGAACCGCGGTGTCAAGCCAGTGACAGTGTCAAAGCACGCACGTATACTCAGAAATGGGTGGGCCCATGTTTTTGCTTCACTCATGATTTTAGAAAGCACTAGCTTTTTTTGCAATTTCGTCCGTCCGGAAATCGTTTTAGGGCAGTTTATAGTGTTCCCGAGCGACAATTTTAAATGACCTCTCTAATGTATGAAAGCAAGTACTACGAAGAGGTCTACTGTTTTTCTGGTCCTATTTAACCGAATAAGATGAAACATGGCTTAGATTTTTGGCCGTGTGGTGTCCGACAGAAAAGAGTTGCACCAACCCCTTACACTCGTGGGTGTCGTACGAGGCGACTAATGTTTTCGAGGTAAAATAAATAAATAAATAATCGTGGACAAATTCACACAGCGCCATCTAGCCCCAAACTAAGCAAAGCTTGTGCTATGGGTGCTAGATAACTGATAAACTACTTAAATACCTTTTAAATACATACTTATTATACATAGAACACCCAGACCCGTAACAGAAATTAAAATTCATCGTTTCAATTTCTGCCCGGCCGGGAATCGAATCCGGGACCTCTTGCGTGGCAGCCCGGCATGTTGACCATTGAGCCACTCAGGTCGTCAAGCAAAAGATCTCTAAGTCTCCGTAAGCTGGAAAATGGGCAGCAGCGTTTTCCATTGTTATATTTACAACACTGCGATCTCCAACCCGCCTGCCAAGCGTGGAGATTATGGCAATAACCTCCCCGTTCGTGGGAGAGGCCCTAAGTCCTGCAGTGGACTGTTATGGGCTGTGATGATGGCCTAGATTTTAAGTTGGACCCCAAACTACCAAACTGTGAAAACCCCATCAAAATCCATTCGGCGCCTAGTCCATATTTCTTATAGTTTAGCTGGTCTATTACGGTTCTTCATCAGGTGTTCCAGTTTCCAAAATCAATTATCCCTATAAGTTGCCCAGGCTTAATAGCTACACAACAAAAAAGTTTCATTCAAATCCGTCTAGTAGTTCCGGAGATTAGCGTGTACAAATAGACAAACAAACAAACATCCATTTCAAAAAGTCACTAAAATATGTTTCTGTCAGACACTTATTTTACTGTTTTTCTATGTATAGATCCGTTAGTATTTTTTCCAGGTCTGTGTAAGCTAAAACTGATAAAAAAAAAACATCTGGGCGTTAATGTCCCGGTTGTGCTCTCAAGAACGAGGGCCCGGGGTCCGCCTTGACCATGATCCAGAATTTGGCAGGTCAGGTAATGACAGTGGAGCGACTGCCATCTGACCTCCGTGACCGTGCTACCAGGGGAACCTGACCAGATTGAATCATGGTTTCAAATTCAGTTGCCTGAATTTGCAGGTTTCATCACGATGTTTTCCCTCACCGTAAGAGCATCAGTTAGAATTCAACTAATGTACATAACTCAGAAAAGAGTCATTGGTACATGGCCGCAGCGGGATTCGATTCTGGTACCTCTCGCTTACGAGTTGGTTACTCAACCGCCCTACCATCGACGCGCTAAAACTGATATGGAGGCCAATATCTTACCAGTGGTATGTTCTTTGGCAGTGAGGTGATCGGAGCCCGCGCTGGAGCCTCCGCTGCCGGATAACACGCTCTCCTCACGGTTGTACCTGGGTGAGAACATACCCGGTTTTCATATTAATTATTTTATTTCATTTTGACATATTCATATTCATGTATTCCAGTTATGCATATACATCGTGATAAAATAATTAATTGCGAATATAAATAAAAGTTAGTTTTCAATAATAAGTTAATTTTCAATAATAAAAACAAACAATTGAATAATTCAATTGATAAAGTCATAACAAAATTCTTTAATTAGCATCAATAAATATAAATTCATAAATGTCAAATAAACTCAACTTAAACATATTCAATTTAAGGTTTACAAGAAACAATTATGAACGTCAACAACAAATACATAACAAACGAATTAAATAGTACAGGTAAGGCAGTAGTTTAGGTATCCTAGTAGTCAAGACAATGTGTCAATGGATGAATTCATAATAATAAATAATAATTATTACATTATTCATAATTTTATTCCATTTTGACATTTTCATATTCATATTTATTTAAACTTCATGCACTGTTACGTACAAAGGCGGACTTAAAGCTTCATAGCTTTCTCTACCAGTCAACCGGTGAGTTGATAGTATAAGAAATTACAGGGCGGTGCAATATGATTGACACAAATATTGGTGAACACATTAAATCTAAGTACTTAAGTTTAAGCATATTTTACATATATTCACAAACTATGACTGACAGTAACAGAAAATATCAGAAGAAAAAGAAAGAAAAAAGAAAGCAAATAAAGATAACACAACGTGCGAGAAATTGTTAATTTAACCAAATATAAAGGGAAAGATAAAAGAAACAACAGAAGATTGTTAGACAGAATTTACAGGTTATTTAAAAAGTGTTCTTGGAAATGTTCATATTCATTTATTCTAGCAATGTATATACATCGTCATCATATAATTAATTGCGAATGTAAATAAAAATTAACAAAAGTTAATTTTCAATAATAAAAACAAACAATTGAATAATTAAATGAATAAAGTCATAATCTAAATTATTTAATTACCATCAATAAATATAAATTCATAATGTTATTAAATAGTAAAAAATTATAAATGTCAAATATGAATGTGAATAATACGTATTAATCCTGTACCTACTATTTATAATAAATTAATCACCATATTTTGACATGTAACACATAGATTTAAAGGCTGACATTTTTATAAGTTTAAATGACATATATATGTTATTTCGTTCTTATTTAATTATTATAACATGAATTGATTTTAAAGTGACATTGTAATGCTATATGCGATCCTATGATATCTTTTAAGTTAGTCAGAGCTTCCCTATTCCACCGCTAGATGTCGCTACTATCAATGGCGTGCTCAGCCACACATTAAAGCTTCAATCGTCGATAAGTAAAACAGTTTACAGCCCTTCGACAGAGCCATCTACATGCGATCCTATAATAAGTCTTAGTAGCTAGAGCTTCCCTATTCCACCGCTAGATGTCGCTACTAGCAATGGTTTGCTCAGCCCTTCGGCAGATCTACTCGTATATACAATCCTATAACAACTCTAAGTTAGTCCGAGCTCCCCTATACCAACGCTAGATGTCGCCACTTACCCGTATATGGTGTGTTCGCTGGTCACGCAGGATCCGTACTTGAACGGGATGGGCTGGTAGCCGTACGACCCGCCGTAGGGCAGGTATCCACCCATCAGCATGCTGGGAAAGAGATATTGTAATTATGAGCTGTGTATGCTTGTATGGCATGGTGCTAAAGTGTTTTGTATGATGGGTGATTTTTTACGGTAAAAATTTACACCGTAAATTTTGTACGGTAATAAGCCATTTTCGTTGGGTATGGTAACCAATTTTGCATGGCCGCACAGATTTGTATGGTAACCACTCCGTATGGTAAACATTTTTGTGTGAAATAATTTATGTATGGTTAACATATTTTGTATGGTGACCAATATTGTATGGTAGGCTATCAACCTTTTGTATGGTAGTTTTGTATGAAAACCTTTTTTTGTATGGAAACCATTTTTGTATGGTAAATATATTTTGTATGGTAAGCAGCTTTGTATAGAATCCATTTTTGTATGGTAATTCTCTCACTTGGGGTTCGGCAGCGGCTGCACGGTGTCCCCCAGCGAGTCGGCGTCGCCGGGCCGCAGCCGCAACGCCGCCAGCTCGGCGCACAGCTCGCCCGCCACGTAGTAGCACTGCTCCGAGAACGTTATCTTGTTTACCGTGTGACGGATGAAGCCAGCCTGTGGGAACAAATTAAATTTATTAAAAAAAAAACAAAAAAAAAATACATTTAGGTCTAGAATTGAGTGCCTCCAGACTCTACGACGAACTAGAATTGATGCCGATGCTGACGCCAACGAACTAGGATTGATGTTGACGCTGATGAACTAGAATCGATGCTGATGCTGACGATCTAGAATTGATGCCGATGCTGACGAACTAGAATTGATGCTAATGCTGACAAACTAGAATTGACGCTGATGCTGACGAACTAGAATTGATGCCGATGCTGTCGAACTCGAATTGATGCTGTAGGAATGTAGGAAAAGAATTGTGAATATATAGGCGAAGCCATGGAGTTGTATAGTCTACGATACCTGTGCGACAGAGGCGTGACCTTCACGTATGTATGGATATATGTGTGTATGTCGTGCCACCAACCTTGAGTCCACGACGTCGGCGCCAATGAACGCATTTGCTATGGTTATCTTGAGCCACATCCTATGCGAGCTGACGAACTATAATTTATGCTGACGTTCAACGAACTAGAATTGATGCTGAAGCTGACGAACTAGAATTTATGCTGACGCTGACGAACTAGAATTTATGCTGACGCTGACGAACTAGAATTAATGCTGATGCGGACGAACTAGAATTGACGATGATGCTGACGCTGACGAACTAAAATGATGCTGACGCTGACGAACTAGAATTGAAGTCGACGAACTAGAATTGATGCTGATGCTGACGAACTAGAATTGGGACAGAGCCGTGAGCTTTGTGTATGGATTTATGTGTGTATGCAGTGCCACCAACCTTGAGCATGTGCGAGGCGTACTTGCGCGCGTCGCGGCGGTCGGCGGCGCCCGCCACCCGCTGCTGCACCCAGTCCACGACATCGGCGCCGATGAACGCGTTCGGGATGGTTATCTTGAGCCACATACGGTCGCGGATCTCGAGTCCTGAGGGGGGATTGTGGTGTTATATGTGGACGAGAGATAGCACCATGGGACAAAAAATACACACTCTTATTTTCCACACCTGCATAATGAGAATGGAAGGTAAATGGACGAGGTGGGACAGTGGATGACTTGGGAGATGGGAGAGTGGACGAGGGGGGATAGTTGATGACATGGGAGACGGGAGAGTGGACGAGGTGGGATAGTTGATGAGATGGGAGAGTGGACGAGGTGGGATAGTTGATGACATGGGAGATGGGAGAGTGGACGAGGTGGGATAGTGGATGATATGGGAGACGGGAGAGCGGACGAGGTGGGATAGTTGATGACATGGGAGATGGGAGAGTGGACGAGGTGGGATAGTTGATGACATGGGAGATGGGAGAGTGGACGAGGTGGGATAGTGGATGACATGGAAGATGGGAGAGTGGACGAGGTGGGATAGTGGATGACATGGGAGATGGGAGAGTGGACGAGGTGGGATAGTGGATGACATGGGAGAGTGTGAGTAGGAAATACAAGTGGACAAAGCGGGATAGTTGACTAAGTAGAAAAGTTGACGAAATCCTCCTGATTGTTTTGAAGATGTAGAAGCCCGTGGCTGTAAGACGCTGTCCTAATTGCTAAAGGCCGACGACAGACGTCGCCCGACCAATAGGAGACCTCTAAACCGCCCCACGACCGTTGTCAATGAGGACAATTAAGACAGTTATTGCTATAATCACTCACCAGAATCCGGCCTCAGCATCGCCCGTACGACGAGCGCCATATCCATGTTGACCGACAGCGGGGGTTCTCCCGCGGCCAGGGTGCTGGCTTCGGAGGCCCCCCGCTCCGACACCGAGGACACGGGGAGGGCGGACAGCGAGGGGGGCGGCGGGGGGTACGCCTCGCGGAGGGCTTGCGTGTGGGCTACCCAGGCGCCTGGAAGGGGGGATTCTTTATTTAGACGTCGAAAAGAAACAAACGGTCTTTAACAATTATTACAACTACTTCCGAGTATCGTCTGTCTGACCTTCGACACCCGGCCAGGTGGGTATTTACCATCCACCTTCATATCTTCGCTGCCAACATTGGCTACCTTATTCGCCAAAACCTTGTTTTTTGCTAGCTAGGGAGGTACACGGACGGATGGTGCACCTGATGGTGCGCGGCCACCGTCGACCAGGGGGGCGATACTCGCGCTTTCTACATTAGAATTCGATTCTTTTTCTAGCTGTATATCTTCATTAATAATGCCATTGAAATGACAATTGTAGACAAAAAATATTTTCCCGACTATCTTCGACAGTCGTATATTGTCGAAGATCAATTTCAGTGACGTTTTAATACAGTTTTTGCTAGGGAAAATGTCGAATTGGGGATGTCACAGCGCGAGAATCGTCCCCTGGACGTCTGCAACCTGCAAGGTGTCTGTAGTTGGAAGAACCCCATGTTAAATACGACGACCTGAGTGGTTCAGTGGTCAACATGCCGGTCTGCCACGCAAGTGGTCCCGGGTTCGATTCCCGGCCGTGCAGAAATTGAAATGATGAATTTTAATTTCTGTTACGGGTCTGGGTGTTCTATATATAATAAGTATGTATTTAAAAGTATTTAAGTAGTTTATCAGTTATCTAGCACCCATAGCACAAGCTTTGCTTAGTTTGGGGCTAGATGGCGCTGTGTGAATTTGTCCACGAATATTTATTATATATTATTATTATTATTATATAATAAGACCACAAGTCCGAAAAAAAAAATCACTGTATGACAACTTATGCCACATTTTTTAAACGTCATAGAACGTCATTCATAAAAGTCATTAGAAACCATTTCATTTCTGTAGGATTGTTTATTTTCGTGAGTTATGAAAACTATTATTGAATAATGAGCAAAACAATTTAAAAGGAAGTGCGAGATATAATTTTCAGCATGATTAATAATTTAGACAAACTAAAAGTACAAATTCAAGCCAAATAACCGAATGTTTACAAGAAGGACTGAAAGGACAGATTATTGCCATATCCACATTTCATTTTTACTACTGTTCAGTCAATACGGACTTATCGTGGTCCTATTACTGTGCTGTAGGACTTGACGTGGCACCAACCTGGATCGATGGGCCTGACGGGCTCAGTCCTCGGTATTGTGAAGTACCCCTTCGGATTGGGGTCCCAGCACTTGGCGACCACCAACTTGATCGGCCCAGGCTTCTGGACCACCTCCCGAAGGACCCGCACCGCTTCGTCGTTGGTCATGTCCTCGAAGTTGACGTCGTTCACCTGAACAATAAATAAATCGTTTATTACGCCAAGTAATAAGTAAGTTCTGAAAGACCTGCACGCACTAGGAATCCTCGATTGGCAGAAGACGGCGCAGGATAGCAAGAGGTGGCGATCTCTGGTGTCGGAGGCCAAGATCCACTTTGAGTCGCTGAGCCAACGCAGTAAGTAAGTAAGTTCATCATCACAGCCCGTAACAGTCCACTGCAGGACTTAGGGCCTCTCCCACGAAAGGGGAGGTTATTGCAATAATCACCACGCTTGGCAGACGGGTTGGAGATCGCAGTGTTTAAATATAACAATGGAAAATGCTGCTGCCCATTTTCCAGACTACGGAGACTATATATTTTGCCTCGAAAACATTAGTCGCCTTGTACGACACCCATGAGTGTAAGGGGTTGGTGCTATTCTACTCTGTCGGACACCACACGGCCAAGTGTTTAGTGGTTATAAAATACTAGCTTTTATTAAACAGATGAACAGATGTCTGACCATGCCGCCCCCGCCAGGCACGCGAAGGAAAGGCCGGCCCAAGAAGCGATAGCTGGACGTCGTTACGAGTGACATGCGTGCCAATGGACTCACCACTAAGGATGCCGAAGACCGAGCGAAGTGGACTAAGAAAAGCAGGAAGGCGGACCCCGGGCCCCCGCGTGTAGCGCGGGAGCGCAACCGGGATTTAACGCCAAGATGATGACGATGATGAGAATTTTAGCTTTTATTCGTGACGTCGTCTGCGTGGAAATCGTTTATAGGGCAGATAGATATATAGATAAACACTTTATCGCTCATACAAAACATAATACATGATAATGATTGCAGTGCCTGTTGTCTAATATCTAAATTATACTAATCATCTAAATAATCATCTTGGCGTTTATGTCCCGGTTATGCTCTCACGCACGAGGGCCCGGGGTCCGCCTTGACCATGATCCAGAATTTGGCAGGTCAGGTAATTACAGTGGAGCGACTGCCATCTGACCTCCATGACCCTGCTACCAGGGGAACATCTAATTTGTACTATCTCTTTTATTATCTTGTATACAATAAATTGTAAAATATATAATACAGTAGATACAGTAAAAATCAGTGAGACTGTAGAGCAAAGCCTGCTTTAACGCAACAAGTGATCTCTTACCTATATTTTTATTTTAAAAGACCTCCCCAGTGTATGAAAGCCAGTACTACGGAGAGGTCAAGCTGTATCTCTGGTTCTACCCAACCGAAAAAGATGAAACATGGCCTAGATTTTAAGTTGGACCCCAAACTACCAAACTGTGAAACCCCCATCAAAATCCATTCTCAAACATTTCCCAAACAACAACCGATTTTAGTAAAACAAATCTAAGAACCATCTCGATGCCACAGACAGACGGACATATACACACGTCAAACTTAAAACATCCCTCTAAAAGGGGTAAAATAATACAGTCCTGGTACTAACATGTAATTATTCTATAAGATAAATCGAATGTATTACAATTTTATGTCTAAAAACACACCATAGCGACGTTCTTGTAAGAAGTATCGCATGACATACACGCCTTGTGGTCACCCCATGGTGTCAGGTTCAAATCCAATGAGGCCTGTGATTTTTTACAGTGATGGTGTTTGCTAGGATACCTTGCAGGCGGTGTAGAATTACAATGACGTTAGCCACAATTTATACCAAAACCAGCAGCTCGAACGGGCTTCGCACGGGTGTACGCGGTTTTTCTCTTTTATTTTAATTGCCTAGGGAGGCACACGGATGGGCGGTCCACCTGAATGTGCGCGGCACAAATCGTCAAGGACATTTTCAACCTAAGGGTAGCGGATGCGGCGCCTACCTTCGACGTACCTGTAGACATGCACTTTGAAGAACCCATGTTATAGTGCAAAGGTTCTCAATTATAATTCCGGAAGAAATATACAAATTTTTTTTTGTTTGTTTTTATGTTATCCGGCAGACAAACAGGCATGCGGGCCACCTGATGGAAAGTGGTCACCGCCGCCTATGGAAATCAGTATCACCAGGGGTGCTACCAATGCGTTGCCCGCCTCTAAGGAAACCTCTAATATACCTCTTGAACGATCCCATGGAATATATCAATCATGGTCATAGTCCAAAGGAAACACCGTGGCTTGGAGCTCATTCCACATCCGAATCGTACGAGCGAGACGTTCTTTCGAATCTTCGCGTGGACACCACTAGAGATATTCTAAATGATAGTGAAAACCGTATCAAAATCCGTTGCGTCGTTTAGGAGCAGTTAGCGGATATATACAGACAGACAGGACACAGCGCGACTTCGTTCGCGTGGCGTCCTACACCTACTTTAACCCTACCTACGACGACGGACGTACAGGACCGATTTCTAAAATTCTTTTACTAATATAATGCTACGGTAATCCTGAGTGTCCTGTAGAAAAGTTGAATGTTAACAGAGAGCCAAACTGTGTGCGGGTGAAAGCCGCTGTGAACGGCTAGCACTTATGAGCACCAAGTGTGAACCATACCCAGTTTAAAAGCTATGAACAATGTGCAATAAATATTATCAAAATACATGTGTGAAATACACTTTCTAATTTTGGCCAAAACAATCTCAGGCTTGGCATTCCCATGGATGACAAAAATGACATTAATTCCAATTTCTTTCCCATAACATTTCACATACAATGAATTCATTTACATTTAAAGTGCACTCGGTGTACATAATGATAAGATAAGCATACCAACAACTGCTCCAAATATCTTTAACGTAAATGTGTGAAAGTATAATAAGTGGAAACCAGCAGAAGGCATGATTGATAAGCCTAAAGTTAAAAGGTAAATCAATATAGAATAATATATATCAAAGTAAATAAAGGGTGTTTTTTAGAGGCAGGGAAGTTCAGGTCAGGTCAAGTATACAGTTACACTTACTTTGATTTAAACAGTATTTTTTAGAGGCAGAGAACTTTAAATTGAAATAAAACAAAGAAAATTCGCGAGTGAAACTTTGTTAAACAGTATAAATTCAGTTTTAAAGTGCTGCGAAGGTTGTGAAAACGTTGTACAAGTGTTATTTTCGATAGAAACTGTGTTTTATGGACTAAACAATTGAGATTATTCCTATTGTTGACAACCTTGATCAATATATTATTTTTCTACCCCCAACTTGCCGAAACTAAATTGTTGACACTGACGTTGACAACTACAAAAGTTTGCCAGCATAAATAATTGGTTTTGGGTGGCCTGTATAGGAAAATTAAATTACCGCCAGAAAAAGTTTTGCTGCTAAAAAACAAAATTTAAACACCCAATTTTGAAATGACTCCAACCCCGAAAAACAACCCAAACCAGTCGACGCCGTCGCAGAGACACTGTGCTAAATGTAAAAAAACGCCAAGTGAAAAGAAAACCTCAGCGATATGCGACTGCTGCAACAGCCTCCTGTGTGGAGATTGTCATGGATTGACGCCCACTGAAGTTAGAGTTCTCGAGCTCAAAACTGTTTCACGAAATATGACCTACTTATGTGGAGACTGTAAAACAGCGATGAAACAACTGCCACTAATCATTAAGAAGTTGGAAACTCTTAGTGAAGAGGTGAAGCACCTGCGAGTGCGTCAAAATATGATCGCAACCGAGGCGGCAATCCAGGAAATGTCAGAGAGAACCAAACGTTCAAAAAACTTGATTATCTACGATTTACCGGAGTCTACAAGTGATATACCTGAAACTAGAAAGAAAGATGATGGGCAGACATGCGCAGAAATACTCAAAAAGATAACAAACAAAATAAACTGTTCCGGGATTAAAACATTCCGTCTGGGAGCTCCCAAACCTGGATCCAAAGCACCAAGACCATTGAAGGTTATTATGTCCAGCAAAAGCGATGCTTTCGAAGTTCTGCGAAACAGAACTAAACTGCCAAAACCGTCATCGATTAAATCGGATTTAACTCCTATGCAGCAGGAATATTTAAAACATCTTCGTGAAGAACTCGAACAGCGAAAAGAAAGCGGTGAGACGGACCTTACCATAAAGTACATACGTGGTCAACCCATGATAGTGGACACTCAGACTACAAAAAACTAAATAAAACTGTCAAATACCAACAACAACCACCTAAATCATCAACCTACACTTCGAAAACGCTTGGAGAATCACCATCACCAACTTTGTCCATAGTCAGGATTTTATATACTAACATACAATCTGTAAACTCAAAACTTGACCTATTCATTGCCAGAGTTAATATATTGAAGCCGACAATCATTGTCATTACGGAGACATGGCTTAAGCCGAGCATAACAGATTCTATAGTTAAACTCACGGGCTATGACATCTACAGAGACGACCGCTTGAAAAAGCGAAGTGGTGGTGTAGCTGTATACGTAAAAAATAATAGAGGGCTACTTACGGCTAATTTGAACACTCACTTTAATGCTAAACATGAAAGCTCAGAACGCATATGGCTTGACATCCACATAGGATCCACCAAAATTTTGTTATGTGGCATTTACAGAGGACAGGACTCTACGTTGGAACAGGACAACCTACTACTCAACGAAATCGAAATCGCATCAGAATCAAATACAGTACTTGTTATGGGAGACTTTAACTACCGTGGAGTAAAATGGCCTCTTGGTGACAGCGGATATTTAACGCCAAAAGAAGAAAATTTTGTATACTGGTACAGAAGCAGCGGGCTAGAGCAGTTAGTCAACAAACCAACCAGATTCAGACAAGGCAACCAACCATCCATCTTGGATTTGGTGCTTACAAACGATGACTCTCTTATATCACAAATTAAGGAAGAAGCACCAATCGGAAAAAGTGACCATGCTTGCCTAATTGCAACTATCGAAATAGAAACCCAGACACGTCGAACTACTGCAGTTAGGTGGAATTATAAGGAAGCTAACTTCGTTGACATGAACACAACACTCTTAAATAATTTATCCGAGAAAATGAATCTGCAAGACTGCACTGAAACCCAATTTAGCACACTTCACACAGCAATAAAGGAGGCAATCCATCTACACGTGCCACAGCTGAGACTGAGTCGAAATACATCTAACAAGCCATGGATATCCAAAGAAACACATGGGCTAAT
This sequence comes from Blastobasis adustella, assembly GCA_907269095.1. NCBI lineage: Eukaryota > Metazoa > Arthropoda > Insecta > Lepidoptera > Blastobasidae > Blastobasis > Blastobasis adustella. Next base: position 10,486,016 of record OU026141.1, read on the forward strand.
TAAACTAAAAATGACACTCTGGAAGAAATTTAAAATTACTGGACTGGACGAGGCATACAGAGAGTATAGGAGGATAAATAATAAGCTAACCAATCACAGACGCACTGCTCGCACAAAATACGAAAAGGAGTTGCTAGAAGCTGGCCCCAAGAAATTCTACTCCTACATAAAACAGCAAATAACATCCAAAACCAGTATTCCTTCAACCCTACGTAATCATCAAGGAAATGTGATAACCCAACCGGAAGATATAGCGGAGGCATTTGCTGACCAATTTTTGAGCGTGTACCAAAAGGAACCACAGGGCCAGATGCCAGCCCTCGACACACGGCTTAGAATTGAGGACTCTATCGAGGATATAAAATTTACCCCAGATAAGGTATTACAGGCCATTAAAGAATTAAAGGCAGACTCAGCTCCAGGACCTGATGAAATCCCAGCATCCATACTTAAGAATTGTGACCTAGCAAATGCACTAGCCACCATTATGCGGACCTCGTATGATACTGGAACACTTCCAAAGCTCTGGAAAACTGCTACAGTGACTCCGATATTTAAAAAGGGAAGCAAACTGCAACCAGAAAATTATAGGCCAATAAGTCTAACTTGTATACCGTGCAAGGTAATGGAAAAAATTATAGTGAAACACATAAGAGATTTCCTTTCCAAACATGAAATAATTGAGGATCAGCAGCATGGCTTTTGCCCTCGTCGCTCAACAGTGTCCAACTTGCTATCCTGTTTATCATCCTGGACTAACAGTTTCAATAACAGGGAGCCTGTGGATGTAATATACCTAGATTATGAGAAAGCATTTGATAAAGTACCTACATCAAGGCTGCTACACAAATTGGAGTTTATAGGTATAAGGGGCAAACTGCTTGCATGGATCGAAAATTTCCTAAGAGGTAGAACATTTCAAGTAAGAGTGGGAGAGAGCTTGTCAAGCCAGCGAGATATCTACAGCGGTGTACCTCAGGGTTCAGTTTTGGGCCCTGTGTTGTACATTATCTATACATTCGACTTGCCTCCCTACATGCAATGTAATGTGAGAGTGTTTGCTGATGACACCAAGTTATTTGCAAACCCACTGGTGGATTACACGAAGCTCCAATCTGATCTGGACGTGATTGCTAATTATTCAAAGCATTGGCTTATTAATTTAAACTCCGAGAAATGTACTGTGCTGCACATTGGCAATAAGAACCCCCACTTGTCTTACAAGCTGAATGATGTCAATCTCAAAGCTGTGAGGTCTCAGACGGATCTGGGTGTCATTATCACAGAAAATCTTAAGTGGGAGGAACACATAAATATGATAACCAAGAGGGCTAAGAGTCTGATATACCTTATAAGAAAAGCATTTGGAACAATAACACCTGAAATAATGATAAAAATATATAAAACATATGTCAGACCATTATTGGAGTATGCCTTCCAGGTTTGGAACCCCTATTTTCAAAAGGACATTGAAACACTTGAGAAAGTACAGCGTAGTTTCACTAAAATCCCAAGAGATTATAGGAAATTGTCATACGAACAAAGACTAGACTGCCTGAAACTAGACAAGCTACATGAGCGAAGACAACGTGGGGACCTAATAGAAGCGTACAAAATCCTAAACGAACATTATGATGTGAAGAACTTTGAGCAACTATTAAAGCGAGATCAGAACACTCGATTAAGAGGTCACCACTTGAAATTGGTGCGAAGTTTTTCCAACAGCAACCCGCACAAGCACTTTTTCAGCAACAGAGTCGTGGCACCTTGGAATAGGTTACCTGAGAGAGTTGTATCAGCACCGAGTACCAACGCCTTTAAGAACCGATTAGACGAATATTTGAGGAATATCAAAATGAATTAATTGATAATGTCAATGGGTTGAGGATAATGGGATACAGACATATCAGTTGTTCCAACTGCCTGTCTGTTCAGGAATAATAATAATAATAATAAAATAGTAACTGTTTATTTCATCATCACAGCCCGTAACAGTCCACTGCAGGACTTAGGGCCTCTCCCACGAAAGGGGAGGTTATTGCCATAATCTCCACGCTTGGCAGGCGGGTTGGAGATCGCAGTGTTTAAATATAATAATGGAAAATGCTGCTGCCCATTTTCCAGACTATGGAGACTCTTGATCTTCTGCCTCGAAAACATTAGTAGCCTTGTACGACACCCACGAGTGTAAGGGGTTGGTGCTATTCTACTCTGCCGGACACCACACGGCCACACTGTTTATTTGCTGTGACCTAAATGTTTTTTAATTGGAATTATGGGTGGCGGTTACCGCTGTCTTGCACGTTTGTGGCTCAGTGGAGTAGCATAAAAAGAAAAAAGAACATATTCTAAATCCATTAAAGAAATTATACCCAATCATAGTCACCAAATGGTTGGTGCAAACTAAATACAAATCCTCAAGAAAAATAACAAGAGGGGTTCCCTGGGGATCTTTTATTCCATTACTGGATGGTAACCACCATGTCCGAGTTATCTATAATTTGCTGAACGTCTTTGGGACAGCATTGCAAAATCTAAATAAACACAAGTTTCAGACGACCTGAGTGGTTCAATGGTCAACATGCCAGTCAGCAAGAGGTCCTGGGTTTGATTCCCGGCCGGGCAGAAATTTAAATGATGAATTTTAATTTCTGTCATGGGTCTGGGTGTTTGATTTATCAGTTAGCTAGCACCCATAGTACAAGCTTTGCTTAGTTTGGGGCTAGATGGCGCTGTGTGAAATTGTCCACGATTATTTCTTTATTTATTTATTTCTAAATATCTACAAAGCTTCATTTATGTATGCTCTGGGTATGGATTTATTTAGGTTATAGACAAGCAGCATTGTTGCTATATCACACAGTGTTGAAGGTCATTTTAAATCAAGTACAGATAGTTTGTTCGACTTCAACCACTCATCCAGTCTGTTCTTGAAGGTATTCACTGACTTTTAGGTAGGATTGTCGGGATCAGAGTAGAATAATATGGTCTCTGCCTGCCTCTACGTACATAGGTACATTATGTATGAATTATTAGATAGGAAATTGAGGACATGGTCCAACACTATGTCTGATTTGACTGTCACAACCCCAGGAATTACTATCATGGCGCATTTTCTGTGTAGTAAAAATAAAGTGCAGTTTTAAACATGTATGTTTTATCTTTTACTCACTAATAGTACCTATCTTTAAGTACATGATAACGCATCCGTCTTAACTCCAAGTGACCGATGCAACTGATAAAATGATCAAATCTGAGACAAGAAAATAATTTACAAGTACCTCATCTGTCACAATTTATTATGACAAGCTATGAATCAGGATGTTGAAACGCTTGTCCAAAGTAAATATTAGGGTTGGAGATACTTGTTAGACTTGTTTTATTGAGACACTTGATGTTTCAAGTATTCAAGATAATGATACGTCAAAGTTTTCAGGATTATTTTTCTAATTTATATTTCTATTTTTTTATAGTGTAGATGTACATATGCTACAGCTGTTTTGATGTTTATGAGCTAAGAAATCTACTTTACATGATGCTAAAAGGGGTGTTAAAAGTTAGAAGTGTGTCTATCTGTCTGTCTGTGGCATTGAAACATTATAGCTCCTGATTGGATGGAGCAATTGAATACAGTTTTATTTGAAAGGCAATTTAATTGAGAAGTTTCTTAATACTTAATTTAAAGCTTAGTGTTTTTACTTTTTCTGTCATTGCTTTTTACTTAATTAGATAATGAGCCGATTGTAGATAAAACGGAAAAAAGTAATTATATAATTGATGACTCCCTGAATCCTGGCTGATGAGACCCCGTTTTTGACAGTGTTAAAGAGAGAAAGAGTTAGAGTCCCCCAAGAAATAAGGTAATTTTGACAGATCTCATCTGTCTACGACAAGAAGTTCATTTTCTATTATGTGCAACAGAATGTATGAGATTCACACCTGTCTGGGCTTCTTAGATCATAGTATATTGTGCAGAAAGAAATTTTGTTGAAATAATTCCACTATCTACTATGCCAAATGCTAATAAGAATTAAAACATAAAAATACCTGCAGAATCATATCTCCGGGCTCAATCCGTCCGTCGAGTGCCACAGCGCCTCCTTTCATTATGCTTCCCACATATATACCTCCATCACCACCCTTGTTTGACTGTCCAACTATCGATATACCGAGGAAATTAACGGTATCCATGTTCAGAGTCACTGTTATTATGTGCATGGACATCGTGGAGTCTGTTATTGAAGAGTACGAGGAAGTTCGTGACATGACTTGAGGCCTCTTTCTTCGCCTCTGTGGTCGTTTCCGGGAACTAACTTGCAAATGTGATACACTGCTGCATTCTGTCAACGCACGGTCCACTGACGCGTTCGTGTGTCGCCCTGTCGTTGTAGTAATTTCGGACTGACTATCGAATAGGGAAGTGGAATCTAAGTCGGAGCTGAGCACTGAGGCTGTTTCGTACTCCAAGCCATGGTTGTACTTCGAGTGGCCGTTGATTCTGAGGCCTCGGTACTTGTATTTGTCGCAGGATGCTCTGTGGCCGGGTCTGGAGCTGATGGTACTGTCTGTATCCGTGCAGGTGTCTCTTGTAAGCGGTGCAGTTGGAGCTCCATGAGCAGTTTGTTTCCCTTTACCCGCATTGCTATCGGTGCACTGGGACGCCCCGTCCGAAGGGTTAGAACCCTCCGCCGACACCAGCCACGACACAACGCGCCCATTGAAGCACGGCAGGTGCGCGTTATCGTCAACAATTTCCTCTTTCACTACACCGAAATCATCGTCCATGGACTTGAAAAAAAACTTGTAATTCGGACGATTTAGCTGATTCTTAAAGTCCAATAGCGTCACTTTCTCCGGAGAGATCGGTATTTTCACTAAATACGGCGTCTCCTCATCGTCTATGTAGTAAATCACTTTTGTTTCCTCCATTATTTATTGAAAACTAACAACACCCTTCGATCTATAAATATCGGCCGCCATCACAAAAATGGCGATAAATCATAGTACTGTTTGTTGACAGTACGTGGCGCCACAGTCGACGTGTTTAGTTTTTCACGTCCGATTGTAATCGGACGATAGGGTGGTGCCCATCCGATTTACATGGCATTACAGCCATGAAGTCTTTGTCTATCGAAAAAGAAAACTAAAATGAACGTGTTCGGATACACATACTTTTTGTGACGGACATTTGTGGTGCCAACATAGCAAAAATAAAAATGTTTTTTTTCTCGCTCTAACCGTTGGGGAAGAAAGAGAAAAATATTGAAACGTTTGACATGAGGTTTGTTTTGTTTGAATTTGAAATATTTACGTTTGGCGTCGATACGAAACGGTTTGGTTTTGCAAGAAATTTCAATATATTCCTTTAAAATGTCTATACAACAAGATCCTTTCTATTTAGTTCTTCAAGAAGAGGTGGACAAATTCCGCAAAAGAGTGTATGGTATGGGAAAACCGTGTCATTTCCAAAAAAACACCACTTTTGTTACAGTAACGCTGAACCTTCTGTTGTATACAAATTCTCAATTATTACTTGTTCTTTATTACAGAAAGGATAGAAAAATGTCATCAGAAACAGAAAGCCTGCAAGATCAACGATGGTATTGTGTTAAAAATGGCCCAAGAGACGAGATTAAACGTAAGTGTAACTGAACTAACATAACCTGACACTGCATGCCGACAGGAATGACATGACTTTTGAATACTGACTGACCCCTAGTATTATTCTGTTTTGTGGATACGTGTTGTAAGATTCTGCCAAGGCTGAGGAGTCCGTCTGGGTGGGTAACCCTGCTGTGTTTATGCATTTCTGCCCCCAAGTAACAATGCTTGGTTGGAAGGTTAAGTTTAATTACAATTATTAACCCTCGACGGAAAAACAGAGCTGTTATAAGTTTGACGTGTGTATCTGTGGCTCTGTGTATGTGTGGAGGTGTGTGTCTGTCCATCGTAGCTCCTGAACAGATGGACCAATTTCAATGCAGGTATCTTCATTTGAAAGCCAGTTTGATTAAAATGGTTCTGAGCATTGTTTCTTTAAAATTGATTCAATGATTTAGTAGTAGTTAGGAGTGCCAACCATCTGTAAAGAAATAGAACAATACCGCAAAAGCTACAGGGAGCGTCTATCACTACATCCCAATCCTTTGGCCAATATGCTTTTGACAGCCAACACTGCTAAACGTCTCAAACGGGCTGACGTTTTGGCTTAGTGCCCTATAGAATTGTGGGCAACGGCCCATTGATTCGAAAAAGTCATTGGAAGATTCATCAGATTTGATTATAGTCTAGCGACTGATGGCAAATAAAAAATTTAAAAGAAATAAAATAATTTAGTAAAATATTGGTGTATAAGTAAGCTTGGTCGGGAGTTATCCTTTTTCTGTCGGTTATTTTATTTTAATCCTCACAGTGATAAAGCATCTGCAGTTCTGGCTTTTTGATGAATTCTAATTATGTGATTTGAATGGGGTTTCTATGGCATCCCACAGTTTTAACTATAAGTAAATAATTACCCATAAATACCCATTAACAGCGTCGGTGGCCGAGCGGTTACAGTATGCGACTCGTAAGCCAGAGGTTCCGGGTTCGAATCCCGCTCCGGCCATGTACCAATGACTGTTTTCTGAGTTATGTACATTAGTTGAATACTAACCGATGCTCCTACGGTGAGGGAAAACATCGTGATGAAACCTGCACATTCAGGTGACTGGATGTGTAACCATGATCCAATCTGGTCAGGTTCCCCTGGTAGCAGGGTCATGGAGGTCAGATGGCAGTCGCTCCACTGTAATTACCTGACCTGCCAAATCCTGGATCATGGTCAAGGCGGACCCCGGGCCCTCGCTCTCGAGAGCACAACCGGGACATTAACGCCAAGATGTTTTTTTTTTTTTTATTAAATAATTACCCATAAAATGCAGCAAAAAGGAGGACACAGTTTTGATTATAAAAAATTGAACTGCGTCCTCCTTAAGCTTATGGACGTTGCCATCTATCTCCTTGCCAAATTTTATCAACTATAGGCATGTAAGATGCCTTAAATTTTATGACTAACAATTACAATCCACGTCAATGTTTGTCTACGTCTTCCATAGATTGAATTGAGGCTGCAGTTATCGAAGTTGTGTGAACGCTGCGATGGTCTGGAGAGAATATGTGAGAGCTTCAAGTCCGGTGTCACTATTTCGGACAGCGATCAGAATAGACTGGACATTGCCAAGTAAGTTTCTGTACACTAATGCCTGTTTTCACCATCACCTAAGTTTTAAGGGACTGCGCAAACGTAGCATCCATCTGGGTAAACACCAACTACTACCCGATGAGGTGCACGAAATCAGTAGTAAGAACCTGATACAGTTCATAGAAGCTATAAGGATTAGCATTGAACTGTAAGAAAGAGGCGATCACAATAGATCAGGAATGGTCGCAGTGATACTAGGACTGAGAAAGAACTTGGAGACCCAATTTTAAAATTAAAAAAATTTAAGTGAATACTAATACTGTTAAGTGACAGATTTTCCATGGAAGTCCATCACTTAAAGTGCTATAAGGGTTTGATAGAATTAAAACACTTTTTTTTGTACAGAAGTTCCACTATAAGTCAAATAAACTTAATATATTGTCAGGCATCAGTTTTAGTTCTATCATACAATGGACTACCATCAAGAATGCATTACACAAATTATTACAGACCTACCTATAAGGGTTCCCTAAAACGGAGTGATGGTGAAATTGGTCATAAGAGCCTGTTTCACCTACTGATAATCTATATCTTATCGTCAAAAGAACGAAGTATGAAAGGAACGGCATCACAGATCTGTCGAGATATCTGAGATGCCGAACCTTTCGTTTTGTACTAAGAATAGGGAGGCAGCATCATAGATACCTATCTGTCAAAGAAGGTATTTGGATTATTTTGTGAAACATGCCCTAAATGTAATAATAGCAAAATATGTATATATAACACACACACACACACACACACACATACACCCTTCTTCCGCACACGACCGCTGCGTAGGGAGCCGACCGCGCGAGTGAGCCGCGCGGCACTTTATTTCTTGACATTGACTCCCCTCCCGTACCCCGTGCTGCCTAGATAGCCGAGCGGACTGAGCGGCGAACACGCGACTTTTTTCTAATATTCACATTTTTAAACTCGTGATATCTTTCGAATGGAATGTCTGAATTGAATAATTCAAAAAGTTATATAAAGGTATTGAAGCAGTCGTAAATATGAAGTAATTGATTTTCATAAGGATTAATACCAAGGTACAAATAAAGAGCGTTTTTTAGCGGCGGCATTTCAATTAAATTTTGAAAATAAAAGAACACTTATTGTGACATAACTATAATAGTTAGACATATACTGTTGCGACACTTTTTGTAGATAATGATGTGTTCTGCAAAGTCGTAGTACATTATTTTGTTCTATCATCAATAGTTTTCGCAGCACACTCGATGTAAGGAATTTTTTGGGTATTTTTTACACCTTGGGTAACCCAATTATTGGAGTTTTATTAATGATCCGTAATTTTTTAGAAAATATAATATAGCCTATGTCACCCGGGAATAGCGTAGCTTCCCAACGGTGAAAGAATTTTTGAAATCGGTCCAGTAGTTTCGAAGCCTATTCAATACAAACAAACAAACAAACAAAAAATCAAACCTTTCCTTTTTATAATATTAGTATAGATGTATCATTAATTGGGATATGATACTGAATAAGTCATCTTCATCATCCTAGCGCTTATCTCGGTCTCTGCCAGGGTTCACTCTCCTACAAATTTTTCTCCACTTCGCCCGGTATTCGGCATCTCGTAGTAAGCCGCTGGCTCTCGCAGTCTACTCAGCGATGTCAATACATCGCTTCTTGGGCCCCCATATAAGCCGCTAGAGCTTGAGCTGTATTAGGAGTCAACACATTTAAATACCTAGATATCGGCTTCGATGTCTTTGCAGCGTGGGCCAAATGGCGGGAACTCACGGCAGTCATCTGTGACCCTAAAATCCCTGTCAAGCTCAAGGGGCTTATCATCATCGTCATCGTCCTAGCGCTTATCCCGGCCTCTCCCAGGGTCCGCTTTCCTGCCCATTCTTCTCCACTTCGCCCGGTCTTCGGCATCCTCTCGTCGTAAGCCGTTGGCTCTCGCATTCGACTCAGCGATGTCAATCAATCGCTTCTTGGGTCGCCCACGGGGCCCCGGTAGGTTCAGACATCTATTTCCCACGTATCCCTGAGGCTTACGTAACACGTGACCTCAAGCTCAAGGGGCTTATACAAGAGTATAATTACACCTACGTTGATCCTTCTATCAGCGTCTTGATTAGCATTAGCCGATCGCTCCCTCTGTTCACCATTAAGTTGCCGTTCCGGAATTCGCCCACCACAATTGCGACCCCATTCCTCCCTTCTGCCGATCCGGTGTACACGAGCTTGTACCCCTGCCCGTATAACTTGTTTTTTACCTTGGAATGCCACCTGAACGCGGCGCCTGTTAAGTAGAGACCGGCCAGTTAGAGAGCCAACGTTTAAGGTGACGAAGCGGAGCTTGCTGGTGTGCACTATTGTCTTTAGCCCTGCCCACGCGCCACAGGGTAGCCCTAGCCCACTTTTCGCAGGTTTAGCTGCGTGTCGTTATACGACGACGCCTTAACCTGGGATGAGTTTCTTTAACTAGACCTTTTCATGTTAAAATTAATGCGGTGTTTTGGCTTTGTACGTGCGGTGAATACCATCCATGTTCCATGTAATCCATGCAACCATGATCCAATCTGGTCAAGTTTCCCCACGGAATTCAGATGGCAGTCGCTCCACTGTAATTACCTGACCTGCCAAATCCTTGACTATGATCAAGACGGACCCCGGGCCCTCGCGCGCGATACCACGACCGGGACATTAACGCCAAGATGATGAGAGTACTGTCTAGTTAGGAATTTCAAATGTACAGAAGGCAGTAGTGGTAGTGCTCAAGAAATCCTCTGATATATTTTTTCTTTTTCAGAGAAATGTACGAGATTGGCAAGCGACTGACTGCAATAAGATTTGACTACAGCGCCCCACCCAACGTTGCGAAGGGATGTATCCTTTTTAATAATAATCATTGATTAATTATCGATTATCAGTGTCCGACCGAAGGTCAATTTCTGGCCGATACCAATTAAACGATCATCACAACCTTCCGTCAAAGGTTTAAATTAAAATATTCCTGACCACCAGTCGGCATAGCGAGAATCGTAATGGATAAAGCTTATAAAACGTAATATCCTCGTGTAACTATTTAAATTCTTTAGCTAGCTAATTATTTTATATTGATGTTTAAAATATTACTAATTCGCTGTGAAACGAACGTATTCTTGGCATAAAATTATGAACACACCTGGAGAAAAGGAATGGATGCACAAACTTATTTGACCTGGTGTGGCCAAAACTGGAACCAAGTGTCGCCATTTTGAAATGTCATGTCAGGCAGGTAAAAAATCCATGGTTTGGACATTGACAATGACAGGCATGTCATTGTCATTGTCATACACTGCCACCAATGACGAATGAAACTCCTTACTCCGTTAGGAGGACCTGCCCTGTGGTTGTGATTTCTATGGCGATGACAGGCTGTAAAACCAAGTTTCGCTAATGACTCTTTTCTGAGTTATGTACATTAGTTGAACTCTAAGCGATGCTTACGGTGAGGGAAAACATCGTGATGAAACCAATAGGCTAATTACGTAACGCTGTTGCCAACAATTCTCTGATTTCAATGATTGAAATTGTTACTTTTGCGATTCTGTATTATCGATTTCAAGGGTTCAGTTGCTAACAAAGTTCCATTGCAATAACCTCTAAAATCTATCATACCATTCCAAGGAAATCTAGTTCTTATGTTAGTTCATTTTGGGCACACAATTCGGCCATTTTATGTAACATCAAAAGGTATGTCACGCGGCAGGCCGCAATACCAGTGTTTCTCAATGCATTACACGCAATATTGAACACAATGCCCTCTCCTCTTAAAAGGAGTGTTTTCTTTTCTCATTGATTTCTCTTCGCTATGACGAAAAAGACTTCTTATTCCGGGCGTAAAAGGAGTTTCTTCTTTCGTCATTTACTCTACGGCTTGTTCCAGTGTTGCATGAACGAATATTAATTTTCCAAAACATCATTGTGAAGAATTGACTAGACTTAGATTTCTTTTTTCAAGTGACAAGTTCCGTATTTTACATTCTTCCGTTTTGCATTCACTTTGTACCGGCTGGATCTTTGTGAACACGTATGAACCGCTAGACCGCATCCTTTGTTCAAAATTGGCTGCACGCTACAATTAACAATATAAATTATTTTAAACTTTAATATTGAACTTGTATTGGCTTATATGGACTGTTTATCATAGAAAGATAATTCAATTCTCTAGAAGTTGATCTAGAGATGACTAAAAAATTGTCTTGCAATAAAATTTTTAAAAATACCTTTTAAGAAACCTTCGGCTTCGGTCGGGTTTCGGGCCGCAGAAGAAGGTTTCGCCGAAGGTAGTTTTTTTGCCGAAGGTGGCCGACACTGAAGCTTCGGCACCATCTATTATGTAGAGCGTCGGTGGACCAATGGTTAAGAGTAGTGATGGGACTCGAATCGAAAATTAATATTCGAATCAATTCGAATCATCGGGCAAAAATTCGAATCATGATTTGAATAAACCCTTGATTCGAATTTACTGATGATTCGAATCGACATGATGATTCAATTCACTTCGAATCGATATGACGATTCGAATCAATACGGATTGAAATGATGATTCGAATCAATGCGAATAGATATAAATGAATAAAATACGTCTTTGAATACCTAGATAGACCTATTTGTGAATTAACTAAGCTTATAATAACGTTTTACGAGAACAACTTTGTTGAAAACGAAAAATACCCAAAGGAAGTTCGTTGATTCGAATTAGCTCAAAAATTCGTATCAAGTCGACAGTTCGAATCAAGCGATGATTCGAATCAACATAAAATCTCATTCGAATCGAGTTTTGACCGCCCTGCGAATCATGGCGGTCAAAACTTTCGGTCATGGCGGTCAAAAGCGGTCAAATTCGAATCAAACGTGATTCGAGTCCCATCTCTAGTTAAGAGGTCCGACTCTACTGCTGTACTCCTACATATACGCATACATCACGGCATTCGAGTCATTCTAGTCTTACCACACAGCAGTAAAACACATTTTCTTGACCAACAAATACAGATATAAAGTGTGAGAAGCGCCGTGTGCTACGCCCCTTCGAGATAGAAAGTGGCAACAGCGACGAACTCTGGGCTTTAGTGGAGGATGCGGTGGGCAGCAAGGAGAATCAGGCGCCGAACCAGTGATTTTATACATATTGCTTGTAAATATTATAAGATCTCCTATCTATTTTATGTCTATTATAAAAATAAAAAATCTTCAGAGGCTGTACATGGCCAAAAACTTCACAAGACTTGGCCAATATCAATTTTTTTTTTAATGTAATAAGGCAGATAAACAGGCATGCGGGCCACCTGATGGTGCGTGGTCTCCGCCGCCTATGGACATCAGCAACACCAGGGGCGCTACCAATGCGTTGCCCGCCTCTTAAGAGACCTCTAATATACCTCTTGAACGATCCCATGTCTTAGTCCAAAGGAAACACACTCATTCCACATTCGAATCGTACAAGAATGTCCCTATATTGGCCTATATTTGTGAAGTCTCGTGAATGATGGCCATGTCTCGTCTTTTTGCCGTAAACAAGATGTCAATTTCTATTATAAAAATATTTTATAATAGAAACTGATAAATCTATAGCTTTCAGTGCATTGGTTATTACTGTGATACTGTAAAGTTGTTTTAAATAAATAAATAAATGTAATTGTAGAAGGAACTTTTGTACTGGGGGTTATTGGTTATCTCAGTTGACACTGCATTTAACATATAATAATCTTGCATTACTATAATTTGGCACATGACGCATTTGAGCTATGACGTGGCGTAGAGTTATCTTGTTTCAAAATTCAGTTGGCAACTGAGTTAGACAATAATAATAAAATAAATAATAAATATCATTTATTTCACGTTGTACAGACTCATATTCATTCTCATTACATTTAATTAATAATTATAGTTTATTTATAAATACATTCATTTTTAAATACATTCATCTTCAGCATTACAATGTCAGTTTAGAATTAATTAATGTCAAAATAATTGAATAAGAATGAAATAATAGGCCTGATGTAAATAGCTGCAACACATTCATAAATTGCTTAACATTTTTAGGAATAAGGTGTTCGTGCTATACATACGTTAAGATAATAAATTACGTCATAAACATTTAAGTTCTTAATTGTTTTATTTCCTTATTATTTAACTATTTATTTAACTATAGTACGTGCCAAATAAATTGACAATAGCGGACGTTGACCTCTCGATTAGAACTAATATGTAAATGGCCACAGCAATTGCTAGAATGATTTAAATAATCGTATTCGTTGAAATTTCACGTCATTGGAAAAGTTTAGGATATTTTTTCATATTTTCCGTACAACATGGTGTTCTTGAAGAAAGGGGTGGAAAGGGTTTTACGGGGTCGGCGACGCGTTGGTGATGTAAAACGTCTGCAGTGATTGCTTGCCATTAGTTAGTCATATTCACAAATAAGTTCTACACAAATATGATCTTAGTTCCGACTTAGATTTGATTATATACCTTTAGCGTAAGCGAATCTTTTTTTGACTTTAGCCCTTAGCCATTTTCTAGTTTAAAGTAAGGGAAACAATAGGAAAATAAATCGCGAAAGGAAATGATATTTGAAAGGGTACCTAAATAATCCTAATTATTAAGGTAAAGAGGAAATAAAGAAATATTTGCATGACAGAAATTAATTAAATAATGCTAATACTAAATTATAAAATAATATTTACAAATAAAAAACTTGCCCCAAGTCCCTTGTTAAAGGAATCGTCCCCAAAAGACTGGCCGCATTGCCTCGCTGTATCGCGAGGCTGATCCTTTGGCCAAGTATTGACCAGCCTTTTGGTCGTGCGAAGCGTTAACCAGGCGCTTAGACAACTCTGAAGAGAGTATGAGCGCCTGGACCCCACGGCCCAAGGGTTTCTACGCCAAACGGCGAAAATAGATGATCTCCGCTGAGACCAGCATATTTGCGCCGTTTGAAATTTTCTGCCGAAGCCGCAGCCTTTCTGTTTATTAAATAGATAAACAAACTAAATGTTAATATATTTTTTTGTAATAAATAAAGCTATTATATAATAAATATTTGGGAACATAAGCAAGGACTGTTTGCTGATATGTAAAGGAATTTTATTAGCTATTAATTTTCAGTAAACAAAGTACTAATATTTAATTTCTGCTCGGCCGGGAATCGAACTCGGGACTTCAGGTCGTCAAAATGTAGAATGAAAAGATCCCGCTTTCCGCTCTTACAGAAAGTAATTCATCTCAGATCAAATATGTATACAGGGTGACTTCTAATTAATAGTACCAAGTGGTACCGTATGCATATTAGAGATGAAACGGATAGTTGTTTGGCCGGATATCCGGTATCCGGTATCCGGCCAACCTACTCGCCGGATAGCCGGATATCCGCGTTCGTTTTACATATTCGAACTCTGTAAATCTTTTTGAATTTTTTACATATTGGTTCTTATAATCTGAATTGATGGGCGATGTAAATGTTTTGAAAATGAGCGAATGTAGACAGTTCGAATTTTTTTGAATCATGGCTCTAAAGAACTGGTGTGAACACATTGAATGAACGAGCTCAATTTTTGAAGAGGGGCGTACGATTTAAAAAAAATTGCGAAATCAAAATCATTTGGATTTTATTCTAATAAGACCTGGGCGAACTTAATACTTGCCAACTTAATGGGGTCTTAAAAGCTGATCATTGGTCTCAAAAGGTGATAATTTTATAAATGAGCGAGCGGACCGAGTTCGCATTTTTCCATTTTTTGTCTAAACAGCAGTAGGTGATCCTTACAATAGTAATTCAAGGAAAATCAATGAATAAGTGAAAGCACCGAGCTAGGTCCTAACCCTCCCGAAAACCGCGCCTGACTACACCGCGCGTCTACATTACACTCGTACAAGCGATAAAAATATTGCGTTATTTGCTACTGAGTACCATGTATGATCCAAAACTTGGTCCTGATCCGGTCATTTCTGCGCCTGTACAGGATCTGCGCCCTGTGCCTGATCACCGCTGGTACAGCTCTAATTACGCTAATGGCGGCGAGCCTCGAACGGCAAATACTGTTGGAGGCAGCATACGACTTTGTGCCGTTCGTTGCAGAGACTGTGGGCGAGCCCGCGGTGCTCGAATCGGCATAAAAAAAATTGTATCAGGAGTTGGGGCGTTGGTTGAGGCGTAGGGTCTTGTCCCACGATCTGGACACTTTTTGGGTCAGCAAATATCGCTCGCTGTCCATCGGGGGAACATTTGACTATATTATACACTGATGGACTGAAAAATTTTCTCTTAGGTTTTATTACCCGACTTTTGGAAAAATAACTCAAACTAGGTAGCTTTCATTGTAATTTGATTTAATTGTAATTAAATGTGAATGTCCATTGAAAGGGCTAAGGGGTTTTAGTCCACCACTATACAATATATGTATAACTACACTCCTTTGCAAAAAATTAATAAAATATTAAGTAGGTACCGAATAGTAAGTTTGTGGATTCCTCGGTTTTACTTCATTGAAATTATGTAAGTGTGAAATTTTTTATGTGTCCCCCTGCCTACGCCTATGATGACACCAACACTAAAACCGCGAGAAAGAATCAGCTGTTTCATACATTTGGCAATTTTCCATTTGTATGAAACAGCGCGATAGAGTTGGTGCCATAGTAACAGTTGTTTGTAATCACGAACACATGCATACGGTATCTCTTGGTATCATCAATTTGAAGTAATCCTGTAGAATCCTTATACCATGGAGCAATTTACCCAAAAGAGATCGAACTAGCACCTTTTTGGTCTATACAACTGTCACTGGTCGCGGCGGAAGAAGAAGTAAGCGTCGCTGAATGCATAGAGAAAAAAATTTCTATACAATCTTTTAAATGGTTTAATTTAAATTTTATTAGGAAATTATAAAATTTACACCGATGTTTAAAAAAAAACGTCAGGTCGATAGGCCCTCGAGCAATATGTCGAACGTTCAAAACATTGCGCACGTCATTTTCCGTGAACTTATTCCAAGGGATGAAAAAACGGGATAGCAAGATTCATTCATAATCATTGTAGAGCGAGCGAACAGGGAATATTTATGATTTATGTTTAGTCTGTTGTCTGTGGGCGGAAGAAGAAGTAAGTGTCGCTGAATGCCATTGGTCGACTTGCGGGAAGTTGGAAGCTGCGTAAGAATAATATGACTCCGATTGCCGATTGTAGAGGCGTTAATGTCCCGATTGTGTTCACGCGCGCGAGGGCCCGGGGTCCGCCTTGATCACGATCCAGAGTTTGGCAGATCAGGTAATTACAGTGGAGCGACTGCCGTCTGTCTTCCGTGACCCTGTTAACAGAGAGTAGAATCCGAGTTTAAATTCGAGGCAAAATTTTACTTATCTCTATAACCCACAGACATAAAAATAACATTTATATAATTTTTTTTCTCTATGCTATAACCCCCTAGAAACTATTTTCTTCTGCAGCCTAATTTATTTGACACAACCTTTTCTACAGAGACATCCGACATTCTTCGAGCAGGCATCTTTTTTCTCTATGAATTAGACAAACACGCAGAAAAAAACTATAAAAAGACAGCTTTCGCAAATAAACATTTTTCTTTTAACAACTCCCACGAATTATTTGCATTTTTATTTAAAATTTTAAAAATATATATATCATTTAAAATAAAGTTAAACATTGAAAGAATAAAATGTATACTGCACCCGCGAAGTGATAGTTAAAAGCCTAATATTGTTTGTGAAACTATAGAAAAAACTGTGTGATGCCTCAAACTGAAAAAACCTCGTACGATTACGCGAAGTACTCTTTCGACCACGACGTAAAAAAACCGGTAAGTTTCCGTTAAAAACCGGCTTAGTTTAGCCGTGTGGTGTCCGGCAGAGTAGAATAGCACCAACCTTACACTCGTAGGTGCCCTACAAAATAAATAATCATCATCTTGGCGTTAATGTCACGAGGGTCCGAGGTCCTCCTTGATCATGATCCAGGATTTGGCATATCAGATAATTACAGTGGAGCGACTGCCATCTGATCCGCGACCTTGCTACCAGGGGAGCCAGATTGAATAATGGTTACACATTCAGTCGCCTGAATGTGCAGGTTCTATCACGATGTCCTCCCTCACCGTAAGAGCATCGGTTAGCATTCGACTAATGTACATAACTCAGAAAAGAGTCATTAGTACATCGCCGCAGTGGTATTCGAACCCGGTACCGCTCGCTTACGAGTCGGATGCCTTAACCACTCGGCTACCGACGTTCCTGGGTGTCGTACAAGGCGACTAGTGTTTTCGAGGCAAAAGATCTAATCTCCGTAAGCTGGAAAATGGGCAGCAGCGTTTTTCATTGTTATATATTTTATAATTGCGATCTCGCGTGGAGAATATGGCAATGACCTTTCCTTTCATGGGAGAGACTCGTAAGTATCATCTTGCAGTGTACTGTTATGGGCTGTGATGATGATGACTGGTTTAGACAGGAAAATTACACCAAACCTTATACTGGTTGTCGAAAAGGCGACTAGGTCTGGGCCCTAATTCTCGCGCTGTGACATCTCGTTTTCGTAATTTTTTCTAGCCACATATGTCCATTAATAATGTCATTCAAATGTCTATTGTAGCCAAAACATATTTTCTCAACTACCTTCGACAGTCAAATAATGTTGAAGATCAATTTCAGTGACGTTTAAATACAGTGTTTTGGCTAGAGAAAAGGTCGAATTTGAAATGTCACAGCGCGAGAATCGCCCCCCTGGGTAGCAGCATTTTTTATTGTGTATTTTAAACACTGCTATCTCCGACCCGCCTATCAAGGATTGAGATTATGGCATAGCCCTCCTCGTATGTGGTGGAAGCTGAAGTCCAAATCCAGTTAACGCTTTGGGCTGTTGTTGTGACTGGCTTAGGTGCGCACGACCGCTGGAATAATCCTAGTAGCATTTTTGAGGCGATACATCGCCATCTCACTCGGTTGCGGTTTGAGCGAGTGAGATGGCGATGTAGATATAATCCGTTCGAGTTAAATGGTCGGCCCGATGCACATGAACTCGCGCGCGCTCAGTACCTGCCTGCGTAGCATCAATGACGACAGCCGAAATAACTTTTTGTTTCACTTCTCCAACGCAAATAGAAAGAGTTCGGACCTCCCTCTGTCGCGCGCGATAAAAACCATTTGCTACGGGTGCTGGTCTTCAGGATCTTCTGCATCCTATGGCCTATCTTAGAAACGCTGCAGATGGGTCAGCTTTCTTACGAAGTTACAGATCTTAGCATCAAGGTCGTTGTCGACGGTTTGTGCCGTGAACGCTGGGGTCACGCAGGACTGCGTTTTAGCGCCAACGCTGGTTTTGCATGCCAAGGACAGCGGCTTTTGGCAGCGCAGTTCGGATCTCTGTAAAGATCCGGCTTTCACGGGGGATCCTATTATTTTCCCAGAATAAAAAGTAGCGTATCTCACTTGGGAATAATATAGCTTCCAATTAGTGAAAGAATTTTCAAATTCGGTTTAGTATATTAGGAAGGAATTAAGTAGCCGCCAATGTTGGCAAGCGAAGATGGTAAGAAGGTGGAAAAGGGTAATTACCCACCTGGCCGGGTGTTGTGACCAGGGGACCAAGGGTCCGACATTGGATCGTCGGAAGTTGTATATATGCCGCGGAGTTGGCATATTCCGTTAGCGCGATGCAGGAAAGTTAGCGCCATCTATGTGCGGATGCTTGCCAACCTTGTGTTCGTGTTATTACTCGTAATGTGAGTATCGTTGAGTCTTCCCTATTTGAGTGGTAGTGCGATAGATGTCGCCACAGATAGATTGGTAATATTCGTAATAGACCCTCCGATTTGGCTGGAGCCGACCAACCGTCAGTTGTTGTCGATACTAATGCCGTCGCTTTTGGATTCCTTCGGATGAGCGGCCGAGCCAACCTTGGCCGGACGTCCAACCACGTCGCCCGCACCTAAAAGCGACTTTATTTTTTTATACTGGGTAAGGAATAGTATCAACTGCAACTGACGGTTTGTCGGCTCAGGCCAAAAAGGAACGTCTGTTACTGGTAATAGTTGGCATGTCAGTTTTTATTCATAACCTCGCCAGCACGTGCCCTGCCTCATACCGCTGCCGAGGAATGTCACGGGGAACCTCGGTGTCAGGCTCCGCGGGAAATTCAAGGAGAATGCAAAGATGTAAGTGTAAATACCGCACCACTAATACTTGTTAAGAAATGCTATCGGTGGTCTGGCCGATGACCGGCAGAGTACTAGGGATGCATCAGAAATGAGGAGATCCGCAAGCGAACCAAGGTCACCGACATAGCTCTGAGGATTGCCAGACTGAAGTGGCAGTGCGCTTACTACATTTTTGGTATTTTTTGGATGATAGCCTATAGTTCCATTTCCAGCCGCGCGCCACCACGTTACCAGCTCATTCACCTCTTCCAGCCTCTCCCTGCTCCTCCTAGAAGAAGATGGGGCCACCTCCCCCCTGACGATCACCATCAGGCCCGGCGGCTGGATCCTCAGGACCAACTACACGAGAAACGGCTACGGGACACCGGAGTGCAGCGGCAAGAACCCGTTCCAGAAGGGAGGCCCTTTCGACATACTGATTATCAGCAGGAGTATCCAGTTCGAGGTTAGAAAGGATTTGAACCTCGTGTTTAGGTCTTTGGGGAGATTACTGTGTTGTGTTTTGTGCGACTTTTTCACAGTCGAATGGTCTTTTGGCGTTAACGCACGCGGAGTCCGGGAATTGGATGGGTGACCGTTTGTGACTTTGTGACTAGTGGAAGGTTCAGCACCGTAACGAGCTCGCCACTCGTAAGGTTATCCTAATACCAGTGGGGTGGCGAGGTCGACAAAGGTGTTCCGATGATGTTCTTTCAATCGTCAAAGAGGAGGGGGTAGGAAATTAGGAAGGAAACACACAGTGACATGTTGGCCGCCCCATGGCCGCAGCACGCCCACCCCCCGCCGACAACGGCCGGACCATGTCCGACAATACCAGTGATAGGTAGCTGCTCCCACCCTACCCTTAGGGCCCGGGGTGCGCCTTGGCCGTGATCCAGGATTTGGCGGTTTAGGTAATTACCGTGGAGCGATTGCCATCTGACCTCCGTGACCCTGTATAACAGGGGAACCTGACCAGCGGGACTATTGGCTAATTCAGTTGGAAACTGAATTTGACATTAAATAATTCTACACTGTGTCATCTATAAATTGCTATACCCCAGCGGGGTTTCACTATTAATGTAAGATCTATACCTATGTACATAGTATGTGTAATGTAACCCACTGTACCTATTAATAGTGATATTGCAATAAATAAATAAATAAATAAATAAATAAATCTACGTAGGCCATTGATAAATAGCGTCTACCAAATTAGAGTAGCGTAAATCAAATCAAAATATTTTATTCAATATAAACAATACACTTATTGAACGTCAATACATTACAAATTATTTATTTAATATTATTTTATATTTGGAAATTAGGACCTAATAACCATAAAAACATATACTCGTGCTACAGTACCTACATATAGTCAAACTTAATAAGAAGTTAAAAATATTGATTACAACTACAATTTGCCTTGTGTTCGGCACTTCCTAATATCAGACCACGCTATTTCGTCCATCATGTAGTCCTTTAAACTGTAATAGGCCTTGCCACATAAGGTATTTTTAATTGATGTTTTAAATTTGTTTATCGGTAATAGTATTACTTCGGCGGGTAATTTAATGAAAAAGTCAATGCTTAAGCCTACGAAAGATAAAAATAAGTAGTAATAAAGTAATATTTTTATGTCAAATTCAGTTGTTCACTGAGTAACCAATAGCCCCTCAGATTGGATCATGGTTACATACACAAAGAGCTTGTCTAAACTGAAATGACGCGCCCCACTACTTAATTAGTTGATTTCGATGTGTGAGTGAAAATATTAATAACGACACTTCATCTGTGTGGGAGCGTCGACTGTTCAATCGAACGACGCGTGCTTCTACGTTTGAGTCTCACCGGCAACATAATGACCAATTACAACGGCTTTTGTATATGTATTGCGTCCATATTTTAAATTTGCTTGTGTGCGTTAATGCGATAGTGGGGCGCGTCATTTCAGCTTACACGAGCTCTACCTACATATGATTTCGGCGTAGCGTGCATTCGATGGAACTTGACTCGCAGTGGTGATAATTTCGACGCAGCGTGATTCGATGTAACGTATCACGCTCCTTACCGAGTCGCGGTCTCCACTTAAATCTGTCCCCAGATATTTCTGGACGACAAGTTCTTTACGACATTCGAGTACCGCTCGTCCGCCACGTCGCTGCTGGACCTGGAGGTGCGCGGCGACGTCCTCGTCAACCTGGTCACCTTCCACCATTACAACGTGGCGTCGGACCTCACTGTGGGTGCGCTGGTGAGTGGCTATACCTACAACGTAACATAACATAGCACAGCACAGCACACCACAGTAAAGCAGAGTAGAGCATAGCGTAACATACGACAAGGCATAGACATTATTTATTGGTAACTTTTCATTACTCGTCATAAAAATTATTATAACATACCAATTATCAACTTAATTAAATGAATTACCATTTTAAGTTACAGATAAAATGTGATAAAAAAATGAAATGTGATACAAAATTGTATTAATTAATAGAATTACTCATAAAAATTTATAAATGTCAAGATTATAAATAAGCATAGTAATCAAAATGTCAATAGTAGTTCCATCTAGCTAATAAAAGTAGTTACAAGATATCAGTCAATAGTAATTATAATGTCATTAATTATTTATTCATAGTATATAAATAATAAATAAGTAATCCCTATTCAACATTTCGTTATATATCATCAATAATTAATGTATGAAGTGCATTGTAGAATTACTCTATTTAATTTTTAGCGCGTAAAATTCGTCCATACTATAAAACGCCTGCTCGATTATACGATGCTACGATGTGACAACCTACGCCTACAACATAACATAGCAAACCATAGCCTAGTATAGTACAGCACAGCAGAGGATAGCATAGTACACTACAGCATAGCACAACATAACATACGTGCCAACCTTCGCCTACAACGTAACATAACATAACAAATCGTAGCCAATCCGCAGCATAGCATAACATTGCATAGCATAGCACACCACAGCAAAGCCCAACATACAGACGAGGCGCCAACCTGCGCCGGTGAATGGATGTACATTTCAAAAGCACAAGTGCTGAGCTCACTACATACAAACGAAGTTTGATCTTATTTTCAAAATTATGCTATGCTATATTTCCAATACTATCAAAGCCAATGAAATTTTGTAGACCAGATTCTGACACCAATATCGAAGTCTGTGGTTTGTCAGATTTTCGTTAAAAAACATAGATGTTGGTATCTGAATTACGTCTGCAAAATTTCATTGGCAGCTGTGGTAAAAAGCTATTGCAGGCAGGTACAGACGCTGCTTGAGCAAATACTTTGTCACCGAAACTGGTACCGTGTACGATAAATTACCAGCAGGATTTATATGCAGATGTTACCACTTAAAAAATTAAAATAGAGCTGTTTCTATAAGACGAATTTATAGCTTAAAATCAATGTTATTTTATTGACATACTCTCTGCATATATTAATTTGATGCTACTGCATGCTATCTCCTATTGCATACCAATAATATTGATTAAATGTGAGATTGTATTTTATTGTAATAACCATTTTCATGTACCACATTTAATGAAAATCCTCCTCCTCAATCGGTTCCTCAATGCTGAGGATCGTGACTCTGTCGACGTAGCAAGGACGTTCTCGTTCCCCATGAGCTGCGGTCGGTGGCCTCCTGCCGGGCCACACTCACAGGCATTCCCAGGCATTACGACACCTGGTGGAGCCACTTATTGGTCTTCTATCTTAATGCAAATAGAGACTTATTTATTTATCTGTAACACTCGGCAAATTCGAATTTGGCCTCAGATCTCGACAAGAATCTCGTCCGATTTTAGCCGAGCACTGAGATCTCGGTCGGTCCTCAATTACTTGGGTACTGTTAGAACATTGTTTCTATGACTGACGAATTTGTTACACAGTGTGAAATGAATTGAATTGTCAATTTTACCTGTTTATGACATTATTAATTGGAAATTATGACATTTTAATATTTTATTATGAATAATTTAGTTAAGTCTACGGCGTCGACATTGAAAATTACAATTAATTGTAATGTGCTTATTATAAAGGTACTTTCTAAGTACCAACTTGCTACTTTGACGTGTAACTCTGTTACTAATAAAAAACTTGTATTTGAATTTGTTCTCTGTGCCACCCCGACAGCCTCCACTGCCGGACTCCCTCCGAGCCTCACCAGAGGAGAAGAAGAAACTAGCTCCAAAGCCGCTGGAGAACCCAAGCTCGTCTGGGCTGAGGCTGCCTCCGCCTCCGAAGCTAGATGACGTTGTGAAGGTCCTGCCCGCGCCTCAGGCCTCCACACTTAAGGATCCTGAAGAGGTGGTGCCGCAGGCTTCGAGCACTGTCAAGGTATGATTTTTTATGAACATTTGCCGGCGTAAGGGTTGAGGTAGCCGCCAATGTTGGTAAGCGAAGATGGAGAAGGTGGAAAAGGGTAATTACCCACCTGGCCGGGTGTTGTGACCAGGGGACCAGGGGTCTGATAGTTGATCGTCAGAAGTATTACATTATGCCGCGGAAGTTGGCGTACTTCTCTAGCGCGATGTAGGACGGTCAGCGCCATCTACGTGCGGATACTTGCAAACCTTGTGTAATGTGAGTATTGTTGAGTTTCCCTATTGGAACGATATATGTCGCTACGAACAAGCCAGGTATTGGTTGCGATTTCTGCGGTTCTAAAGGAAGTTTCTGCCATGCAAACTAAGGTTGTAGAATAAGCTCCCTGGAGAGGTTTTCCCTGGAGAGTACAACAAGGAGTTCTTCAAGAAAAAGGTGAAAAGGTTTTTACGGGGTCGGCAACGCGTGGGTGATGACCCTGGTATTGCAAACGTCTAAGGCTGAGGTGACTGCTTACCATCAGGCAGGCCGTAAGCTTCTTTGCCACCTTAGTTGTATAAAAAATAAGTAAGCAGGCCACCTGATCGAAAGTGGTCACCGCTGCGCTACTTTGGCTGTAAATAGGCCAATTACTGCCAGAGCAAAATACAAATAGAACAAAATAGACAGGGTACATTAACGCTTATTGGGAGAGGCTCACGTCCAGCAGTGGACTAGTGGTGGGCACCTTGGCGTTACTGTCCCGGTTGTGCTCTCGCACTCGAGGGCCGAGTCCCCCTTGACCATTATCCGGAATTTAGCTGATCAGATAATTACAGACGAGCGACTGCCGTCTGACCTCCGTGATCCTGTTAACAAAGGAACTTGACCAGAAGGGCTATTGGCTATCTTAGTGGAAAAACTGAATATAATAATCTTAAATATAGTCATAGTTACAGCATGGCAACGCGGCTTCGATAGTGGGCACTTTTGAGCGTGGTGCTACTTGGGGAAGGCTATTCGAGTGGTCATTGTCGTTATATGACGCTGTCTAATGACTTATGCGGATTGTTTTGGTTGTGTTGCTGGTTTTTCTTGTCCCATTTCTTTGACGTTAAGATATTTACTACCCTCATTGACGAAGCATTATTCCATTCTGTTGACGGTTGTATTAGTATTTAATTACATTGACATTTATTATTGACTTTAATTTAACATGACATGTGTTTGATGCTTAATTATCTTATGGATTTGTAAATTTTTATTACTATTATAATGACTGAAATATTAAAATAATTAAAAATAAAAAAAATCGTAGACTTCTCTTACCGGAGATTATAAAGAGATGAAGAGGTTGGCAGATAGGAGAGAACAGTGGCGATTGCTCCACCACAATAGTCATACTCTTAAATATATGATGATTATGATGATGATGACTCTAATTTCGTCGACGCTATAACCACTGGCCAATTATTTAATGTAAAATTCAGTGGCCAACTGAGTTAGACAATAGCCACGCTGATTTCATCATGGTTACACTTTCAATCGCCTTTTGGCGGCGAAGAGATAATGCAACCGCCAATGTTGGCAAGCGAAGATGGAGAAGGTAGAAAAGGGTAATTACTCACCTGGCCGTGTGTGGTAACCAGGGGACCAAGGGTCCGACAGTCGATCGTCGGAAGTTGTATTTATGCCGCGGAGTTGGCATATGTCGCTAGCGCGATGTAGGGGCGGTCAGCGCCATCTATGTGCGGATGCTTGCCAACCTTGTTCGTGTACTCGTAATATGCGTATCGTTAAGTTTCCCTATTGGAGCGATAGATGTCGCTACAGCCTTAATGTGCAGGTTTCATCACGATGTGGACTTGTTTGTGCTGATAATGATGGTGATTCCTCCTGGCCCTTAGGATAAGGAGCTGCAGATCCTGCCAATCCGAGAATCTCTGCAGGAGGCCGATGACGACATGCGTCGGTCTCTGTCCAATGCTGAGGGCACCTCTGCTGGTATTTATTTATTTATTTATATTATTTGCCAACAGATTTGCACTTTTTGTTACATTGAAATATTACATGAAAGATCTTTAACACTTAATGGAAATCCAACAACAGGCAAACTTACGTTCACTATAGTATCGATCGCGCTTAATTAAAAAATAAATCTAAATCTACCACCACTCAAACTTAACAACTAAACAATGATATTGTTAGAGTAAACGGCAAGACGACGTACTTAGGAAAAACTATAATTAATTGTATGCCTTACTGATGGTATGGTTTTTGACACAAAAAGAAGGGGGTATTTACCACCGTGGCAAGGTTTATGGGCTAAAGATTGAAGAGGCTCCTCCTCCTCCTTTCGTATTCCTCATATCTGAGGGTCGTGACTTCTCTCCCCCATAATCCTGTCACAGACAAAGGCATGCCATCTTCCCCTGTCCTCAGCACAGTGCAGAGCCTCGTGGAATGTAGCATGTATGAATGTACGTCGAAGAGGCTCACCTGCGCTGGTTTGATCACGTTTTTTTTATTCCAAGCAGCGACAAATGACCAGACGGCCCACCGAGAGTGGCACAGCCTATCTCCGATTGTAAGCCGCCATCTTGACCTAAGTTGAATTTAAACCAATCGCAGCAAGGCCGCTCTGGCTCTGGCTTGCTGCGATTGGTCCCTACTCAGTTGGATCAAGATGGCGGCGTACATAACTATCGCACATAAAAACTACGATTCATGCATTTGGGTTGCAGCCATAAAATTCAGAACCGCAGATGCGTTGTCACTGTGAGGACTAAGATGAAATGCCTCATGCCTGTAATTGCGCTGGCTACCTTATCCTCAAAACTGGAATACGACAATGCAAGCATTGTTGCTTGGCGGCAGAAATAGATAAATGCTGATGACGTGCTGTGGCTTACACAGGCTACGTGGAAAATAGGTGTCTTAACCTGCTGGCATCAGGAAAGCGGTACCGTGGGAGACCCAGATAGCGATGGATTGACACTGTTGAGTCTGTGGAGGTAACAGAGTATTAAAGCGTACGGACGGATGGTCTATCTGATGGTGTGTATCCACTATCGTCTAGGGCCGCACCTTGAGGCTACTCGAACGTTCAGCACCGTAATGAGTCGCCACCAATTAGGTGTGCCTCCTAATACAGTTGGCTCGTTGAGGTCTCCCGCTGGGGTAGTCTGAGACTGGTTTGCAACGTGGACATTTTGCGACTAAACAGTCTGACGGTTTTCCCTGGAGAGTACAACATGGAGTTCTTCAAGAAAGGGGTCAAAAGGTTTTTACGGGGTCGGCAACGCGTGGGTGATGCCCCTGGTATTGCAAACGGCCATAGGCTGCGGTGACTGCTTACCATCAGGCAGGCCGTAAGCTTGTTTGCCAACTAGATGGTACAAAAAAAAATGTCTCGGAATCCGATTGGCAACTCGCGACGGTATATTTATTTTTATTTTTTTATTTACTTTCCAGATGGCGGTAGACGAAAGAAAAAGTCGTGCTGTGTCATATCGTAATGAGTAGAATGATGAACTTGCTACATTAAATTATTTAATCCACACAATTGTTTGGCTTATTTTTCTAGTAATTTATTTAATCATTTAGTCATCATCACCGTCCTAGCGCTGATCCCGGCCTCTGCTAGGGTCCGCTTTCCCACTCATTTAAGTATCAGTCTACAAAAGCCCATAGATTATATAATACATAATTTTACACAAGTTAATACAGAAAATTAACACAATGTCATATAAAATACTACACCTACGTAAAGGTAAAGTAAATGTACAATACTGTACAGTACTGGCCGTGCGGTGTCCGGCAGAGTAGAATAGCACCAACCCCTTATATTCATGGGTGTCGTACAAGGCGACTAATGTTTTCGAGGCAAAAGATCAAGAGTCTCCGTAGTCTGGAAAATGGGCAGCAGCATTTTCATTACTATATTTAAACACTGCGATCTCCAACCCGCCTGCCAAGCGTGGAGATTATGGCAATAATCTCCCCTTTCGTGGGAGAGGCCCTAAGTCCTGCAGTGGACTGTTACGAGCTGTGATGATGAAATGTACAATTAGAGACCCAAACTCCAACGTAAACAGGTAAGTAGATATTCCATCCCCACGTGAAATACGAATGAGATGTGGAGAAAGAATGCCTATATCTGCTTAATTTATTAAAATCGATTCAGTAGTTTGGACGAGCGTCGGTGGCCCAGTGGTCAAGGTATCCGACTCCTCAGCCAGATGCACCGAGTTTGAATCGCATTGCGGCCATGCACCAATGACTCTTTTCTGTGTTATGTATGTACATTAGTTGGATGCTAACCGATGCTCTTACGGTGAGGGAAAACATCGTGATGAACCTTGCACGTTCAGGCGACTGAATGTGTAATCACGGTAGGGTAAGGAGGTCAGATGGCAGTCGCTCCACTGTAATTATCTGGTCTGCCAAATCCTTGATCATGGTCAAGGCGGGCCCAGAGCCCTCGTGTACGAGAGCACAACCGGGACATTAACGCAGATATGATGTAGATTTTACCGTTTATTTATTTATTTATTTATTTATTTATTACCGTTAGATTATTAGACTCATAAAAATAAGACAGAAACAAAATATACATAATAATATAATATTTACATAACACTGAACAATAGCAATAGCCATAAAAAACAATATCTAAAACAAATACACTTGTAAAAAATGTGTTTTGATAAATCTGCTCCGTGTCCCTACTTTAGTCAAGGCAACTGCATCAGCCAATGACATTCAACGTCGCCGCGCTTTGGCCAATGACATTCAGCGACGCTTACCTCTCCCCCCGCCATGAATGTGTCAAGGATTTAGAACAAAAACGTGCTGGTTCGCCCTCCAGTGGGTAAATTGCTACATGGTCAAAAAGCACACAAATTCACAGGTCAGTGCGAAACTTCATTAGGCGTTTTCTTCATGAATGTATTTAAGGAAAGTTCCCTCAAGAGCTTGACCTTGGGCTATTTGGATGCAGGCCCATAGAGTTAGCTAACTCGTAGAAGAGCTGTGTGCGGATCCTAATCCTACCAGCTGAGTTAAACTACTAGATACAGCTACATACGACACTGGGGTAGGGACGATCTAGGAGGCCGCTTGACAGTTGATACTAAGCATTACAAAGTATAAATAAAGTCCCATAGCGAATGCGCGGGTGAACCGACCTTGGACGACGCCCCCATCCGAAAAAAGACTATTTTTCTTTAGGTTAACTTTGTCCACTGTGTCAAAATGTCCAAAATAGTAAAACATCCACTTTAAAATGTCCGCTCTATCAAAAATTCTACTATCACATAATGTCCACTCTATCAAAATGTCCAATGTATCAAAATGACCACCTTAATAACCATCCATAAAAACGACTCCACCCAAAGACTTTAAAGTTTAAATATAGTTTATACATATATTTCTTTTTAGAAATTACCAGCGGCTATTGTGTCTTTTATACTGTTATTTTTTCCTGTAGATAATTATTGTGTACATTAAAGAGTTAAATAAATAAATAGGTAGAGCTCGTCTAAGCTAAAATGACGCGCCCCACTATCGTATTAACGCACACAAGCAAATTTAAAATACGGACGCAATACATATACAAATGCCGTTGTAATTGGTCATTCAGTTGCCGGTGAGACTCAAACGTAGGAGCACGCGTCGTTCGATTGAGCAGTCGACGCTCCCACACGGATGAAGTGTCGTTATTAATATTTGCACTCACACATCGAAATCAACTAATTAAGTAGTGGGGCGCGTCATTTTAGCTTAGACAAGCTCTACAGTATGTCAACGCTAACTGTCAACGCTGATTGGGAAACATTTTAACCTGGCATTATCAATAATTACTAAGGTCCTCAGCATCATCTTGCCGTCGTACTTCATAAGGATTAGTATCACCTCTCTACCTCCCACCTTGACCGCCCCCAACTCCATGCCCTAAGCAACCCTCAACCCTACTCCGCTGTCGTTTCCTCCCCCCCTTCCCCATCCCCTGACATCCCCCCCAAGCACATATGGAGGAGGGGATTGCAGCAGCCGCAGAGCAGACTCGCGCAGCTCGCGCAGCAGACCGCGCAGCACGGGCTCATCATGCCGCCCGCTGACCCGCCCGGTTGCTGGTCTATGGGGTTGACAAGGGAGAAAGCGTGTTGAAGGTTATACTATGAACGATGCTCTAGTTTTAAGGGGTTAAAGTCTCACACACATACATCGTAAATGTCAGTTTAAAGGACCGCTCAAACTGAAGCCCAAAAGTCCAAGGTCCAAGTCCAAGCCCAAAAGTCAAGAAAATCCGCGCTGCGATTACGGATCATCGGGTCATGCGTCGCGTTTCTGACGCGATCTGTCCACACCGGAGCTAAAATCACGCTGTCACTTTTTAACAGACTGACAGTACGAGTTTGACCAGATGAGCAGACACCGTATTTTGAGCTCCGGTGTGTGCTCGCGTCAAAAACGCGACGCGTGGGCGTCATCGCAGCGACAGCTCGTTTTGGGCTTCGGTTTGGTCGGCCCTTAAAGTCACATACACACACTCTTGGTGTATAAGGCGCTGTAATAATTGGTAACGGTCATACGAACATGGTCGCACGGCTGTTGCCTATTAGGACAGCGCCGTACAGCTTGCTCTTCCATCAAAGTCTCCACGGTCACGTGCTGCGTGCTCTATAGATACTTTTAAAATGGTGCCTAAACCTGCCGATATCAGGAAAGATGTCCCGTAGGTAGCCCAAAAAGTGATTGCCATCGCTCAGTCTGCTGACGTTGACTTGAGCATGCTGAAGACCGGGCGAAGTGATCGTCAGGAACTTTATTCTGACTATTATAGGCTTGACAGAGCCTAACCACCTGCCTGTTTGTGAACTAAATCATTTCGGTCGGTGGTCAATGGTATCGTTTTCTTTATTAAATGATGGTACTTAGGTACCATAACAAAGTATTTCCAGTCGAATAGAACAAACACAATAACAAAAGAAATATCTTACGTCCATGTCCATAGCCTGGATGGTAGCCTTGTTGTGGGTAACCCTGTTGAGGATATCCCTGCGGTGGATAGCCATGCTGTGGATAACCCTGTACGGGATAACCCTGTTGGGGGTAGCCTTGTTGGGGGTAGCCCTGTTGGGGATGGCCCTGGAAATCAAAATAGGGAAATCGACAACCGTTCAAGGTATTCAAGGCTACACTTCTGAATGGCATCAGATTCCATGTGGTGTGCCGCAAGGGTCTTTATTCGGGTTAATGCTTTTCATCATGTTTATCAATGGTATATAAATCTGTTTCCTAGATTTTATTATCTTATTTGCAGACGACATATTTTTGCACAACTGTAAAGTGCGTACCAATGACTCGTTTCTGAGTTATGTAGTTGAACACTAGCCGATGCTCTTACACATGTAACCATGATCCAGGTCAGCTTCCGCTGTTAACAGGATCACGGAGGTCAGATGGCAGTTGCTCTACTGTAATTACCTGATCTGCCAAATCCCGGATCATGACCAAGGCGGACACCGGGCGGCGCACGAGAGAACAACCAGGAAATTAACGCCAAGATGTTGATGATAATTCTAGGACCACATGAGTCGTTGTTTGATCTGCTACCAGATATCCTCTGCCCTCTAGGGCTCTCTATAACTCCAATTGTAAACAATAGTTTGTTTTGGGGGACCTGCCGCTTAGCTATGTCCTGTTACAAGCCATATTTTTTGGAAAAATTAAAAGAGTGAGGCCGTCGTACGATCATTGTCGGACGACCGTTGCCAATTAGGACGTTTCGCCTTAGGCTTACAAAGGAATCTGATGATACTCACAAACATTTTACCCACGAGCTATAGAAACCTTTAGATATCGTAAAAGTATACACAACTTCGGATGAATTTTGAATTGATTCAAAAAGTTTACTTAAGTAGGTAGGTATACCTAATATTTAGAAAAATATTATAAAACAGATGAAACGGAATAAGGTCTTCATTTGGTGCTCAGAGTTCTCATTTTATTTGAAAACTAGGTATGAAAATAATCGTAATGGTAAAAGGTTGGTGATAAATATTTTTGTACGTCATAACGTCAGTTACGTCATCATATTCCTTTCATCTGTGCTGGTTCCACCTCTATGTTTATGCCTAGAGCAAAGAGATGATATTAATTTGTTTTGGCCTTTGGTCATGGCCTTGATGGGCTTGGCCCAAGTTATATAGTGGTGTAAACCGGTTGGACAGTAGCGAGGCAACTAGACAGTTGGATTATTGCTCTTTTGCACTGGAGTTGTGCTATAAGACATTCCTTCTTGCCAAATTTCATTATTCCAGGGCAACGGGAAGTGCCCTATAGTTTTTGTTTTCCTTGTTCTTTTAAAAACATCGTGATGAAACCTGCAAGTTCAGGTGACTGAATGTGTAACCATGATCCAATCAGGTTCGGAGGTCAGATGGCAGTCGCTCCACGGTAATTGATTGATCGGCCAAATCTTGGATCATGGTCAAAGCGGTTCCCGCGCGCGGGAACACAACCGGGACATTAACGCCAAGATGAAGATGACAATGATGATCATCATTGTTTATTGGCAATATGGTATTAAATCAAAATGTATTAATTCAATAACAAATTGTTTATTAGCAATATGTTATTAAATCAAAATGTATTGAGTTAAATAATCCAACATGGGTGACATGAATAAATGAATAAAAGGCTACATCTTCATTCAATATAAAATATTTATTAAGTAACTGTAAAAAAGTTTACAAAACACCTAAAAAATTACAACATGTCTCTGAAAGGAAGCACTGGTATTTTTCAATATTTTCGAAGAGCCTACCAAAAGTTTTAACAACACAAAAAAAAAATTATCCATTTACCCAAATTTCGACTTTGTTAGCGATAGTACTCTCATCATACTCGACATCTATCGGTCCAATAGGGAAACTCAACGGTACTCACATTACGAGTACACGAACAAGAGGTTGGCAAGCATACGCACATAGATGGCGCTGACAATCCTAAATCGCGCTAGCGAAACATGCCAACTTCCGCGGCATATATACAACTTCCGACGATCAACCGTCGGACCCTTGGTCCCCTGGTCACAACACCCAGCCAGGTTGGCCACCCTTTTCCACCTTCTCCATCTTCGCTTGCCAACATTGGCGGCAGCCTTATCCCTTCACCCGCCAAAATCCTCTTCGCAGTTTCGCTTTTTAGACACATTATAGTCGCAACAAAGAAAAGTGACTTTAATGTATCTGAAAACCGAATTTGCCAAGAGGGTGTGAGGCTGATAGGTTTTTCTTTAGAGACCCGCATAAGAGAATATGTCAGCATAATACTATCACTTCGAAAAGTCGAAGTTTGGGTAAATAAATATTTTTTTGTGCCAGGTTGCGCACAGTCAGACAAACGTTTCGCGGGTCTCCTAAACGTCTGCTATCGCTACATAGGGGAATTATTTTTGTACCAAAATGACGTACGGTAACCTAAAGTCTCTAAAGTAGCTAAAAAATAAACTACACATCCAAAGGCAAGTCTTAAAACTTAATAATAATTTTCACTGTACATAAACACCGCAAAATATAAATGTGGTGCTTAACTCAATAGGTTACTTCCATGGAGCCATGGAGGATAGTAGATGCCAAATGGATTGACAGTAGCGTGCTTTGTCTCTCGGTCTGCTATTGGCATTATTTCATGAAAAATGCATATAAAAGTATTATACGTTTAGTAGTTTTTGCTGTCCTTCTTAGAAACGGTTGTACGACCATGGTCGTGCGAGGGGCGGTTTTGAGGTTTCCTATCGGTCGTACGACCATGTTCGCACGACCGTTGCCAAACAAGACAGCGCCTTGCAGGTAGCGCTCGATTCCGACGACCGAGCTGACACCAAACTGATAATATACCCACGCCTAACCACAGCTACAGTCCTCAGTCCTCAAAGCCCCCTTCATCGTAGCCCCCATCCTCGTAGCCCCCCTCGTCGTACTGCTGCTCTTCATAATGCTGCTCCTCATACTGCTGTTCAGGAGGGGCTTCGTACTGGTCAGCTTCCGGGGGGGCGTTCTGCTGCGGCAAATCCTGGTCTGCTGGCACCGCGGCCGTGCCATGGCCATCCTGGCCTTCTAAAGAAAGAAAGAAAGAGATTTATTACACATAGCACACCACGACACAATCATAGTTATATAATTGCAAAGGATTACAAAGTCTCCCATGCCACTGTCGGTGCCGCGGCGGCCAGCGTAAATCGTACCCACTTAGCATGTGCTGCGAGGCGCAAGAAACGACTCACAGCGCTGGTATTCTAAGGGTCCATTTGTTTAGGTAAGTCATGGGCGTTATACTACCTAAATATATATAAATAAATAAAAATCGGCTCGTGCGGATAGCTGGATCCAGGACATAAGAATGGAGCGCCCGGAACACGTTTCCCGATGGCAGGAGTCAGCGAAATGAAGTTGTGCAACTGCTTCGCATACTCCCAGAAATGCAATCTGTAGAAGACCGCCAGACGCGCAGCCCTACGCCGATGCTCGAGGCTCTGCAGCTTAGCATCAATTAATCAGTTGTAATTATTGTTTCAGACGCGCACAATTTCATTTTATTTGCCTTTTTTAAATATTTATTGTTGTGGAGTCACTAAAACTCACCCTATACACATAACAGGCTACCCAGCTAGGATCTTCGTAGGCCAGAAAATGAGTAGCAGCGTTGTCTGTTGTGTGTTTTAAATAGTGCGATCTCCAACCCGCCTGCCAAGCGAGATTGTGGTCCACCCGCTGATATAGAGGACGCTCAAGTTCAGCAGTAGACTGTTAATATGGGCCGTTGATATCGATGATTTTTTAATTGCCTAGGGAGGCACACGGAAGGACGATCCACCTGATGGTGCGCGGCCAGCGTCGTCCAGGACATCCTCAACCTAAGGGGAGCGGATGCGGTGCCCACCAAGGACGGTACCTGTAGACATGCCTTTTGAAGAGCCCCGTGTTATACTTAGAGCAAAGGAAAGACTTCGGGAGCTCATTCCACATCTTGCACGTGCGCGGTAAAAAGGCTCGCAATGCCCGTACGCTACAAAAAGGGTTATTCAGTACCTCCAGTCGCGTGAAGGATAACACGCTCATACATTAAACAAACACACGCACACACACAAACACACACACACACACACACACACACACCCACACGCGCGCGCGCACGCGCGAACACACACACACACACACGCATACAGAGAGAGAATCTTATATTATGTTTTAGAGAGAGAAGTTTATATTTGAATTTTGATAGTAGTTTTTTTTTCCATTAGTATTTTATATGGTGTTTACAGGCTATATTAATTACCAAAATTATAAATTGCAGTTTTTTAATTGGCATTACAACTTCATAATGTAACATTTTTGAATAATATTTTATATGCTGTAAAACTGTGAAATAAATAAAATAAATAGTTGGTTGCCAGACATCTAGATGGTGTAAATGAAATCTATCGTCGGAGGGTGCCGTGGCGGAAAAGTGACGGTGGCACCAAGTTAAACAGTTCTTCGGAACATTATCCGTTGACAGACGCAGAGAACACAGAGAGTGCCAACATCTCTCCGTAGCCCTAAGGGTCTATCTGTGAGAAGGGGATCAGTGACACAATACGTTGGATGGAATTAAGTGGAAGGAGTTGGGGTGACTTCATCCTTCAAATTGAACTTCATTGGTTAGTTACCAGGGTGCTGCGTTCTAACGGTGGTCGCGCCATATCCGCCCACTGCGAAGCCTCGATACCACATATCTTCTTAAGCCCAGAAAAGAAACCGAAATTTCTTTATTGCAGAGTCGAGAAAACGGAATGTTTAGCAGTTTAGTTGTCTTCTCAATTTGTTCGTGTTATTGCGAGAAACATCGCATAGGATGACTCGCGGTACACCGGCAGCCGTACCGCCCGATCTCCGATGGTAGGCCGCCATCTTGATGCAATTGAGTCAGGACTGAATCGCAGCCAGCCAGAGTCAGAGCTGTCTTGCTGCGATTGGTTTAAACTCAATTGCATCAAAATGGCGGCATACAATCGGAGATAGGCGGTACCACTCCGGGCCAGGTACAAGTCGATATGGACAAGCTCAACCAAAGAAATTGGATATAGAGGCATAGAAGGAGCATTAGCGTATCTAGGGCTATTTTCCAGGGGGGGCTGGCTCCCCCCCTTCCTACGCCTATGAGAAGGACCCTACTCACAGCTGAAGTCACAAACATAATTTTGTTTCCTTTTTTAATAGCGCATGTAACGTGTCCATAAGGGACGGCTATATGTTCTAAAATACCACTCCATAACCACTGCTATTGACAAATTTGGTGGCCTAGGTCACTTAATGTTCTTGCTTTTTGTTTGACATTGGGCGCTTCTTGAATTTTTTTTTTATGTTATCCGGCAGACAAACAGGCATGCGGGTCACCTGATGAAAAGTGGTCACCGCCGCCTATGGACATCAACATCACCAGGGTCACCATGCTACCAATGCGTTGCCCGCCTCTAAGGAAACCTCTAATATACCTCTTGAACGATCCCATGTCATAGTCTAAAGGAAACACTGTGGCTGGGAGCCACGGCGGGTGGTGCGATGGCGGAATTGTGCTGTGGGCACCAGATCATATAATTCCTCAGAACACTCCCCATTGTACAGCCGCACAGTGTGTTAAGGACCCTCATTTTGTCTCACTTTCGTTTTATTGCGGAATACAATAGTTATTACCATTACACACATTAAGAGTAAAACTCCGAGAACGATATGGCTTGTAGTTTTTGTAGAAAAAAAATTCAAAGTTTGCTTAAAACCGGGTCCGGCAATACACAAAAAAAAACTATTAAAAAATTACTCAACATGTTATTTCAATTTTTATTATCTCAATCAAATATACATATAAAACTACACCTTTAGACAAGTTTTTGTAGAGTTACTGTGATCCTAGCAAGAAATATAAATTTATTTTTCATTTTCGGTTTTATTTTTTTTGTTTCAATGTAACGCTGTATTAGAAAGAGATTCATATATCAAACGAAAGCTGAAACAAGCTCTTATGAGCAATATTAAATTCACTATCTAATACCGCGTTATTCAGAAGTTACAAGTAATATAAATTATATCCGGATTTTTTATAGCTAGGGTTGTCACTTCAGTTCAATATTTAATTATTATTTTTGTTTACTCTCACTCCAATTATCTAGCCCAAGATAAGTTTCTAACTTTTAGTATGGTAAAACTTGATAACGGATAAATATACAAAAACATAGAAAAAACACCCAGACTCGAAATCGATTCAGAAAAACAATTTTCTCTAAATTGACCCGACCGGGAATTGAACCCGAGACCTCAGAGATGGCGCGACGCCAGACCCAGCGCGCTAACCACCACTAATATGTATATCCGGGATGATTTATTTTATTAGATTACTTGATAATTCAACTTTTTACGTACGTTTCGATGAAATTCTATATGTGACATGGGAAGGAGTCCACCCTCGTAAAGCAAATGCCAAAACCCCTAATAAAGACTAAAATAAGTCATCTTTTTTATTGTTGATGTTCTATTGATAAAAAATTTAACAATATTGGTATCCGGGTAAAAATTGTGACAACCCTGAAAAAAAATTAATTATGTTATATATTCTGAATAACGCGGTATTAGATAGTGAATTTAATACTGCTCATAAGAGCTTGTTTCAGCTTTCGTTTGATATATGAATCACTTTCTAATACAGCGTTACAGTAAAACAAAAAAAATAAAACCGAAAATGAAAAATAAATTTATATTTCTTGCTAGGATCACAGTAACTCTACAAAAACTTGTCTAAAGGTGTAGTTTTATATGTATATTTGATTGATATTATAAAAATTGAAATAACATGTTGAGCAATTTTTTAATAGTTTTTTTTTGTGTATTGCCGGACCCGGTTATAAGCAAACTTTGATTTTTTTTTTCTACAAAAACTACATGCCATATCGTTCTCGGAGTTTTACTCTGATGTGTGTAATGGTAATAACTATGGTATTCCTCAATAAAACTTTGATGAGACAAAATGAGGGTTCTTAACACACTGTGAGCCGGTAGAACACACGCAGGGAGCCAAAGTCCCTTCGATCAGCCAGTGGTTCTAACTTGCCAGTCAGTATGGTATCGTCGACAATTCATACGGCGCGCCTCCGTATGGAATCCAAGTGATTAAGCTGGTCGGCGGTTTCCTACTATTTCCTATTTGTTACTTTACAAGCAAGCTAAACACTCAGTTTTCTCGACTGTACCGTCCTATTAGCATATAAATTAGTTGTAAGTATATTCCTCCTACTGTGAAGGAATTTTTAATTGACAGATTTACCATTACCCACTACATACAGCACCTGCGTATGAATTAAATGTAGATACCTACTTCTAAAGATCATTTCGTACGAATGTGCTTTTTTTTTTTTTTTTTTTGTCACAGTGTCAACAGCTCAGATATTCGCGCTGCTGCGCAGTGCTGTATGAATTATTGTTAAAATGGCTTCCCTTTTTGCTTGCTCGCCTCCTAAACCCAGTACACCTACATAGGATGCCTGGAATTGGAAGGCATCCTTCGTCCACTGGGGATTGTTTTTCAGACAGCTACTTTAAAAAGTGTAGTTCGGCGTGCCTCACTAGATGGCGCTGCTTAGACAGGATTAAGTATGGAATTTGATAACTAAAGTTACTCGGAAAAGTATTTCGTGAAAACACTGAGTTTTAGTAATCTTTATCAGAAGAAAGCGCAAAATGTCTGCATTTTTATACGTCTTCAATACAATACAATACAAAAACTATTTATTTGTACACTACAGGATTCACACATGGGATAAAATATATAATAGTATAAGCAGTACAAAGGGCGGTCTTATCACTAGAGTGTTCTCTTCCAGACAACCTTAGTATGGAAAGAAACAAAGTATTTTGTAAGTCTAGTGGTCTCGTTGGGATTTATTTTTGAGAATCGTGTCCAATCAACGCCATTTGTTACAATTATTTGAACTGTTTTTTTGACGTGATAACGTCTTATAAAGCGATGGAGCCGGCTGCACGCACGAAAAAACATGACTCATGCGTCGTTACCGTCGTTACCTCGCTCTGAGGCTTGAAGTGCAAGCGAGAGCGCGGAACGAGCGACAAAGAGCACAATCGGCCTCCGCGTTCGGCAGCGTTCGGCAGCGTTCGACATCTGTCTCTCCTACTTGAGTGAGCGATGCGTCCGCGTGGACAGCTGCTATACAATAATTTATTTATTTATTTATTTATTTATTTATTAATATTTCATAATACATTTACATGTTTTCCTAACCTAACAAGCACTACAAATGCTTAGAATTACTTGATTAATCAATGTGGTTAAGCCCATAGCTCTATAATTTTTTTAAGGTTATGTACTTTACTACTATACGCACCAAATGCTTCTACTACTTTCTTCCAGGCATTCCTTTCGTTGGCAAAATCAATTGTAGTGGTATCTACTTATAGTACTTATATAAAAAAGGAATGGCACTTACGCCCTCCTTGCCCTGCCCTGCCCATGGCACTGCCGATCATCCCGCCAGCCATGCCGGCCATGCCGCCAGCCAACGCTCCGCCAAGAATGCCGCCCATTGCCCCTGTAAAGAAGTTTTTGTTCACAAGATTTTATTAAACGTGTGGTCGCCGCTGTAGATCCTGGCTACACAGGCGTTGCAGCGGTGGGAATGAGTGACCCCTATGAGCCTTATAAGAAAGCTCACTAAATCCCAAAGGGCAATGAAAAGGGCTATGCTCAGGGTCTCTCCTGAGATCAGAAATGAAGAGATCCGCAAGCGAACCAAGGTCACCGATATAGCCTGACGGATTGCCAGGCTAAAGTGGCAGTGGGCAGGTCACATAGCTCTAACAAATGGCCGATGGGGCAGTAAAGTTCTCGAGTGGCGACCACGTACCGGAAGACGAAGCGTGGGTAGGCCTCCGACGACCTGGTAAAGATCGCAGGTACCAGCTGGATGCGGAAGGCACAGGGCCGGTCGCCGTGGAGATCGCTGGAGGAGGCCTGTACCAGGCAGTGGCCGTCTTTCGGCTTTTTTTGATTGATGATGACTGTCTTATTTCTACCGTCAATTAACTAACAATGCTTAATCTGTATAAGCAATGGCAACCGTGGGCAATCCTCTCTCACAGCGACAATACCGCGGCAAATACTGTATCATGTGTGTTCTGGCAGACCATCTCGCGCCTGAGGCTACGTCAGGCTCTAGGCTCTAACCAAGTCTACACATTCTCCAATATTTATTAAACAACGAAATCGATTTTAATTAAATAAAGCCAAGAACCATCTCGATTAAACTGCCTTTCAAATTCTTAAAACCGCATCGAAATCCGTCCATCCGTTCGAGAGCTACGATGCCACAGACAGACACACACCTTCTCAGATACACGGGCCAAACTTACGACACCCCACTTTTTTCGTCGGCGGTTAAACTAAAGGATAATTATTATTAAGTCAGTCCTGTAGTCAATATATTTCAAATGACTCATATTTTTTCCACTTACCTCCGCCACGACCTCTGCCCGCCTGCAGAAAAGAAGCACTATTAGACCATAATTAATAATTGTAATATGCCGTCACGGAGCGTCGGTGGTTGAGTGGTTAAGGTTACCGACTCGAAAGCGAGAGGTACCGGGTTCAAATCTCACTGCGGCCATGTGCCAATGGCTCTTTAGCTTATGTACATTACTCGAATGCTAAACGATGCTCTTACAGAGAGGAAAAACATCGTGATGAAACCTGCACGTTCAGGCCACTGAATGTGTAATCATGAACCAGTCTGGCCAGGTCAAATGGCAGTAGCTCCACGTAATTACCTGATCTGCCAAATCCTGGGTCATGGTGAAGGCGGACCCCGGGCCCTCGCGCGTGAGAACACAACCGGGACATTAACGCCAATATGATTATAGTCCCGGAGTGCCAATCGGCTCTCGAGACTGTTCAGCCAGTCTCAGGGTCCCCAGTGGAAGACCTTGATCGACCTCGCCGAGACAACGGCATTAAGTAAATAAATAAATATTCATGGACAAATTCACACAGCGCCATCATACGCCAAACTAAGCAAAGCTTGTACTATGGGTGCTAGATAACTGATATACTACTTAAATATTTTTATTTTTTCAAATACATACTTATTACACATAGAACACCCGGACCCGTAACAGAAATTAAAATTCATCATTTCAATTTCTGCCCGGCCGGGAATCGAACCCGGGACTTCTTCGTGGCAGACCGGCACGTTGACCATTGAACCACTCAGGACGTCTAATCGCATTAGGAAGAACACCTAACGAGCGGCGAGGTCGTTGCGGTTCTGAAGCTCGACGAGTCTCAAAGTAGATACTAAACAGTCACTCATCCAATTCCCGGACTCTGCTTGCGTTGCTTAATTTGGGTTATCGATGTCGCAAGCACGCTGGCGCTAGACCCACAGTGTCGCTTCATAGTAATACTGTCGGGTACTCCCAGTGGCAACGCAAAGACCCAAAAAGCGATGGATTGACATCGCTGAGTCGGATGCGAGAGCAAACGGCTTACGACGCGAGGATGCCGAAGACCGGGTGAAGTGGAGGAGAATGAGTAGGAAAGCGGACCCTGGCAGAGGCCGGGATAAACTCTAGGACGATGATGATTCTGATGACTTACTCACAGTGGCAACGCACCTTTGGTTGACAGCAACATAAACGCATGAATCGTAGATGTTGTGGGAGACAGTTACCGCTTACCATCAACCCGTTTGTCACCACGTACAAAACAAAAATTGGCAAAGCACTTAAGCACTATAAGTTACTTGTACTTGTAATGTAACTTGAACTGGCCCCCTTCAAAAATTATATATTTTTTTCCCTCTTTAAGGGGAAGACCAAAGAAAAGATGGATGGATTGTATGATGAGGGATATCAGTGAGCGAGAGGTGAGCGTGGAGATGACAGCGGATAGGGATGAATGGAGAAAGAAAACATACTGTGCCGAACCCAAATGAATGGGATAATGGCAGGCAAATGATGATGAGTTTCGAACCTTTCTTCGCTGACCCTTTTAGCCCTGTCTGTATCTGTATACTCAGTTGAAAACACATACCTGTCCCCCATAAGCAGGTCCCCCATACCCTGGCGGGGGGTATCCGCCCCCATACTGTGGGGGCGGGGCATACCCCGGCGCATACCCTGCTGGGGGGGGATGGTATGGCATGGATTGCATAGGCGGCGCTGGCTGCATGGCATGGACTGGCTGCATCCCTTGCACTGGATTCACTGGCATCGGCGCGTAGGATGCTGGCACACCTTGTGGGGGGTACCCTGCCTGTGGGTAGGTCAATATGGGTTATAAGAATAGGAATAAGATTGCCAAAAGACACTACGACAAAAATAAACTGAGTTAACAATATAGAAAGGGAAAAAATAGAAAGATTGTTGTGTCTTCTGTACTTCTGTCATTCATTTTTTTGTATCTTGTGTACAATAAATAGTTAAATAAATTATTAATAAATGAAGATAGATATAGGACGGTGGATCCCTGTGCTTCACCCCATGACCCACTTCTTATTTTCTTCGTTTAATTTTTCAAGTAACTTTTGCCCGCGACTTCGTCCGCGTGGAAATCGGTTTTAGGGCAGTTTGTCTTTTTCCCGAGCGACCATTTCAAATGACCTCCCTAATGTATGAAAGCTAGCACTAAGGAGAGGTCAAGCTGTATCACTGGTTCTACCCAACCGAATTTGATGAAACATGGCCTAGATTTTAAGCTGGAACCCAAACTACCAAACTGTGAAAACCCCATCCGTTCAGCGCCATTTCCATATTTCTTATAGTTTAGCTGTGTAGTTTAGTTGACTCCTGGGGGGCGATTCTCGCGCTTTCGACATTAGAATTCGACATTTTCTCTGGCCACAAATATCTATTTAAAAGTCACAAAATCTCTATTGCAAGCAAAAAACGTATACTCAAACGATTTTCGCTAATCCACTATTATCGTAGTTCGTTTCAAGTAACATTTTTAATACAGATATTAGTTAGAAAAAATGTCGAATTCGAGATGTCACAGCGCGAGAATTAGGCCCCTGGTCGGCGTACGCGAGCGCGAAATCAGGATATTAACGCCAAGATGATGACAATAATGAATGAATGAATGAATGAATGAATGAATGATTTCAAGTACCAGTACT
Organism: Blastobasis adustella; assembly: GCA_907269095.1. NCBI lineage: Eukaryota > Metazoa > Arthropoda > Insecta > Lepidoptera > Blastobasidae > Blastobasis > Blastobasis adustella. The sequence continues at coordinate 10,528,959 of OU026141.1, forward strand.
CATATTCGGTTAGTATTCACTTAAAATTAGGTTAGTAACAAAATCATTACAATGTCTTAAGTATTTATACATATATCAACTGTCATAGATATCCTATATTAATAAATGTCATAAATCAACTAGCTAACAATTTGCAATTTGCTGCCATCCATGTTACCATAATCCATAATGCACGTAGGCGAAATCACGGGCAGAAAGCATTGTAACTGCACTGCACTGGTGCACTAGCACTGGTGTTGCTGATGTCCTTAGCCGGCGGTAACCACTTACCACCACTTGGCCCGCTTACTGTACAGTATAAAAAAAAGGTGTTTGCATACCGTTTAGTATAAAAATAGATGTTTGCCTATCGTACAGTATAAAAAAGGTGTTTAACTACTGTATAGTATAAAAAAGGTGTTTGACTACCGTACACTATAAAAAGAGGTGTTTGCCTATCGTGCAGTATAAAAAAAGGACTTACTGGCGGCGGCGGGCGAAACTGTGGCGGTCCTCCGTGTGCGTGGCCGTGTCCGTGGTCATGGGGCTTTGGAAAAGCAAAATGGCTGTTAGTAAAACGACTTCTAGGGAGGCCAGGGAGCAGCTGTGGCGTGCCCAATACCCAGCGCCTCCAGGATCCATCACCCTCTCCGAATCCCTGCCACCAGGACACGAGCTGCAGTGGCCAACTTGGAAGTCACTTAATCGCTTACGGACGCAGGTTGGCCGCTGCAAAGACTCTCTGGCTAAGTGGGGCTTCATAGACCAGACACAGCAGCGATGCGACTGTGGAGCTCCATCCCAAACCATGGAGCATCTGCTCTCTTGTCCTCTTTGTTCTGCTACCTGCACTAGGGAGGAACTGTTCCTGGCGACTGTTTATGCCGTTGCCGTGGCCGACTACTGGGCAAGCCAGATCTAGGGTTTTCGAAAATTGACTCGACGAAGAATAACTAAAACGAAATAGAGTAAAATAGGCTTTTAAGGTGGCCACTCACTACCATGCAGCTTGATCAAGAATTAAATCAGTTTGTTATACGGAAATTATTTGAAGAATTTACTCTATCAAGTTATGTTAAGTAACTTACATGTTTGCCGAAAAGACAGCCCTGAAACAATTAATAAAACAAAATTATCTCGGTGTCTCTTAAGTATGAAATTGTATGGTAAACATAACGTTTTAAACTATCGCGGTTATTATCACACATTTTAAGGGTATGTTCCGGGTTTCCTACCGCGTACCTTTATTATCATTATTGATTTATTTTCAGTTTATTGTACTCATGTAAGTTTGAGGAAAAATAAATAGTTATAGATGACACAACAGGCGCTACTTATTTCTTAAAGAAATCTCTTCCAGCAGGCCTATCAAAGAGATATGTGATAAGTAGTCGCAGATCAGACATGCACAATATCTAACTAAATATACATACACATATAATAAACTACACCTACTTCTTATACCAATACATAAAATACATAGATACCTACAAATTATCTATAGGCTTTGTACCCGCATTTTCGGGAACTAAGAGAGAGAGATAGTGCTCCTTCACACGTTTCTTAAAAATACCGATAGATTTATTATCGCGTATTACATACGGCAGAGAGTTCCACAACCTTGCAGCATGAACAGTGAAGGAGTAGGAATAGAAATCGGAATGGTGAGGAGCTATTGCTAACGAGGTTCGTACACTGGGACGACAAGGTTTGTCTAGTGGACGGGAGAAGTGAAACCGTTCAGAGAGATATAAAGGAGTGGACGGGTTATAAAGGATATTGTAAAGAGTGGAAAGGATGTGAGCATTGCTACGTAGTCGAATTGGGAGCCACTTGAGTTGGGATCGATATATTGAGACATGGTCGTACTTGCGTAAGCCAAAAATAAAGCGTAAGCACCTTTGTTGACGAGTAGCCCGATATTTCGACGCAGTTGCATGCATCATGGTCATGGGACGCCTCAGTCGTCAACAAAGGTACGCGGTAGGAAACCCGGAACATACCCTTAAAATGTGTTGTATGGTAAAGGTGGAGAGAATTCAACCGAATCATCATTAAAACCTCAACACCATCATCCGAGCGGTCAATCCTGGCCTATGCCAGGGTCCGCTGTCCTACATTTTCTTCTTCACTGTTCTCTATCTTCGACATCCACATCCTTCATCATCCATCTGCAATACCACGCGATTGCGGTTTCGGTTGCTATCTCAATGTCATCTCGATGTGAAACAAATGTATGCAAGAAGACAAGCACGCAGATGCCAACGATCCACGGTTGGCTGGAAGAAATCCCATTGTGGGATAAGCCCGCCTTTGCTTTGTAAAATTTCATTTTTCGCATTTTGTATTTAATTATTATGCAATAAAGAGTTTACATACATACATACATACGATACCTCACAGCGATACCTCGTTAGACGTTCGGCACCACGAGGTATCTATTACAGATACCTAGGCATCCATACTAAACTAAAAATAAAATCTAGAAGCTGTATTATCAAAAATTATTTTAATTTTAATTTATAAGATGAACTGTCAAATTCATTGAAGCAATTTTCATTTATATGCACTGCATTGCAATGCACCTAATATCCTGTATGTGGCAGTAGATACAAAAGTTTTTTTTTTAACTGGTAGCAGACAGTCCACCTGATGGTAAGCGGCTACTGTCGCCCATAACATCTACGACTCATGCACTTAGGTAGCAAGCAGCAAAAATGCAGGTGCTGTGTCACTGTGAGGACTAAGATGAATACCTCATGCCTGTAATTGCGCTGGCTACCTTATCCTTCAAACCGGAACACAATGCAAGCGTTGTTGCTTGGCGGCAGAAATAGATAAGGCGGTGGTACTCACCCAGGTGGACTCCTCAGGCTTGACAGAGTCCTACCACCTGATAACTAACTAAATAATTAAAGAATAATTATGGTAACCTACCATGAAAAACGTTGTCACTAATTAGAATGGTCTCATCAATATAATTACGAATATAACTTTCAAAAGTCCACAAAAAACAAACAATCTCAAACACTATTATTTGTACCAAAACTGAATTCGAATCGAAAACAAGCCATTTATACAAGTAGCCATGTTATATCTCCTCACTGCACTATTTATCTATATAGCTTCATTAAAATTATTAATATTCCTTTGAGTTTTCTAAATAATTTTGCTTATTCAATCAAAAATCGAGAAACGTATGAGAAGTCTTCTGAGAAGTCAGCTGACATTCCGTCAGAACTGAGGCACAGACTTCAGATAGCAAAGAATATGCTTTGAATAAAATTGTAGTACTTGCTCTATTGCCCAATATAAGATAAGGGTCAGTTCACACCAACACTCAACGTGACGTGACACGCGGTTATTTTGACGTCTGTGCGCAGCTCCCGAACGGAACATCATCATCATCAGCCTTTACTAGTCCACTGCTGGGCATAGGTCTCCCCCAATGAGCGCCAATACACCCCGTCCTCAGCTTGCCGCATCCAGCATCCGCACCCTTTCGCAAATCGTCATTCCATTCCATCTAGCCGGAGGGCGCCCACACCACGCTCTTATTTTGAAAAATGATTTGACCGAATGAAAAGGTATTTAAAATGTAATGGAGAATATTTAAATTATTTTATTATGCGTTACATTAAACTTTCAATGTACTCCACGTATTAGATAGTCAAGGATAGGTTGATATGTCATATGTACTAGTATTCTGAAGCGTAGCGCTTTGTAGCCCATCATAACGCGGCGTAGCGCATTTTAGCACAACGTAGTGCATCATAGTGTGGCGTAGCGCATCTTAGCGCGGGTTAGTACGGCGTAGGCGTATTAAGCGCACTCCACATGTGGACAGTTCCGCGGGAACACGAGAGTGTAGAGGGAGTATTCGCCTATATTCGTGTAGTCCCGTGCATGTTTGGCATGTCTCGCCTCTTTCATACACTAAGTAGAGATAGTTCGTTGTCGTCTCGATTCGATCGATTTTATATTTATATTCCTAGCGCTTTTTCCTGTAACAGGTTCGGGGTACACTTGACCATGGTCCAGGATATTAGTAGATCAAGTAATTACAGTAGAGCACCTGCCATCGCCTCTGTGACCCTGTTTACAGCAGATTCGCGATATTACACCGATGAATCGATATAACGTCGACGCGTTTGACACCCACCACATCCCTAATAGGCGAGAATGTAGAGGGTCGACCAAGGTCCCGGCCAAAGCTTCGCCGAAAGTTTCGGCGGTCATGTGGAGTACGCTTTAGAAGGAGCATGTGGACGGTTGGAGCCCATGGATAGGCTTCATTTGGGAAATGTTTTGGTAGATATATTCCTCTTGGGTTCCAGGGCTCTTGAAGGGAACACAGATTTCTTTGTTTAACAATTTCAAGTAAAAGGACAGCCATTGAAAACTTTTAAACTGCACGGCTTATAGCTAAAATGGGGCCGACAATGCGTTAGTGCGATGTAGAAATTCGAATCGTCATATCAGCGAACTGAACATATGCTTCCGCCACAACGCCTTCCACACACTTATTGTGCCTTTTGCATTGATAAGTTGCTTGTGACATTTATGTTATTATATTCTCATACGATGCTATTCGGTGGCCTAATGGTTAAGATGTCTGACTTGTACCCCGAGATACGGGGTTTGAACCCCACTGCTACCACGTACCAAAGACTCTTGTCTGAGTTATGTACATTAATTAAAAAATAAATAAAATAAATAAATGAAAGTTTATTCATTAAATTTTATGGGATACATTTACATTAAAATTTAACGTCTAGAATAATATGTTTAAAGGTAATTAATAATATCTAAGTTGCCTGCACTAGGATACCCTGTGTTCCAGGCGAAAAGTTAAAGGCAAAGAGTACAAAAGGAGAAAATTTAACATGGAATAATTACTAATTATACAGAAGTAATCACAAACTAAAATATATTTATATAGGTATATAATTATAATATATTAGATATAAACCAATCGAATTTGATTGGTATTTTATTAGTATCAGAATACCAAAAACGTGTCTTAAGCTGCGATTGAGCTGCCGTTGTGATCCAATTACAATTGGATCCATTTAGTAAATTTTTATATTTAGCCATTAGTCAATTTGTGGACTCGAGACCCAGGAAGTTGGTCGCATTGTGAATGTGAATACAATTGAGGGATCTATCAGATTGAAAGCTGTCGCGCATTCGAGAGTTCCGCTTTCTCGTTCTGAGTACAAGCTTTCAGTTATTAGTTCTGGTTGACCGAACGACTGCTGTGTGGGTGCCTTCGTAACGCAACAAAATTCAATAAAAAAAAATAAAAAAACTAGTATGGACAAATTCATACAGCGCCATCTAAACCCAAAACAAGAAAAGCTTGTGTTATGGGTGTAAGATAACTGATAAGCTACTTATATACTTTTTTTAAATCCATCTTTATTATAGATACAACACCCAGACACGTAGCAGAAAATTAAATTCATCTTTTCAATTTCTGCTCGGCCGGGAATCGAATGGGCCCTCTGCGTGTCAGACCGCAATGATAACCAACTGAACTACTCAGGTCGTCGAAGATCGCAGAACGCGGAACGCCCGAACGCGTGACCGCCTTCTGTCTGATGGCACCTTTATTTCTTGCTTATTTAAAAACAAATTCTTTGCTGTCTTGCTCCAACCTAATTGTCATTTTGTAGTTTTTTTTCCTTCCTCTATGATTGTACGTGCAGTAAATAAAAATATTGTTATGAAAATATCAACATTTATTCAGAAAACCCAAATTAATTAAGATTAATTCTTAATTTAAGCAGTAAAACAATAAACAGTGAAGGTATAGAATATGGCTAAATGTATAAAAAAGCTATTTTCGGCTAAAAACGTGTTTTCGAAAATACCTCGAAAATCTCAAAATCCATAGCATTTTATATTTTTTGAGACTTTGTAAAATTGTGGAAACTTTTTCATGGTAGGTACCTACCTAGTTTTTGTATTTGGTTCTTAAGGGTTCAGGGTTTTGGCATTCATATTCTGTGGTTTTGGGTTTCGTGCCTCTGATCTGATCTGATTCGTAATGCTAGAGTACATTAGTTGAAGATTAACCGATGCTCTTATGGTGAGGAAAAACATCGTGATGAAACCTGCACATTCAGGCGACTGAATGTGTAACCATGATCCAATCTGGTCAGGTTCCCCTGATACCAGGGTCACAGATATCAGATCCAGATCAGAACTATCAAATCCTGGGTCATGATCAAGGCGAACTCCGGGCCCTCGTGCATGAGAGCACAACGCCAAGATGATGATGATTATTGTTTATTTGTATCCGTAAAACGGGTCCCACTGAAAACCAGCGCTTCGGTTCGCACCGGGGCAAAAGGCTGAGTGAGGTCCCTTTTACACATGCATTACACCACTAACACACACCACTTATCTACTACCATACGCATCGACACTGTGCTAGCTTTCATTTGCTTCGGCTTTTATGTGCTATTTTGTTACTTATTATGTACTTTTTCTTTTCTTCTGTGTTACAAAATGTCGTTTTCCAAATTTTTGTGTTGTGGTGTTTTTGTTTGCGTAAATAAATATTTATTATATAAAGATTAAAACGTCAAAGCTGATCAGTCTCATACCACCAGACGTCGTTGGCGCTCCGAGCATCGCATAATTCAAAGTCGCTCGTCAACATTGCTTTTATACTTATAATTAATTTAATAAAAAAAATTGCTTGGACAATTCACACAGCGCCATCTAGCCCAAAAGTAAACAAAGCTTGTGTTACGGGTGCCAGAAAACGGATAAACTACTTATATATTTTAAAATACATACTTATTATACATAATATATTAACCCCCTTAACAGAAATTAAAATTTATCATTTTAACTTCTGCCCGCCTGGGAATCGAACCCGGGACCTCTGCGTGGCAGACGGCATGTTGACCAACTGAACCACTCAGGCCGTCTAACAATTTCGAATAAACTTCCTTCTACTTCGACATCCGAGTAACTATCATAATGATTCGAATATTTTTTTATTTTGTTGACATTTAAAAAACCTAATTATTTTATTACTGTCATGCATGATCATACAATACTATTAACATGTAAATTTGACATTGCAAATGTATTAACATTTTAGAATATGTAAAATAATGCTTAGACATGTAACAAATGTTAAAAAAAAAAATATTATTTGATATGATATGATTAGTGTCAACTGCACGGTTATGCCTCGTCAGGTCCAGTCCATCAACCTCGTCAAGTTATACAGGGTCACGGAGGTCACCCTGTAATTACATGACCTGCCAAATCCTGGATCATTTAATCTAGGCGGACCCTGGGCCCTCGTGCGCGAGAGCACAACCGGGACATTAACGCCAAGATGATGATGGGGATGCACGTTTATGCCTCGTAAATCGGCCCTGCCGTACGCTGGTCAATTAAGCTTGAAGCAAACTGAGAGGAGGTACTCACTAATTTTAAATTAGGTTTTTCAGGGAGCTTGTCTCTGCCGCAAAGCTGTAAGTTTTAGATGTCACTTGATAAATCTGTCGCCAGATTATCTAGAATATGGTATGTAGTTGCCCTGAGAATTCTCTAGGAGGCCCACTGCAGGAGGAATCAACCTCTGCATTTCGCATTTGCAGTTTTCCTGAAGGGGCCTAGGCAGTCTGGCAGTCTGGCGGGTGCTAAGGGATCTATCAGTCAGATTTAGGCAACGGAAGGAAAGAGGGAAGAGGCGACCTGCATTGGAATTATCCAGGACATACATATCCTCCAACACGGAGGCCGTTGTCAAAATCATCGTACGCCATACTGCCCTTCCCGATTACACTAGTTCACCAGGGCCCTTTCCTGTTCTGCATTGAGTTGGATGCTCTCAACGGATATTCCGGATCGGCCTCCATTGCTCATGAAATACGCTGGTAACATCGCACTGGTTAACTTGGTTTATTAACTTATTTCAGAAATCAAAAGTTTTCTTTTTTGCATATCGTAATTGCAATTTATGGGAAGATGCAACTGTCTCCCGTAACACAGGTACAGATATTTCAAGTCAGTTGTGCGCGCGGCCCTATGTGTGAGTAAACCGTCGTCTCGCTCGTCTCGCTCGTCGCTCGCAAACGTCTTGCTCGGACGACGACTGCCGCGTCACTGCCACATAAATGAAAGCTGTATATTTACAAGCGCACGCACACATAGCGGCGCGCGCACAACTGAGTTGCACTATCATACCTAGCTAGGGATTAGGAGCAGTGTATAGCAGTGTATAGGTACTAATGTGTGCAACGATTATGGAAATAACATTTTTTTTTATTAGTGATCCAGCTTAGACAGTATCTTGCGACACGGGTACACACATGGAAGGAAATGCTAGATTGTGCGGGTGTTTCTTTAAACAGAAAAATTCAAGTACCTCGGATCCGTGCTGCATGAGTCCGGAGACATCCACTCCAATGTCAAGGCCCGTATCTCTGGATTTAAATCTGATGTATGGATAAATGATAATTATGATTGTCGTAACGAGTAGGTGCTCAGTTACTTAACGCTGGCTCAGCGATCCAAAGAGTATCTTCAAAGTCAAAGTCAAAGTCAAATAATTTTATTCAATTTAGGTTTACAAAACTCTTATGAACGTCATAGAAAATACAAATCATGGTACAAATCATCATCGTCCTAGCGCTTATCCCGGCCTCTGCCAGGGTCCGCTTTCCTACAAATTCTTCTCCACTTCGCCCGGTCTACGGCATCCTCGCGTCGTAAGCCGTTGGCTCTCACATCCGACTCAGCGATGTCCATCTATCGCTTCTTGGGTCGCCCACGGGGCCTCTTTACTGATACCGGCAGGTTCAGGCACCTATTTCCCACGTATCCCTGAGGCTTACGCAACACGTGACCAAACCAGCGCAGACGAGCCTCCTCGATCTTATCTGCGATATCCCTTACACCAAGGCTGCCACATACAGCGCCATCTAAACCCAAAGCAAGAAAAGCTTGTGTTATGGGTGTAAGATAACTGATAAGCTACTTATATACTTTTTTTAAATCCATCTTTATTATAGATACAACACCCAGACCCGTAGCAGAAAATTAAATTCATCTATTCAATTTCTGCGCGGCCGGGAATCGAATGGGCCCTCTGCGTGTCAAACCGCAATGATAACCAACTGAATTACTCAGGTCGTCGAAGATCGCAGAACGCGGAACGCCCGAACGCGTGACCGCCTTCTGTCTGATGGCACCTTTATTTCTTGCTTATTTAAAAACAAATTCTTTGCTGTCTTGCTCCAACCTAATTGTCATTTTGTAGTTTTTTTTCCTTCCTCTATGATTGTACGTACAGTAAATAAAAATATTGTTATGAAAATATCAACATTTATTCAGAAAACTCAAATTAATTAAGATTAATTCTTAAATTAAGCAGTAAAACAATAAACAGTGAAGGTATAGAATATGGCTAAATGTATAAAAAAGCTATTTTTGGCTAAAAACGTGTTTTCGAAAATACCTCGAAAATCTCAAAATCCATAGCATTTTATATTTTTTGAGACTTTGTAAAATTGTGGAAACTTTTTCATGGTAGGTACCTACCTAGTTTTTGTATTTGGTTCTTAAGGGTTCAGGGTTTTAGCATTCATATTCTGTGGTTTTGGGTCTCGTGCCTAGTGGAGCGTCGATGGCCTAGTGGTATCGGTATCTGATTCGTAATGCTAGAGGTACCGGGTTCGAATCCCACTGCCGCCATGTAGCAATGACTCTGAGTTATGTACATTAGTTGAAGATTAACCGATGCTCTTATGGTGAGGGAAAACATCGTGATGAAACCTGTACATTCAGGCGACTGAATGTGTAACCATGATCCAATCTGGTCCGGTTCCCCTGATAGCAGGGTTACAGAGATCAGATCCAGATCAGAACTATCAAATCCTGGGTCATGATCAAGGCGGACTCCGGGCCCTCGTGCATGAGAGCACAACGCCAAGATGATGATGATTATTGTTTATTTGTATCCGTAAAGATTCAAACGTCAAAGCTGATCAGTCTCATATCACCAGACGTCGTTGGCGCTCCGAGCATCGCATCATTCAAAGTCAGATTGCGTCGATGGCTCGTCAAGATTGCTTTTATACTTATAATTAATTTAATAAAAAAAAAGCTTGTGTTACGGGGCCAGAAAACGGATAAACACCTCATATATTTTAAAATGCATACTTATTATACATAATATATTAACCCCCTTAACAGAAATTAAAATTTATCATTTTAACTTCTGCCCGCCTGGGAATTGAACCCGGGACCTCTGCGTGGCAGACGGCATGTTGACCAACTGAACTCAGGCCGTCTAACAATCTCGAATAAACTTCCTTCTACTTCGACATCCGAGTAACTATCATAATGATTCGAATATTTTTTTATTTTGTTGACATTAAAAAACCTAATTATTTTATTACTGTCATGCATGATCATATAATACTAATAACATGTAAATTTGACATTGCAAATGTATTAATTTTTTCAGAATATGTAAAATAATGCTTAGACATGTAAGAAATGTTAAAAAAAAAATTATTATTTGATATGATATGATTAGTGTCAACTGCACGGTTATGCCTCGTCAGGTCCAGTCCATCAATCTCGTCAAGTTATACAGGGTCACGGAGGTCACCCTGTAATTACATGACCTGCCAAATCCTGGATCATAATCTAGGCGGACCCTGGGCCCTCGTGCGCGAGAGCACAACCGGGACATTAACGCCAAGATGATGATGGGGATGCACGTTTATGCCTCGTAAATCGGCCCTGCCGTACGCTGGTCAATTAAGCTTGAAGCAAACTGAGAGGAGGTACTCACTAATTTTAAATTATGTTTTTCAGGGAGCTTGCCTCTGCCGCAAAGCTGTAAGTTTTAGATGTCACTTGATAAATCTGTTGCCAGATTACCTAGAATATGGTATGTAGTTGCCCAGAGAATTCTCTAGGAGGGCCACTGCAGGAGGAATCAACCTCTGCATTTCGCATTTGCAGTTTTCCTGAAGGGGTACCTAGGCAGTCTGGTGGGTGCTAAGGGATCTATCAGGCAGATTTAGGCAACGGAAGGGAAGAGGGAAGAGGCGACCTGCATTGGAATTATCCAGGACATACATATCCTCCAACACGGAGGCCGTTGTCAAAATCATCGTACGCCATACTGCCCTTCCCGATTACACTAGTTCACCAGGGCCCTTTCCTGTTCTGCATTGAGTTGGATGCTCTCAACGGATATTCCGGGTCGGCCTCCATTGCTCATGAAATACGCTGATAACATTGCACTGGTTAACTTGGTTTATTAACTTATTTCAGAAATCAAAAGTTTTCTTTTTTGCATATCGTAATTGCAATTTATGGGAAGATGCAACTGTCTCCCGTAACACAGGTACAGATATTTCAAGTCAGTTGTGCGCGCGGCCCTATGTGTGGGTAAACCGTCGTCTCGCTCGTCTCGCTCGTCGCTCGCAAACGTCTTGCTCGGACGACGACTGCCGCGTCACTGCCACATCAATGAAAGCTGTATATTTACAAGCGCACGCACACATAGCGCCGCGCGCACAACTGAGTTGAACTATCATACCTAGCTAGGGATTAGGAGCAGTGTATGGCAGTGTATAGGTACTAATGTGTGCAACGATTATGGAAATAACATTTTTTTTTATTAGTGATCCAGCTTAGACAGTATCTTGCGACACGGGTGATACTAGATTATGCGGGTGTTTCTTTAAACAGAAAAATTCAAGTACCTCGGATCCGTGCTGCATGAGTCCGGAGACATCCACTCCAATGTCAAGGCCCGTATCTCTGGATTTAAATCTGATGTATGGATAAATGATAATTATGATTGTCGTAACGAGTAGGTGCTCAGTTACTTAACGCTGGCTCAGCGATCCAAAGAGTATTTTCAAAGTCAAAGTCAAATAATTTTCTTCAATTTAGGTTTACAAAACTCTTATGAACGTCATAGAAAATACAAATCATGGTACAAATCATCATCGTCCTAGCGCTTATCCCGGCCTCTGCCAGGGTCCGCTTTCCTACAAATTCTTCTCCACTTCGCCCGGTCTACGGCATCCTCGCGTCGTAAGCCGTTGGCTCTCACATCCGACTCAGCGATGTCCATCTATCGCTTCTTGGGTCGCCCACGGGGCCTCTTTACTGATACCGGCAGGTTCAGGCACCTATTTCCCACGTATCCCTGAGGCTTACGCAACACGTGACCAAACCAGCGCAGACGAGCCTCCTCGATCTTATCTGCGATATCCCTTACACCAAGGCTGCCACGGATGTACTCGTTACGTATTCGATCGAGTCGCGTAACTCCGCACATCTACCGCATAATTTTATTTCGTTGTCGTGGAGTTCGCGAACGTATTTCGTCAGCGCTGGCGATGTCTCGCAGCCATAGAGCATCACCGGTCTAATTATACTTTTGTATATAAGTCCTTTGAGCTTGACAGGGATTTTAGGGTCACAGATGACCGCCGTGAGTTCCCGCCATTTGGCCCAAGCTGCAGAGATTCGGGACTTGACATCGTGGCCGATATCGCCAGACTCGTGCATTACGGATCCGAGGTATTTGATATATCTGTTCTAATGACAGCTTCGTTACCTATACGGATGGTGTCGAGATCCGCGCTGCAGCTGGCCATATACTCTGTTTTGGCGATATTCAGCTTCAAACCACCGTTTTCTAGCACATCCTTCCACGTATTTACTCTGGTCTCAAGGTCCTGCCTAAGCTTGCTCACCAGTACAATGTCGTCAGCGTACTTCATGAGCCAGGGAGGCATGTCCTGAATTTCCGCTAAGAGGGCATCGAGCACAATGCAAAACAAGTAAGGGCTCAGCACAGAACCCTGGTGAACACCTACAGTAATCGGGAAGGGATTAGTATGGCCTACGATGGTTTTTACGACAGCTCCGGCATACATGTCTTGTATAATACAAATATACGCCTCGGGCACAGACTTTGCTATTAGAGCCTTTGGAGGTCTTGAGGTTATTATGAGTTAAACTCAGTAGACAAGTGTAGAATGGATGTATTTACAGAAAATGTGCCTAACTATATTTACAAATATGTACTCCCTAAACTTGCGTGTTTGATCTAGCAAATTTGCATTGACCAATCGGAAAGCCCGACGCGAGGTAGCTCCCCACTCCTGCCGAACGCGTGTGGTGCCGCTATAAATAAGCGACACAGACGGGCGCTCGCCCATTTGGCCGGCGCATCGGAGAACAGCACATCAGAGGAAGCTCGGCGCGCACGCTGGCGCCAACAGCGGCGGCGAACTCCGGTGGTCTTCTGAAGCTGCGTTCGGACTCTGTGGCGTGAAGAACAATGCAAGACTAGTCGTTCTTTTCAGAACGCAATCCTGAGTTTCACGACCCAATACGCTCTGTGGCCAAATACGCATTCGTTCTATTTATTGTAGAACACAAGTTTCATTGACTTTTATACGAATACCATATAGGTAGCCACAGTACTCCCCCTCAAGCGAAGCGTACAGGTAGTTTGGTGGTGCGTCCGGCTCGTGTCTTGTATTGTGTTGGTCTCGTGTTTCGCATTGTGGTCGGCTGTTGTCTCGATGTAGGTATCTTCGTTTCAGGGTCGTTTCTGTTGATTTGTTGTCGTTGGGTAGTGGAGTTGTGTTCATTTTCGCCGGTCTCGTTCAGTGTGTAGGCAGGCTTGAGTCGGTCGATTGATATTTTAGCTTGTCGTTGTGCTAGTTGAACGGTGAATATTTTCCTGTCTCGGTTAATGACCTTGTAGGGCCCCTCGTACGGTGGTTGTAGCGGCTTTTTTACAGCGTCGATTCTTACGAAAACGTAGCTGCAGGTTTGTAGGTCTTTATGCACGAAGATCGGTCTGTTGCTTGCATGTGATGGTAGTGGTTGCTTCGGTTTCAGAGTGTTGATTGTTTTTCTTAGTTGGGATACGTAGTTGTAGTCGGCGATTTGCAGGTTTTCGGCTTGTGTAGTGGCAGCGAAAAAATCGCCAGGTAGGCGCAAGTTGTAGCCGTAGGTAAGTTCGGCCGCGCTGATATTCGTGTCGTTACGTAGTGCGGCTCGAAGTCCCAGCAAAACGGTAGGTAATTCTTCAATCCACGTAGTTTGTCCAGAGAGTCGCGTTTTCAGCGCCGCTTTTAAACTGCGATGCCAGCGCTCGACGATACCGTTTGCTTGCGGGTGATACGGTGTTGTGCGGGTTTTTTCTATTCCCATTATTTTCGTTAGGTAGGTAAATAGCTGGCTCTCGAACTGTCGTCCTTGGTCGGTTGTAATGGTTTGTGGACAGCCAAAACGGGCTATCCAATGTTCGTAAATTACTTTCGCCACTTCTTCGGCGGTGATTTCTTCGGTAGGTATTGCTTCGGGCCATCTTGTAAGTCGGTCGATCATTGTGATTAGATAGCGGTAGCCGTGCCGCGTAGTGGGTAGCGGTCCGACTATGTCGATGTGGATGTGCTGAAATCTGTCTGCCGGTGGGAACGAAGATAGTTCGCTTGACGTGTGACGATGTATCTTACATTGTTGGCAGCGTAGGCATTGTTTGGCCCAGATGCCGACGTCTTTGTTCATTGATGGCCAAAAGTATTTCTGCGTGACAAGCTTGCGGGTTGTGCGTACTCCTGGGTGGCTGATGTTGTGAACTGCATCGAATGCTATCTTGCGGTATGGCAGCGGTAGGTATGGTCGCACGTGTTGAGTAGACGTCTCGCAGTGTAAGGTAGTGTTCGAGTTAGGTAAAGTAATTTTACGTAGGCATAAATTACTTTGTTTCGCGAGCTTCGTTATCGTGCTGTCTCTTTCTTGCACTCTTGCGATTTCTTCATAATTTAGTGTCGATGGACAGGCGATGCTTTCGACGCGGCTGAGAGCGTCGGCGACGACGTTATCTTGGCCTGTCACATGACGAATGTCGGTAATGAATTCGCTGATGAATTGCAGTTGGCGTGCTCGGCGCGGTAGCTCGGATGGCGATGGCGACTTGTGTAGTACGTAGGTAAGCGGCTTGTGATCGGTGAAAATTATGGTTTCTCTTCCTTCGAACATTTTTCTGAAGTGCTTGACTGCCATATAAATAGCTAGTAGTTCACGGTCGAACGTACTGTACTTCTGTTGTGCGTCGGAGAATTTCTTCGAGAAGTAGCCGAGTGGCTGCCATCTGTTGCTAATTCGTTGTTGGAGGACGGCTCCAGCTGCTTTGTCGGAGGCATCTGAGAATATCGCCAATTTTCCATGGTGGGACGGGTGGGCGAGTAAAGCTGCCTTTTGAATGCTGGCTTTACAGGCTTCGAATGCAGATGTTGATTGGTCGTCCCATTTTATTTCTGTTTTGTCTTTCTTCTTCGAATTATGTAGGTAATTGCTGAGCGGGGCTTGAATGGTAGCGGCGTTAGGTATGTTCTCTCGGTAAAAGTTGAGCATGCCGAGGAATCGTCGTAGCTCTTCGATCGTCTTCGGTTTCGGAAAATCGGCGATTGCGTTGATTTTCTCTTGTGGCGGCTTGATTCCGTGCTTCGAGACGTGGTACCCGAGGAAATTGACTTCGCCATGGCCAAACACGCATTTCGAAGGGTTGATAGTGATACCGTATTCTTCTAGTCGTTGTAGGACTGTTCGAAGGTGTTTACGGTGCCCATCTTCGGTTCGGGAAGCGATGAGGAGATCGTCGACGAATGGAAAGACGTAATCCAGCCCTCGCAGTACTTCGTGGACGAACCGCTGAAATGTTTGCCCGGCGTTGCGGAGACCGGGGCACATGCGTGGGAACTCGAACAATCCGAACGGCGTTATTATTGCTGTTTTTTCGATGTCTTCTTCCTTGATTGGTAATTGTTGATAAGCTCGGTTCAAATCGAGCGTAGAAAAGACTTGACAACCGGCGAGATGGTATGTAAAAACTTTGATGCGTGGTATCGGGTAGCGGTCGGGTTTCGTAATACTGTTTAGTCGTCGGTAGTCGCCGCAAACTCGCAGATCACCGTTTTTCTTCGGTACGATGTGTAAAGGTGATGCCCACGGGCTCTTGCTCGGCCGACACAATCCTTGATCTATCATATTTTGGAATTCGTTTTTGACTCGATCGTAACGATTGTGAGGTATAGGGCGGGCTCTGCAGTACAACGGTGGTCCGGATGTCTCGATGAAATGTTCCACGTTGTGTTTGGGATTGAGTTTCATCGAAGTGATGCGAGTGATTCCAGGGAAATCTGCTAGAATGCTGTGGTAGGACTGTTGCAGGTCGATGCTCCGAACTGTAGGTATTTTCGTGTGACCAACTGGTGCGTTTACTGCTAGGTTTGTGACGTCGTCGATTAGTCGGCGGTTCTTGAGGTCTACAATCAGTCGGTGATGTTGAAGAAAATCGGCTCCAATTATTGGTCTGCTGACGTCGGCGATGATAAATTTCCAGCGGTAAGGTCGGCGTAGGCGTAAATCTAGATCCAACGTCGTTTCGCCGTAGGTAGGTATCGCGGAGTTGTTGTCTGCGTAGAGTGTGAATGGCAGCGGTTGCGGTCGTGTTCCTTTCCTCTTCGGTATGACGGATATATTTGCACCCGTATCTACTAAAAAGGTGAGTTTCGACTTTCTGTCGGTAACGAATAGGCGGTGTGCTGTACTTGAAACACTGGTTTCCGCCACAGCCAGTGTTTGTTTTAGATTTCCGCTTTCTTCGGCGGTGAATGAGCATGGCGACGTGCAGCGTCTGGCGCGATCTCCAAATCGGCGATGGTAGTAGCAGATTGGGCGATGCGGCGAGTGCGGCCGGGGTGGCGAGCGGGACGGTGGTCTGTAGCGCTGGTGCGACGGGCTTCGCTGTTTCGAGCGCTGGAAGTGGCCGCGTGCCGATTGATGCGCTCGTCCTTGCTTTAGTTCCGCGACCTCCATACTAAGCTTCCGAATTTCTTCGAGCAGGGTTTGATCGTGGGTTTTGTCTTGAGCTTGAGACGCAAGTGTTGAGGACACGGCGGACACTTCGGGCGACTGTTGTAACACGTTGTCGGCGAGGTTCGCTAAGTCGACCAGTTTTGCGGTTTTGTTGATATTTTCGCTGACGGCGATTGCAGAGCGAACGGTAGGTGGTAGATTTTTCTTCCACAGATGCTGCAGCACTGGTTCGGAGAGCTTTCCTCGGCTAAGCATTTTCATGTGGCGTAGCAGCTGGCTGGGTGTGCGATCGCCTAACTCCACTTCGTTAAGCAGCTTCTCGAGTTTCCGCTCGTCGCTCTCTTCGTATACGCTGATGAGACGACTTTTCAGCGTGTCGTAAAATTCGGCGTCGTCGTTAGGTGGGTCGTAAATAATGTCGCACACTTGTTCCAGCTCTGGTTTGCCGAGTTGCGCGATGATCATGTCCACCAGCTGCCGTTTTCCTTTTTTCTGATCCGCTATGACCGACTCGAATCTGTAGAACCATAGTCGCGGGGTGTCGCGCCAAAACTGTGGGATGCGCAGCGAGAGAGCGATGCCTGCAACTTCTTGCTGATCCCGTTGTGAGTCTTGAGTCGCCATAGTTCCCGGTGCTAAGCTGTGTTCTTGCTTCTTGAACGTCGGTGGTCACCACTTTGGAGGTCTTGAGGTTATTATGAGTTAAACTCAGTAGACAAGTGTAGAATGGATGTATTTACAGAAAATGTGCCTAACTATATTTACAAATATGTACTCCCTAAACTTGCGTGTTTGATCTAGCAAATTTGCATTGACCAATCGGAAAGCCCGACGCGAGGTAGCTCCCCACTCCTGCCGAACGCGTGTGGTGCCGCTATAAATAAGCGACACAGACGGGCGCTCGCCCATTTGGCCGGCGCATCGGAGAACAGCACATCAGAGGAAGCTCGGCGCGCACGCTGGCGCCAACAGCGGCGGCGAACTCCGGTGGTCTTCTGAAGCTGCGTTCGGACTCTGTGGCGTGAAGAACAATGCAAGACTAGTCGTTCTTTTCAGAACGCAATCCTGAGTTTCACGACCCAATACGCTCTGTGGCCAAATACGCATTCGTTCTATTTATTGTAGAACACAAGTTTCATTGACTTTTATACGAATACCATATAGGTAGCCACAAGCCCATCAAATTATCTCCCGAGGGACACTGTCGAAAGCCCTCTGCAGGTCGAGAAATGCATAATGCAATGGTTGAATCCTACTGCAATGGGACTCCTGGAGGACCCTGAGAGCAAAGATTGGATCCATGGTGCTGCAGCCCGGCCTGAAGCCGTATTCGCATTCCGACCAAATTCATTATTAGTATCCAGTATTACCAAATCATGTTACAAATACATTTAGAAAAATGGGGCCGCGGCCCGTGGCAACATTGAGCCGGTATTAGTTTGTTTTGGAACACTGAGTGCATTCCAGATATTATTGGTCCTAGGATCTTGGCTTCCGATACCAAAAGAGGCCACCCCTATTGATCCTGAACGGCTTCCTTCCATCAGGGCCTCCGGATATCGGTCAGATCCTTCTGCACTTCGTCCATGAGAGGATGAGATAGATATCCGTGTGCAGAGTGCCCTGAGATGCTCAGCCGCTCTTCGCAAAGTTCTAGCTGGTCCCCAATACTACAAATTATGTATGTTGTTGCAGGGAGCCTGTATCTGCGGGAAAGGTGTAAGTAAGTCTCGGTATTTAAGTACGTCTTGATCAGTGAGTAAGACAGCTGCCTTGCAAGTGACAAGTGCTTTTCTCGCGCGACCACTCAACCCCCGCACGACGCAAACATTATTTTAGTTACAAACCTTATGGCCGGTAGTACATTGCGCGTATTTGTTGACGTTGCTCGTCCATGTCGACAGAGTAATCGGCGTAGGATTGCAAGTCTGTCGGTCTTCTACGGGTTACATTTCGGAGAGTATGCGAAGCAGCTGCACAACCTCATTCCGTAAGCCCCTTTCCGCGACGTGATCCGGGCGAGCGCTTCATCCTTATGTCGTGGGGTTTCCAGCTATCCGCACAAGCCGCTGTAGTTTAACGTTTATAATGCGTACGGCGAAGGAATGTAACGCGTTGCCTGCGAGTGTGTTCCCTGATATTTTAATTTGGACGCTCTCATGGTTAGAGTAAATAGTATGTTCCTAGACAGGCATGCCTGAGATGGCGGCCAAATGCCTGGCTGGTCTAATACAAAACAATGATGTAGCGTAAAAAGCCACTGTCTCAGCGGTTGCCACTCACCACTGTATTTTACTAATGTAAATCGGCCAGTAGAAACAAGGCGTTACAGTTTCACTAACATCCATTTTCTCTACCTAAAGCACCAGGATCCGGGATCAAGTTACGCCCCAGCGCAGGAACAAACACCCGCCCCAGTGATGAGTAAGACCGCTCCAGCTGCGTTGCAACCAGTCCAGACCACGCAACATAGCATGGCGAGGCCGCAACTACAGGTGATACAAAATAAAATAAACAGCCAGCAACTGTACCGCATCGACTATTGTAAATACGTATTATTACATGTCTACCTACAAATTTTGTATTTATCTTTAGTTATTTATATATATTTAGGTAGTATAACGCCAGTAGGTACGTGGTTGTATATGTGGGAAATAAATGCCTGAACCTGTCGGTATCAGGAAAGAGGCAGCGTGTCCGACCCAAGAAGCGATGGATTGACATCGCTGAGTCGGATGCGAAAGCCAACGGTTTACGACGAGAGGATGCCGAAGATCGGGCGAAGTGGAGAAGAATCAGTAGGACTGCGGATCCTGCCATATGCCAGGATAAGCGCTAAGACGATGATGATCATGAACGTCCGTGACGTAATTAAAAAACGGGCTCACATAATACCAGCGCTGTGAGCGCTTCTTGCGCCTCACAGCATATGCTTAGTGGGTACCATCTATGCTGGCCGCTGCGGCACCGACAGTGGCATGGTTTAATGTTTCCTTTTGCAAAATGTAACCAACTATATTATTGTGTCGTGGTGTGCTATGTGGTGCTATTAGCCGTGTGGTGTCCGGCAGAGTAGAATAGCACCAACCCTTTACACTCATGGGTGTCGTACAAGGCGACAAATGTTTTCGAGGCCAAAAATCAAGAGTCTCCGTAGTCTGTAAATTGGGCAGCAGCATTTTCCATTGTTATATTTAAACACTGCGATCTCCAACCCGCCTGCCAAGCGTGGAGATTATGGCAATAACCTCCCTTTTTGTGGGAGAGGCCCAAAGTCCTGCAGTGGACTGTTACGGGCTGTGATGATGATGATGATGATGTGCTATGTGTAATAAATGTATTTCTTTCTTTCTTTCAACAGGGTATGCCAGTCGAAACGGCCCAGACTACGCCAGTGCAGTCGTGGCCGTACCAGCGCCGGGAGTACGCACCCCCGCCGCAGGGAGGATGTCCCCCGCCCGGGGGACAGGTGAGTGTCCACAGCTGGGCATATGCCTACCCCAATGAGCGTCAATGCACCCTGTCTTCAGCTTGCCGCATTCGGTATCCACCTGCTGCACATTATCACTCCATTTGGCCGGATGGCGTCCAACTAGGGTTGTCAAATCACCATCATCATCATCCTAGCCCATTACAGTCCATTGCAGGACTTAGGGTCTCACCCACGATAGGAGAGGTTATTGTCATAACCTTCACGCTCGGGGGTGGGTCGGAGATCGCAGTGTTGTAAATATGGAAATGGAAAACGCTGCAGCCCATTTTCCAGCCAACGAAGACTGCAGAACTGTTGCTTCGAAAACATTAGTCGCCTTGTACGACACCCACGACTGTACGGGGTTGGTGCTATTCTACTCTGCCGGACACCACACGGCCAGCAGGAGCTGTGATTGGAGACATTTTGAATTTTATACGCTGTTGTCGCGGTCCAGCACGGCTACCATAAGTGTGTCCGCGACACAACTCGCGCCGCGAGACTGCGTTTGTTTCCTTCTCTCAATACTAAGATGAAAGAGATAGACAGATATACGAGTATATGTCAAGCGTTTTCTTGCTTATCACCCGCGACAGCACAGTTGCTAGCCGTGCAGTATACACAAATAATGCGGCAACAGCGACAGTTACCGTTTACCACCAGGTGGACTGTCTGCTCGTTTATTACTGTGTAGTATCAAAAAAATTCTTTGTTTTGTACAGACAGGTATGCAGCGCAGTGGCGGCGGCGTCGGCGGAGGTGAGTTGAAGAATAATGATTCTATGGAAACAGGTGTCTAGCAATGAGCAGATCCGCAAGCAATCGAAGATCAGCGACAGAGCCCGAAGGATTGCCAAGCTTAAGTGGCAGTGGGCACGGCACATAGCTCGCAGAACAGATGGCCGATGGGGCAGGAAAGTTGCAAGTAGCGACCACGTACCGGAAGCCGCAGCGTGGGTAGGCCTCCCACAGCTGGATGCGGAAGGCACTAGTCTGGCCTTTGTGGATATCTCTTTTGGAGGCCTATGCCCAGCAGTGGTCTTCTTTCGGCTGATATGATGAAGTTTGGGTATTGGGAAAGCCACCCCGCGAAGCGATGGATTGACATTGCCGAGTCGGACGCGAGAGACAACTGCCTACGACGTGAGAATGCTGAAGACCTGGCGAAGTGGATGAAGGAAAGTAGAACTGGTATAATTCGGGATAGACGCTAAGATGATAGTGATTAGGACCTTCAAAAGAGCTTTCACTTCAGGAAAAAAATTATAACACGCACCGACGTGGGCGATATTGCCGGTCTCGGTCCACCTCTAGAATGTTTGTTTTAATGGGTCACTTGGGAATGGTCCCATTTGGGAATAGGGGTGTGAAGGGGTCATGTGTGAATGGGGTCATCTGGGAACGGTACGATTTCGCAATAGGAAAATGCATGGCGAGTTTGGGAATTGGACCATTTGATCTTAAATCACAGAATATAATACTAAATCATCAATCAATAAATTAATAATAAGACCACGCTTAGTCCGAATAACTTATTAAAAAAAAATCTCTGTAGGGCAACTTATGACAAGTTTTTAAAAAGTAAATAGAACGTCATTCATAAAAGTCATAACAAACAATTTAATCGCGTGGGATTGTTTGTTTTCGTGAGTGACGAAAAATATTATTAAATAATGGGCGAAACAATTAAAAAGGAAGTGAGAGTGATAATTTTCAGCATGATTAATAATTTAGTCAAACTAATAGTACAAGTTCAAGCCAAATATCTGAATGTTTACAAGATGGACTGACAAGGACTGACAAGGACAGATTATCCCCAGATTATTGCCATATCCACATTTTATCATTTCTACTACTGTCAGTCGATTCGGACTTATCGTGGTCCTAATATAAGTCCATCCAATCTTGTCAGGTTACCCTGTTGGCAGGGTCACGGAGGTCAGATGGCAGTCGCTCCATTGTGATTACCTGATCTGCCAAATCCTGGATCATGGTCAAGGCGCCACCGGGTCCTCGTGCGTAATTGGGACATTAACGTCAAGATGACCATTATACCTGGTAAAGATCGCAGGTACCACCTGGATGCGGAAGGCACAGGACCGGTCTTTGTGGAGATCCCTGGAGGAGGTCTATGCCCAGCAGTGGATGTCTTTCGGCTGATATGATGATGACGAAGATGAATATTTTAGTTAATATAAATGATTCAATTCCAAGGAATGCTGGGCGGTATCATCGGCGGAGCGGTGGCGGGCGCGGTCACGGGCGCGGCCACCACGGCAGCGAGCCTCGCCGGCGGAGGGGTCGGGAGGGCCGCTGATGCATTCTTCGTAAGGATGGCTGATGGAGACGGTAAGGACCACAATATATACCATCACGGGGTGCTGGAGGTTATGTATGAAAAGAGTTGTGGATATATGCGAGGCTAGGAAGTCATGTCAGGACAAAGCAAAGTGGCCTTCCATAGTCTCTTCCTACCCCAGCTGTGGGTCACAGGCGTGAGATTTATGTATGTATATGTACGTACCGGTTGCGAATCAGCTACCGAGACTGTTCATACAGTCTCAGGGTGCCCTACAGAAGACGTTGAGGCACACCTTATCATATATTGCTAACAAAACTCCCGAAGTACGGTATCCCCGAGGGACTCTGCAATTGGGTATCCAGCTTTCTGTCTGGGCGGAGTATCCAAGTCGTTGTCGACGGATGCTGCTCCGATACCAAGAGTATTAATGCTGGAGTACCCCAAGGTTCAGTGCTGTCTCCCACGCTGTTTCTTCTGCATATCAATGATATGCTGAATATTCCCAGTATTCATTGCTATGCAGATGACAGTACTGCAGACGCTCGTTATACTGGCCGTGCGAATATCCCTCGTTCCGTGGTGTCGGAAAGCCGAATAAGACTTGTGTCAGAGATTGAACACTCCTTGGAGCAAGTTGCTCACTGGGGCAGATTGAACCTGGTGGAATTCAACCCCTCTAAGACGCAGGTCTGCGCATTTTCCGCCAAAAAGGATCCTTTTGTCATGGTGCCGCAGTTCCAAGGAACATCCCTCTCCATCTCAGAAAGTATCGAGATCCTTGGTGTCGACATATCAGACGACGTACGGTTCCGAAGTCACCTGGAGTGTAAGGCTAAACTAGCCTCGAAAAAACTTGGTGTGCTTAACCGGTCTAAGCGATACTTCACCCCAGAACAGCGCCTGTTGCTGTATAAGGCACAAGTGCGGCCACATATGAAGTATTGTTCCCATCTTTGGGCCGGGGAAACCGCCGAACTGCTTAATCACTTGGATTCTATACAGAGGCGCCGTACGAATTGTCGACGATACCATACTGACAGGCAAGTTAGAACCACTGGCTGATCGAAGGGACTTTGGCTCCCTGTGTGTGTTCTACCGGCTGTACAATGGGGAGTGTTCTGAGGAATTATTTGATCTGGTGCCCACAGTACAATTCCGCCATCGCACCACCCGCCGTGGGCTGGGTACTCATCCCCATTACGTGGACCCTCTAGTGGTGTCCACGCGAAGATTCGAAAGAACGTTTCTCGCTCGTACGATTCGGATGTGGAATGAGCTCCCAGCCACGGTGTTTCCTTTGGTCTATGACATGGGATCGTTCAAGAGGTATATTAGAGGTCTCCTTAGAGGCGGGCAACGCATTGGTAGCACCCCTGGTGTTGCTAATGTCCATAGGCGGCGGTGACCACTTTCCATCAGGTGGCCCGCATGCCTGTTTGTCTGCCGGATAACATAAAAAAAAAAAAAAAAAAAACCTTACGTGTGGTGAGCTCATTGCGGTTCTGAAGTACGACTAGCCTCAAAGTTCTTAACGGTTACCCATCTAGTTACCGGACTCTGCCAACGTTGGCTTGATAATGGGCGGCATCTTAAATGGGGCAGTGGTGGGCTACCAAACAAAAAGATGGCTGGTGGAGAACGTAAGAATCATATTTAGGTACTACAGTTGTCCGTTCCTCGGCAGATATGACCAGCACACTACCATAACAGCAAAGGAGGGCACTACGGGGTATCCCGTTTGAATTGGAGCCGCCCCATAGAGGAAGTATCCCCCTTATAGAATACCACAGACGAGCAATACATTTTTTTTATTGGTCATAGACGCAACAGTTCTTAAAACTTTTACATCAGATATTCGTAAATAACAGAAAGTCAGTAACAGATTCCTACTTTATAGAAGTAAATTGTAAATAAGAAGTTACTATTACAAAAAAAAATAATGTGTGTGTGTGTGCGTGTTGAGAGAGAGAGAGTGACACATTACTCATACCCTGATTTCTGAAATTCTACCCTCCAAAATTTATCTCATTTTATTACGATATTTTACTGTTTCTACGATTAATAAAATCGATTGTAGATCGAATTTTAATTAGTGTTGTGTTCCTGTCTGTGTGTAAGGTCTCCAATGCTCTATAGAGCGATAAACCGGGGCTTTGGCAGTGAAAGTTTCTAGCAAATGCCTATTTGCTGGCAGAGCAACAGGGCCCATATTTTAGAGGTGGGTAACGTATTAGTGACACCCGTGTGTCACCGGTGCTGTTAATGTCTGTAGGCAACGGTGACCATTTTCCATCAGGTGACCCACTTGCCTGTTTATCTACCTTACGACGTAAAAAGATAACTGCGACAAGCCATTTCAGACTTTACCCCTATACTATATCCCAACTTGTTCATTACAGACGACGATACGACTCCAGTGACCCAAACGACCCCAGTGATCCAGGCTCCGCCACATTACGAGGATACGGTGGAAGACGACTCTACGGATGACGAATGGAGTGTCACAAAAGGGCCCGAAGACACTTAGAATTGGCTTACGGTGACACCAAATTATCTGTGGAATGGGGGGCAATTGGGAACTATGGACGTGATGTAGGTGTTATTCAAATTCTCAGACAGCATTTAAAAAAATAAAAAGCGTTGTTCGGCAGTGCCTCACTAGATGGCGCTGCCTAGACAGGATTCTCAAGCATTGAATTTGGTAACCGAAGTTACTTGGAAAGGTGTTTAATGAAAACATACTTAGTTTTAGTACCTTTTCTGGGAAGAAAGCGCAAAATGTGTTTATCGACCTAACGGTCTCATTTTGATTTATTTTTGAGAATCGATCTAATTAACGCCATCTATTACAATTATTAGAACTATTTTTGCTTTTAAATCGGCTCTTGGAAAATCCCCCTTTGTCAGTGTCTACCGTCGAAAGTAACGGTGACGGTGGCGACGTACAGTCAACCGCATATCGACCTATCAAAAACCCGTATAAGATGAGCTAGCGTCTCTGTCATGCATAGCAACGTTAGCTAATTTTAAACTGGTTTTGGTTAAGTCGAAATGCTGGCTTCTGTACTTCCCAAACTCGTCACGCATTCTCCTTTTGTCCTATTTCCAGATCTCCCCGATCCTAAATGATCCCATTCCCAGATGATCCCATTTTCAGATGGTCCCGTTTGCTAGATTGGTCAGTCGAATATATTCATTCGTTACTCTAGCAAGAGCGCCGCGCCACCTGGCCGTGGAATGGGTCCATTTGGGAATGAGGCCATTTGGGAATCGCGTATTTTTGGAAAATTCTGTAAAATACGAGACAAGTCTGGAAATTGGATCAGTGCATCCTAAACCCCTGTTCATAATGTATAAGTACCTACATAAAGAAACCCTGTTATATCCGTGCATAAACTTGAAAGTTGTATCAATTTCAACTTTGTGAATCTTATAAAGTATGATTGGTTATTGGCTTTTCAGAATATCTATAAGTAAAATAAATACTCACCTCTTTAATTTGTTTTAATTATTAAATAGTTTTGTAAAAATATTGTGTACAATAAATGGTTAAATAATTTTTTTTTTTTTTTTTATATTAGACAAGACAAGCACAAATAAAGGCGTAAACGATCCTAATTGCATGGCCACCACTGCAGGGTATGTATCTTTCCTGCTCATAAATTGTACATAGATCAACATTATTGGTGTACAGAAAAGTACCGAAAGAGTGAATAAGTACCTATCGATCCCGAAAAAGATTTGAATGCCAACTTGTTGCTTGCAATTTGAGTTCGTTGTTCCAAATCAATTTAAAAACAAAATATTGCCATAGCCTGTAAAATTTGAATTACCTCCGCATCATACTTAGGAGTTTATTACTTACATTTGAAAAGCGGAGCGACGCGTAACGTAATAAAAGTGACCCAAAAATTGACTTTATTCTTTGAGCAATACGTTCCACTTTGATTTGCTTTTTGCTTCTGAATTTAGTCAAATGTAAGAGCTTTACGAATGCCTGCTAATACACTGCGTTTTACGTCATTCGATGTTTTTAATTTATAAAATTGGTTAATGGGTGGGTACCAATTATTTATGTAAGTACATACTTGGACCTGTTACAGTTTTATTATATGTATGTATAGAATTCTGTGAATAAAAAATTAGGCTCATTTTGATTTACGTGTGGCGAACATAGAGACGCAATGACGAAACAAACTTCGAACTCCGCCAGGAGAGTTTCTTTCTTTTAAATATTTAACACGTTGTGTTGTGACTTCGTGAGGGAACCTCATTATATTATGAATTATATCACCTTTTGTACACTAGTTCTACTTTATTAGAGGAAAGTAACCAAATATGGAATACCATTTTGTTTTTTTAATATAAAACATAAACTATTCATAGTACAAAGTCAATTTCTTTATTCGATGAGAAGTCATAATGTTTTGCAACACTTAGTGATAGTCTTATAATTTTTATAATTAATTACAGTATCAAAAATCTAGTTTAATCAAAAAATGAAAAAGGTAGTTAAATATGGAATAGGTACCCCAAATATGGACCATGAGAAAAAGGGACAACAAATTCTTAAAAATATGGTTTAATATAGTTATGTAATACTTAATAACAGTCTAATTATTTACTAAATTGGTAATTAGTTGTAAAAATCATTAGACTGTAGTAATATTGAAAAAAAAAGCCGTAAAATAAAAAATAAATAAAAATACTAATGAGGATCGCCATAGTGCGAGTGGTACCTACCCGTATCTTGAGTGTCTCGTCCGACCTAACAAATGATAACATTTGATGGAAATCGGTTAAGCTGTTTAAATCTTTAAAAAAGAAGTATTTGCAGTTGGTAAAACAGCCTTTCTTAAGGCTTTGTATGAAAAATGCTTATAACCAACCGCAAATAAAAAATTTCGTTTTTTGTGATAAATCGATAAATTCTTCGGTTTCGAATATTTTTCTTTACTTTATATGTCAGAAAGCATTCTGAAAAAATTATATAAACACATTAAAAGTAAAAATTAAACCATAAATTGCGATTTTGACCCAAATATGGAATATTCCATAAGTGGACCCCAGTGCCTGTCCATATTTGGCATTTAATGACCTCAGAAATTATTGTCAATATTTAAATAATTACAAAACTGAAACAAATAAATGGCCTGGAAATGGAAGAACTACCATGTATGCAACCACATAAATATATGAGGAAAATGTTATAACTATCTAAATAATAAGAAATACATAGTTTCTACGTGCCTAAAAATGTTCTAAACAGCGACCAAACAAAACACACATGCCATGTCATCGGCCTTCGCCCTACTGACAAGATTGAACGTATACACGTCTAATCTGAGTATATGAAACAGAATGTGGCTTTGTATTGCGATTTCAAATATTATTTCTGAAGAAATCAAGGAATCCCATATTTGGACCCTATTCCATATATGATTACTTTCCTCTATACATTTTTTTTTTATTGTTCACAATAATTATATACAAAGAAATATAACAGTATAGAAGACACAACAGGCGCTGCTTTATTTCTAAAAAGAAATTAAATTAAAATGAATAGTAATTTTTATTAAATTGCAACATAGAAGTCTTTGATTACAACTTATTTCGAGTTACTATTCCTTCTTTTAGCTACTCTTAAAATACTAAAATATCCCTAGACCAAAGAACTGAACTATAGTGCTACAGTTCAAATTATTTGCCCTAAACAGTGTTGACGTGTGCAATTCACCTTAAATAACCCGGCAGAGTAGAATAGCACCAACCCCTTACACTTGTGGGTGTCGTACAAGGTCACTAATGTTTTCGAGCAAAAGATCTAGAGTCTCTGTAGACTGGAGATTGGGCAGCAGCGTTTTCCATTGTTATATTTATAACACTGCGATCTCGAACCCGCCTGCCAAGCGTGGAGATTATGGCAGTATTTCCCCTTTCGTGGGAGTGGCCCTTAGTCCTGCAGTGGACTGTTATGGGCTGTGATTCGTCATGAATCATTGTAACAATAGTAGACTCCTATAAAATGTGATCATATTGGCTGCTTCCACTCACAAAAATCGTCAAGGCCACATCAGTTTCACAAGCACAGACCAAACAGTGCGTAGACGTCGAGGCAAATGCAAATTTGAATCATCTTGGCTGGCGTTAATATCCCTGTTTGCTATCGTGCGTGATCGCCCGCGGTCCGCCTTATTTTCTTATTTATCTTTATTTAGGATAATTAACAGTTACAAGGTAATGTTTTATAAACTTTTCATTTCAAAAAATTTAACTCTGCAATCAACACCATTATCCACATTTTACTTTAAATATTGAATAAGTGTCTAAATTCTACGTATGATAGGTAGGTAGGTACCTACTAACGTAGACTTAGCACACATTTGAGTAGAAAAAAAAAGTAATTTTTATTTTATTTACTTAATTTAGAAAGGTATTTCTTTTCGAAAACAAAGAAATACAAGCTACAGTGGTTATTCAGAGCTGAACATTCCAGCACGACAAGCACAATTGAGAGCGCTTGTCTCTTTCTCTCAATACTTAGATGAAAGAGATAGCAATACCTATGTCGCGCCTTTCCTCGCTTATCGCGCGCGAGAGCAACTTGAGCTAGCCCTACAGATTCTCAGAGATCTAACCTCCGTGACTCTGATAGGCTAACTTGACCAGATTGGATCACAGCTAACACATTCAGTCGCCTGAACGTGCAGGTTTCCTCACGATGTGTTCCCTCACCGTAAGAACATCGGTTAGTGTTCTTCAACGTGCATAACTCAGTAAAAGTCATTGGTACATGGCGTCACTGGAGTTCGAACTTAGTGCCTCTCCGATACGTTCCGAGTCGGCCCATTAGATCGAATTATAATTTTGAAGTTAAATGGTTTGGTTTCTTTTTGATACCTACACAAAAACGTGGTTTGGTCACGTATTGCGTAAGCCTCAGGGATACGTGGAAAATAGGTGCCTGAATCTACCTGTATCAGGAAAGAGGCCCCGTGGGCGACCCAAGAAGCGATGGATTGTCATCGCTGAGTCGAATGCGAGAGCTTACGGTTTACGACGAGAGGATGCCGAAGACCGGGCGAAGTGGAGTAGAATGAGTAAGAAAGCGGACCCTGGCAGAGGCCGAGATAAGCGCTAGGTCAATAATAATGAGATACCTGCACAAAGAAGCTTGGGGCGTTCCGCCTATCGCTTACATTGTAGGCGAACTTATTACGTCTTTTTTTATTGAAACTGTATTAATATTGGAATTCTGTGATTGTGGCGTGGTTCGGTATGATCGCTCTGTGACCAGCGAATTTTTCCAGCGTGTGTGACTACGGTGTGTGACTGTGCATGCATAATTATGGAGTCTGTCTGCCTGCTGTTTCGCACATCGATAACTGATAAGCTAAAGGGGAGTTTACACTTGTTTTTGTTTTTTGGCGTTTGCCAATTTGCTATACTACTAATCCCTACATAACGGATTTGAAAGAAAGAAAGAAAACATTGATTGCAGTAGACACCACGACACGATAATTAGGTACAACAACATAAAAACAACGAACTAAGCATACCAACATAAAATACAAATAATGATTTCAATGCTGGTTTCACCATCTGTTAGAGAATTTTTCACGGAATGTTTGTTAGATGTTATTAGATTATGATAAAACTCAAATTTCTTAGGTAAGGACCCAATACCTATATTTCGATTTTTTTTTTTTAATTACGAATTGCGAAGCTGGGGCTCACTAATATTTAGTAAATTTACTAGATTCTCGTCCTAGCGGTAAGTCCCGGTCCTAAGGCTAGCGGTAAATATGCCAGTCAGGTTCCGTTTTTCTAAGGAAAACGCATTCAAATTTTTCTGTTTTTTTAGACTAGCAAGGCATTTGACCGCCATCTCACCTGGTGGTAAGTGACGGCGCGGCCGAAGATGGAGCATGCCTGTCTAGGTCTAGAATTTGTGGTGTTTTGGCTTTTATATACATACGGGGACCTGGTTTCAGAGATAGATTGCTGATTGTGAGATTCATATTAGTGTGCCACAAATGTATGTTTAAATATATGTTTTCTTCATGTTTTATTATTACATTAAATAAACAAATAAATAATATAGCTGATCCGGTGATCAATACTGGAACTAAATGACGCTATTTTTAATTGTCATGTTAACGTCAACAACAGCGACAAATTGTGATATTTTGACAAATTAATATGAATTATATTATTATTGGGGCGTGTGGAGTCCGGCAGAGTAGAATAGCACCAACCCCTTACACTCGTGGGTGTCGTACAAGGCGACTATTGTTTTCGAAGCATAAGATCTAGAGTCTACGTAGGCTGGAAATTGGACAGCAGCGTTTTCCATTTATATTTACATCACTGAGATCTCCAATCCGCCTGTCAAGCGTGAAGATTATGGAAATAACCTCCCTTTTCGTGGGAGAGGCCATAAGTCCCGGATTGTTATGAGCTGTGATGATGATATTATTATAATGAAACGCTAATGTGGCCTTTTAGACCCCCAGTTCTCTAGTTTTCGTACATATTTGCCCGAACATATAACACACGCGTGTAAACTCCCCTTTAGACGCAGCGTGCCAAACACTTTATAAAATTAGATCCACACAACTTCCTCGGTAGTATTGCGCGAATTTTTGCATTGAACGCACGTACTTACGCGCTCTAAATCCTTTGCCGGTGTGACAAGATTAAAAAAAAATCAGTACTTTTCTTCTGTAGATAATTTGGCGGGCTTTTTGGTGGAGAAAATAAAAAATGGCCGACGTTCCGATTACTGTTTTGAACAACGGACACACGATTCCTGCAATTGGATTGGGGACATGGAAGGTAAAAATAAAATCGAATAAAATCAATCAATCGATTTATTTTATTTATTTGATAGAACACATGGTGCTTAAAATGTGTAAGTACAGGTGTTAAAATTAGTTAGCCTAGTAGGTGTATTCAACCTTTTAAGACGTGTAAATTATCAATAAAATAAAATTAATATGTCATAATTGGCATCGTGAGCGTCGGTGGCCGAGCGGTTACAGTATCCGACTCGTAAGCCAGAGGTCCCGGGTTCGAATCCCGCTCCGGCCATGTACCAATGACTGTTTTCTGAGTTATGTACATTAGTTGAATACTAACCGATGCTCTTACGGTGAGGGTAAACATCGTGATGAAACCTGCACATTCAGGCGACTGGATGTGTAACCAAGATCCAATCTGGTCAGGTTCCCCTGGTAGCATTGTCATGGAGGTCAGATGGCAGTCGCTCCACTGTAATTACCTGACCTGCCAAATCCTGGATCATGGTCAAGGCGGACCCCGGGCCCTCGTACGCGAGAGCACAACCGGGACATTAACGCCAAGATGATTATTTTTATTATTAATTGGCATAAATATCGATTACTTACTACAATAAGAAAAAAGTTCAAAATGAGGGCCACTTTTTTCTAATTTTGGCACCAGTTGGGAATCCCCAGGCAGGTTTAAAATAAAAGAGGGTAAAATATCTACATATGGAAATAATCTATAAGTAATAAATTATTATACATTATTATTATATATTATATACATTCAAAATTTACTGTGCAAACAACTCAGTATTAAGAATTCATTATTAGTGCGTAATGGTTGGTGAGGATAAAAAACCTTTTTTCCGAATATGGATTTATTTGTCCAGTGGGGATTTTTCCAAAAAAAGCTAACAATCTCCACTGGGGATTTGTCTTTGAGGATATCTGGAAGAATTTCTCATGGCACCCCCGGATATTGATTTTAAAGGCAATCGGTCCAGTACCTACTAATAAAAATGTTCAAAATGGCTGCCATTTTTTTCTAATAAGACAGAGGTGACAATAGTGCTAATGAGGAATCGGAATTGGCATTTTCATTACTACATAAATAATTGGCGTTAATATCCCGGTTGTGCTCTCGCGCAGGAGGGCCTGGGGTCCGCCTTGATCATGATCCAGGATTTGGCAGATAAGGTAATTACAGTGGAGCGACTGCCATCTGACAATGCTTCTTGAAAAGTTTTATCAAAACTTTGTGCTATGAGTCTATATATCTATCTGATAACTGCTGTGATTAGCTTTGTAAAAGCTATAATTATTATCTAATTAAAAATAATATACCTAGTCTATACATCGTTTAAAACAAAATATCTTCCTGCCGTCTATTCCAGACTTGGGTACAGTAACAAAAGTTATAGCATCTTATAGCTAAAAATACATTATCTTTCTAAGTGCAGCCCTAATTATAGGTTATGCGCTTATTACACCTGGCTAAATTCAGTAGCCTAAATTCAGAAGCAACAAGCGTGAAAGCAAGTCAAAGTGGAATGTATTGCTCATAGAATAAGATCCATTTTTGTATTACGCCTTTTGAAAAGCAGAGCGATGCGTAACTGAATATAAGTGATACGAAAATGGACCTTATTCTTTGAGCAATATATTCCACTTTGACTTGCTTTCACGCATTTGCTTCTGAATTTAGTCGACTGAATTTAGCTAAATGTAATAAGCGCATTACCACGACAAGAAATATAGACAACATCGTTGAACATTAGGTTAAGTTCTTACAGTCCTTAAAATTGTTTTTTTAGAAAGCAACCCTGTTTAAGGCCTGCTTTTCAACTGCGCGAAAATTGGATGGTTTTTAAAAGTTTATAGGTACGGGGTGCAATAGTATGGACTTATCTAGGTACCAGTCCCGTTACCTATTAATTTTAATGTGTGTTTTTGTGGAATGTTAACAAATAACACGACTTACGGTTATCATGTAGATATATTCCCAGACACACAATATAGAAGGCACAGTAGTGGTAGACAAGTACAGAAACAGCACAGTAATAGTTTTGGAAGGAAGAATAATAGTTCAAAGAAGAGAAGGTTAAGGTTTTAAGTGAAACAATTATTTGTGTTTTCACCACAGACATACCAGACTAAACACAAATCACAAATATTCCCTGTTCGCTCGCTCTACAATGATTATGAATCTTGCTATCCCGTTTATTCATCCCTTGGAATAAGTTCACGGAAAATGACGTGCGCAATGTTTTGAACGTTCGACATATTGCTCGAGGGCCTATCGACCTGACGTTTTTTTTTAAACATCGGTGTAAATTTTATAATTTCCTAATAAAATTGAAATTAAACAATTTAAAAGATTGTAATTTTGTGTGTAATTTAGTGCACATTTATGTGAAAGCGCAAAGTATGGAAATACACCTGGATTATCCTTTCACCGGTAAGTAAACATTCGTGGTCGCGGCGATCCGAAATAAATTTTAGAAATTGTGACAAAAATATGCAT
The DNA here is from genome assembly GCA_907269095.1 of Blastobasis adustella. NCBI lineage: Eukaryota > Metazoa > Arthropoda > Insecta > Lepidoptera > Blastobasidae > Blastobasis > Blastobasis adustella. Next base: position 10,562,930 of record OU026141.1, read on the forward strand.
CGAAATAGTGTGAATTTGCATTAATTGAAATGCTTTACCTTAAAACAACATGCCATTAGAGATAGATTTAAAATTATTGGCAAATTGAGCAATATTTCGGTGTCTAAATAGGTACGAAAATATTTTGATGCTAACAGGGTCGGACTTAGTATTTATTGTATAGTATTTTATTACTCAAATCTTGTGAATAGCGGTCCACAACTTTATATGTATCAGGGTTCCATACCAAAAATGTACCTAGATGACATTTTATATGTTCAGACATTATATGAAACAACGGATTAATCGCGTATTTACGTTTATTTACATAAATATTTGTTTTTCTAGGTTTCCTAAAGACCAGACATGGTTGCAAATTGGAAGTGCTGCGTTGTAAACATTTTGAAGAACAAGATAATAATTAGATGCAAGTCCCTTCTGTCCTGCTGCACCAGCATAATATGAATTTTTACTGAAAATAAAGAATATGCTGCTTGTTTAATATATTAATGTATCTATCCTTTTCATTATTTTTTTTTTTTTCATGACTATGTCCTCTAGAGGGCATCATATTAAATTTGTGAAGTCACATAGGCCAACCTGTGAACAATGAAGACGCTTTTAACTATAAGTAAGTAGGTAGGTACCTACTTAGTTTAGAAGTTATGAGGCAACAAATAAACATTAATACCGGTCAAAATCATAACTCTCCTTTTTGCTAAAGCAAGTACTGCCGATTCACGGTATGTAGGATCGAGAGATCGAAAAGACGGTGGTAGGTATCAGGGCATGGCTTTGATTCACTAGACACCTTCCTTTTATTATAATGTCAATATTAAAATATATAAGGACAAGCTTAAAAATATTGCATAGTCATCTGGAGCGAACAACAAGTCAGATTTGTTTGTGTTCGTTACGAGTAGAAAGTCGTAGCAAAATATAACTCATGATGGGCTGCCTTGTTCCGTCCCTGCATTTGCATTAGTGTGTGTGTTATAGAGATGTGTGACATTTTGTCTCATATTTAAACTCTAAATGTACTCTCTGCTTCTGTATAGAAAATTTTTTCTCTATGGTTTTCACTGGGGTGTATGATACAAGACCTAAGTGTAGGAAGGTTCCCTACAAGTTCATGGTACGGCTAATAAAAAATGTCCTTACACCACAGACATAACATTTTTTTCTCTATGCCTTACACAACTTTCTTTCTCGGCAGTATCGCGCGGATTATTGCATTGAACGCACATACTTACGCGATACGTATCCTTTGCCGGTGTGATGAGGATAAAAAAAGAAGTCAGGACTTTTCTTTGACAATCCCATAGAGAATTTTATTTATATATGTCTGTGGCTGATGCCTGATGGAGCCAATGCCAAATAAAAAAAAATGTTTGTGGGGAAAAAAAATGGCCGCTCCGAAAATTGTTATGAAAAATGGAAAATCAGTTCCTGTTTTAGGATTAGGTACGTGGAAGGTAAGTTATTTGACTTGCCATATTTCCTTTGCTTTGTTGGAAGCTGTGGTGAATCTGTGGAATAAATAAAATAAAATAACCGCAACTGTCACTTACACGATGTCACACTTTTATTTATTTATTAATTTAATACTTTATGCACAAAATAGTACAAAGGTGGACTTAAAGCTTTGTAGCTTTATCTACCAGTCTACCCCGAAAACTGGTAATAAGAATTGCAGGCGGTGCACAAAAATTTACAACAACATTACACTTTTACGCTGAATAAAGCCTAATTTTCGGGTATAAATACTCGTATTCCTCACAATTTATACAGCAAATATGAATCCTAAGCGATTCGACACGGACCCATCGTCAAACACCGACAACTCGGTTAGTTGGAAACCTTTCTAAGTTTTCTCGCCTCAGTGCAAACTTCCGACAAAAAGTGTAGCGACGAAATAAATACCTTCATCATATCAGCCGAAAGACGCCAACTGCTGGACATAGGCCTTCCCCAGAGATCTCCACAAAGGCCGGTCTTGTGCCTTCCGCATCCAGCTGGTACCTGTGATCTTTACCAGATCGTGGGTACACCTTGTGGGAAGCCTACCCACGCTGCGTCTTCCGGTACGTGGTCGCCACTCGAGAACTTTACTGCCCCATCGGCCATCTGTTCTTCGAGCTATATGCCCTGCCCACTGTCACTTCAGCCTGGCAATCCTTAGAGCTACGTCGGTGACCTTGGTTCGCTTGCGGATCTCCTCATTTCAGATTCGATCGCGCAACGAGACTTCGAGTATAACCCTGTCCATTGCCCTTTGGGTAACAGTGAGCGGCCAACTATTAGTAAACCATCTATCGGCCAACATGTATTCCTACATTCGGGACGAGAACACATACGATGGCTCAATTAAGAAGCGGGATACTCTCTTAGTCAAACCGCTTAATGAAGTCTACTCACGATTCAAACTGTCCAAAAGACAACAACCAAATGAATCGTTTAAGAACTTAATTACTAACTAAAGACTGTGCTCTTAAATCTGTATCTGCTGAGGTAAACGAGAACGAATCCTGCCTATAAAAAAGGCAATAAAAACAAAAAAGAGGGTAGATTGAATACGTACGTACTCTAAATGTTCTGAAGATTAAAGCTAAATTACCCGCTGTTTATAATTCATATCGATAACTAAACCCGTAGGTATGTAAAACTACTTAATTGTCCGATTTGAGTTGTCGCACTAGCATTGCTATAAAAAACACTAGCTGTTCTCACCGGCTTTCACCCGCGCACAGTTCGCTAAACAGTCAATTTTCCCGCGTCTACCTATTGTTTTCCCGGAATAAAAGTAACCAATGTTACTCTGTGACAATTTAGCATTGTATTTGTGACAGTATTTTTTTAAATCGGTCGAGTAGTTTTTGAGATTATTCATTACTAGTGCACCCGACGCGACTTCGTTCGCGTACACCAACTTTACCCCTACCTACCCTTTTTTTCTTGCTTATTCGCCTCCCTTTTGAGTCACTGTATATATTGTTGGAAATAGCATTAAAATCCGTTGCGTAGTTTAAAAGATTTAAGCTTACAAAGATACTGACGGCGGGAAGCGACTTTGTTTTATAGTATGTACTTATAGACTATGTACTTATGTACTTATACAAACAAAAATAATTATAACCTCCGACGTCCTTGTGTTTCATAATTTACAAGTCTATAATAAATCTTGGAAAATCACTTGCTGCTACCCAATTTCAGAGTGAATGACTCTGCCTATGGCCTTGTTTCAGAGTGTATGAGCCTATAGGATATTGGTAACTAAAGTTACCGATTTAGGCATCTAGAGACTAAATCGATGGATTGACCACAAACTCTGAACTATATATACAGACGACCGTCTTCATACATAATAATATGCACAATAGCTGAGCACGCACACACGTGCGTGTTTGAGTGTGGTGCGTGTTGTCATGGGATGCAATCTGTCTCTTTCTGAGGGAAAGAGACGGTTGATTCTAATCCTTACAAGATAAACAATAAAGTCGCTTTTCGTTAAATCATCGGTTGTCGGTTGTTTCCACACGCAACTACTACAGTTGATTCTGGCAGTAGCCGCGATTGACCATGCGGATGACAATTTTTTTTATGTACACGGCTGACATACAGTCAAGCGTGTCACCTGATGGAAAGTGGTCACCGCCGCCTACAAACATAAGCAACACATTTTTTATAAAAAAAAATTGTGCCATGTTGTGCACGGGCAGGCTAATGTTTTATGAGACTCCTAAACATCTATTATCGCTACAAAATTGATTTTTTCTTGTACTCGATGACGTAGTATCACCTACGTCACGCACACAGTTAAAAAAACGAATGACATACGTCAAAATATAATTATTATTGTTAAAAAAATAAGAAATTGATGTTAATAAGTATAAAAAGACTGTTGCAAAATATAACTAAGTTTCTTATATTGTCTAAAGTTCTTTGAAGGACTCTGTTGTCGTTATCTGATTCACAATAATTAATAATATTGATAGAGGAAGATCCTTTTATGTTTATTTTATCAAAAATGCGAATAAAGATTTTGATTTAACACTAAAACGTTTGTTTTTATTAATTTTTAAATGACGATGGTTCATTGTTTACTATCCGGTTTATTGTACACCATACCTATGGTTCATTGTTGAACATAGGGTGTACACAATGAACCAAATCCCGTTTTTTAAAAAAACGTAGTAGCACCTAAACCCATAACTATAGTACATTATAATGAACTAAATTTGAAAGTTCACTAAATTACCTACAATTTGGTATATAAAAGATAGTTGTAGCACTGAAAATGACAATGTGAGAGGTTTTCAAAAAAATCGTGGTTCATTGATGAACACTCTACCCTACATAATGTATCCTCCTTCCAGTCCGAACCGGGCCAGGTGACGCAAGCGGTGCTGGACGCCATCGAGACTGGGTACCGGCACATCGACTGCGCCCACATCTACCTGAACGAGCCGGAGGTGGGGGCTGCGCTCCAGAAAGTCCGGTGGCAGGAGAAGGCGCCCGGTAACGACGGGGTTAAGAGGTAGTGTAGCTTATGTACGCTAGATGGCGCTGATTCAAAATATAGTGTAACCTATACACGCTAGATGGTGGTGATTGGAGAGTATATCTCGCCATAGGGAACGACTGCGTTCATATCTACCTGAACGAGCCGGAGGTGGGGGCTGCGCTCCAGAAAGTCCGGTGGCAGGAGATGGCGCCTGGTAACGACGGTGTTAAGACTTAACCTATATACGCTAGATGGCGCTGATTGGAGAGTATATCTCGCCGTAGGGATCGACTGCGCCAACGTCTACCTGAACGAGCCGGAGGTGGGGGCTGCGCTCCAGAAAGTCCGGTGGCAGGAGATGGCGCCTGGTAACGACGGCGTTGAGAGGTAACCTATACACGCTAGATGGCGCTGATTGGAGAGTATAGCGCGCTATAGGGGTCAAGGAGCGTGAGTGGTCTGTATCCGACTCGCAATGCGAGGTGTACAGGGTTCGAAACACACTGCGGCCATCTTTTTTTATATTATACGGCAGACAAACAGGCAAGCGTGCCACCTGATAGAAAGTGGTCACTGCCGCCTGTGGGCATCAGCAACATCAGGGGAGTCACCATGTATCAATGACTCTTTTCTGAGTTACGTACATTAGTTGAATGCTAACCGATGCTCTTACTGTGAGGGAAAAGATCGTGATGAAACTTGCACATTCTGGCGGCTGAATGTAAAGGTGTAGCCATGATCCAATCAAGGGCTCAAGTTTTTTAATCACATTAGCAACACCGAAAGAGTGCGGTTCAAAAATAGGGAAAACCAGCACCATGCATAAAAATATCGACTTTTTCATGCCGAAAATCAAAATTGAAAACAGTTCGAATCGTTCAGTTCGAGTTGTTTTAATGTATATCACTTTTTATTTAATTTCAACATTTTAATTAGCTTCTCTAGATTTGTATGCCGACGGCAGGTCACAGAGGACCTATCTACTAATTTTTGTAACAACTGAATAACCTGTGTACCACAAATAAATAAATTGATTGATTGATTGATTGATTGATCGAGGCGAGCGATTCAAAACTAACGCCCCTGGTCAGGTTCCCCTGGTATCAGGCCCGGGCCACGGGGGTCGGGCGGCAGTGGCTTCACTGTATCTGACCTGCCAAATACTGGATCACGCTCAAGGCGGACCCCGGGACCTCGTGCACGAGAGCACAACCGGGACATTAACGCCAAGTTATGATGATTTATTTAAATTTAAATTATCAAAATGTTAACAATACTTCCATGGAAGAAGATAATTCTATTGATAGTTACTAGGGAATTTTCTAGCTAGTTGGATACCTATGAGTATCTATTGTTTTGAAATCGATGGCATACTTTTATGTAGGTAGGTCACTGTCGATTGACCTACTTATTCATAAAATATAAACTAGTTGCTGTATGATTGACGCTTGTATCTAATTGAATAAGTTATAATAAGTATAGGTTAGGGTTGCCATAAAATTAAAGAAGAAGATAGGAGACTTCCATTTAGGGTGTCAATAACTCCTTCTGAATCACGCAACAGATTTTGATGCGTTTTTCATCATCAGTTAAAGTTCTTCCGGAAGATTTAAATAAAAAAATAAATAAAAAATAAAGCTTTATTTCGGCAACTTAACATCTATTACAATATTCAGTAACCGGAATCTCTTTTTAAGCATGGATTTGCTTGTATTAAGAGATTCCGCTCTTTCAAAGCCAAAAATACAAGGTGTCTCAAAAGAAAGTTTATATTTAGTGGATCGATTTAAAAAATATAAGCCGTGTATCGAAAAAATGTTTATTGATTATTAAAATACACAATTTGGGAATTTATTTCTTAAAAATAATATCGTCCAAATGTAGACCCTCGCGTTCGCGACACTCATTTAATCGAACAGTAAAATAACTTATGACGGCTCGGCAGGTGGACTCAGTGATTTCTGCCATTTCGTGACGGATATTTTCTTTCAAACACGCCAGGGAAGTTGGTTTATGAGCGTAAACTTTAGATTTAAGATAATCCCATAGGAAAAAGTCCATAGGGGTTAAATCAGGACAGCGTGGAGGCCAATTTATGTCACCTCTCCTGGAGATCAATTTGCCCGAGAAAATTTCACGAACTCTTGGCAGAGATGTATTGGACGTGTGTTACGTTGCTCCGTCCTGCTGGAACCATGTTCTTTGGTTATAGCCAGGAAAGGTTTGCAGTTCAGGCACCAAGAAGTCGTCTAACATCTCCACATAACGCTCTGAATTCACTGTAATTGCACGCCCCCTTTCGTCTTCAAAAAAGTCAGGGCCGATAATTCCTCGCGCCGACATCGCTGCCCATACGGTCACTTTAGGCGAATAAAGGGGTTTCTGATGCTTGCGTTTCGGATTCGTTGCACTCCAGTAGCGGCAGTTCTGCTTATTTACGTGTCCATTAAGATGAAAATGAGCTTCATCCGAAAACAAAATGTTGGTAAACGTTGAAAAGCGCTCAATTGCTTGATTTACGAAGTAAAGCCTCCGACTGGCATTTTGGGGCTTTAATTCTTGCACCAATTGAATTTTGTAGGGGTGCAGCTTTAGATCTTTGTGCAAAATGCATTGTAATGATGATCTATGCACATTTAAAGTACTTGCGCGCTTCCGAATTGAAAGGTTCGGGTCATCACGAACAGACTGATTAACACTCTCGACGTTTTCTACCGTTCTTGATGACCTTGGTGGCCCGGATTTTGGTTTTTCCATCGTTGTACCGGTCTCTTCAAACTTTTTGACCCATTTTCGAATAAGAGGAATGTTTGGCGCATCATTTGAGTGGTGAAAACCTCGAATACTGCAGAATCTCCTACGCGCTACAGTCGCCGAATTACCGTTTTTGTAAAACTCTCGCACGCACAACGCGCGGTCTGCTCCTGAGAAACGCTCCATAGCGACTGAATTCCCAAGAGCCAGGCTACCGATTGACATAACCCCCGCGCCCCTCGGATTCGTTGCGTTCACGCAGTAAACTAAAAAAAAAAAAACTTTCTTTTGAGACACCTTGTATTAACTGTTTTATACTTGCAGTAGTTAGCAAAATACCAAACATACAATAAAACATTTAATCCCAAAAATAACACTTACTATGTTTACGAATTCTCGATAATCATTAGGGCCACTTTTTCTGCCGCTGAGTGTAGATAATGAAGCACCAGCCGGCCCAAGGTCGCGTCATAATAGTCATGAAAACCAAACAAAAGATAGTTACAAGCTTATCGGATCAATCTGTCTTCGTAAATGCAAATAGTTTGATCATCGTGTGACTATTAAGCGCACTCCACATGTGGAGAGTTCCGCGGGAACACGAGAATGTAGAGGGAGTATTCGTGTAGTCATGTTTGGCATGTCTCGCCTATTCCATAAACCAAGTAGAGATAGTTTGTTGTCGTCTCGATTCGATCGATTTTATATTGATATTCCTAGCGCTTTTTCCCGTAACAGGTTCGGGGTACACTTGACCATGATTTAGGATATTAGTAGATCACCTCTGTGACCCTGTTTACAGTAGATTAGCGATATTACACCGATAAATCGATTTAATGTCGACGCGTTTTGACACCCACCACATCCCTTATAGGCGAGAGTGAAGAGGGTCGCCCAAAGTCCCGGCAAAAGTTTCGCCGAAAGTTTCGGCGGACATGTGGAGTACGCTTTACGGTGACCAGAGAGCACGCCGCCATTTTGATCCTATCATGTGGAATGACGTCACAACATTATATTACGCATAGGCTCTACTCTCAATAGAGGCCCTATTCTCCTATATCATCATCATCATCATCATCACAGCCCATAACAGTCCACTGCAGGACTTAGGGCCTCTCCCACGAAAGAGGAGGTTACTGCCATAATCTCCACGCTTGGCAGGCGGGTTGGAGATCACAGTGCTTTCCAGTGCTCAGCAGCGTTTTCCATTGTTATATTTAAAACAATGGAAAACGCTGCTGCCCATTTTCCAGTCTACGGAGACTATAGATCTTTTGCCTCGAAAACATAAGGCGCCTTGTACGACACCCACGAGTGGTAGAGGTTGGTGCTATTCTACTCTGATGGACACCACACGGCTAATATTTAATTTCTGTTACGGGTCTGGGTGTTCTAAGTATTATAAGTATGTATTTAAAAAGTATTTAAGTAGTAAATTAGTAATCTAGCACCCATAGCACAAGTTTTGCTTAGTTTGGGGCTAGATGGCGCTGTGTGAATTTGTCCACGATTATTTATTTTATTATTTATTTATAATATATATCCTGTGAAATAAACTGTAAGTACGATTTGGAACGACATGAAGTTTGTTATACTCTTAACTTCGTGGGAGTGAATTTTATGTTACGTTTTATTAAAGTTATTGTCTAGTTTATATTAGATCTCGTTAACATTGCAGAATACTTAGGATGCACTTAAAATAACAAAATACGAAAATAATTTGAAAATATTCTAAATATTAGAAGTACATTTTTCTGGCATTTTATTCAATTTCAAATTTCAAATTCAAAATGCGAAACGGATCGAAATTTCAAATTCAAAATGCGAAACGGATCGTTACTTGTATACTCCCCCAATGGCATTCATATCGTTCATTCTGACCAATACTGAGTTCGGCGGTACGAATTCTGTGACGTCATTCGACAGGGTGGGATCAAAATGGCGGCGGATAATAGGATATAGGCGGTACCGCTGCAGCAGTTGTACCTAATAATGTAATTAAGTGTGGACCGATCGCAGCACGCCAGAGCCAGAGCTGTCTTGTTGCGATTGGTTTAAACTCAATTGCATCAAAATGGCGGCGGATAATAGGATATAGGCGGTACCGCTGCAGCAGTTGTACCTAATAATGTAATTAAGTGTGGACCGATCGCAGCACGCCAGAGCCAGAGCTGTCTTGTTGCGATTGGTTTAAACTCAATTGCATCAAAATGGCGGCGTACAATCCGAAATAGGTGGTACCACTACAGCCCGGTGTGCGCATTTTACAGGACATGTGATCTAAAGTTACAGGTTTTAAGAAAAAATACGGGACTATACGGATTTATTTATTTATACTTTATGCACAAACTTCATTTATCATGTTGGCTATAAATTAAAAAATTACTATCCTACATATTAAAAACAATGTCCCACGCCACGTCTGTCTGCCTGTCTGTTCGCGATAAACTCAAATACTCATCATCATCATCATCGTCCTATGACTCGATATATTTATACAGGGTGTCCCAAAACTCGACGTCAACCCGGAATCGGGTGAAAAGGCAGGTCATGCTGGTTGGCAGAAAAATATAAAAAAAAATCGAAGTTGCATGATTTTGCAAAAATCTAAGTTGCATGAATTTTTTATTTTCAATTTTTGTCTATGAGATAAGTCCTATTTTTATGCAAGCTTAAGCAGCTGGTTTCAAAATTTTAATAGCATTTTAGAGAAGCATTATTCAGGGTTACACAGCAAAAAAAAAATAGGAAAAAGTAAAGATTTGTGGCAACAGGACTGAGACTGGAAGTCTGTCGCAGGGTGTGCAATATTGCTTTTTTTTTTTTAAATGCCTATAATTTTGAAATTATGCAACTTTGATTTTTTTTAATATTTTTCTGCCAACCAGCATGACTTGCCTTTTCACCCGATTTCGGGTTGACGTCGAGTTTTGGGACACCCTGTATATATCTTTTATATTTCTTTATTAGTATTGTTTTAATTCAATATCTAGGTATACATAAAGTCCTTACTAACAATGCATATAAATTAAGTATTTAAATACTATTCCTGTCAATAGAATCAATAATCCCCATCCTGGCCTCTGACCAGAGCTGCGCAAGCGCATCGGTTAGGGATTCGAACCCGGTACTCCCTCACAAGTCGGATACCGTAACCACTAGGCCACCGACGCGCCCGGTTACCTAAAATGTAAAATTTAAATGGGTGACTATTTTTTGAAGGCTAAGGACAAATAGTTAATGCCAAGTAAACACATCTATAAAAAATCATCTTGGCGTTAATATCCCGGTTGTGCTCTCGAAAACGAGGGCCCGGGGTCCGCCTTGACCATGATCCAGGATTTGGCGATCCGGTAATTACAGTGGAGCGACTACCATCTGACCTTGCTACCAAAGGAACCTGACCAGATTGGATCATGGTTACAAATTCAGTTGCCTGAATTTGCAGGTTTCATCACGATGTTTTCCTTCACCGTAAGAGCGTTGGTTAGTATTCAACTAATGCACATAACTCAGAAAAGGTTCATGGGAGTGGGATTCGAACTCGGAACTTCACGAGTCAGATACCGTAACCACTCAGCCACCGACGCTCCCGGCTACCTAAAATGTAAAATTTAAATTGATGACTATTTTTTGAAGGCTAAGGACAAACAGTTAATGCCAAGTAAACAGATTTGCTGGCGCAAAATTGGATCAACCGCCTTATCACAAATATAGTGGGAGGAGCCTTACGTAATCTGGGTATACATACACGTATTTAAAAAACTGAGGTGCGTGTCGACCTCGCATACAAAGGGTTTCGTACTAACACAAATAATTCTCAGGTCGTCCCATTCGTGACTTGGGTATGCAAGCAAAGGTAAATTTGTAACATAATGGGACGAGTTTGGATTGGCACGAGTTGCTACGCTCCCCCAGAATAGCATGTAATTCCACCAACCCTATTTATTCGAAACCTTGATGCGCGAGTCCGACTCACGCTTGACCTGTAAGTTGTAATACATAAATACTTTTATTAATTTATTGAGCGTCGATGGCCGAGTTGTTTAAGTATCCGACTCGCAAGCGAGAGTTACCGGGTTCGAATCCCACTGCGGCCATGTATCAATGACTCTTTTCGAGGTATGTACATTAGTTGAATGCTAACCGATGCTCTTACGGTGAGGGCTAATATCGTGATGAAACCTGCACATTCAGGCGACTGAATGTGTAACCATGGTCCAATCCGGTCAGGTGCCTCTGGTAGCAGGGTCACGGAGGTCAGATGGCTGTCGCTCCACTGTAAGTACCTGATCAGCCAAATCGTCGTTTATGGTCAAGACGCACCCCGGGCCCTCGCACGCGTGAACACATCTGGTACATAACACCAAGATAACACACATTCTACTCTGCTGTACCTAACGGCCAATTTTAATTTCCTTTCCTCTCTTTCCGTCTCCAGAGAAGACTTCTTCGTCACCTCCAAGCTCTGGTGCACGTTCCACAAGCCAGAGCTGGTCGAGGACGCCCTCAAGACCACCCTCAAGAACCTAGGGCTTGAATATCTGGACCTGTACTTGATTCATTGGCCACAGGCGTACAAGGTAAGTTTCATCATCACAGCCCATGACAGTCCACTGCAGGACTTAAGATCATTGCCATAATCTCCACGCTTGGCAGGCGGGTTGGAGATCGCAATGTTATTAATAAAAGTAACGATGGAAAACGCTGCTCCCATTTTCCAGCCTATGGAGGCTCTTAGAAGTTTTGCCTCGAAAACATTAGTCGCCTTGTACGACTCCTTGCTTACGAGCCTTGTAGAAGAGAGTCTCAACGCTCTGGACGCTTATTGGTGCTTATCGTACGTATCAGAATCTTAGGTGCTAAACTATTTCAATGAATAAAACATGAATTCATTGAAAAAAGAAAGGAACTTACTCGAAATGAAAAAGTGTGCACTTAGGGTTTCTCAATAACGATGAGTGATATTAAAAAATTATAAAAAATAATTAATTCTACACCCATAGTACAAGCTTTGCTTAGTTTGGGGCTTCACAGTGACAACGCACCTGCGATTCTACATTTTGTTGCCTGCGACCTGAATGTATGAATCGCCGATGTCATGTGCGACAGTTACCACTTACCATCAGGTGGGCTGTCTGCTCGCTTGTCACTGAAAATAAAAAAAGATGACGCTATATGAACTTGTCCACGATCATTTTTTTTTTTTATTCATTTATTTATTGAACAGTTTATTGCACACGGAAAAATACATAGAGAAACATCATACATATAGACGACACAACAGGCACTACTTATTTCTAAAAGCAATTTCTTCCAGCAGGCCTACAGAAGAGAGATGTGATAAGTAAAGCAGATTGACGTGCGCGATATAGAATACATACTAAAATACTTAAACATAATTAACTTCTCAAATTAAATATAATAAATATAATATAAACATATAACATATTATTATTATTATTTTATTTTATCTCAGTCACTTAGTGTGACCGGTAATATAAGTAAAGTACACGGGATTACTCCAAGTGTGCTTCACTTTCAATTTGGTTGCGGGTCGTATCTTCTTGAAGAAACTTGCGCACAATACGACAAGTATTTAAGATAGTGGCTTTCTGCATGTTGATATAGGTATTTTCCGGCAGATCTATTAACCTTAAGTAGTGTTTTACATGTGTTGGTATGATTCCTGTACTAGAGAGCACAAGAGGCACAATATCCACTTTTTCCAGATTCCAAATTCTCAATATCTCTTCTTTTAGTTCAGTGTATTTATTAATTTTATCGGCGGTAGTTTTTTGTAAATTATGTGTATTCGGTACAGCAATATCTATGATAAATGCATGTTTTTCCAGCTTGTCTATCAATGTTATGTCAGGTCTGTTAAAATGGATAGTCTTGTCAGTCAGTATAGCTCTATCAAAGTACATCCTGTGTCTTGCGCTCTCAAGTACAGGTTTTGGAACATATTGGTAGTATGGTAGGGATTTTGGAGGTATCAGTTTGTGTTTTATCGCGAGTTTCTGGTGAATGATGTTTGCTATCTGGTATTATTATTATTGCTATTATTATTATTATTATTATTATTATTCCTATTCCCCCACCCCCCAGGAAGGCGGGGAACTAGTCCCCAAAGATGCCGACGATAAAGCGATACCCTCGTCGGTTGACTTCGTGGATACCTGGAAGGCGATGGAGGCGTTGGTGGACAAGGGTCTGATACGCAGCATCGGGCTTTCGAACTTCAACAAGAAACAGATCGAGAAGGTCCTGGCTAAGGCGAGGATTAAGCCGGCTATGTTGCAGGTTGGTGGTGTTTTATTATAGCTACTTGTCACATGCAGCATCTGTGATGCTTGCTCGCTCGGAAAAGTAGGGGTAGGGTAGGGGTGGATAGGAATAGGGGGCAGGCCGGGGTAGGGTAGGGTGGGAGCGGCTACCTATCACATGCTGCATCTGTGACGGATTCTCGCTCGGAAAAGTAGGAATAGGGTAGGGTTGGGTAGGGATAGAGTAGGGGGAGGCCGAGTAATGTAGGTGTAAGGGTAGGGGTGGGTAGGTTAGATTGGGATAGGCTATGGGAAGGGTAAAGGTAAAAAGTAGCCCATGATATTCAGTGTTAGTGTAGCGTTTTATTAGTAATAGAAATTTAGTAGCTTCGGTGGCAGAGTGGTTAAGGTATACAACTCGTAAGCGAGAGGTACTTGGTTCGAATCCTACTGTCGCTATGTATCAATGACTCTTTTCTGAGTTATGTACATTAGATAAATGCTAACCGAAGCTCCTACTGTGAGGGAAAACATCCTTGATGAAAACTGCACATTCAGGCGACTGAATGCGTAACCATGATCCAATCTGGTCAGGTTCCCCTGGTAACATGGTCACGGAGGGAGATGGCAGTCGCTCCACTGTAATTACCTGATCTGCCAAATCCTGGATCACAGTCAAGGCGGACCCCGGGCCCTCGTGCGCGGGAGCACCACCGAGACATTAACGCCAGGATGATCGGTTTAAGGTGTGTAGACGCCTCCTTAAGTTCAGTGTTGCCACCTAAGTTTTTGTCACTAGATTTCATTTTTATTACTAGATTTAGGGTTGTTTCACGCATAGCGATTTTCTGAAATTTGTTATCGTTATACCTAAAATTGATTATTTTAGTGACATTTACGGAAAAATCAGTATCGTTAAAGTTCACTCCTTTTCCTATTTATTTCTTAGGAAACTGGTAAAAATCCAATATCTAGCAAGTTTTGAGACCAAGCTTAACGTAATTTTTTTTATGAAAAACTAATTTTTTTTTTTTACTTAATTTTTGCGATTTTTTGGAACTATTTAGTTACAAATATCCCAGAATCTAGTCAGTTCCCAGAAAAAGGTTAGAAACTAATATTTGCAAACTAGAAGGCAGGCCATAAACTTGTTTGCCACCTGTGTGGTATAAAAAAAAATAGAAACACTGCGCATTTCGCTCATACAGCTCAAATTGGCGTAGCAAAATGCAATCACACTTGTTTTATATCGCTTTGCCAATTTAAGTCCTACGCAGGAGCATTTTGATTTGCATTCTAAATTAATAAGTTGCATTCTAATCGTCATCATTCGTCACCAATCAGACGGCCGGTCACTAATATACACTATTGTATACTAAATTTGACTTTTTATACTATGCTAGAAAAAAAAAAAAAAAACTTGTCGTTAATGTCCCGGTTGTGCTCTCGAGAACGAGGGCCCAGGGTCCGCCTTGACCATGATCCAGGATTTAGCAGGTCAGGTATTTACAGTGGAGCGACTGCCATCTGACCTCCATGACCCTGCTACCAGGGGAACCTTACCAGATTGGATCACGGTAACACATCCAGTCGCCTGAATGTGCAGGTTTCATCACGATGTTTTCCCTCACCGTAAGAGCATCGGTTAGTATTCAACTAATGTACATATAACTCAGAAAACAGTCATTGGTACATGGCCGGAGCCGGATTCGAACCCGGGACCTCTGACTTACGAGTCGGATACTGTGACCGCTCGGCCACCGACGCTCTAACGCTTTTTATACTATGCGAGAGCGCGCGTGAAATGAACTCGCCACTTGCAAGCCAAATTGACTCGCTACTATCCGATCAATTTACACCACTGTACTTGTCACCTTCGCTAAATATTTGATCAATGTAAATCGGGTATTAGAATAAAATTTGACAAATTCCCCTTATGATATCCCCGCTATGCATAGCGGGGTATCCCGTTCGAATTGGAGCCGCCCGACTGGGGACGTACCTCCACCTTACAGAATACCGCAGCTAAACAATACTCTTTTAAATAGTATTGTGTTTCTGCCGGTGAGTAAGGTCTCCAGTGCTCCATGGGGTGGGGATTTGGGGAACCGTGGCTTTGGCAGTGGAGGGGCATTTGCCTTTTTGCTGCCAGAGCAACGTGTTATAGAGGTGGGCAACGCATTGGCGATACTCTTGGTGTTGCTAAAGTCTATAGGCAGTGGTGACCACTTCCCATCAGGTGGCCCGCTTGCCTGTTTGCCTAATTTATGTAATAAAAAATAAAAATATAATAAAACATCCTTGTCTTATAGGTTTTAGATAAACTTCTTACTTATATACTATTGTTTTTAAAACATACTTGTTATACATAGTGCATCTAGACCCGTAACAGAAACTAATATTTAAATTTCTGCTCGGCCGGGATTCGAACCCGAGACCTCTGCGAGGCAGACGTAAACCAACCAAACCACATAGGAGTCTAATTCTCGCGCTGCGACATCTCGAATAAAATTTTTTTTTCTAGACATATATCTCCATTACTAATGACGTTGTCATGTCTTTTGCAGCCAAAAAATATGTACTCAACTATCTTCGACAGGCGTATATTGTCGAAGATCAATTTCAGCGACGTTTCAATACAGTTTTTAGACACTAGAAAATGTCGAACTTGAGAAATCACGCGAGAATCCCAGGTCGTCAAATATAATCACAAAAACCACGACTCACCAGCACCAAACCCCTTATTCCAGATCGAATGCCACCCCTATCTGAACCAGAAGAAGCTGATTGAGTTCTGCAAGTCCCACGAGATCGCTGTAACAGCTTACTCCCCGCTCGGCTCCCCTGACCGACCCTGGGCCAAGCCTGGAGACCCCAAATTGATGGATGACAAGAGGCTGCAGGTCGTAGCCAAGAAGTATGAGAAGACAGTGCCCCAAGTTCTTATCAGGTGAGGAGAAGGTTATCAGGATGTGGAATGAGCTCCCAGCCACAGTTTCCTTTGGACATGGGATCGTTCAAGAGGTATATATTAGAAGTCAAAGTCAGAGGCGGATAATGCATTGGTAAGTCTCTTGGTGTATATACGGCGATGACTACTTTCCATCAGGTGGCCCGTTTGCCTGTTTGTCTGCCGAATAACATAAAAAAACATGAGGAGTCCGCCTGGGTGAGTACCTTATATATTTCGGCCGCCAAGCAAGTTCCGGTTTGAAGGATAAGGTAGCCAGCGAAATTACAGGCATGAGGCGTTTCATCTTAGTCCTCACAGAGACCACGCACCTGCGGTTCTGCGTATTTGTTGGCTGCAACCTGAATGCATGAATCGTAGATGTAACGGGCGACAGTTACCGCTTACCGTCAGGTAGACTGCGTAGCATAAAAAAGTAACTTTTACATACATACACATACATACTTAAAGCTTTCGCCTCTGTCCCATAGGTAGGGTAAGCAGAGACTATGGACCGCCACTTTGCTCTGTCCTGACACAACTCCCTAGCCCCGCATATATCCACAACTCTTCCTACATCTCCTTTTATTCTTGCTATTTCGGACTCCAGCTCTCTTTTAAAGGAGAGAAAGAAACTGCAACTCACACTAAGGTTGTAGACTGAACTAACTGGAGAGGTTTTCCCTGGAGAGTACAACATGGAGTTCTTTAAGAAACGGGTGAAATAGTAGTTTATGCAACTGTCATATAAAAGGGGGTATTAAAACATGAGTGTCTGTTTATCATACGAGGCGTAGCCGAGTATGATAATAGTTTGACACGAGTGTTTTAATACCTAATTATATGCAGTTGCATACACTACTTTATCTACACTCATATTTTCATGTTAAAATTTCGTACCTAAAATTTTCTCAACTTGGCTGGAAGAAAGCTGCGAATCAATTCTGTTGCACATACGCGACGAGGATACCAAGCGGCGGGAAACTCACTACACTACTTTCATATTTATGTATTTATTTGCTTCAAACAAGAAAAACACTAACCAACACAAGTAACAACATTTAGAAAAATATATTACATTTAGCGGGAAAATAATTCACAATAAATCATAAACATAATCAGGAACACAGACTAAGAACAAATCAGGAAAGTTTGAATTTTTAATTTTAATTTTGTATTTGATAATGACATATTTAGGTATTCAGTCTACTACACGCCGCACCTGGGCGCTCGTCAAAAAATTCAAAAGTAAAAGTGTTGCATAATGATTAAAAAGTTATTTTACGTTACAGCTGTAATGAAAATAGTATGGGAAATGCTGTATCGTAAAGTGATATTTTAAAATTTTATAGACTGGCGTGAAAAAAGTGTATCCTTAAACGACTCTTTTCGAATATGTAATTGGAACATTACTCTATGAGTGTAGATAAAGGTTTTTACGGGGTCGGCAGCGCGTGGGTTATGCTCCTGGTATTGCAAACGTCCATAGGCTGCGGTGACTGCTTACCATCAGGCAGGCCGTAAGCTTGTTTGCCACCTTAGTGGTATAAAAAATAAGAGCTGATCACGATCTCTGTTCCAGATACGCAATCGACCGCGGCCTCGTAGTGATCCCGAAGTCGGTGACCAAGTCCAGGATCCAGCAGAACTTCCAGGTGTTCGACTTCGCACTGACAGCTGAAGACATCGAAAGCATCGGCTCCTTGGAGTGCAAAGGGAGACTGTGTGATATGGGAGAGTGAGTGCTTTATGAATCTGTTTTTTGGAGAGGCTTCTACATGACACATTATTTTTTTTCCATTCAGATTGTCAATGGAATTGGCTACAATATCATTGTCCATCTACGCGAAACAAATTGATTGCCAATCTAGTCAGTATCCCATCCATATGGCACAGAGATTTATCAATATATATGAACAATCCCAATACCTACACTATTTATTATTCTTTCGAATTAGTGTCTTTTTTTATTTATTTTTTATTTATTTAGGACTTTAGCTTTGTGTGTGTGTGCGTGTGTGTGTGTGTGTGTGTGTGTGTGTGTGTGTGTGTGTGTGTGTGTGTGCGCGCGCGCGTTCGTGCGTGCTACTAAACCTAAAAGTAACGATCCGTGTAGTTGTACCTACCTTCCAGTTATTACTGTAGGTGTTCAGCGTTACGTTAAAACAGTTTATTTTTCTTTTTTTTTTTCCAGCAATCACCACCCAGACTATCCATTCCACGACGAGTACTAAACCAGCGAAGAAATAAAACTGTATTTAAAAGCATTGAAATAGAACTCCTAAATCATGTACGGTGTTGTGTTCAGAATCGTTGTAATTATTTATTATGTATCGTTTAAATAAATTATTTAAATAAATGTTGTACATTTTTTATCCTTTTGACAAATGACACAAATAACTGCCCGCCCCAAGCAGAAGGTCCACTGGAAACAATGCGCCATTTCCGTCACGCACACATTGACGTTACGTTAAAGCGTACTCCACATGTCCGCCGAAACTTTCGGTGAAACTTTTGCCGGGACTTTGGTCGACCCTCTACATTCTCGCCTATTAGGGATGTGGTGGGTGTCAAAACGCGTTGACATTATATCGATTCATCGGTGTAATATCGCTAATCTGCTGTAAACAGGGTCACAAAGGTGATGGCAGCTGCTCTGCTGTAAATACTAATATCCTGGATCATGGTCAAGTGTACCGTGAACCTGTAACGGGAAAAAGCACTAGGATTGTAAATATAAATTGATCGAATCGAGACGACAACGAACTATCTCTACTTAGTCTATGAAATAGGTGAGACATGCCAAACACGCACGGGACGACACGAATGTAGGCGAATACTCCCTCTACACTCTCGTGTTCCCGCGGAACTGTCCACATGTGGAGTGCGCTTTACAGGCATTCTCACGCAGTTTCAAGCAGTGCTCGGTCGCGATTGTTAACGCGAGAATTCGTTGTAGTGTCGACTTAAATTAAATATTATTTAATTAAACGATTTTATTATTGATAAAATAAAAGTGCTTGTACGTAACTAAGATTACTTAATAACATATTAACAACGCAAGCAGAGTCCAAGAACTGATGGGTGACCATTTCAGACTTTCAGGCTAGTCGAACTTCAGCACCGCTACGAGTTCTAATGCCGATGGTGAAGCGAGGTCGACCAAGGTCTTCCGCTATAGACCCTAGGACTAATTGAACAGTTTCAGGCACCACGTGACAGTTTTTAACAGAATAAGAAACCGTAATGGCCACCTTAATGGTTTCTAGTCGGAAATGGCTGACTAGCCTAATTAAAAAAAAAATCGCTGACCACCTTCCTTCTCCATCATCAGATCAACTGACTTATAATATCATATTGCATTTTAATCAATTTACATGTGTATGAAATTTTCAATTCAATTGATTACCGGGAAGTGGGTCAAATCCCAGGTCAGGGAAAGGGTATTCTCAGGGTCTGATGATAAATCAAGTGGCGATGAATTTTTAAAAAGTGAATAATCGTACATACATAAAGCTCACGCCTGTGTCCCACAGGTGGGGTAGGCAGAGACTATGGACCGCCACTTTGCTCTGTCCTGACACAACTCGCTAGCCTCGCATATATCCACAACTCTTTTCATACATCTCCTTTTATTCTTACCACTTCGGACCGCAGCTTTTTTGAGAACATTACTGATCTGATCAGTGAATGTTTTCCTGGGTCGTCTCCTTAAGTAAGTGAATAATCAGTAGATTATTATTACGCCTACTAAAGGCATAATATCTGAAGCTGGTATGGAAAATCTAATACACTTAAACGCAAGCTTGTTCAGGTTGAGACGCAACTATGATCACATTATGGCAAGGATTAGATATTGGTCCTTTGCAAAGGACATGTTATTGTGAACGATCCTTAAAATTCTATTCGATCTTTAAATTATCTTTTCTAAATTCAGAATAAATACAGTAGCAACCCTAGTGAGTCGGCAAGTTTAGGTAATCATTTTCCAAGACGACAGGAGTGGACCTTCTGTTAGTTTTCTATTTTGTGCAAACGAGCAGCAGAATCCCCGCCTGATGGTAAGCGGTAACTGTCGCCTATATCATCTACCGCAGATGTGTTGTCACTTTGAGGACTAATAAATGCGTATTTTATTTTTTTATTAACAGATCACAGCAACATAACATTTATCATAAAATAATTACATTTCATCCCAAAATTCAAAATTTATTTTTTGAGTAGGACATTACATATCTCTTTCAATCGTCAAAGAGGGGTAGGAAAGTAGGAAGGAGACACGCAGTGACATGTCGGCCGCCCCAGAACCGGAGCTCATACACCCCTGCCGACAACGACCGGACCGTGTCCGACAGTACCAGACACAGTCGGTTAGTGCCCGACATAATATATATGTATACATAAGACAACCACATAGAACTATAGCAAGAGTAAGCCACTCCACCAAGGCAGCACCCGTTTACGAGTATAACAGCCCAGCAATCGTCTATTTCAACCATATTTGACCCTCCTTTATTTGAATCCTGTGCGTCTCTCCATACCAAGGTTGTCTGGAAGAGATGACATTAGTGATAAGACCGCCCTTTGTACTACTTAGATATTTTTTGTATCTGTACTTGTGTCCTCTGGTGTGCAATAAAGAGTTTTGTATTGTATTGTATTGTATTTGAGGGAAAAGGTCGACCCGGCCCCCACGCCACCGCCAGACAGACCTAAAGGTACAAGCGAAGCGAGCATGCATTACAGATGCTGCCCTAGGTAGTTGTTCCTACTCTACCCCTACCCAACCCTATCTAAACGCAGCGAAAATAGCATTTTAGTTAACACTTTGTGTTGTGCATTCATGATGGAACTCCATTATATTATAGTTTAAAATACCTTTATACACTAGTTCTACTATATTTATTAACTTTTAATTAATTGCGCAATTAGTTAAAAATAAATAAATATATTATACACGGATACTGGCCGTGTGGTGTCCGGCAGAGCAGAATAGCACCAACCCCTTACACTCGCGGGTGTCGTACAAGGCGACTAATGTTTTCGAGGCAAAAGATCAAGAGTCTCCGTAGTCTGTAAAATTTGCAGCAGCATTCTCCATTGTTATTTTTAAACACTGCCAAGCGTGGAGATTATGGCAGTAACCTCCCCTTTCGTGGGAGAGGCCCTAAGTTCTGTAGTGGACTGTTACGGGCTGTGATAATGATGATGACATAAATATAATATATTGAGTGAAACTCTCCGCAAACCATGGAACACCTCGTTTCATGCTCGGCGTGCCCTAAAACTTGTACAATGGAGGACTTGTTCGAGGCCAGTTCAAACGCTGTATGCGTCGCCGAATACTGGGCGAATAAAGTATAAGTCAGAGTTTAGTCCATCGACTCGATAAGAAGAATAAGTGGAACTAGTGTGTTTTATCTATAAAACAGTATAATGATCCCCTACCCGCCACGCACAGAAAGGAGAAGCCGATCCGAGATGCGATGTCTTGACGTCGTTAAAGATAATATGCGTGCCTACGTTTGTAAAATTGCATTGTGTTCCGGTATAGACTGTGAGGGCGAAGTAGGTTATCCTACGTTATCGAGAACAAGAAAATTTCCAATTTATAGCGATAGAATTTTTTTTGCCTGAGCTTTGATTTTTATGGCGATGTACTTACATATACTCGTGTGTGGGTTCTAGCAGTAAAAAAACCGATATTTTAAGTCCTTTTCTTTTTGGTGACTATGTGGTTTTCTAAATGTATACTATCGCTACAAAGTAAATAAATAAATATTCGTGGTTCACACAGCGCCATCTAGCCCCAAACTTAGACCGTGGCAGACCGGCATGTTGACCACTGAACCACTCAGGTCGTCTAAAGTGGATTTTTTTTTGTACTCGATGACGTAGGATTAACTACAGCGCCCTCACAGTCAAGTAGGATAAGTCAGCTGGCGCAGTTACATGAGATTGTTATACCTTGTCTACTTTGATCGGTCTTCAGCATCCGTGGTAGTAAAAACGCCCTACCAGAACATAATGCTATTTTGTCTCTTAAAAGCTAAAATCATCGTAATAATTACAGACTACACACCCCATTACGTGGACCCTCTAGTGGTGTCCACGCGAAGATTCGAAAGAACGTTTCTCGCTCGTGCGACTCGGATGTGGAATGAGCTCCCAGCCACGGTGTTTCCTTTGGACTATGACATGGGATCGTATTAGAGGTGTCCTTAGAGGCGGGCAACGCATTGGTAGCACCCCTGGTGATGCTGATGTCCATAGGCGGCGGTGACCACTTTCCATCAGGTGGCCCGCATGCCTGTTTGTCTGCCGGAAAACATAAAAAAAAAAAAAAACACCAGATGTGTTTAGATAGAGATATCCACTCTTGAACGGGTTACAATCATAGCCTCCTTCATCTTACAAGCCATGCGCAGAAGTTTGACAACGTCGCATTTTTTAATTTTAGTGAATATGATAATGACTGTAAAACTATCATCGCGGTCGTCATCGTTTAATGTTATTAGTTATTTAAGTGATAAAGTATATTAATAAGTATAAACATTAGTTAAATAATGTGAAATTGGATAGATTCCTGTACTATTCACCTGTCTACCTACTTTCAAAATTATTATCCTAATATTATAAATGTGAAATATAAAGTGCGTTTGGTTTTGTACGTAATGGATGTTTGTTAGTCTTTCACGCAAAAACTACTGAACGGATTTTAATGAAATTTGGCAGTTATATAGCATATAGCCCCGAATAACACATATGCTATAATTTATTCTGATATTTAATGTGATTCCCGCGGGAACGGGTCCGGAACGTTATGGCCAAATTTTATGCGGACGCAGTCGCGGCTAAAAGCTATTATGAAATAAAATAATCTATGCCAGTCAAACTAGTGCCCAATTTATTAAATATTAGGTATAATACATTTTAAACAGTTTTATTTAAGTTCCTAAGTATATACAAACTAACTACTTACTTACCTATTGTACCTATCTACTTTTTCAACGTTTCCATCATCGTGGATAATCAAAGACCGTGGTTTAAAGTAGTTGTGATAACTTTTACAATGCGAAAATGTTTGCTGCACAGTAAAGATCCTTCGGTGGGACTCCAGCATGCTTGGGGAATAGCAGAAGTCTGTCTGTTTAATAGAATTACATCTTTTGGAAAGCAAAACTTCGGCACAGCTTCTTTCCCATTTTTAAGGTTTAATCATAATTTTACTTGCATTTTTCATATGCAACAACGCCTTGGCATCTTTAAGGGGTAAGATAACGATTATCAAATAGATTTTGATTTATGAAATAAGTAAAAAACAACAACAAAAATGGTCAAAGGTTGATTTTTAAAAATCGTATATTATCAATTTTAGCGCAATAATAAATATATTTACTTTTATTTACCTGTGTAGATGGTCCATATAAACGTGTTTATTGACAGTTTTATCAATATATTTTTAATTTATCATCATAAAATTCATTATTTTCCCGCACATTGACATGTAAACATTGAGTAAATCGATTCACAGCGACGTTGCCGTTCCGTGCTACAGCATGGCTTGTCAGATGAAGGAGGCTATGGTTACAATTCTAGCGGCATTTTGGGTACCTGACATTTGGCTAACAGTGTTTTTTTTACTAATTTGGACCTGCTGAAGACGAACTTTGATGTTGGCACCCGGATTTTGGACCGTAAGCTCAAATTCAAGATACAAAAACTAAAAAAAAATTAAAAAAAATTATGTATTTATATCGTGTGGGATATCAAATGAAAGTAAAATACTATCTGAGACGAGATAAAAACAGTCGCCCTTTCGTTTGATACTCTGATAGGCTTCAGTAAAAAAAAAAAATTTATGGAACACATCCCCGCCAACTTTAATTCCGAGCTTTCGGTCCAAAATCAGGAGTGCCAACATTGAAATTTAGCAGGTCCGAATTAGTAAAAATAAACATGTTACCCAAAATGTCGCTAGAATGATTAAAATAGCAATTATTGAGAAAAGTGACCCAGTCTAGTTCGAGTTCTGAATCTGATAGCCTTTTGACATATTTATTGTAAGTACAACTACGGTTGGGCAGCATTTCCCAATACAGCGTTCACCAGGGCTGCGCGCGCAACGGCAAGAGGCGCTGCCTAGCAACCTGGTGCGTTTCTATAGACACCAAACCTTGGCGTCCTGTCAAGCCCCTTCTTACAATTATCAGAAAACGAAAAATTGCGCTGGCTTATTTCGACGCGCATGCCCGACACTGCGCACACACACGTAAAGAAGTGGCCAGCAGCCACGAAACTACTTTAATAATTTATTTTCGTAGAGAGCAAAAAAATAAAACAAGTCACAATATTTTTCTAATTAAACCCATTTTGCGCACCATTGAATACATGTATCTACCTACTTACTAAGAGTATTATAATAACCTTAATGTAATTATTTGTAAACACAAATGAAAAAATAAACGAGCGAAAATTTGTCGAACCATCTTATTAATCCAAATCAATGAATGACAGAGCGCAGCAAACTCGAAAACACTATATCCTTACTGAAATTCTCGTAATTATTGACACTACTTCTACAGCAGCTGGGATGTTTTATAATAATTTGTTACTCCTTTATCAATGCCCCATGCAAGTATGCTTCATCTTTGGCCGTATCGTCACTTATCAATGTGAGATGTCTTATGCCTGGCTAAGCTAACTGAAAAAAACTACTTGTGGACAACCGTTGTGAATAGCAGGTACCTATTTCCTAGCATTTTTTTTTTCAATTTCAAACATGGTCAAATAAGTATCAAGCGAAGAATTAAGTTAATGGGAACACTTGGCTAGTTTTGTTTATTTTCCATTCCCCTTAATATCATAAAAAAGCTAACCAACTCCAATCGCCATAACATTTATCATCAAAATAAAACACAGAAATCATCAGAAACCTAAAGAACTATGTTGGCAACATCGAAATAGTAGTCCAACTAAATCCAAATACTACAACGCATCAGGCTAGATACAATCAACGGCGACCAACATAATTTTGCAGCATTCTCTCGTTCAGTCAATAACATTGGCCTTGACAGATGCTCAGTGCAATTTTAGCGCTTTCGGCGCTAGATCTAGTGAAATTTCAGGATAAAATGAATTCCCATTCTTAATATGTGGCTCCTAGCGGTCGCGCTTTATCGAAATAGTTGTTCAATACCTAAAATATGCCTAAAATATACCGAAATTCGTACAACTTCTGCTCAAAAGACCTGGGGTGAATGTGATATGATATAGGTCCTAATGTGATAAAGGTGTGTCCTAATGTGATATGTGATACAGGTATAATGTGATATAGGTCCGTAACATAATGTATAATTAATTAATTTCTTAGTCAAACAATAGGTGTGGTTGTGGAACGTAACTTATAACTCCTAATTGACAAAATCGAGCGCTTTTTTAAATAGCACAATAGTTTAGCGGAATCTAGCGCTTTTAATATCTGATCTAGAGCTGCATTCAGAGCTGCTTGACAGATGATATACTAAAGTATGCAAGCGCATGCGTGCTATACTCAAGTGGAGTGAAATTCGTGGTGTTTTGTTTTTCAAGATAGAATTCTCCAAAAAAACTTGTACTCTAAATTGAAGTTACAGTGTTATTGTTCCAAAATGGCCTTGAAAATGTGTAGGTTGTGTTTATCTGGACATTATTTGGGTCCGATCTTTGCGAATGCGAGCAGAGAAAACCGATTTAGCTTGGTGTTGGGGCTTACTACAGGATTGAGAGTAAGTATTATTTTACCATATAATTTGTAGTACCTTAAATTTACATAGATTTAAATACCTACTTACTTATCTAAGAACTGAGCTTATTTGGTGATTAAGCGCAAAATAAGTCTGCACTTAGGCTGACTAAGCGCAAAATAAGTCTGCACCTACTCATTGCTTTGTTGGGATCTTGGGAGGGTTGTTCTTGTTGACTGTCTGTCAGTTTAGTTACATTTTAAACCGCAAGAAAAGGGTTACCTTGTCTTGGGCGCTGTATGAGTGCTTTGTATTTTGTACTATGTTTTGTGCGTTTGTTTGTTGTTTTGATAATTAGACCACATTAGCGCTAACGGCGCTAGATCTAGCACTTGTCCTTTTAGACCTTTCTATTTTATGCTTCATTCACTAATAATATTTAAACGGAAATTAAAACATATATCTAAATAGGTAAATACGTACGTATTTATCTAGGTATCTAGATTCTAGATACAACAACTGGGTCAACCTGGGTGATTAATCAAAAGTCAATTTTCATTTCATACACTGTGTTTGTGTTATAGTATAACACTGATAACACGGAGCGCCGGTGGCCGAGTGGTTAAGGTATCCGACTCGTAAGCGAGAGGTACCGGGTTCGAATCCGCGAATCACAGCGGCCATGTACCAATGACTCTTTTCGGAGTTATGTACATTAGTTGAATGCTAACCGATGCTCTTACGGTCAGGTAACAGGGTCACGGAGGTCAGATAACAGTCGCTCCACTGTAATTATCTGATCTGCCAAATCCTGGATCATGATCAAGGCGGACCCCGGGCCCTCGGCCAAGACGTTTTTTTTTTCACTGATAACAAAACGGAAAATATTATCGAAAGGTACCTTCACAATAAGTATAGTCTGTATTTAATGGATCATTGTCTTATTGGCTATCAAACCGCGAAAACCTAATTAAAATTAATTAAGAATTTATGAAGTTAAAGACTGATTTGTAACGCCAGAAATGTATGAGCGTATATGAAAAGATATTGAGTGGTTCGATAGTGCTTGCAACTTGCAATTTGATTTCCAAAATAATGTTCAATTTGCTTACGATGTTGTTTGTGGTCTGTACGTAATTATTTTAATTGATGTTGATGTTGACGTGAGTATGTCAATTTATGTCTTAATCTTGATGTCTAAAAACACTAATAAACCATTTTAAATGTACTAAAAAGCTTGCGTTGTTTGGGTTAACATTAAAACCACGAAAACGAGCTCTATAAGGTTAGTTACGATTGATTTCTGGGGTTTTCCACCCTGCTGGATCCCTCGAATACCTGGACTGAAACTATCTTCCGGGATTGCATCCCCTAGTTAGGTTATTCACTATACCAATTACAAGAAAAGGACGGCATGTGAATTACGTCTACGGTTGCGTTTAACTAAAAATGTTAGTAGGACTTAAGAGGTCCCAGTACCATCAATGGCAGCACTAGTGAGGCTTGTGAAATGGTCATCTTGGCGTTAATGTCCATAGGCTGCGGTGACTGCTTACCATCAGGCAGGCCGTAAGCTTGTTTGCCACCTTTGTGGTATAAAAAAAATGTCCCGGTTCTGCTCTCGCTTACGAGGGCCCGGGATGCGCTTTGACCATGATCCAAGATTTGACAGGTAATCACAGTGGAGCGACTGCCATCTGACATCCGGGACCCTGTTAACTGGGTAACCTGATTAGCTAGATTGAATCATGGTTACACATGCAGTCGCCGGAACGTGCGGGTTTAATCACGATGTTTTCCCTCACCGTAAAAGCATCGGTTAGTGTTTAACTAATGTATTACATAGCTCGGAAAAGAGTCATTGGTACATGGCGGCACTGGGGTCGAACGCGGTACCTCGGGACACGAGTCGGACCCCTTAACCTTAGGCCACCGACGCTCTCAAGCGTAGTGTGGCAAGTGAAATTACTGTTTCTAAATGACATCTATAGTTCTAATTTTGTCTATCTACTACTGAACAGATAAGGTCTTATTTGTGTATTTCTTATCAGATAGAACCAAACGACGGATTGCCCCAGCTAATATGCAGAGACTGTACGTATTTAGTGAACACAGCAATGGATCTGAGGAACAAGAGCCATGTGTCGGAAATAAAGCTTATAGCGCGCGGATACAAACGTAAATCGAAAAATACATGCGAGAACACAGAGCCCGTAAATGAAGAAAGTAAAGAAAACAATAATGCCATAGAAAATAACGACGATGCCTGTGATTTTGATGGAGTTAATGCAGAACCTGACGCTGAGTTAGCGGAAGATGGCGGCCAGGAAGAGGCAAACGTTGTAACCTCTCCACAGCCAACAGTAAATGCTGTGACCATGGACTTACTACCCAAAGCTATGAAAGACAAAAAAGACGTTTATTTGGCTTATGTCGAAGGAAAATTTAAACCAAACCACCCAGTGCAGTGCAAAGTTTGCAAGATAACTGTGAGCAAGTGGGCTTGTTTCATTAATCATGTCAAAAAACACATTGGATATACCCATACTTGTGAAGTAAGTATCTACAAAATACAATACCGGGGTATCGACACCCAATACAATTTTGTTGCATTTGGTGTCGAAGCCCTGGGTCCGTGGGGCCCCGGGGCCCTCTCTTTGTACAGAGATCTTTCCAAAAAATTGGTCGACACCACAGGTGACCGAAGAGCTGGCAGATATATCGCGCAAAGAATAAGCATTGCTATTCAGACAGGTAATGCTGCCAACATCTTGGGTACGCTTCCACACGGCCCAAATTCTTTTTTGATTTTTAATTTTGTTTATTTCTTCTTTTCTTCTTTTTATTGTTCATTGTTAGTTTGTATGTTAGTTGTTATATAAATAAATAGTATCTACATCATCTTGACGTTAATGTCCCGATTTTGCTCTCGCGTACAAGGGCCCGGGGCCCGCCTTGACCATGCAGGATTTGACAGATCTGTTAGTTACAGGTGAGCGACTGCCATCTGACCTGTGTGACCCTGCCACCAGGGGAACCTGACCAGATTGGTTCATGGTTACACATTCAGTCGCCCCAATGTGCAGGTTTCATCACGACGTTTTCCCTCACCGTTAGACCACCTGTCAGTATTCAACTTATGTTGTCAAATGCCTGACTAGTCTAAAATTAAAAAAAAGGTACAATACTCAGAAAAGATTCATTGGTACATGGCCGCAGTGGGATTCGTACCTAGTACCTCTCGCTTTCGAGTCGGATACCTTAACCACTCGGTCACCGACGCCCAAAGTGATTACTTACATCAACCGCCCATAACAATCCACCGCTGGCCTTAGCCTCCTTATCTGTGGCGGGCTGTGCTATAATTTCGAATCTTGGCAGGCGGGTTGGAGATCGCAGACCTACATGAAACCATTATAAGATGAGCTAGCGTCTCTATAGACGCGCATAGCGATGTTAGCTCTTTTTATACTGGTTTCTATTAGCTCGACACGCTGCTTTCTGTATGTACACACTAGAAAACGCTGCTGCTCAATTTTTTTCCGCGGAACTACAAAATAAAATACTACTATGAAATATAAAAACTGTTTTCGAATCCCTCGCCTCGATTCGAACTGTTTATTTTGATTGTCGGCATAAAAATTACATATTTTTAAATCACATTGCCAATTTCTAAAGAGTATGAACAAAAATAGGGAAAACCAGCATGATGCATAAAACATTCGAATTGTTCGTGCCAAAAATCAAAATTTAAAACCGTTTGAATCGAAGCTAGCGATTCAAAAATTGGATCCCAGTGGAGTAATTGTCGGGCTGTCACATCTTGAATTCGACATTTTTTCAAGCCACATATCTCCCTTAATAATGACAATGAAATGACAATTGAAGCCAAAAAATATTATCTCAACTATCTCCGACAGTCGTATATTGTCGAAGATCAATTTCAGTGACGTTTTAATACGGTTGTTTGGCTGGAGAAAATGTCGAATTTGAGATGTCACAGCGCGAGAATCGCCCCCCAGCAGGCCGAGCACGAATGTGCCCGCGACACAGCTCGCGCCGTGACAAACCAGAAGTGATTTATCTACAAATACAATTCCAGTATAGCCATGTGGTGTCCGGCAGAGTAGAATAGCACGAACCCCTTACACTCGCCGGTGTCGTACAAGGCGACTAATGTTATCGAGGCGAAAGATCTTGAGTCTCCGTAGGCTGGAAAATGTGTAGCAGCGTTTTCCATTGTTATACTTATAACACTGCGATCTCCAACCCGCCTGCCAAGCGTGGAGATTATGGCAAAAACCTCCCCTTTCGTGGGAAAGGCCATAAGTCCTGCAGTGGACTGTCATGGGCTGTGATGTGATGTGTGTGTGTACAATTCCAGTACTGTGGCAAAAGGTTCATCTCATCAAACCAGCTGAAGAGGCACTGCCGCGCGTTTCACGGCATGCCGCGGGATATACAATGCAGACATTGCAACTACCTAGCCCTGGACAACGCTCAACTGGCGGTAAGTTTAAAGCAAATAAATTGGCCGTAGAGGCATAGAAGGAGCCTACTCATAGGCACTGGCAACTTTCGTGCGACTGTGGTTGTACGACGGACGTCGCTCGACCAATAGGAGAACTAAAAACCGCCCGTCGCACGACCACGATACCAATTAGGACAGCGCCATAGCTTTTGACGACCTGAGTGGCTCAGTGGTCAACATGCCGGTCTGCCACGCAAGAGGTCCCGGGTTCGATTCCCGGCCGGGCAGAAATTGAAATGATGAATTTTAATTTCTGTTACGGGTCTGGGTGTTCTATGTATAATAAGTATGTATTTAAAAAAGTATTTAAGTAATATATCAGTAATACAAGGTACTACACCCATAGCACAAGCTTTGCTTAGTTTGGGGCTAGATGGCGCTGTGCGAATTTGTTCACGATTATTTATTTATTCATTATAGCTGACGTCACCATAATCTATATTTTGTTTCTTTTTTTAATAGTCCAAAAGGGACGGCTTTAAGTTGCGAAATACCCCTCCATAACCTCTGCTGTTGTAAAATTTGGTGGCCTTGGTGATCTTAATGTACTCGTATTATAGAGTTGTGGCAGATTGACAGTGTACATTATATAGGTGTCAATAAACCGTGTGGTGTCCGGCAGAGTAGAATAGCACCAACCCCTTACACTCGTGGGTGTCGTACAAGGCGACTAATGTTTTCGAGGCAAAAGATCTAGAGTCTCCCCAGGCTGGAGAATGGGCAGCAGCCTTTTCCATTGTTATATTTAAACACTGCGATCTCCAACCCGCCTGCCAAGCGTGGAGATTATGGCAATAACCTCCCCTTTCGTGGGAGAGGCCCTATTCTGTAGGAGGCCTGATTCTATAGGTCGAGGCTCCATCTTTGCTCTATGTCCGAAATCTTTGGTTACAAGAATGAAATTTTTAACCCCCGACGAGAAAAGAGGGGTTGACGTGTTACTGTCGCCCTGT
The DNA here is from genome assembly GCA_907269095.1 of Blastobasis adustella. Lineage (NCBI taxonomy): Eukaryota > Metazoa > Arthropoda > Insecta > Lepidoptera > Blastobasidae > Blastobasis > Blastobasis adustella. The sequence goes on from OU026141.1 coordinate 10,594,595, forward strand.
GGCGGTGTGTCTGTCTTTGGCGTCGTAGCTCCCGAACGGATGGACAGATTTAGATAAGGTTTTCTCTATATTAACGCTAGTTCGTACAAGATGTTTTGTTTCGTTGAAATCTGTTCAGAAGTTTGGAAAATTTTTGAATAAATTGTAAAATTATCTGACTTTTCTGTCAGGTTTCTTTGGCTACTTTATCAAGTAATGAGTGCGAGCAGCGAGGCCTCTATAAATAAAATATTTATGAACTTTGTTTTTATTTTTGACCCCCCAGGGGGTCGCGACCCACACTTTGAAAAACAATTCTCTAACTAAAGCATCTCCACCCACTCTCCGATTTGTTCGAGTCCGGCGGTCGTACCGCTTAACTCTGATAGAACGCCGCCATCTTGTTCCAATCCTGTAGAATGCCGTCACAGAATCGGTTAACTCAGTATCTGTCAGAATGAACGAAATGAATGCCATTGGGGAGTATAGTAACGATCCGTTTCGCATTTTGATTTTGAAACATCATACTTTTTATACTTTTTAAATAAACACTTTATTGCTCATACAAAACATAATACAGAAAATACAGTTAAAATCAGTGAAAAGTATATAAGTAGTTTATCAGTTAACATGTATTTATTTAGTTACATCAAAATATTTACAATAAGAAATAAAAAACATGATCGTAGGTTACAACAAATAATGACTTGCATCAACATTCAAAAAATTCAAAATTCAAAATTTATTTATTTATTAGGACATTAAATATCTCTTTCAATCGTCAAAAAGGAGGGGGGTAGGAAAGTAGGAAGGAAGCACACAGTGACACACTGGCCGCTCCATGGCCGCAGCAAACCCACCCCACGCCAACCACGACCGGACCGTGCCCGACAATGCCAGGCAGAGCCGGACCACGCTCAATTTATTATTCATTTTATAGCAATAAAATTATGTATATGTCTATGACAGTATCACACATTCGTCCCCAGGTGCACGTACGCCGAGCGCACACCGACGAGCGCCCATTCCAATGCGACACTTGCGGCGCTGCGTACTTCAACCGAAAGTGCCTCGTGCAGCACATAGAGTACCACCGCGTCGACCGCAGTGTGCAGGTATGAGGTCACATGACAGACTCGAGGACTACTGTCACAAAGTTATCTGACCTGGTGGCCGAAGCTGGAACTAACTATCGCCATTTTGAAATGTCACGTCAATGTTAACAGCGACGCTGTCACCGGGGGCGGTACCTCCGATCTCCAATTGAATGCCGCCATCTTGATCCATCCTGTAGAATGACATCGTAGAATCACTACCGCCTAACTTAGTATCGGTCACGAATGAACGAAATGAATTCCATTGGGGAGTAAAGTAAACATGGTCACGGAGGGAGATGGCAGTCGCTCCACTGTAATTACCTGACCTGCCAAATCCTGGATCATGGTCAAGGCGGACCCCGAGCCCTCGTTCTCGAGAGCACAACCGGGACATTAACGCCAAAATGATGAAAAAAAAAAGTAAAGTAACAATTCTACAGAGTAAGAATCTGTTATTAGCTTTCTGTTATTTACTAATATCTGATGTAAAAGTTTTAAGAGCTGTTGATTCTATGACAAATAAAAAAATAAAAAATAAATAAAAAAATCCGTTTCGCCTTTTGATGTTAAAACATCGTTCGTTTTAAGTTGGATAAAATGCTAGAACAATAGAATATTTTGCTCTATATTGAATCAAGATGGCGACGTTCTATTTGAGATCGGCGGTACGGCCCCGGGTCAGATAAGTTTGTTGCACTATACCTATAGTTCATGCCAAATGGATTGTGCTTCGGATCTCTCTGTCAACTACATATTTCATGAAAAATACATGACTACTGTTATAAACTTAACTTTCTATTTCGTTCTATTTGGCGAACTAATTAACGACCAAGATCAACGAAAAGTTTAAAACCCCTGTCTACATGGTCGTTGAATCAAGGTCACTCAGTCTGCTCAAAGTCTTGGTTTGCAACCGTGTGGGTGCCCCTTTATTAACCAACCAGCAGCCGTACCGCCGATTTCCGATAGTATGCCGCCATCTTGATGCAATTGAGTGTGGACCAATCGCTGCAAGCCAGAGCTGTTTTGCTGCGATTGGTTTAAACTCAATTGCATTGAAATGGCGGCGCACTTCCGAAGGCGGCAGCGCTGTTGTTGACAAAAAAATTACATTTCTAAATGGCGGCACTTAGTTCCAGTTTTACCTCTTATTTTTGCACCGGGCGCAATGTACGCGATCACTCCGGTTAACCAGTAGATCTTCAAGTGTAAAGCTAAAAGAATAAAGCTCATTTTGCATTGCAGTGCGACGTGTGCCAGTCCACCTTCAAGTCGCGCCGCCATCTCGCGAAGCACAAGTACAACATGCATAAGAAGCATAGAACAAGAAGCAGTGTCCGGTCTGCGTAAAAGAACAAGAAGAGTTATTGATGTAACTTATTGTGAAATATCTGGGGTGCGAACGTCTAAATCGAATTGAATGTCGCCATCTTTAAGCAATAGGATCGGAAAGCAATCTCTACCAATTGCAGCAAGGCAGCTCCCCTGATTATACTATGGAAGATTTTCCAAGAGCCGATTTAAAAGGAAAATAGTTCAAGTATTTGTAATATATGGCGTTTATTTAGACACGATTACCAAATGAATCAAAACGAGACCGTTAGATGTACAACAATGTAGACCTTTTGCGCTTTCTTCAGAAAAGGTACTAAAAACTAAGTATCCTTTCACGAAACGCCTTTCCGAATAACTTCGATTACCAAATTCAATACTTGAGAATGCTGTCTAAGCAGCGCCATCTAGTGAGGCACGCCGAACTACACTTTTTAAAGTAGCTGTCTGAAAATCTCTCATAGCTTAAAGATGGCGACGTTCAACTCGAGTTAGGCAGTCGGGCTGCTAATTGTGTCCTCTTCTCTTTATCCAGTAATTTTCGATAAATCCTATTTATTTATTTATTATCTAGATCTAGCTTGCCCACTAGTCGTCCACGGCAACGGCATTATTAGTCGCCAGGAACAGTTCCTCCCTAGTGCAGGTAGCAGAACAAAGAGGACAAGAGAGCAGATGCTCCATGGTTTGGGATGGAGCTCCACAGTCGCATCGCTGCTGGCTGGTCGATGAAGCCCCACTTAACCAGAGTCTTTGCAGCGGCCAACCTGCGTACGTAACCGGTTAAGTGACTTCCAAGTTGGCCACTGCAGCCTTAAAGCTGATTTTGTATAGGATGGTGATATAACGGGTCTTTCAACAAGGACGGGTCGATGTTAAAATTGAATAAAACAAGATGTGTGCAAGATATTAACGAAATTTATTTTTGATTTGAAAGGCCCATTTATGCCATTACGGATGGAATATGACATCGTTCAAATGTCCGCCGCGGCTTCGTATGGTGGCACGAATCCGAGAGGTCCAATTTTTAATGACTCTGCTGCATAGATCCGGCTGAATCTGAGCGATGGCCTGCGTTATGTTGGTTTTCAGGGCAACGGTCGATTGTGGCTTATTGGCATAGACCTGCGACTTCAGAAAACCCCACAAGAAAAAGTCCAGCGGAGTCAAATCACACGATCTTGGGGGCCAATTCACGTCACCTCTGCGAGAGATAACCCTACCCTCAAACCGTTCATGCAGAATCTCTATTGTGTCGTTCGCTGTGTGGCAAGTAGCGCCATCTTGCTGGAACCACATATCGTTCACGTCCATATTGTTCAATTCAAGCCAAAAGAAATTGTTTATCATTGATCTGTAGCGCTCGCCGTTGACGGTGATGGCCTCGCCAACGTCGTTTTCGAAGAAGTACGGACCAATGACGCCGCCAGACCAAAATCCGCACCAAACAGTAACTTTTTGTGGATGCATTGCTACCTGGTGAACCTCATGTGGGTTGTGGTCATCCCATATACGGCAATTTTGCTTATTAACAAAACCATTCATCCAAAAATGTGCCTCGTCGGTAAAGATTATTTTTCGGCTAAAATCGTGGTCCTCTTCCAAGCGTTCTGATGCCCATTCAGCGAACACACGGCGTTGTCTATGGTCATTAACTTTGAGCTCTTGGGTCAGTTGGATCTTGTACGGATGCAGGCCCAAGTCCCAACGCAAAATTCTCCAAGTTGAAGTCTGCGAAAGGCTGAGTTCTTGTGCACGGCGAGAAATCGACTGCCTCGGAGTCTCCTGAACACTCTCACGAACAGCGGCGATGTTCTCGGCCGATCTGGCGTTCCTTTGACGTAAAGGTGTTGGTTGGTTGTTCACCGAACCGGTCGTCTCAAATTTGGTCACCAATCGTTGGAGAGTAGACTTTGAAGGGCCACCGCGTCTGCCGTAAAATGAGCGCAATGCGCGCAACGTTTGCACTAACGAACACTCATTTTGATAATAAAGTTTTATCATTTGCACATGCTGCTCAACCGTGTAACTTGCCATGGTTATTTGGCATCAGTGACTGAATAAGAAAAAATAGATTTGACAGATGCCGCCATAACCAAATGGCCGCCACAGACTATTAACATCGACCCGCTCTATTTGAAAGACCCTTTATAAGCCAAATTTTGTATTTATATTTCTAAACTATTTGTATTCGTATTCATATTTATATTTATTTATAGTAATTATACATATATCGTCATAATGATAAATCATATAAAATTTGTAAATACTAAGGTCAAAGAGATTGGAAAGTTAGGTACCTTCACGGTTAAGACTGGCAAATGTTTTTTTGCTCTGTGATTAAGATACACGATCAAATCGGAGATTGTTTGTAGAAAGGCGGTCACGTAAACCGACGGGTATGTATGAAAAGGCTGATGAAGAATGTGGAAGAAGCGGGAGAGTTTAGTCTGAAATTGGAACGATGTGATCTCAGCTTGCAGTGGTACCGCCTATTTCCAATTGAACGCCGCCATTTTGATCCCACCCTGTGGAATGACGCCACAGAATTCTTACCGCCGAACTCAGTATCGGTCAGAATGAACGAAATGAATGCCATTGGGGAGTATATAGTAACGCATCGTTTCGCATTTTGATTTTGAAACATCGTACTTGTAAATTGAATAAAATGCTAGAAAACTGTACTTTATAATAGAATATTTTCAGTCTTTTTGTATTTTGTTATTTTTTGAGCATCCTAAGTATTCTGTAATGTTAAATTTATTTATAAAACGAGATCAAATTAAAAGTAAAAAACTTGAATATTATGTTAATAGAACGGAACATAAAATTCACTTCCATGAAGTTAGAGTATAACCAACTTCATGTCATTCAAAATCATACATTTCAGTCCATTTCACAGGGTAGGCCTTATTGGAGTAGGGCCTATCCGAATGGCATGTTGTGACGTCATTTCACATGGTGGGATCAAAATGGCGGCGTACTATCAGGATCGGCGGTACCGCCGCTGAGCAAAAATAAATAAGGCGTGACGGTATGCGTCGGATACTTAAATTAGCTGGTTAATTAAACGGCTAGATTTTATATAATTACTTTATTGAACGAACGCCAATCATTAAGAAGATTAAGAATTAAGTTAGAAAATAACGTCTACAGAACAACAAGTTTGCGGAGCTCCGTGGCTCCACCATGCATTGTCACAATGCTGTTATAACCGAATTCAAACCTTATGTAAACCATTATTATCATTTGACGTCGCATAGGTTATGCGCTTATTACATTTGGCTAAATTCAGCCGTCTCAATTCAGAAATAAAAAGCGTGAGAGCAAATCAAAGTGGAATGTATTGCTCATAGAATAAGGTCAGTTTTTGTAGCACTGATATGTTACGCCGCTTTTTGAAAGGGGTCATACAAAAATGGACCTTATTCTATGAGCAATACATTTCACTTTGGTTGGGTCTCACGCTTAATAACACTGAATTTAGTCAAATATAATAAGCGCATTAGGATAGTGTTGTGACAACGCATGGCAACCGAGCAAAGCTCTGGAACTCAAAAGCCATACGATAAATAAATAATAAAGCTCTGCAAACTCGGTGCATTGTCGTCCGTAAGACAGGGAGTTCATCCTCACACCTTGGAGCCAAATTGGTCGCGAACTGTGCGGTTCCAAAGGAACTTTCGAAAGGAACGTCGGGCAGCGCGTGGGTGATGCCCCTGGTATTGCAAACGTCCATAGGCTGTGGTGACTGCTTGCCATCAGGCGGCCCGTAAGCTTGATTGCCACCTTAGTGGTATTAAAATATAAACACTTTCAAAGTTCATGAATTTAGAGTTACGTTCACGTCATTAATTTACGACCTGGCCGTTTAATTAAACGGCTTATTTAACCAGTCCGGATCAAATCAGGGTCGACATTTATACGGGCTTTTAACGTAAAATGCTTAGAATAGTGGTGGTTCACCAAAGTATAATTAGACCGCATGGGTCGTAAGTCGCTTGAAAATGTACACATGATTTTCAACTTCAAAGCAGCACGTATAAAGCTGAATCTGACTTACGGTTTCATGCGGGAAAGTATTTTTAAGAGACTCATAACTTATTTTATATTATTTCAGTGATACTCTTGTTTTGTATTGATGTTGTGATTTCTAAGGCCTGCTTGCACCAAATTCTCAATAGTAATTAAGCTTCTACTCTGCCGGACACCACAAGCTTAGGCCGTGTGGTGTCCGGCAGAGTAGAATAGCACCAACCCCTTACACTCGTGGGTGCCGTACGAGGCGACTTAAAGCTTTCGAGGCAAAAGATCTAGTCCCCGTAGGCTGGAAAATGGGCAGCAGCGTTTTCCTTTGTTATATTTATAACACTGCGATCTCCAACCCGCCGGCCAAGCGTGGAGATTATGGCAATAACCTCCCCTTTCGTGGGAGAGGCCCTTAGTCCTGCAGTGGACTGTTATAGGCTGTGATGATGATTTAAGCTTAGGATTACCCCAAAATTTTATACAAAATGACGTTAAACGTGATTCTTAAATATGTTTAAGAATTTGGTGCAAGCCGGGCTAAGTATAGTTTTATAATAATTTTGATATTTTAATTTATTTTGTTATTGGTACCTGTACCTACCGATGACATTGAAGTTGTTGCTATAACAACAAAATTATGATGCCTTTGGCCTGTTCGAAAAACGTAACAAATAAAAGAGATTTTAGTCTGTTACATCAAATGTACTTTATTATTATTATTTATTGAATGCATATATGTACATATTTACAACTTTCTGATAATAAAAAGGATGACTAAACAATCTTCGTGCTTTCATTTCTTAGCAGCATTTCCATATCAATTTATAATGAGATCTAAATCAAAAACAGATAAACAACATTTGTGTATGATACGTACGTAGAGAGCAACTTGTTTTTGAGGTGAGCAACGCATTTCCGATACCCAGGGGTCGTACCGCCTAACTCCAATTGAACGACGCCATTTTGATCCAATACTATAGAATGACGTCACAGAATCGGTACCGCCTAACTCAGTTACGGTCACGAATGAACGAAATGTATGCCATTGGGGTGTATAGTAACGATTTTAGAACGTTCATCGAACGAAATTTTGAAACATCTAACTTTTTAAGTTGAATAAAGTGCTAGAATGTACTTTATAACAGAATATTTTCATATTTTGTTATTTTTAGTGCATCTTAAGTATTTTGCAATGCTAATTTATTTAGAAAACAAGTTCAAATACAAACTAAAAAGCACGAAAACTACGGTAGTTGAACGGAACATAAGATCCACCCCCATGAAGTTAGAGTATAACCAACTTCATGACATTAAAAATCGACCATTTCAGACCATTCTATAGGCGCTCCATGGATCTATTGGAGTAGAACCTATTCGAATTGGGTGTTATGACGTCATTCTATACTAACTATATATTTGCCTGCGACACAAGTCGATCTTAGTGCAGAGCCCTGTAACCCTGTATTTTTAAATTTTTATAGAAATAAATTTTTACTCACTTACTAATGGATCAAGATGGCGACGTTTAACTGACGTTCGGTGGTACCACCCCGGGTGTCGCTAATGTCTATAGGCAGCGGTGACCACTTCCCAACAGGTGGCTCGCCTGTTAGCCTACCGTATAACTTAAAAAATACGCCATATTCACATAGATACCGTTTTGTTATTGAACGTTAATAAATGCTGAATGGCATCGTTAATGTATGGTGCACCTTCAACTTCGTCAGCTATCTGTAGGAAAAAAGAAAAAACAATACCATAAGATATAAGGGATAAAAGATACTGAGGTTGACAACACATTGGCGATACCACTGGTGTTGCTGATGTCCATAGGCGGCGGTGACCACGCACCGTCAGGTGGCTAGATTGCCTGTTTGTCTGCCGTATTACATAAATATAGAAAATACTATAATGGTGGATTTCCTGACAGCTAATAAAAAATAGTTCGAAAAATCTCTATAGATGGCGTTAATCAGACACGATTCTCAACTTTTTCAAAAAGTTGAAATGGATTGGCAAAGGCACCATACAGGCACAGCCATCAGTACAGATAAAGAATAGGCTGTAGAAATAGGAATATTGTGAATAGGCTGTCCCTAGACAGGCATGCTCCATCTTCGGCCGCATCGTCACTTACCACCAGGTGTGGTGGCGGTCAAATGCCTGGCTAGTCAAATATAAAAAAAAATGCTTCTGAATTTAGACGACTGAATTTCGCCAACGTGTAATAAGCCTTTAATATTAGTATTAGCGTGGGTAGTCCTCGCACAAGGTGGACCGGCGACCTGGTAAAGAGCGCAGGTACCAGCTGGATGCGGAAGGCACAGGACCGGTCTTTCTGGAGAGGACTATGCCCAACAGTGGGCGTCTTCATGCTCATATCATGATGATGATGATGTAGCGACATCTATCGCTCCAATAGGGAAACTGAACGGTACTCACATTACAAGTACACGAACACAAGGTTGGCAAGCATACGCACATAGATGGCGCTCACTTTCCTGCGTCGCGCTAACGGAATATGCCAATTCCGCGGCATATATACAACTTCCGACGACCAACCGTCGGACCCTTTTTCCCCTGGTCACAACACCCGGCCAGGTGGGTAATTACCCTTTTCCACCTTCTCACCATCTTCGCTTGCCAACATTGGCGGCTACCTCAACCCTTACGCCGGCAAATGTTCATAAAAAATCATACCTTGACAGTGCTCGAAGCCTGCGGCACCACCTCTTCAGGATCCTTGAGTGTGGAGGCCTGAGGCGCCGGCAGGACCTTCACAACGTCATCTAGCTTCGGAGGCGGAGGCAGCCTCAGCCCAGACGAGCTTGGGTTCTCCAGCGGCTTTGGAGCTAGTTTCTTCTTCTCCTCCTTCTCCAACATTGGCGACTACCTAATATCCCTTCACCCGCCAAAATGATGATGATGATGAGTTTGGATAGCTCACCGGTATCCGCTCGATGCTGCCCTGGTCGCGGCGCTCCACGCTGTGCGTCCGGAACAGGTGTTGGCGCGCGTTCCCCGGCCGGCTGAACGAGTCCTGGCATATGGGGCATATGTACCTGGGGGATAGTGGATCGAGATGTAAAATAATTGTAATCAAGACATATACACGCACGCACGCGCACACACACACACACACAGAGAGAGAACACAAGCATACACCTAAATTGCAAAAGCGTACGCTACTTGCTTGCATGCTTTTTTCATTTTTATTATTATTATTTTCTCCATGTTGGCCATTCTGATGGACTCTTAATGTTTTCTAGAACTATTCAATTCTATGAGGTTGGGACCTGGAGACCTAAAACACAGACAGTCTCACAATCTTGAACAGAGTTTACAACTGAGAATCTGAGAATTTTTTATTTTTATTTTCATATCCTAATTTATTTTTATTTATTCATTTATTTCAGGCAACTGAGGCCTATATTTATAAATACATAAAACAACATTAATACAAAAATAAGTCCTGCAGTGGACTGTTGTGGGCTATGATGGTGATGATGATCATCTTGGCGTTAATGTCCCTGGTAGCAGGGCCACGGAGGTCAGATGGCAGTGTAATTATCTGCTTTGCCAAATCCTGGATCATGGTCAAGGCCGACCCTGGGCCCAGGATGATTATTATTATTTTTCTACCCAGGCCATAAAGTTTAAAAAATCAAGTATTTGACACGTTTGGTAGGCATGACAATGGAAACTGGCGCCATCTGTAAAAACGAACTCACCTGTATTTACATTTTGTATGGCTCTTGTAAATATGTATGGCGAGCAACTTCCTCGATTTCTCCCTTTTCGGACACAGGTGGCACTGAAAATACAATTGTTTCAATTTAAAACTACACTGATAAGATAAAAAGAATGGGAGATTTTTCGAGTACAGTTTAAAAATAAAAAATTGCTTAAATAATTGTAATAAATAAATGTCTTTGATTAGACACGATTCTCAAAAATAAATCAAAATGCGACTTTGTCCCAGAAAAGGTACTAAAACTGAGTATCAACTCACGAAACACCTTATCGAGTAACTTCAGTTACCAAATTCAATACTTGAGAATCCTGTCTAAGCAGCGCCATCTAGTAAGGCACGCCGAACTACAGTTTTTATTTTTTAAAGTAGCTGTCTGAAAATCCCTCATTGTCTTTTCACAATTCAGAAGACTGGGGGCAAATGGGAATAGAAAAATAGGATGTGTGTCTATTCCCAATTGCCCCACCCACACAACAGAGGCGGTGTATTTTTCCCAAGTGACCCCATATCAAATATTAGCGGAATACTTTGCAAATACTCGGTAATTTAAAGAAAGGGATTGCTATTACAATACAGATTCATATAGAAAATTGTGATATAGAGCGCTTTTATGAGTTGTAACGATACGATATTATCGTGGACGACCACGATATAGGGGAGAGTTGGCAAGAAGGGGACATTATTTAATATGACAGGAGTGTGACATTTTAGGTACGAATGGTTGTGCTTAGGGGTTGCCACAGAACAAAAATGTTGTCGTCTCGAGACGTTTCTTATTTTACCGATTTCTTGACTTTTCCTTATCAATACGCGTCCCCTTTATGTCACCTCTCCTCTATATCGTAGACGTCAACGATAATATAGTCACGTTACAAACTATAAAGTACCCAATAAATGCAATTTTGATTTAAAAGGAAGATCCTCGAAAATCCTCGTGAGGAGAACATTCAGGTTAGTGTGGGGTCATTTGGGAACAGCCGAAGAAATACAGAGACCAAAATAGAGATAAGGTAAAGGCACCAGTGTTTGATTTATTGACGTATTTTTAATGAAACATGAAACTACTATAATCACGAGTTTTTAAAACCAGTAGTTGACACTACGACATTGTTTTACAGAGTCAGGTATAATTATAACTGGCCGAAAAGGTTTTTTACTATTTTATTAATATGGTAGTGTCAGAATGTATCTTACATTTACCGTAATAAGTTTTGTGAAAGCGTAAAGATAATACTTTAAACAAAATACGTCATATCAAAATGTCAACCACTGGTGCCCTAAGAAAAATAGGAAGCCATTAAAATTATACACAAGGATAGAGAAGGAAATAAATAGAGAGGAAAAATATAGACGAAATCTGAATCGCGATGAAATTAGATAATAACACTATCTATACAATCCATCTAATGTAAAATCCTTGATAAGACTATATCAAAATACATATAGGTAAGTATGTAGGTACATTAATTTAAATTTACAAAATAAAAATTAAAGAATTATATGTATTTAATTATTTGTACGCTGAGGGCATGTGGGAAAAGGATAGAGAAACTATTGAAGATGATTGAAAACCTCTGTAATACCCATCTTCATACAAATAAATTCATGAATCTTTGGAATTTTCATATTTTAACCCACAAACGAAAATTCATTCTCCCAAACTCATTTATCGAGAAAGCATTGTCCTCAGCCATTTCTCTGATAACAATTCAATATCCAGGTAAAAAATAATATGTTCTTAACACCACGACTTGAAGCAAAAACAACAATATTGAATACGTCAACAAATGGCCATTTACCTTATCTCGGAACTTGCTTCAAGATTCGACCAGTGGGCTGGATTACGTATCAAAAATTACGAAAAAATATCTCTAAACATTTTTATGGAGGTAAAAATATTATTATATTAGACGGGGCTGAAACGCTACGTAACTCTTCGATTTGTTTCTGCTTACGTTTCAGTAGGGTTACACCCACCAAGGCCATAAGAAGACCACGTAAACGAAGAAGTCGAAACCGAAACGTCGGGAAATCAAATCAAAAAGATACGTCGCGTGTAAGTTCAGTCTAATATAATAATATATGTAAAGAACGCGAGTTTAGTTTGAAACAAGTAAAAACATTTGTCCGTAAATTTGATACGCCATGGACAGATATAGTTGTAGGTATGGCGTGGGGCATTTGACACAATTTCTTTCGATCATATCACGAGTATCTATTATTCAAATGTTTATGCTTCTATACGTTCTAATCCCACACTAAGATTCGCAAATCTTATCATTCTTTGATTATTGAACCTAGGACTCTTCCTAGCAAGCTGGCTAGATAATCAATTCGGTTTTAAAAAAGTAATTTATTTACAGATGGTTACGTTAGATAAATTATTTTAGTCATAAGGAAGACTATTGCACTATTTGTTTAATAATAATAAATGCTATTCATATAAATAATTGTGAGCTTCGATAAAATTATAACAAATTTTAAAATGTTATTACTAATTCCAATAAATTCTAAAAATAATTAAATTTACGGTCCTACAATTTAAGTCTGTATTAAAATAGTTACAAATCTTTTAATTATAAGTACTTAGACAAGTAAAAGCTACAAGAGATCATTGTCCAATACATACTGTTTATATACAATTCTTATTTTTGCCGCATTCACTTCATTTACTACATGTATAACATATTTAATTATCTTGAACGACTTGCACGCATCATGAAGGTAGCACTATGGAGAGCAATTCCAAACAAATACTTGAAGCAATCAATTGGTATAGCTCCCTCATTCTCTAATACGGCTAACTACGTAACTCTGTTACCAACAATTATCTGATTGCAATAATTGAAATTGTTAATTTTGCGATTACGTATGATCGATTTAATCATCATCATCATCATCATCACAGCCCGTAACAGTCCACTGCAGGACTTAGGGCCTCTCCCACGAAGGGGGAGGTTATTGCCATAATCTCCACGCTTGGCAGGCGGGTTGGAGATCGCAGTGTTTAAATATAATAATGGCAAATGCTGCTGCCCATTTTCCAGACTACGGAGACTCGTGATCGTTTGCCTCGAAAACATTAGTCGCCTTGTACGACACCCACGAGTGTAAGGGGTTGGTGCTATTCTACTCTGCCGGACACCACACGGCCAATCGATTTAATAGTTTCAGTTTACTGCAATGGAACTTTGTTAACAACTAAACCCATGAAATCGATGATACGGAATCGCTTAAGTAACGATCTCAATCGTTGAAATCAGAAAATTGTTGGCAACAGAGTTACGTAATTAGCTAATTTCTAACTACAGTTAGTCCGCCATCGGGAAACTTGATCCGCGCGAGCGCTTCAACCTTATGTTGTGGATCTTCCAGCTATCCGCACGAGCCGCTTTAGTTCAACCTTTACAATACGTACGGCCAAGGAATGGAACACGTTGCCTGCGAGTGTGTTCCCTAATCATTATAATCTGGACGCCTTCAAGGCTAGAGTGAATAGGCTGTCCCTAGACAGGCATTCTCCATCATCATCCGTCTAATAACTGTGTCGCAACGCAAGCTACGATCCAGACACTTCTACCCGCAAAACTAAATAAAAATACCCTCAGATCAGAAGACTACCCTCTCAGTAAAACCCACGACCAACCCTACAACTGTATCCTGGCAATGGGACCCTGCTGGTCGTCCGGGATCCCGTGTACCCGTCTCGTGTGAGCTCGCACTTTATTCGGTTTCTCGAACCGATGCTTGCAAACGGGACACAAGTACCCATAACGCTTGCCGGTGTGCGCGTTGTGTTTGTGTATCTGCAGGAACTTGCGCGACTTGAGGCGTTTGGGGCACATGTCGCACTGGAGAATACAAATAATTTGTAATATTGGGTCGCCGTATCGCTCATTGGGGCAAATGGGAAATTATGTCATAATGAGTGGTTAAGTCACACACTGGGTGAAATAGGAAATTACGTCATGAGTAGTCGTATCGTACATTGGGGCCAATGGGAACTAATGTCATAAATCAAATGGGTAATTATGTCATAATGAGTCGCCGTAACGTACATTGAGGCAAATGGGAAATTACTGCATAATGAGTCGCCGTATCGTACAATGGGGCAAATGGGAAATTACGTCATAATTATTTGCCGTATTGTACATTGGAGCATATGGGACAATTGTGTCTGAGTCACAATGTGTCCCGCTCGTCACAAAATCGTCACCCTATATCGGAACATCGTCACAGTCATGACAGATATTAAATTCTCTGACCTGGAAGTTCTTCTCAGGCAGATGTATAGCGATGTGCTGCACCAAGTTAGAGCGCCGATGGAAGGTGGCGCCGCAGTGGGCGCATATGTAGGGCCTCTCGCCCGTGTGTCGGCGCTCGTGGATCTGTGGATAAAATAATCATCTTGGCGCTAATGTCCAGGTTGTGCTCTCGGAAAACCCGGGATCTGATTGGACTATGATCCAGGATATAGCAGATCAAGTAATTACAGTGGCGCGACTGCCATCTGACCTCCGTGACCCTGCTAACAGGGGAACCTGACCAGATTTGATCATGGTTACACATTCAGTTGCTTTGTTCAGTTGTGCAGGTTTCATCAGACTTTTCCCTCACTGTAGGAGCATCGGTTAGTTTTTTAACTAATGTATATTACTTAGGCCTCCCCCAGAGATCTCCACAAAGGCCGGTCCTGTGCCTTCCGCATCCAGCCTGTCGTTCGCCGGGGGTAGTAAAAAATGAAGAAAAAACAACTCACAACCAATGCCTCCTTAGTAGCGGAAGAGTAGTCACAGTGCGGACACTTGTGTATTCGCCCGAGGCCGTGTCTCGCTCGCTTGTGCTCTTGCAGCTGGGTGTTGTTGCGACAGCGTTTGCCGCATGCCTGCAGAGGTAGAATTGAGGTGTTTCCTTCAAAGTCAAAGTCAAAGTCAAATATTTTTTATTCAAGTTGGGTTTACACAAACA
Organism: Blastobasis adustella; assembly: GCA_907269095.1. Classification (NCBI taxonomy): domain Eukaryota; kingdom Metazoa; phylum Arthropoda; class Insecta; order Lepidoptera; family Blastobasidae; genus Blastobasis; species Blastobasis adustella. The sequence continues at coordinate 10,609,754 of OU026141.1, forward strand.
CTTATGAATGTCAACACAAAAAAAAATGCGGCATCGTCGAGCCTGCAACGGTTTGTTTGGCAGGTTGCTGTTGTGGTCAGTCAGTCCCTTCGGACTATGACATGGGATCGTTCAAGAGGTATAGTAGAGGTCTCCTTAGAGGAGGGTAACGCATTGGTAGTGCCCCTGGTGTTGCTGATGTCCATAGTCGGCGGTGAATACGCACCATCAGGTTGCCAGATTGCCTATTAGATTACCGTAGGACAAAAAAAAATTAAAATTGCCCATATCCCTATTCCCAAATGACCCCATTCCCAGATGGCCTGATTCCCAAATGGCCCCATTCCCAAATAACCCCCTTTCCCAGATCCGATTAGGCGCATTATGTTAATAGCGCAAAATGACAAAAGTGCATAAGTTTAATCATCAGTTTTATTTATATATTATTTTTACTTTTTACGTAGGTAAATAATATTGTTATAATACAGTTAAAAAAACACAGAAAAGAAACACTTATCAGTTATCTAGCACCCATAGCACAAGCTTACTGTGGGGCTAGATGGCGCTGTGTGATTGTCAAAGCATATAATTATTATTACGTACCTCACAAACACAGTAATTTGTATGGAACCGCATATGAGCCTTGTATGTTGCCTTCATGCGGAATTGTTTGTTGCACGTCACACATTTCAAATTGCTGGGGATGTCTGTGCTTTGCGCTTTGCTCTTCTGTGCGGCGGTGGTTGATGTCTGTCGAATAATTAAAACAACAATGTTTATTTCAATATTCCAGTCGTTCTAACACGCGAGGGCCCGGGGTCCGCCTTGACAATGATCCAGGATTTGGCAGATCAGGTAAAGTGGAGTGATCTGGCATCCATGACCCTGTTAAAAGAGGAACCTAACCGGATTAGCTCATGGTTACACATCTAGTTGCGCAGATCGGCGCGTAGGGTGTACGCGGTGCAGGACTCCACTGATCAGGTAATTTATAAAATTAATATTTCAGTGAATGATTGGCAGGTAGAATTGAACATTCGTGTTTGACTCACGCTTGCACACTAGTCACCTGAATGTGCAGGTTTAAATACGATGTTTTCTCTTGCCTTTATTGTTAGAACACTGGTTGGTGAGTGTCCAATTAATGTACATAATTCATAAAAAGTCATTGGAAACATGGTGGCAATGATTCCTTATCATCAATATCAATGGTCTTAACCGTTCCTCAGTGACGATTTTCGGGGTAGAAAATCGACCAGATGTCGCTACTGAGAAGTAAGGTCTGATGTCAAAATACTGTCATGCTATTGGACAGAAAAGCTGCAAAAATTATTATAAATAATATTTCACAGGATGGTTTGGGAAATTTTGATGGAATTTGCAGTTCGTTGTATCTTACATCCCAGAATAACCTTCTCTCGGCTTGTCTAAGGTTAGCTGGAAGAGATCCCGTTGTGGGATAAGTTCGCCTTTGCTTTGTAACTGTTTCCTATTGAAATGTACTATGTTGTTGCAATAAAGAGTTTACATCCATACATACACACAGTGACAATTTTTTTTTTACTTTAAATTTCAACGTGGTTATCGCATCAACATGGCATAAAAGAATGCGGACATCATCATAGACTAAAGCTAGTATTATTATACTTACCACAACAGATTCAACTTTTTCAATCTTAATGTTCTCAGTCTCATTGCCATAATCGTAGTCGTATTGAAAATCATCATCAACCACACTGTACTCGTAGTTATACTCAGTATAGTCCGCACTCTCATCTTTCGCATCTTTCTTCTCCCAATTCTCTACTTTAGGCTTCTTTAACGCACTAGTTTTACGTTGTTTACTCAACTTTTTCTTCGGTTCTGTGCCTGACAACAAGTTTAGTAAGGTCTGTTCAGCCTTCTTACTCATTCTACGGAATTGCAGAGCCGTATTCATAACTTCTACACAGTTTGGACAGATTTTTTGTGATAGCCCATCATTTATTTTGATCTGGAATGAGGAGAATATAATTATTTTATTTATTTCAATAAACTAATCTAAAATAGAAACTTATTTAGTAAAGACAATGACGGACAGATGTGACATAATAGTAAGCCAGAAGCCTTCCTGCGTGGCTTTGGAGTGGAAAAAGTTACCCAAAGATCGTTATATTTATTTATTTAGGTTATAGACAAGCAGCAATGTTGCTATATCACAAAGTGTTGAAAGTAAATTTAAATAAAGTAGAGTTTGTTTGACTTCAACCAGTCATCCAGACTTTTCTTGAAGGAATTCACTGACATGGCTGTCACAATAACTTGTTTCAGCTTGATACCACTCTCTTAGAGAAGTGATGTGCAGTATTGGTGTTGGATGGTGAGCGCTCCAATTGCATTTCGTGACCTCTGTGGGGCTTGCACATATAATGACGGCCATGGTCAAACATATGGTCTGAGAGGTCATATGGTTGAAGTGTAATAAGGGCGCTGACGAAGACTTGTAAAATTTTCGAAGGCAGAACCCATTGGAGTAGCATATTTTTATTTATAAACCATTTTGTTACCGCGGATATCATGCTAATAGAACAGTGTTTTATCACTATTAACGCCTAGAGGATTCAATTAGAGGAGATCAAATACAAAATTTGGTTCACTGAGCAAGCAAAGTAAATACCTCTAATCCTGTAACAAGCCTCAGCTCCTCCGACCTCTTTTCCACTGCCTCTTCGTTGAAGAAAATGGAGACCAAGTCATCTGTGGCCAAACATGTCCTACAATAGACTACACCAGTCTTCCTGTCACTTATGATGGGTTTTCTCCTATTAGGTTTGGTTTTGGCGGCCTGTTTCATTATATTACGCCGCATTGCTGCCATTCGATTCATTATTACCATCGCCAACATTTTTTAAAGTTATTTGGGTATTTATTTGGAGTTTATTTTTGTATTCTGTGCAAGTGCAAGATACTGAAATAATTGCTTATTTATTCCCTAACACAACTACAAGAATAGTCGTAAAAATGTGTTAGTAACGATCTGATCTTCATGAAATATAATTTTAATCACAAATGTCCTAGTATTTCAGTGAAATTACTGAAAAAAGAAATAAACAACAAATCTTCTCTCAACGCCTACTTTGACAGTTCAAAAACAGTTTGCAATGTGTTTGTTTTTATTGTTGACAGTATGGTAAAGCCACAGATATCTGTACAGCCATACCTTTGCTATAATAAATTAGTGGACTAATAACTATTTCATGCCAAACAAAAATAATATTTTATGGTCTGTGTAAAAATGTCGCGTCGTCTCCTTTGATTTGTTATTGTTTTCATTTTGATCAAGTTTTCTCGAAAAAGTTGCTTGTAAATGATTACAAAAATGCATTGATGACTGAAATAACTATAGGATTTCCATACTTTTGTGAGAAATAATGAATTTAGAGCCGTGGACGTGCTGTAGGCTGTGTTTAAGTTCTGATAATCTACGTCCCATATTTGCGAAGCCAGGGAACGTAGAGAAATACGCTAATGTAGTGTTTTCTACTGTTGGAATGAAGGTAAGACTCTGTTATATTCATTGTTTGTCACAAAATTCATAAAAATTCTATTTTTGACATAAATATAGACTAATAATATTTGCCGCACCTGTGCATGATTTTTATGTAAAGGCGAACTTATCCCACAGCGAGATAAGCTTGGTCTGGTCGTAATTAAATAAATAAATATTCATGGACAAATTCACACAGCGCCATCTAGCCCCAAACTAAGCAAAGCTTGTGCTATGGGTGCTAGATAACTGATAAACTACTTAAATACTTTTAAATACATACTTATTATACATAGAACACCCAGACCCGTAACAGAAATTAAAATTCATCATTTAAATTTCTGCCTGGCCGGGAATCGAACCCGGAACCTCTTGCGTGGCAGACCGGCATGTTGACCATTGAACCACTCAGGTCGTCAAAATATTCCATAGAGAGTAGTTTTGAAAAATAGAGTTAGTCACTCCCTCTCCCTATATTGACCTCACCAATGTCTTCAAGTCTAGATCTAGGTTCAAGGCTAGCATGCTATATCTTCAACCTCATTGCTCAAAGTTCTAATCCTTTATTCAACGTAGGTATAATGCATATACACTTTTTGATCTCATACATGGCCCATAGCAGTCTATGGGCCTATTGCAATAAAGTACTTACTTACAGGTAAATGTCTATATTTCTATACTCACTTTGCCTATATTGGGGAGAATTTAAGTCCTAACACATTAATATATGGATTATAGTCCGACATAATTTGTGTTCATTATTTAAAATTGAATTTAACAAAGAGGCCTGTGTTTACATGAGTGTGCAAATCTCTGCTGAGATGCGAGCCTATTCAAAGTAAAAAGAACCGAAATAAACTAGAATTTGTGCATAACATTGCAGGTGGAACCCTCAGACTGTTTGCCACAAACCATGTGTACGGTATGCATCACTTACATAAACGAAATATGGAAATTTAGAAGAAAATGTGAAGAATCGTACAAGATTTTGACAACAAGACTTAGTGAGAAGCCATTCTGTGATATGAAGGTTTGTATGTTTGTTACCAGCACAAAATGAAGGCTGCTTATTATTATTATTATTATTATTATCATTAAGCAGGCAAGCAGTTGTCAAAACAACTGATAGATGCCTGTATCTAGCTCTTCTCTACTCATTATTAATCTGTATTCAAATGTTTGTCGAATCTGTTTTTGAATTGGTTAGTATTTTCCGCTGTCACCACAAATCTAATGAGATTCTTTAGGCAGCCTACCTGATGAATGAAAGATATAATTTTCAACCATGACATCTAAAATTCATGAACCTAAATTTCATGTAACAACAATGTAGAATCAGATTTCATGTAACAACAATGTAAAACCACAGGTGCTTTGTTTATATTATCACTTCGAAGATAAAGCTGGTAGGTGTGATGAGAATAAGGAAGCATATCACAGGCATGAGGCATAGTAGGTTAGTCATGATAATGTCAATGCACCATGGGCTAAGTCTGAAGCATTAATGGCCTAATCGTTAAGGGGTACCGGGTTCGATTTCTGAACCCCATTGCCATGTACCAATGACTCTTTCCTGAGTTATGTACATTTGTTGAACACGAACCAATGCTCTTATGGTGAGGGAAAACATTGTGATGTAAGCTGCATATTGAGGCGACTTACTGAATGCAATCCATAATCCAATCTGGTCAGGTTCCCCTGTTAACAGGGTCAAGGAGGCCATTGCCACCAGGAGGCCTTGTACCAATGACTCTTTTCTGAGTTATGTACATTAGTTGAATACTAACCGATGCTCTTACGGTGAGGAAAAACATAGTAATGAAACTTGCAAATTCAGGCAACTGAATTTGTAACCATGATCCAAACTGGTCGGTTCCCCTGGCAGCAGGGTCACGGAGGTCAGATGGTAGTCGCTCCACTGTAATTACCTGATCTGCCAAATCTTGAATAATGGTCAAGGCAGAGCCTGGGCCCTTGTGCACAAGAGCACAACCGGGACATTAACGCCAAGATGATTGTTTTTTTTATTTACAGATGGAGACGGAGTTGCCATTTCAGTATGACGATAAGGACTTAATCATGATAGACATATCAGACCATTTAACAAATTCAGATGACCAATTCCAAGACTATGATGATGATGTGCCATTAGATTCTCTGAAGGGCACATTTAACTTCGTAGAGAAAACTGAAACCGACACAGACCAACAAGAAATAGGCTTAGAGAACGAAGAAAACATAATTGTTAATAGCAAAAGTAGAAAACGCTCTTCACATCCTAAAGAGACAAAAAGAAAAAGAGTCAAAAAAGATAACCAGATGGAGAGAAAAGATAGAACGGTAAAAGATAAAAGTAAAGGAGACAAGGAGAAGATAGAGTGTGAGCACTGTCACAAGATTTTGACATCGAAGTTGTCGATGAGGAATCATTATAAAATTCATACAGGGTTCGATGTGGTTTGTGAAGTAAGTATACCATTATTTTGTTATTGCAGATAGACACCATAATATTTATGTTGTTATTTATTCCGGAATAAATGTCAAAAAGAAAAAAAAAGACAGATGGCAGTTGATAACAAACAAAAAATAAATTTATTACAGGTTTATGCGCTTATTACACCTAGCTAAATTCAGTCGACTAAATTCAGAAGCAAAAGCGTGAGAGCAAATCAAAGTGGAATGTATTGCTCATAGAATAAGGTCAACTTTTGTATCACTTATATTATGTTATGCGTCGCTCCGGTTTTTAAAAGGCGTAATACAAAAATGGACCTTATTGTATAAGCAATACATTCCACTTTCATACGCTTTTTGCTATTGAATTTAGGCTACTGAATTTAGGCGCATAAGTCCAACAGTGGACTAATGAATGATCTAACTAAGTGTTATTTTAATTTCAGCATTGCGGCAAGAAGTTCATAACGAAACGCCTGCTCCTGATGCACTGCCGGGCCAAGCACGGCTACGAGAAGACTGACAAGTGCTCATTTTGTGATTACCGAGCTTCCAATGCGGAACAGGTTAAGGTAACTATCCTTCACATAATGTACTAGCTTTTGCTTGCGACTTTGTCCGCTGGGAAATCGTTTTTAGGGTAGTAAGTAAGTAAGTAAGTAAGTAATAACTCTTTATTGCACACATATTAAAAGACAATATACAAGAATCAGTATAATGTACGTAATTGATGCAATAAAGAGATTACATACATACATACATACATACATGTACATGCGCGCAAAGGCGGCCTTATCGCTGTAAGCGATCTCTCCCAGACAACCTATGGGAAGAGGTAATGTTTCACATGAACTAGTAAGTAAAGCAAGAGTAAATAGTAATAGCGAAAAATATCAATTAACAAATAAACTTAGATGCTTCTAAATAAATAAAATATATATGTGATACTATACATAAATACAATATAATCATAAAAAAATCTATGTATAATACTATACTATCAAAATTGCTAACAGAAAATTTATATTTATATTTTTATTATGTTTATATTTTTCCCGAGCAACCATTTTAAATAGCCTAATGTGTTAGGTGAGAATTCAAAAATTCAAAATTCAAAATTACTTTATTGAGTAGGATATTACATATCTCTTTCAATCGTCAAAGAGGAGGGGGTAGGAAATTAGGAAGGAAACACACAGTGACATGTTGGCCGCCCCATGGCCGCAGCACACCCACCCCCCGCCGACAACGGCCGGACAATGTCCGACAATACCAGTGATAGGTAGCTGCTCCCACCCGACCCTTACCCTGCCCGTAGCCTACCCCTATCCTACCCACCCCTACCCCGGCCTACCCCTTAACCTAACCTAACCCTACCCCTACTTTTCCCCTATCTTATCCTTCGCCATCCCAACCGCAGTCCGCGCAGAGCAGACGCCCCCCAGCCCCGCTACGACCAAAAGTCACAGTGTGGGGGAAGGGAAGGAATGGTAAAGAAACGGCAACAAACCCACAGAGCCTAAGTTAATTCATTTTTTTTTTTTTGTGTGTCTATATACTAATACATTATATTTACATACTAATTTTAACTAAATTAATACCTGTTTAAAACTGCAGTTCAGTTCCATGGACTTTTGTCATTCACATATTCAGGTATACTATAATAACTTTTTTGACATAATTTATTTTTTATAGTAGCTTTAAATTTATTCAATGGCCCATGGAGAGTTAGCCCAACCGAATTAGATGACCTAGACTATAAGTTGGACCCCAAACAACCAATCTGTAAAATTCGCATAAAAATCTATTCGGCGCTTATTTATATTTTTATAGTTTAGCACATTGCAGTTGCAGTCGATACTAATTCTTACGAAGTACAAAATAAAGTCGCTTTTGGGTTAATACGGATGCGCGGGCGAGCCGACCTTGGTCGGACGTCCGACCACGTCACCCGCACCCAAAAGCGACTTTATTTTATACTTCGTAAGGATTAGTATCGACTGCAACTGACGGTTGGTCGGCTCCAGCCGAAACGGAACGACTTGTGTTCTTTTCCTTTTTTTTTTATTATCAAACAATAGAATAGAATAACTTTATTGTTGAACTGTGTAGGTACAATCAGGTATTACAAATGGCATTTGTGAGTTTCAACAGTTTGCCCATTACGGACATACAATATTTAAAGCAGCAATAATTAAATAGTAAAATTCACATCCATTTAAAACAATAAAAAAGAACTTGAAAATAAATCAAAATATGCAATGTCAATAATAGCTAGATACGTAATAAATGAAAAATGTCAAATTCAAAATAAATTGTCAATTAAATAATAATATGAATGTCAGCTTATAATTTACAATATCAAACTCTTATTTCGTCCAAAATTCCACCAAATTATAAAAATAGGCTTGCATCTGACCTCAACTCACCTGATGGAAAGCGACGAAGATGTGGCACGCGTGTCTATAACATACCTATTTACTCTTGATTTGGAGACCCAAGGTTAAACTTATCGCGGAACAGTGTCTCAAGCAGAGAGCGTCGTCTCATAAGAGCGTCGGTGGCCGAGCGGTTACAATATCCGACTCGTAAGCCAGAGGTCCCGGGTTCGAATCCCGTTCCGGCCATGTACCAATGACTGTTTTCTGAGTTATGTACATTAGTTGAATACTAACCGATGCTCTTACGGTGAGGGAAAACATCGTGATGAAACCTGCACATTCAGGCGACTGGATGTGTAACCATGATCCAATCTGGTCAGGTTCCCCTGGTAGCAGGGTCATGGAGGTCAGATGGCAGTCGCTCCACTGTAATTACTTGACCTGCCAAATCCAGGATCATGGTCAAGGCGGACCCCGGGCTCTCGTTCTCGAGAGCACAACCGGGACATTAACGCCAAGATGAATTTTTTTATTTTATTTAGTGTCTCAAGCTGAGAGTTCCAGTCCCTTGCAGTGCGCATAAGAAAAGTGGATGGACCATATATGTATGACGATATTTTGTCCCCCACGTTGTTCAATAATAAAAGTAAATAAATAATCGTGGACAAATTCACACAGCGCCATCTAGCCCCAAACTGAGCAAAGCTTGTGCTATGGGTGCTAGATTACTGATATACTACTTAAATACTTTTCTAGTCTATTTCTAGTTTTATGCGTCCACCCACAGATCCACGAGCGCCTCCACACCGGGGAGAGACCGTACCGCTGCGCCTCCTGCGGCGCTGCCTTCCACAGGAAGAGCAGTTACCTGCAGCACGTGGCCATACACCTGCCCGACAAGACTGTGCAGGTGGGTCGGTGCGATTCCCAAATGTTCCTATTATGAAACGGGTTTCCCAAATGGCAAATTATCCAAATCCCAAACGGCCTATTCCCAAGTGCCCCATTCCTAAATGACTCCGTACCCACATTAGTAATTCCCAAGTGACCCACTCCCAAACGGACATATTCCCAAGTGACCCATTCCCAAATGACCACGTTTCCAGGTGGACCAATTCCTAAACGACGTAATTCCCAAATGACACTTACGAAAGGGTCTTCCCAAATGACCCCATACCCAAACAGTTATATTCCCAAGTGACCCATTCTCAAGATGAGTCTAACAAAATTGTCTTCCCAAATTACCCCATTCCCAAACGGCCCGTTCCCAAGTGACCTATACCCTATAGGACCAATTCCCAAATGGTCCCATTACAAAACAACACCAGCTCCACGAGCGCCTCCACACCGGGGAGAGACCGTACCGCTGCGCCTCCTGCGGCGCCGCCTTCCACCGGAAGAGCAGCTACCTGCAGCACGTGGCCATACACCTGCCCGACAAAACCGTGCAGGTCGGTGCGATTCCCAAATGACCCAATTCCCAAATGGCCATATTACTAAGTGACCCATTCCCAAACGGCCCGTTCCCAAGTGACCCATTCCCAGATTAACCAATCCCCAAGTAACCCATTCCCAAATGACCCCAATACTAAACAACCCGAACCCAGCTGGACTAATTCCCAAGTGACCCATTCTCAAATGACCCCGTACCCAGATGGACAGATTCCCAAGTGACCCATTCACAAATAACTTCAATCCCAGATCGACCAATTCCCAAAAACATAACGATTCTTCCTGAATCGGCTATGGTTTCGAAGATTTCATCGGAATTACAAATTGACAGAATATTGTAAATAAAAAAATATTTCACTTTCCCCAGTGCGACCAATGCCCGGCGCGCTTTAAGTCGGTCACCCTGATGCGGATCCACCGCAGCCGGCACCGCGCGCCACAGTACGCGTTCAAGTGCCGAGTTTGCGACAACAGGTAAGGCGCCATTCAAAATTTCCCAATTCCCAAATGGACCCGTTCCTAAACGGTCTCTTTACCAGATCGTTCGCGGCAACAGGTAAGCTGTGAGGCTCTAATCGCCCCATTCCCAAATGACCCCATTCATCTCATCTCATCTTGGCGTTAATGTCCCGCTTGTGCTCTCGAGAACGAGGGCCCGGGGTCCGCCTTGACCCCATTCAAAGTTACCCAATTCCCAATTGACCCAATTTCCAAATGGTTCGTGAACGGTCCCTTTCCCAGACCGTTTGCGACAATAGGTAAACTGCTGGGCTCCAATCGCCTCATTCCCAATCTACCCCATTCCCAATTGACCAATTCAGAAGTGACTAATCTCGAAGTTCAAAATAGCGATGTACTAATATTGAGAATGTTCATGATATAGAGATCTTCGAAAAATTATGTATGTAACTTCGAAATTCTCAATACATACATCTCGAATGTCTCTAAATACATCGCGATGATGAACTTGCTCAATATTGGTACATCGCTATTTTGAACTTCAAGACTCAGAGCTGCACCCGTTCCGATCAGCAGCTTGATTTTGATGCTAGGGTGACTTTAAATTGATGCTTTCTCTCTATACTATTTCGAATTGAACTTTCTCAATATTGGTACATCGCTATTTTGAACTTCAAGACTCAGAGATGCACCCGTTCCGATCAGCAGCTTGATTTTGATGCTAGGGTGACTTTAAATTGATGATTTCTCTCTATACTATTTCGAATTGAACTTTCTCAATATTGGTACATCGCTATTTTGAACTTCAAGACTCAGAGCTGCACCCGTTCCGATCAGCAGCTTGATTTTGATGCTAGGGTGACTTTAAATTGATGATTTCTCTCTATACTATTTCGAATTGAACTTTCTCAATATTGGTACATCGCTATTTTGAACTTCAAGACTCAGAGATGCACCCGTTCCGATCAGCAGCTTGATTTTGATGCTAGGGTGACTTTAAATTGTTGATTTCTCTCTATACTATTTCGAATTGAACTTTCTTAATATTGGTACATCGCTATTTTGAACTTCAAGACTCAGAGCTGCACCCGTTCCGATCAGCAGCTTGATTTTGATGCTAGGGTGACTTTAAATTGATGATTTCTCTCTATACTATTTCGAATTGAACTTTCTCAATATTGGTACATCGCTATTTTGAACTTCAAGACTCAGAGATGCACCCGTTCCGATCAGCAGCTTGATTTTGATGCTAGGGTGACTTTAAATTGATGATTTCTCTCTATACTATTTCGAATTGAACTTTCTCAATATTGGTACATCGCTATTTTGAACTTCAAGACTCAGAGCTGCACCCGTTCCGATCAGCAGCTTGATTTTGATGCTTGGGTGACTTTAAATTGATGATTTCTCTCTATACTATTTCGAATTGAACTTTCTCAATATTGGTACATCGCTATTTTGAACTTCAAGACTCGGAACTGCACCCGTTCCTAAATAGTTTTTGAGTTTGTCCATTACAAACAATCAAATCTTTTCTCTCTACAATATTAGTTTGGATTTAGTGGGCTAGATAGGATATTTTTACTTAAAATAATATTTTAGAGCGTCGGTAGCGGTACGGTAGGTAGTCGAGTATCCAACTCGTAAGCGAGAGGTACCGGGTTCGAATCCCGCTGCGGCCATGTACCAATGACTCTTTTCTGAGTTATGTACATTAGTTGAATACTAACCGATGCTCTTACGGTGAGGGAAAACATCGTAATGAAACTTGCAAATTCAGGCAACTGAATTTGTAACCATGCTCCAATCTGGTCGGTTCCCCTGGCAGCAGGGTCACGGAGGTCAGATGGTTGTCGCTCCACTGTAATTGACCTGATCGCCAAATCCTGGATCATGTTCAAGGCGGACCCCGGGCCCTCATTCTCGAGAGCACAACCGGTACATTGACGCCAAGATGTTTTTTTTTAATTAATATATTATTTTTCCACATCCAGCTTCGCCAGACGCCGCAACGTGGTAAGACACCTCCAACGGATCCACGGCTTACCCCCTGAGGAGGAACACATAGACAGACTGAAGATTGGATAGCAGGTCTAACATAGGTCTAGACTTTGTCAGATCAGCAGCTTGATTTTGATGCTAGGGTGACTTTAAATTGATGATATTCGAGGTACTGTAGGCATGTGTTCGTGATAATAAAAAGCTTTTACTGTGGCACCAACTCTGACATCGCAAATAAAAAACAACTGCACGGCTATCTATTTTTAGTTAGTAGGTAGGTATATTATTACGTATACCCATAGTATTTATTGTCAATTATACAATGTATTACAATTCTGTGTAAACTGTGACATTATTAATTTAATTTGTATTCATTTGACATTTTACTATTTACTTTTGTTGTGATTGTGTATATAAAAAAAAATTTTTTTTGTTATGACATTATTTTAATTCTATTTGACGATATCTTTGTGACTTGCCTATATTATGACATGCGCTTAATATGATTTCATTGATAAATAAATAATCTAATCTATCACAAGCGTGACACAGCCGCGAGAGAGCGTTTGTTTCCTTCTCTCAATACTAAGATGAAAGAGATGGCAGTATCTATGTCGCGCCTTTTCTTGCTTATCGCGCGCGAGAGCAACTTGTGCTAGCCGTGCTGTTTCATACAAAATGGGAGATTTTCCGGGAGCCAATTTAAAAGAAAAAATAGTTCGTATAATTGTAATAGATGGCGTTGATTAGACACGATTCTCAAAAATAAAACACATTTTGTGCTTTCTTCGCAGAAAAGGTACTAAATCTAAGTATCTTCTCACGAAACACCTTTCCGAGTAACTTCGGTTACCAAACTCAATACAGTAGAATCCTGTCAAAGCAGCGCCATCTAGTGAGGCACAGCCGAACTACACTTTTTAATGTAGCTGCTGAAAATCCCCCATTGAAAACGAATTCTGCCAAAATGTATGAAACAGCTGATTTTTTGTGTGTTTCAGAGTTCGTGCCATAGTAAAAGTTGTTTGTTATCACGAGTAGGTACATGCATACGGTACCTCATGGTATCATCTATTTGAAATCATCTTGGGGGACTATTCTCGCGCTGACATATCAAATTCGACATTTTCTCTAGCCGAAAAACTGTATTAAAACGTCACTGAAATTGATCAGCGACAATATATGACTGTCGAAGATTACTTTTTGGCTTCAATAGACATTTCAATGTCATTATAAATGCTGATATGTGGCTAGGAAAAATGTCGAATTCGAGATGTCACAGCGCAAGAATTAGGTCCCTGCAGATCAACAATATGTAAAAAAAAAAGACATTTAAATACTGTATCAGTATTTTAGCGTTAGAAAAATCAGTATTCCTTGTATTATAATTGTTTTGTGCAATATATTTTTTACAGGATCTCTTAAATTGTATTAGTATGTAAGCGAAGGATAAAATTGAAAAGCCAATTATTAAAATTTTCAGTACCTTTTATTTTTATTATACATAATTTCCGAACAATATAAAACAAGTAATATGTTAACAAATAAATAGTTTTGTAATTACAGTGATAATAGTTTGACTAAATTTACTATAATCCATTTTTTTTACTAAAACTAGGTGACAATAAAGCTAACAACACCGAAAATGCAGAAAACGTGTTCTTTTTTTTCTCTCCTAAACCTACGTACACAAGGCAGCGCCTCAACCTACCATGTTAGACTTTGGACCGTCTCCGGTGTACGGGCATCTATAGTTATTCTACTCATTTTGTGCTTGTGGTAAGTAGGTTGATGTTCTGCCTTCTGTATTTAAAAAAAACAATTTATGTACACGGATCTGAAAAAAATTCGGACGCCATTACTTTAAAGAGAAGTGAGGCATGCAAGGTACGACAATTTCTTGATAATTTATTTCGTTGTACATGACCTATATTATCATTTATAGATGATTTAAACAGCGACACTGTTAATGGTATGACAGTTTCTCTGATGGCTGTAAAGGCCAACACGGGAAAAACAGATTCGGTCACACAGTAAACAGACAAGATAATTCGCACTGGATGGTAAGGTATGACCTACATACACACAGAGATACACCAGGCCTGACAATCCGCCGCCATTGTTTCATATATTACCGCGATGTCACGCCAGTGACAGTGTCAAAGCAAGCATAAATGGGCGGCCATTTTTATGCTTCACTCATGATTTTAGTGAGTATCCGTCCGCATTTTTTCCAGGTCCGTGTGTGTGTACGAGTATAGTGTCTGTGTGTCTGTATAAGTGCTATGTCATATAGCATAGTAATACGATAGTCTGTTTCACAAAATGAGACCCTTAAAACGCCCTAATACAGCTGGGACCTAATTCTCGGTGACATCAAGGTGCTTACCATGAGCTCTTATGGCAGGACCTAAATAGAACTGCCCTGCTTAGAACGAGACAAGCTTATGTGACACGTAGCGCTGTCTCGTTCTAAGCAGGGCAGTTCTGTTTAGGTCCTGCAATATAGCTCATGGTAAGCCCCCTGGAATTCGACATTTTTTCTAGCCACATAATGACATTGAAAGACACATAAAGCCATTAATAATGACATTGAAATGTCTGTTGCAGCCAAAAATATTTTCTCAACTATCTTCGACAGTCGTATATTGTCGAAGATCAACTTCAGTGACGTTTTATGCCGTTGTTGGCTAGAGAAAACGTCGAATTAGGGATGTCACAACGCGAGAATTGTCTCCCTGGATATATTTATTGAAATGGAGTTTACCATTGCTTTGGGCGCAAAATGTCCCGTACAAGTTCTACGAACGGGACATTCTGCAAATGCCTAAACGTACAATAGCAGATTTTCTGAGTTGATTAAAAAGAAAAAATAGTTCAAATAATTGTACTAGATGGCGTTGATTAGTCATTCTCAAAAATAAATCAAAACTTGACCGTTAGATGTATAAAAATTTTGACATTTTGCGCTTTCTTCTCGGAAAAAGTTCCGCAACTAAGTATCTTTACACGAAACGCCTTTCCGAGTAACTTCGGTTACCAAATTCAATACTTTGAAATCCTGTCTAAGCAGCGCCATCTAGTTAGGCACGCCGAACTACAGTTTTACTATTTAAAGTAGCTGTCTGAACTCGCCATTTTGAAAGACTGTAGAATCAACAGCATATCGACCTACCCAAAAACCCATTATATAAAGAACTAGCAACACTATAGATTGTGTTAACAATGTAAGCTCCGTTTATACTGGTTTTGAGTAGGCCGATATGCCGTCTTGTGCACAATTTCGATACAAAATTTAGCTGCCATTGTTTATTTTAACCACCGCCCCAAAAATGGGTGTTGTAAGCTTGATGTGTGTCAGGGAAACCCAAAAAACTATTGACATCGCTGAGTCGGACGCGAGAGCCAACGGCTTACGAGAAGATCGGGCAAAGTGGAGAAAGCAAAGCAGGAAAGCGGACCCTGGCAGCTGCCATGATGATGATGATGATGATGTGTGTCTGTCAGTGGCATTGTAGCTCCCGAACGGATGGACCGATGACTCAAGACTTATGTACATTAGTTGAACACTAACCGATGCTCTTACGGTGAGGGAAAACATCGTGATGAAACCTGCACATTCAGGCGACTGAATGTGTAACCATGATCCAATCTGGTCAGGTTTCCTTGGTAACAGGTTCATGGAGGTCAGATGGCAGTCGCTCCACTGTAATTACCTGAGCTGCCAAATCCTGGATCATGGTCACGGGCCCCGTGACATATTTTTTAGTAGACTGTCGACAGTTTACCGACATCTGTCCGTTTATTATGCTACTAACAAACGAGCATACACATCTAATGTCAGACTAGTCAAGTTATAGTAATAAATGTTCTTTCTTTCTTTCTTTCTTATCTGGTAAAGATCGCAGGTACCAGCTGGATGCGGAAGGCACAGGACCGGCCTTTCTGGAGATCTCTGGGGGAGGCCTATGCCAGCAGTAGGCGTCTTTCGGCTGATATGATGATGAAGTACAGTGGCGAGTGCCAAGACAGTGACTGTACACTACCGCGAGTCCAGTGCCATTTCTCTGTCGATATGGACGAGCAATGTCAACAAATACGTGCAATTTTGTGCTAAATTCTATTCATACTTAGGTGTTAAGTATTGCTGGTCAAGTGTCAATGAAGGGGTTGGGAGGGAGGGGTGCGGGGCGGGGAATTAGAAAGCAATTCAATGATAGGTTTTCAGTATGACATGTAAAAAAGAGTTTTACTTAACGTCAATAGATGGCGCAATTCAGTGCTAATATGTCAAACCTAGGACCAAGAATTCCTGGTCTTATTCGTTGTCAAATTTATGATGATAATTTTGACAGCTCACTGTAGGGATGGGATGGTGTAAAATCGTTAATTAGTCTTTGCAAGCATTGGCATGGGCCAAGGACCAAGAATTAGTGATATGTCAAAATTATCAACCTTTATTAGACAGAGCATAGTGTCAAACATATATTGCCATATAAGCCAATAATGTTGAATGATTGGATTGTCTGAATTTTTTTAAATCCGTCAAGTTTCAACGTAAACATTAGCTAGCCATTTTAAATTGATTTTAGACAAAACAAAACGTGTTGACGACAATGTTCTGACGTGACTTGTCAACTTGACATAAGAGTACAGCGCCATCTATTTACAAGGAGATGAAACTTGTTTATCTTTCTAGAACTGTCACATTGAAAACCCCTCATTCAAATCGCTCTTTTTTGTCGAAGATATAAAGAAGAATAAGTAAAAAGTCATGATGTTATTATGTATGTGTGTATGTATTCTGCTAGTACAGCCAATGGGCGCTTATAATTTGTAACATGACGAACGTCCACGAAATAGGGGAGAGTTGGCATGGAAGGGACACGTATTGAAAGGGATAAGTCAAATAATCGGTAAAATACGAAACGTCTCGAGACGACAACATTTTTGTTCTGTGGCAACCCCGAAGCACAACCTTTCGCACCTGAAACGTCACACTCCTGTCATATTAAATAATGTCCCCTTCTTGCCAACTCTCCCCCATATCGTGGACGTCTACGATAATATCGTAATGTTACAAATTATAACAGCGCCCAATAATGAATACTGGTTGATTTATATTTTTATTTTAGTCACAACAAATGATTGCTTTAAAGGAAAATGAGTCTTAAGTCTTCTGCGGATAGGTTGAGTTTAGTCTTTTGATCCATTACCTATACGATATATATATACGGTTATGTTTTGGACCTACAACTTCCTCGGCCGCGTTCACGCTCTGGAACAATACAAAAATAATATAATAAAAAATAATCATCTTGGCGTTAATGTCCCGGTTGTGCTCTTGCGCACGAGAGCCCGGGGTCCTTAAACCATGATCTAGAGCCGTCAGATGACAGTCGCTCCACTGTAATTACCTGATCTGCCAAATCCTGGATCGTGGTCAAGGTGGACAACACAACCAGGATATTGAATATTGTATATTTTTATATTTTATTTTTTACCCGCGACGTCATCCGCGTAAAAATCAGTTACTATATTCCGGACCCGTTCCCGTGGTAACCACATTGTATTTTGGGAAAAATTGGCCAATATTACTCGCCGATAATGTAGCTTATTATGGGTGAAATAATTTTTTAAATTTCATGTAGTTTTTGAGTATGTCCATTACAAAAAAACAAATATTTTCGCAACAAACAAAAAAATTTTAATACAGATGAAAGTTGTTTGTTACTATTTAATTTGTGGACTATACATATTTATATTCTAGGAAATTCTTGTGTCACAAATTGGTCAATAGTTGTCATTTCACAGTCTGAGGCAAATACTCAATTCCCGCAGGTGTCAATAGTCACAAAAAGGTATCAGTTGTCTCAATGATTGTGACAATTTGTGACAGACGACTCAGCATTTGTCACAGTCGCGTCAATCCTCGTCTGGTCGCTTGTCATAGACGACTCAAAGCTTGTCACAATATATTATTTAATAAAATTTGTGACATGTAAAAGCTCATAGAAAAACACTGAATGACAATAACGAGCTGACAGTCATGAGAGAATAATATTTTGAATTCTACTCTGTTACCTAGAAGACCAGCGTTACCATCCAACACCAAGTCGTAAGTCTATTGTCATACTTAACACAAAAAAAAATACAATCGCCTCAACGTTTGTCACAGTTGCCTCAGAGTCTGTCACAGTCGCCTCAGCGTCTGTCACAATCGCCTTAATCCTCGTCAAAATCTCCTCAATTCTTGTCACAACCGCTCCAATTCTTGTCAAACTTTTTTTTAGTCGCCTCAACGTTTGTCGCAGTCGCCTCAGCGTATGTCCTCGTCAAAATCTCCTCAATTGTTGTCCCGTAATTTTTATTCAGTCACCTCGACGTTTGTCACGGTCGCCTCAGCGTCTGTCAATCCCTCAATCCTGGTCAAAATAGCCTCAACTTTTGTCACAGCCGCCTCAACAAAGGTCAGATTAGCCTCAATTCTTGTCACAAACGCCTCAACAAAGGCCAGCTTAGCCTCAATTCTTCGCACAACAACCTCAACATTTGTCACAACCACCTCAGCATCTATCACAACCGCCTGAAAGTTTGTCACAACACACTCAACTCACCTACCGGTGGAACGCCTGCAGCTTCTCGCAGCTGGGCGTGCGCAGGCGCTGCACGTCGGCGAAGTTACGCGCATTCCACGCCATAAGGGAGTCGGTCATAAGCCAAGAGACACTGTAGGCGGTCTATATGTATTTATGGCAGTGGCACACTCTTGTTACAGATGAGTGACTTAAAAGTCATACCAATGTCGTAACCGTAATATTTGTGTCAGTCACCTCAATTATTGTCACAATCGCCTCAATAACGTCACAACCGCCTCATTTATTGTCAAAATCTCCTCAACAATTGTCAAACTCGCTTCAACATCTGTCACGCGCCTCAACAATTGTCACAACCGCCTCAATAATTGTCACACTCGCCTCAATATTAGTCACAAGCGCCTCAACAGAAGGCACAACCGCCTCAATTCTTGTTACAACAGCCTCAATGATCCTCAAAATCCATCACAACCACCTCAAAGCATGTCACAGCACACTCTACTCACCTACCGGTGGAACGCCTGCAGCTTCTCGCAGCTGGGCGTGCGCAGGCGCTGCGCGTCGGCGTACTGCCGCGCGTCGCCGAAGTTGCGCGCCTTCCACGCCATGCTCTCGCGGTAGTTACGCTCGCGGGTGCACGCGTGACGCAGGTTCACTGCCGGGCGGGAACGTGTCTATACTTACATCATCGTCATCATCGTCATCATCGTCATTATACGGAGGAAGAAAAGAAATCTTGGCTTGGAATAAAAATTTTAGATAACCGAAGTTAAGCAACGTTCGCGGTCCGGCGACAGGATGGGTGACCGTTTCGGACAGTATCCGTACAGTATCATCATCATATACAGAGGAAGAAAGGAAATCTTGGCTCGGAATAAAAGTTTTAGATAACCAAGGTTAAGCAACGTTCGCGGTCCGGTAACAGGATGGGTGACCGTTTCGGACAGAATCCGTACAACATCATCATCATACAGAGGAAGAAAGGAAAACTTGGCATGGAATAAATATTTTAGATAACCGAAGTTAAGCAACGTTCGCGGTCCGGTGACAGGATGGGTGACCGTTTCGGACAGTATCCGTACAGCATCATCATCATACAGAGGAAGAAAGGAAATCTTGGCTCGGAATAAAAGTTTTAGATAACCAAGGTTGAGCAACGTTGGCCGTCCGGTAACTGGATGGGTGACCGTTTCGAACTGAACCCGTACAGTGACAGAGACCAGTATATAAGAAGCTGATAAAAAGAAAATCTAGGCTCGAAGCACGAATTTTAGATAACCGAAGTTAAGCAACGTCGGCCTTCCGGTAGCAGGATGGGTGGCCGTTTCGAACTGAACCCGTACAGTGCCAGAGACCAGTATGTAAGGAGCTGATATTGCTATGGCAGGAAAAAAGAAAATCTTGGTTCGGACCACTAATTTTAGATAACCAAGGTTGAGCAACGTTCTGTCCGGTAACAGGATGGGTGACCGTTTCGAACTACAGTGTCAAACAATAGAGCCATACTACATCATCATGTATGTATGTATGTATGTAATCTCTTTTTTGCATCATCATTATCATACAAAGGGAGAAAGAAAATCTTGGCTCGGAACACTAATTTTGGATAACCAAGGTTACAGTCTTAGACCTTTTAAGCCTTTGGCTTCGGCCAAGGGTTGTGGCGACAGCCGGCTAATCGGCTTCGGCTTCAGTCGGAAATTGACCTTTGGTCGGACACTACCGATAACCAAGGTTAAACAACGCTCGCAGAGCCCACGAACTGGATGGGTGACTGTTTCGAAGAAAATACAAGCGGCACCGGTCTAGCGGTACCGTACTTGCTAAGATGCTACCGATAACCAAGGTTATGCAACGCTCGCAAAGTCTGGGAACAGGATGGGTTACCGTTTCTCCCTACCCTCTCTCTCCCTTTCTGCTGTAGTTCTGCCGGAGGTCCAATGGTTGGGGAGGGAAGAGTGAGGAGTAGATCTAAACTAATATTATACGGGAGAAGAAAGAAAAAAAATTAGGCCCGGAGCACGAATTTTAGTTTCAGCGAAACTTCAACCGCTCCCATCCGAAAAGGTATTTGATGCGAACAACCGCCACTGATCTAGTTGCAGCGTGTCGCTACCGCTTAACAGAGGTTCAGCAACGCCCGCAGAGTCCGGAAACTGGATGGGTGACCGTTTCGAAGGAAATAGAAGTAGCACTGGTCTATTGTCCAAGGTCTTCCGCAGGGGACCCGGAGACTGGTTGAACAGTCTCGGGGGTCGATTGGCACCCCTGGATGGTATATCATTAGGTCCTTACCTATGGAATTGGCGTTCTGTATGGCGAAAATGACGGAAACTGGAATTTCCAGACAAGCAAATTTTTTAATTTCCTGTATGTGGCTAATCCGATTTCGATGAAACGTTGTAAGTATAATCAGACAAGATTAGGCTAACTGGTGTGTATACACCTTTCGTTTTGATAACTACATATTTCATAAAATTACATCTGGTTAAAGGGGCAAAACTGACGACGAACGAAAAGGGGTATTTCCCAACCCTTGTAAGAACTTGGGAAAATATATTTTATTCATTTTTAGAAACTTACTGGAATCAAAATATACACTATTATCGAAATCAATTATTAATTTTTATTAGTTATGTATAATTAAAAATCTTCGAGAAAATATGTAATGTGAGGTGGCGATCTCTGGTGTCGGAGGCCAAGATCCACTTTGGGTCGCTGAGCCAGCGCAGAAAGTACATACATCATACATACATAAAGCTCACGCCTGTGTCCCACAGGTGGGGTAGGCAGAGACTATGGACCGCCACTTTGCTCTGTCCTGACACAACTCGCTAGCCTCGCATATATCCACAACTCTTTTCATACATCTCCTTTTATTCTTACCACTTCGGACCCCAGCTTTTTTGAGAACATTACTGATCTGATCAGTGAATGTTTTCCTGGGTCGTCTTCACCGTCGCAGAAAGTATATTTATTATTTATTTATTTATTATTTAACCATTTATTGGGAAAATAACGCCAATTTTATAGGTAAGGACCCAATATTATTCAGCAATAGATTGATCGCTACAATAAGGATATACTAACCTATATACTCCTCTTCGATAGACATCTCAAGCCTCCGAAGCGATCCCTGGTAGTCAGTGTGGAAGTTCTCTTTCACGTAGTATGGTACCTGCAATAGAAATCAAAAAACATTTATTGTAAAACTGTAGTAGGCACTGTAGCATGTGTGCTCGGGCAGGCCCTAGGTTAGGACGGATCCCAAGACAGGAAGGCGTTCGGAGGCCTCATGTCTGGAGGGGCTTTAGGTTAAGTAGGCTTCCGGGTGAGGTTGCTGCTCCCTTAGGGCAGCCGGGGCTTTAATCAGTTAAGCAGGTTGAAACATGTAGGAACTTGGATAGTTCGGAGCAAGCAGGACTTAGGTCTTTAGCCTGTCTCTATGAGCACACATAGCACTGGCTAGGCAGGAATTTAAATGGGTTCCCATTTGAATTAGATATAAGGTGTCTTTTGTATTTTATAGGATTCTTCAGTATATTTTCACGAATATAACTTCAATTACAAGTTACCAGTTTTTATTTAAAGCCCCTAGATTCCCGAGTGTTACAGTACATAGGTGGTATTAGATTTAGAGCAGAACTATAATAGTTTACCCTTTGGGTGTACAATAGTATGTTATAGTATTACAATTTCAGATGTTTTTATAACATCATCATCATCATCACAGCCCGTAACAGTCCACTGCAGGACTTAGGGCCTCTCCCACGAAAGGGGAGGTTATTGCCATAATCTCCACGCTTGGCAGGCGGGTTGGAGATCGCAGTGTTTAAATATAATAATTGGAAATGCTGCTGCCCATTTTCCAGACTACGGAGACTCTTGATCTCTTGCCTCGAAAACATTAGTCGCCTTGTACGACACCCATGAATGTAAGGGGTTGGTGCTATTCTTCTCTGCCGGACACCACACGGCCAATTTATAACATCGATCATCCCTATTACAGTCTGTCAAGAAAGTCCTAGGAAGCAACAGCTGAAGTAAAGTTTATCAGAAAATTGTTGCAAAGATCAGTAGTTACTTTTCTCGAATTCCCTGACAGACGTACCACCAGCTCCTAAACACCTTACTGACAACTGGTAACAGACGTTCCGTTGTGGCTGGAGGCTTGCAGTCGATACTAATCCTTACGCTGTATAAAATAAAGTCGTTTTTAGGTGCGGAGGACGCGGTCGGGCGTCCGACTATGGTCGGCCTACCCACGCATCCGAATTCATCCAATAGCGACTCCTATTTTGTACATAGTAAGGATTAGTATCTATTGCAACTGACGTTGGCGGATGAAGTATGGTGTAGGAAAAGATAGGGGAAAAGTAGGGGTAGGGTTAGGTTAGGTTAAGGGGTAGGCCGGGGTAGGGGTGGGTAGGGTAGGATAGGGGTAGGCTACGGGCAGGGTAAGGGTAGGGTGGGAGCAGCTACCTATCACTGGTATTGTCGGACACGGTCCGGCCGTTGTCGGCGGGGGGTGGGTGTGCTGCGGCCATGGGGCGGCCAACATGTCACTGTGTGTTTCCTTCATAATTTCCTACCCCCTCCTCATTGACGATTGAAAGAGATATGTAATATCCTACTCAATAAAGTAATTTTGAATTTGAATTTGAGTTCATTATCGGAACACCTTGGTCGACCTCGCCACCCCACCGGTGTTAGGAGAACCATACGAGTGGCGAGCTCGTTACAGTGCTGACCCTTCCACTAGTCACAAAGTCACAAACGGTCACCCATCCAATTCCCGGACTCTGCGTGCGTTAACGCCAAAAGACCATTCGACTGTGAACAAGTCGCACAAAACACAACACAGTAATCAACATGTCACTGTGTGTTTCCTTCCTAATTTCCTACCCCCTCTTCTTTGACGATTGAAAGAGATATGTAATATCCTACTCAATAAAGTAATTTTGAAGTTTGAATTTGACGTTTGGTCGGGTCGGTTTTATTCACACCTACATCACTACCGCATTCTAAACGTCACACAGCGCCCACTAAACGCCACCTGTCGTCCACGCAACACCCACTCACCTTAAGATTTGCCGTCTCCCTTGGCACTGGGTACTTCGACGCGGGTGCGAGCGAGTACACCGGCTCGCTGATGAACAGTCCAGACATCATTGAGAGGAGAACCAGTACTAGGACTGGTAGGAGTTGCACCAGGCCTGCGTGAGCTTCTCTCGCTTCTGGCTCCCTGGCACGTCGACGGGTGTAGACGGTAGGGCCACCACCTGGAAAGGCTGAAGCGTGAGGGTTACTGTCTGGCCTGAGGAGGGCTCCGTCGGAGTTTATGACAGTAGATAAAAATATGGACTGTGCGGATATGGGAGGTTATCCTACGTAAGGAATGTGGCACTTTGGAGTGATAGTAGTGGTTTAGTAGACCGGCAAATCGTTGGTCTGGTTTTTAGTTCTAGAACCCACAGCAGCGGATAAGTAAGTACTGAGAGAAGTCGAAGTTTAGGACACTAAAACAAATATTTTGTGCATACTACGTTCGGTACAGTCGAAGAGAAAAGTTGTTACTTTTCGACCGAAACTTACGACTTTTCGTAAGGATAGTAGCTACTTATACATTTGGCTAAATTCTGAAGCACAAAGCGTGAAAGCAAATCAAAGTGGAATGTGTTTGCTCAAAAAATAAGGTCCACTTTTGCATCGAGTCTTTTGAAAAGCGGCCATAATATAAGTGATACAAAAATTGACCTAATTCCATGAGCAATACACTCCACTCTGATTTGCTCTCACGCTTTTTGCTTCCAAATTCAAATGAAGGTGTGGAACCTTCATGTACCATGGAACCTCGGCTTTATACCACGCCATACATAGTGCTGCAACCAAAATACAATCTAAATACATTACATACACACACATACACTACATTCTACAAAAAAACACAACAGGTATACAACATACAGTAATTCTAAGTCAGAATGTTACCTTGAAGTAAGTATTATTAGAAGGAGGTACTTATATCAGTATCTAATTATCTAACTATAGTATTTTCCTTCACTATCAGGACGCTACATTCGGGTGTCATAAGGTACTTATCATCATCACAGCCCATAACAGTCCACTGAAGAACTAGGATCTCTCCCACGCGAAGGTTATTGCCATAATCTCCACGCTTGGCAGGCGGGTTGGAGATCGCAGTGTTGTAAATATAAAACGCTGAAAACGCTGCTGCCCATTTCCCAGCCTACGGAGACTAGAAGTTTTGTCTCGAAAAGATTAGTCGCCTTGTACGACACCCACGAGTGTAAGGGGTTGGTGCTATTCTACTCTGCCGGACACCACATGGCCACTTATGATACCGCAAAAGAACAGGATCCCGCGGGACAAATTGAATGTTTACAGAGATACGTACCGCGCGCGGGAGAAAACCGCGGAGGATGGTCAGTATATTGATTGTAGTATATTTGTATAGACTTTATTCAATACTTTACCCTACAAAACAAACTACTTAGTCATCACAACTTCAATATACATCAAATTACGTAAGTAAATAAACTTCTTTACCATTTGAGATGCAGATTAGTACGGCATTTGGAGCCTAAGCATACCCATTGGGTATCTTTCAGATCAAAATGGATTGATTTCAAGTATATTATACTTTTACAGAGAAGTATTTAAGAATAGAATAGAACTTTATTGCTTAAACTGTGTAGTACATTGTTGCAGATGGGTTTGCAATATAAGAAGAACAACAGTTCACCCATAGCGGGTATGCTATTACAATGTAAATTCAAAGTTACAATTTGCTTAATTCATAACCTAGGTATACAATTAAAATAAGAAAGTACACTGTGAGACAGAAGTACAATTAATGTGTATTATAATCAAAAAATTCTTTCAAGGTGTAAAATACATTATTTAATAGAAATAGTTTTAGCTTGTTTTTAAATTTAGTGGAATCTAAAGCTTTTAACTCTACCGGCAAGTGATTATAGACCTTGATTCCTACTCTAAAAGCACTCTTATTGTTAAGGATATTCATTCCAAGTCTTCAGAGTAACCAGAAAAGAGACTATAAAGAATCCATACTTGAGTAAAAGCACTTCAGTCTTTTATTCGTTTATAACGACCTCAGTGGTTCAGTTGGATAACATGCCGGTCTGCCACGCAGAGGTCCCGGGTTTTCACATGTAACTCAGCTTCCTCTACACACACAGGGTTCAGGTTTGGGGTATATGAGGTCAGTCTTCGCAGTGACCTATGGACTAACTTGTAATAAGACAGACGAGTCCCAGTTTGACTCACATATGACTCATACCTACATACATAAAGGGTCATGGACCAGCACAGGCCCTTGTACCAATGGTTTTTAAGCTATTGCATAGCTTTTATCGCGGGCTTTGAGCGCGGCGACCGAATCAAGAAATTCCGTAACGAAAAAACCTAACACCCCACCCCACTCCGACCGGCACAGCAGCGGTGCGGCGTTGAAAGCCGTGCATCGTCTAACGTCGTTTCAGTTCGGCAGACTTCGGCACGGGGTTTGTGTGCGTGCGACTAGACGTATGCGTGTAGACTAGCTGCTAACTGCTCTTAACTGATTCTATCTCTTTTAGACACAATGCTAGGTGAGACAGCGTGCTTTTTGGCCGCGTCCACGAGTGAGTTCGATAAGGTAATCCAAAAATAGTTAGTATTAAAGTAACATTATATCTATATAAATGTACGCGCGAAATTCGATGATCAAACTTTTAATATCGTTCTCCTTGTTAAAATTTTTTGAATGAAGGTACTTATTATAATTGCATTAGTTGATAAAAAATGCTATGCAATAGCTTTATCGCGGCAGTCCCCGAGTGCCACACGTATTTTTTTTAGTTGAAAAGAGTTTAACGAAAAGTTGTATAATGTAATGACTACATTACAACACAAGTAATTATAAAGCGTGTTACAAACTTGAAACGGATGTAAAAGTATCTAAACTCTACCAAACCTTGTCACAAGTCGACACTGACTCAAGCCGACACACACAAAGCATCTTCACAACACAAGATGAAAAGACAGACACACAGAGAGTATAGAGCTGCTACTAGAACTGTTATTAGTATACCTTGTCTCAGATAAATTTTCCATGAATGTACACAAACACTGCACTTAATATTGAAAAATATTAAACTAAATATTGAAAAAAAATATGAAAAACAGAAGCAAAATTAGTGTTACACAGTGTGTGTTCACATCTGTTCTTTTGTTTTGACAGATTGACGAGGTACGTAAGAGATTTGTTTCATCATCATCACAGCCCATAACAGTCCACTGCAGGACTTAGGGCCTCTCCCACGAAAGGGGAGGTTATTGCCATAATCTCCACGCTTGGCAGGCGGGTTGGAGGTCGCAGGGTTTAAATATAATAATGGAAAATGCTGCTGCCCATTTTCCAGACTACGGAGACTCTTGATCTTTTGCCTCGAAAACATTAGTCGCCTTGAGGTTTGTTTACATCCATGCATCTTCAAGAGGCATTTCTGCAGGCACCGCATCCGCCCGCTTAAAAGGCAGATGTCCTGGACGGCGGTGACCACTTTCCATCAGGTGGACAGTCCATCCGTGTGCCTCCCGGGGCAATAAACAAAATAGAAGATTTATCTGAGACTAGGTATAGAGCTGTAATTACTAGAGCTGATATTTATTACTAAAGTCGGAGATGAAATTCAAGATCAAAAGTGTAAACAAATTGCTACTATAAAAAATAATTATTTAAAATAGTGGTATTTGTTTTAATATTCACACGATTTTATTTCATATTCACCTGGGACACACCCGTGCCGTATTTTTTCGATTTGTTATTCCGACGTTATTTTATTTCATTTTTATTGTGATAATTTTTATCAATATTTAAATTATTTTAAATAAGGGTTTATAGTGGCAATTTCTTTAAAGTTTATCTTGAATTTCATCCCTAAATATAGAGCTGTTATTACCAGGTTTATTAATTACCATGGAGAGGACAGGAAAGGATCGCGCCGTAAGGACAGCATATGTGGGTTGGCCGAGCGGGCGTCGACCGGTCGGGCGACCCAGACATTGCAAGATGGACCAAGCCCTAAAAGACCTGGGTATCCTCGATTGGCAGGAGATGGCGCAGGATAGGAAGAGGTTGCTATATCTGGTGTCGGGGGCATGGTCTTTGGGTCGCTGAGTCAGCACAGTAAGTATATTATAGTTTACTCGTGGACCCGGCGCGACTTCGTTCGCGTACACCTATTTTACCCCTACCTACCCTTGTCTTGCTTATAAACCTTCCTCTTGAATCACTCTATCTATTGCTGAAAACCACATTAAAATCCGTTGCGTAGTTTATATCTAAGATATTTTATATCTAAGCGGACATACATAGATACATACTGACAGACGGCGGGAAGCGACTTTGTATTATACTAACAATATAAAACACAATTATTACAAGAGATTGCTTACAAAGGTGGGCTTATCTCTGTAAGAGATCTCTTCCGGCAAACCCTACCGGGTGTGCAATATAAAAGCAATAACCGGGGAAGCAGCAGAAAATGTGAACTACATTAAAATGTGTAATAATAACTAGGGATGGGCCGAAATTCGTTTTGCATTCGGTTTAACCGAATTTCGGCAGCTTGAACCGAACTTCGAAATTCGGCCGAAATTCGGGCAAAATGCCGAACATTCGGTGCAAGAAAAAGTAAAATAAATTACATGCTTGCACCATTTGTATATCATAGTATCTTTTATAACCGTTAAATAAAAATTAGGCCTTTATATACTCACTCATGGTCATTTATTTTAGTAGGAACATTATTAACAACTGAACATTAACTTACAATTTGATAGAAATTAAATCTTCTACTCTTAGTTTATTTCATTTTTGTTTCAATCTGACATAGATATCAGATTGAAACAAAAATGAAATAAACAGTATTCTTCTAACAAATAACAGTAACTAGAAACTATAATGAGACTTTTCTGCCTTTAAACAAAATAAATCAACATTAGCAATTACAACATTAGGTTTGATTGTAATTTTTTTTTTATTTCACATACAGAACATCAAACAGAATTTTCGAATTCTGAAAGCATGTTTTTTAATAACCAAATGAAAATCGAAAATTTGTCATTACTCTCTGTATTAGTATCTGAAATTTACAAGAGGCAGGTTATGGTGCAAAAACACCAAAGATTCGGCATTATCTGGCAGAAGCCTGTTGCGTTTTTGTTCATACACGTTGCCTGCCTCTGAGAAAAGTCGCTCAGAATATACAGAGCTTCCAGGAGTAGACAAAAAATTCTAGCCAAGTAACTCATATTAGGGAACTTGTCCTTATTCTTAGCCCACCAGTCATATGGACACAAGTCTTTGGGCAGTAGAACATCATTAAGATATCTGTCTAGCTCTGATGCAAAGGGACTTTTGGTTTCCTCTATATTGGGTAACTTTACTGCCGCCAGTTCCTCGTAGCAGCTCCAGAACGTTCTGTGTATGTTTTCGTTATTGGAGGATGGTGAGGACCTCTGTGCTGCCTGGACAACTTCCTCATCACTGCTCGAATTTCCAATATCTTCACTCCGTCTTACAAATTCTGTCAGGAAGGTACGCCTTATCATTACCCGGTGTAAAAAAAAAAATTTTGTAGCCAGGATCCATCAACGTTGCAACGGTGTAGTACTTGTCATCTTCAATCCGCCGAAAACGATTATTCAGTCCTTCCTTTAGGGACAAACGCATTCTGTTCACATTAGGACAGACCGCTTGAACTTCTTCTTTGGTCAAATACTTGGAAAGAATCGTAAAGTTTGGTAAGACCTCTGATATGCAGGAGTATGTGGAGCTGACCGTTTTTGTGATTTCTTCAAAAGGTTGGAGTAAGGCAAGACACTCTTTTAGGAGATCCCATTGTCTCTCTGTCAAATTTTGAAAATTTACTGTTCCGCTGTTGTCAGATATGTATAACGAAATCGCCCTCTTTTACTCCAGCAACCTCTCAGCCATATAAAGAGTACTGTTCCATCGGGTGCTGACGTCCTGAGTTAGCTTGTGCTTGGGTGCATTGAGCTCAGTCTGTTTTAGCTGCAATTTTCCTTGAGCCGTTTTAGAGTGATTGAAATGAGTGACAATACGACGGCCTGCCGCTATGGCTTCGTTAACATTTTCTTGCGCTTCTAAGGCATCGTGAATAGCTCGTTGCAAAGTGTGAATGAATCATGTCTTTCCAACAAAACGACTGTCATTTGCAGCTTTCGCGATGTTGCGGCCATTATCTGTCACGATAACATTAATTTTGTCTGAGATGTTCCATGACTCAGCTATTTCTTCTAGCGCACACTGAATATTTTGCGCCGTGTGCTGCTCTGAAAATGATTTCATTTGCAGCACCCTATGTTGCAGTACAAAATTGTTGTCAAGCCAGTGTGCAGTAAAACTTAAGAGGCACTGCATGTTATTGATGCAAGTCCACATGTCGCTTGTAATTGAAACCGTTTTAGCACCGGTTAGCTGGCCAAAAATCATTTTTTTCAATAAATCATACACTTGAATTAAAACAGTTTCAGTGAAGTACTTTCGACTAGGCATCTGGTATTTGGGCTTTAATACAGTTATCATCCGATTATTTCCAGCATTTTCTACGACAGATATAGGTTGATTGTCCACCGCGATCATTTCTGCTATTGCTCTGTGAATTTGTTTAGACCTTGGGTCATCTATTTTCCACTTATTTTCAAATGAGCCCTCAATGGACACTTGACGTAAGGACGTCTCCATCAATGTGGGCGCCTCAGTTGTGTTCGACGTTAAAGCACTCGTTGAAGGTAAGATTGGGTTTGGAGTATTGACAGGATGACTTAATTGTACAAATTCTCGATCGTGCTTGACACGAATGTGGTTGGTCAGCGCAGAAGTAGACGCTGAACGGCCACTACCACCACGAGATATTACCGAACCACAAAGAGTACATTTTACTTTATTATGCTCGTCAGTTTCTCTATAAAATGCCCAAATTCTTTACTTTTTCCTTCCACTCATCTTTTCAACCACGTTAATTCACTTTAATCCACTTAAAAACAATTATTTTGTTTATTTTAAATAAACGCACGCGACACGTCGATAACGTATTTGCTAATAACCGGCCGGCAAAGGGCAATGCGGGGAAGCGCGGAGCGCGGGCGGGGTGCATCTAGAAACAATTCAAGTACTGTAGTAATTACGCATGTACATGCGTAAACATGTCACGACGTGTCACTCTCGAGAAAGCGCATCGGTATTGTACCGAAATTCGGCCGAACTTCGGCCGAATTTTTTATTATAACCGAATGTTCGGCCGAAGTTCGTATTCGGTTCAAACCACATTCGGCCCATCTCTAATAATAACCGCGATTGTTTAAAACATTATGTTACATAATATATGTACCTACTATACATAAATGCCTATAATAATATATACTCTACATATATTTCAATAGATGATAAAAAAAAAATCATCATCTTGGCGTTAATGTCCCGGTTGTGCTCTCGAGAACAAGGGCCCGGGGTCCGCCTTGACCATGATCCAGGATTTGGCAGGTCAGGTAATTACAGTGGAGCGACTGCCATCTGACCTCCATGACTTTGCTACCAGGGGAACCTGATCAGATTGGATCATGGTTACACAGCCAGTCGCCTGAATGGGCAGGTTTCATCACGATGTTTTCCCTCACCGTAAGAGCATCGGTTAGTATTCAACTAATGTACATAACTCAGAAAACAGTCATTGGCAATGGCCGGAGCGGGATTCGAACCCGGGACCTCTGGCTTACGAGTCGGATACTGTAACCGCTCGGCCACCGACGCTCTTAAATAGAAGATAAAATATGGCTTTTTAGTCTTGATTAGAAATAAGTCATTGATGAATTGTCCTTAATATTAGCTGGCAAGTTATTCCAGAGTCGCGCCGCTCCAACAGTAAACTTGAAAAAGAAGTTGGAATTACAGTAGGGAATACGAAGTGGTTTGATAACGTTTGGGAGACACGATCCGGGCGAGCGCTTCATCCTTATGTCGTGGACCTTTCAACTATCCGCACGAGCCGCTTTGGCTTGACTTTTATAATGCGTACGGCTAAGGAGTGGAACGCGTTGCCTGCGAGTGTGTTCCCTGATCAATATAATCTGGATGCCTTCAAGGCTAGAGTGAATAGGCTGTTCCAAGACGGGGATGCTCCATCTTCGGCCGCATCGTCACTTACCAACAGGTGAGATGGCGGTCAAATGCCTGTCTTGTTTAATATAAAAAAAAAAAAAAGGTATCGCCATCTCCAATTGAACGCCGCCATCTTGATCCCATCCCGTGGAATGGCGTCACAGAATTAGCACCGCCTAACTCAGTATCGGTCAGAATGAACGAAATGAAGGAGATGGGGAGTATAGTAACGATCCGTTTCGCTGTTTACTCAATTGCATCAAAATGGCGGCGTACTATCGAAGATATACAGCACCGCCTCTGAAGCGGGAAGTAGCAGGAAAGATGCGGTAACGGAAAAAAACACATCCCAGAAAAGAGCTAAGAAAATCTCCTCACCAGATGCCCCAAAGAACATGTTGAACAGCTCCTCAGCCGTCAGGTCGGACTCGAAGCCGCGCGGATGGAACTGCCGGGTGTGGCCGTGGTGCTGGGGCTCCTCGCCTCTCGCGTCGTATTGCTGACGCTTCTCCGGGTCGGTCAGGATTGCTGCTGCGTTGCCGATGGCCTGGGGGGGAGGTTTGTGTTAAAGAGAGGTAGGGTGAGGTGGTGTCCGGTAGAGTAGACCAATTACACTTTATTATGAGTCATGATTCTGATGCAGCGGTAAGGTTTCTCTGGTAGCAGATTCACAGAACTCTTCACTGTAATTATCTGATCTGCAAAATCCTGGATCATGGTCAAGGCGCACCCCGGGCCCTCGCACTCGAGAGCACAACCGGGACATTAACGTCAAGATGATGATGAGGGGAGAGGCGGTATTTATTTATCCCTTTTCTTCACTGCCGTGCGGTGTCCGGCAGAGTAGAATAGCACCAACCCCTTACACTCGTGGGTGTCGTACAAGGCGACTAATGTTTTCGAGGCAAAAGATCTAGAGTCTCCGTAGACTGGAAAATGGGCAGCAGCGTTTTCCATTGTAATATTTATAACACTGCGATCTCCAACCCGCCTGTCAAGCCACTGCTTACCATCAGGCAGGGCGTAAGCTTGTTTGCCACCTTAGTGGTATAAAAAAAAAAAACAAAAAAAAAGCATGGAGATTGTGGCAATAACCTCCCCTCCCGTTGGAGAGGCCCTAAGTCCTGCAATGGGCTGTTTTGGGCTGTAATTATGTCTGAAAAACCCCATTGCCTGGCTAGTCTTATTAAAAAATGGCCTTTCTTTTCGTTCTTAGTTGGTTTGGACCTTAGCATCAGAACTCATCCTGGCGGACCTGTGACTCATCGAATAACTATAATAATAATAATAATAAATATCCGTGGACAAATTCACACAACGCCATCTAGCCCCAAACTAAGCAAAGCTTGTGCTATGGGTGCTAGATAACTGATCAACTACTTAAATACTTTTAAACACATACTTATTATACATAGAACACCCAGACCCGTAACAGAAATTAAAATTTATCATTTCAATTTCTGCCCGGCCGGGAATCGAACCCGGGACCTCTTGCGTGGCAGACCGGCATGTTGACCACTGAACCACTCAGGTCGTCAAACTATCACATGTTAATATCTACACACTTAGCAGTAATAATACTACTAACAAATATTCCGTTTTGGCTGGAGCCGACCAACCGTCAGTTGCAGTTGATACTAATCCTTACGTTGTATATAATAAAGTCGACTTTGGGGGCGAGGGACGTAGTCGAACGTCCGACCAAGGTAGGCTCGCCCGCGCATCCGAATTAATCCATAAGCGACTTTATTTTGTACGTCGTAAGGACTAGTATCGACTGCAAATGAGTAACAATTAGAAATTATAGCTAATGTCGTGCCACCCGAGTGACGTCTTTGGTATGTGACGTGACGTGGCATGACAAGATTGAGCAATATTCTATAACCATCTCTATTGCACAGGCGGTAGATTCGAAAGTCGCTTGTATCCATATAGCGACGGATGAACGAACAGGTAGAACCAAATTCTTTAACACGTAAGAATGTGTTCAACTATTTTTTTTTTTTTAAGATTTTTGTTTAAGTATCAGCTTACGTGCGTTTATGAATAATAATGAAGTTTTTTTATTTTTTATTATTTGGACTAGCCAGGCATTTGACCGCCACCTCACCTGGTGGTAAGTGACGATGCGGCCGATGACGGAGCATGCCTGTCTAGGAACAGCCTATTCAGTCTGGCCTTGAAGGCGAATATATTATAATGATCAGGGAAAACACTCGCAGGCAACGCGTTCCATTCCTTGGCCGTACGCATTATAAAGGTTGAACCAAAGCAGCTCGGACGGATAGCTGGAAGATCCACAACATAAGGATGAAGCGCTCGCCCGGATCGCGTCTCCCGAAGTTACGTCAGAATGGCACCACATTGAGAAATATCATCATTATTATTCTGTTTATTTGTTTATTTAGATCACTGGCCTCAAAGTACAAAACGATCACCCATCCAATTCCCGAACGTTGTGAGCATAGCTATATGTACTTCAACTGGCTGCGAAGAGGTTTTACCTAAGATATCAATTGATACAACCGCCTTCATTTCTTACTAGCCGTTCTCAGCGGTTTACCCGCGCGCAGTTCGGATCACTGTAAACAACCAACTTTCCTGCGGGAACCTACTAATTTCCCGGGATAAAAAGTAGACAATGTTGATATAATTTAAATAGTGACTCGAATAGTGCCTAGTGACTTTGACTTAGTAATAGTTTTGAAGTAGAAAGGTGATTGCTTACAGAAATCGGAACTGAGCGCTGGTGAAAGCCGACAGATCTGAATTGCGCGCAAGTGATAGCCTCTGAGAACGGCTAGTAAGCAAATCAAAAAGGATAAGTAAACGAAATTGTTAAAGACTGTTTGTTCCTAAATAAACAAAAGAATTCACCTTGAAAGCCTCCGCTGCACCAGGCGCATGGTTTTTGTCAGGGTGGAGCTGCAACGCCAGTTTCTTGTATGCCTTCTTTATGTCCGCATCTTTGGCATCCTTTGGTACCCCTGAAAACAATAAAGCATGATAAACTACAACTATCACTATCTATAATTCTTAAAAAATTAATTGAAAAATTTACATTTCGGGAATTGGACATTTTGGGATCTGGTAAATCCTAGATCATGGTCAAGGCGGACATCGGGACTTTAACCTCAAGATGACCACTATAATCTTTACATAGTATAAAACAAAGTCGCTTCCCGCCGTCTGTATCTATGTACGCTTAGATTTAGATTAGATTTTAAACTACGCAACGGATTTTAATGCGGGATTCAATAATAAATAGACGAATTCAAGATGGACGAATAGGACGCCACGCGAACGAAGACGCGCAGTATTTACTAGCAAAATTATAAATGCATAAATAACTCTTTTTATTTGCCTAGGGACACACACAAACTCTCGACTCTCTGTCGGCCTGTTAGGCTTGCACTGTTTGTAACTGGATGGGATACCGACCAATGCAGTTTGAGAAAAACCGAATTCCGACACAGGGATGAGCTCGCCACTAGTTAGGTGTAGCTTCTAATACCGTTGGCTCGGCGAGGTTGGCCAAGGTCTGCCGCTGGGGACCCGGAGACTAGTTGAACAGACTCGGGAGCCGATTGATACCAAGTGACAGCATTTTATTATTATTATGAGTATTGAATTATTAGTCACTAGCTGGCCTGCTGTGACTTTGCTCGTTATCCTATCCTATAAACCTTCCTCATGAATCACTCTGTCTGTTGGTGAAAACCGAATGAAAATCCTTTCAGTAGTTTTTGCGTTTATTACAAACAGAGAGACAGATGCAGCGTGGGACTTTGTTTTATAAATATGTAGTAAAAGAATTCAAACAAAATTATTGTGTAGATTACAAACAATCATGTGTCAAAGGTGGGTGCTTAAATGGATAAATACATTTCTTCAAGATAATAAATTTAAAGAAATTATTGTACAACATTCAGGAAAAACAGTATATGGCTTCACTGGGGTCCAAACCCGGTACCTCAGGGTAGGAGTCAGGTCCCTTAACCATCAGGCCAACGAGGCTCCTATGCTATACATACTTATATACTTTAATAGTGGTATAAGTCTCAAATAACTAGTGGGCCACTCCAGCTTTAAATAGATGTATGAGCTATCATGCATTTGGCATGAGTGAAATCTATTGCATTATTTCATCATATCAGCCAGAAGACGCCCACTGCTGGGCATAGGCCTCCCCCAGAGATCTCCACAAAGGCAGGTCCTGTGCTTTTCGCATCCAGCTGGTACCCGCGATCCTTACCAGGTTGTCAGTCCACCTTGTGGAAGGCCTACCCACTTGCATTATTTCAAAAATGTAAATCAACATAAACTGAGTAACTCAGATCAACCCAGGTTAGAACTTCATCACATCATCATCACCACTACAACCCATAACAGTCCACTGCAGGACTAAAGGCTTCTGCCATGAAAGGGGAGGTTATTGACGTAATCTCCACACTTGGCAGGGTGGTTGGAGATTGCAGTGTTATATATTATAGCAATGGCAAAAGCTGCTGCCCATTTTCCAGCCTACAGAGACTAGAAGTTTTATCCTGAAAACATTAGTCACCTCATATGACACCCACAAGTATAGGGGTTGGTGCTATTCTACTCTGCCGGACACCACACAGCCAACATATGATTTATTTGAATGTCAAGGCAATCCAGCTGCTTGATAACACAAACATAGTGTTATGACCATAAAGTACAAAACCTTGCGAGTGCAGCGAGTGATTAATACAAAGAACATAAGATCAATGTGTCTTTTCCTTAATAGACACAATACAAAAAGTGTTAATGGACACATTGTTAGTGTTATACTAACTTAGCTAATTATGTTAAATTCAAATTACTTATTAGGCTAGTTTATAATTATGTTTTACTTAATCAATAGGAAAATTTATTATTACATTAAGAAAAAAAAAGAAATTATTCACTCCGTGCACCACTTCATCGAATTATTTTATGTCGTAAATAACTGATGTCAACATGAGAGTTCTTCAAGAGAGGAGTAAAAAGGTTTATACAGGGTCGGCAGCACGTCGCAGGCAGGCTGTAAGCTTGTTTGCAACCTTAGTGGTATAAAAAAACGATCCTTAACCAGTCCACTCAAATTAACACCATAAAATCTTAGCATTTCATGACACTGAAGTCTTACTGACACATTAATGATAAGGAAACCCGAGGCCTTTTACAGACAGCCAGCAAGAACAACTCACAGCAGAAACAATGATATGAACGCCATAACCTGACAGCAGACTTTAATTACCCTGGGTCTAAACAAGAGCATGACAATACAGGCATGATATACTTTGACATTACAAAAAAGTTAAAAGTCAAAATTAAAATACATTTCAGAAGTGTTCACATATTAAAGTAATTTTAGAACATTTCAATACTAAACTAAAACAAAGTAGGTACAAACACACAAATACAATAAATCATGGACCAATGCAATGATAAAAAAAATATCCCAGCTCAGCATTAGCAACAACTGCTGCAGCTAGGATTTTCAGTGGAGTTGAATATCAACTGTATAATTAGAATAGAAAGTTCAACTTGGCCCAATGTTATTGGTAAGTAAACTTAAAAACAAGCAACACACGTCACGAAACAGAGCATTGTACGCTAATATCGAGCCACTGAAGCAATCGCCTAGTAAAAAAACAAGCCAAGGACAGCCACTAATTGAATTCAAAATTCAAATGACAAGCTTACCAAGCACTTCGTAAAAGTCTTTGCATTTCGTGTTGATGCGACGCACGGCCTCCAATTGGTCTGAAGTGTACTCCCTTTGTGGTACTTGGTGGTTCGGTTTTCGACGACGTAAATCTTCGGCAGACGGGCTACTTGGTGGCGTCTTTTTGGCAGTGTTTGCCGATGGACCAGCGGCTTTGACACGCGCCAGGAGCTCCTTAGCACGAGGACTGGGGTATAATCTCTCGGCTTTCAACAAGAAACGCTCCGCCTTATCCACATCGCCCGAGGAAAAAGCGATTTGGGCGATCTCGATGCACTTATTGGCTTCATCCTTGTTGCCTTCCACGACCGTCATTTTTGTTCCTATCTGACGTTGTGGCGGTCACAATTAACACAAACACTTCACACGTGTATTCTTAGATGTTTTATTTGGACCCAAACGCTTTTATTTTTATTTAACTACGCCATTTGTCACTGCAAGATTGTGGGCCAAAATTGAGTTGACACACAAGCCCAAGCACCAACGAAGAAAAATTATTTGCGTAAGAATTACGTCAAAAAATGAAAAAATCAATGTTTTTAAACGAAAAGTGACTT
Organism: Blastobasis adustella; assembly: GCA_907269095.1. NCBI lineage: Eukaryota > Metazoa > Arthropoda > Insecta > Lepidoptera > Blastobasidae > Blastobasis > Blastobasis adustella. The sequence continues at coordinate 10,648,103 of OU026141.1, forward strand.
AGTTGTTAGAAATGAAAGAGACATAACATGGATACTGCGGATTTCTTAGCGTGTCTCACGTGACTCATCTTGTTTTATAGTTCCTTCTCTTTTTTACATATGTTTTGATACGATTAACAAGCATAAAAAGCGTAATGTAACGTGTATCCGAGCACAAAAATCGCTACATGATAACAGCCAGCCAATCAACTACAGGCATAGATTACAAATAGACATTTCTTGCAGTGTGATTGGCTGAAGATAATAGCACCACGAAAATAAAGCGAGATAAGTTATGCTCTATTCGAGTACATCTGAAAGGGACAAAAAATTGTGTTGACATTTTCAACAACGTCACTTCAACGTCATATGACTGACGTTATTTGACATACGAATGACGCATTTTTGTGTCGCTCGATCCGGAAAACTATTTATTTTTGCGCTAGGCGTATCCTGGACGTAGTTATTAAGTGTAAATCGCATTAGAACGTTGTACAGTCGTGTTTAACAAGTTTATAGTGATAATACGAACATGTCGTCGCCCATTTACAACCCGGTAAGTCGAACTATATGTCCATACCAATCTCTCCAACATTGTTTGTGCAGGCATAGCAAATACCGCTCGTCGGCGTCTTTTAGGCGTTCTCAAGGGCATTTAGAACAATATGCTGGCTTTCCCAGTCTTATTTACATATACATACATGATAAAAACATGAATACGTCGTAATATAGATTGTGCTGAAATGGGTTCTGGGTTGATCAAAATTGATTAGTATCCAAGGCAAACCCAAGGCCGGCTTTCCTTAAATTGCAATGACACATCAGGTTTCTTGTTGTCGTGCAAATAATTTTATTATTACCTTCCTTCTGTATTACTTAACATGACTAAGTTGGCTGATAAATTTATTGAACCTTGTTCTGGGTTTTTTCTGCATGCAATAAGATGTCACTTCCCCCTCTTTAAAGAAATGGCACACATGGGACTTTTCCATGTGTTATTTTTCTGCTAAGCTAGCTAAATCATAAGGTAATTTGAAGGTAAGTTTGAAATGTATACACATTATAAAAATAACTTAAGGGTAGTAAATGTATGAGAACATGCATGAATGTGGAAGAGGTTGAAGAGGTGAACTACCTGGAGAGTACAACATGGAGTTCTTAAAGAAAGGGGTTAAAAGGTTTTTACGGGGTTGGCAACGCATAGGTGATGTACCTGGTATTGCAAACGTCCATAGGCTGCGCTGACTGCTTACCATCAGGCAGGCCGTAAGCTTGTTTGCTACCTTAGTAATATAAAAAAAGGTCTATCAGGATCATAACTTGTGGCACTTGTGTGGTTAATCTCTGACTACCGCTTGGGATAAGGATGTGAGTGTAAATACTAGTGTGGAGCTAGATACAGGCATCTATCAGTTGTTTTGACAACTGCTTGCCTGCTTAATGATAATAATAATAATAATAATAAATGTATATAATGTAACAATAGGGTTCAGTTACCTACTTCTGGGCATAGACGCATCTCCTTTTATCAATAAAAATTGAAGATTTATTGTTAAAAAATAATATTGCATCATGTGGTGTCAATTGGCTACCGAGACTGAAAAATCTTGGTCAACCTCCGTTTGCCAACGGCATTAAGAGATACACCTATTGTTTATTTGCTTAATCGTTTATTGCACACAATAAATACATACATACATACAAACACTCACGCCTGTGTCCCAGATGTGGGGCAGGCAGAGACTATAGACCGCCACTTTGCTCTGTCCTGACATAACTCCCTAGCATCGCGTATATCCACAACTCTTTTCATACACAATAAATAGCTTACAAATATTACCTAAATAAAAACTACAACAGGCACTACTTAATTAAATTTTTTCATATTAATCTATCAGGTAATTAAACATAATTTAGCTAAATTGTTGCGACATTCGCACAGCATTAGTCACAAAAATGTCTTATTATCTTATAAACAAGTACAGTGTAATATGAAAACGGTATTTGTTTATTTCTGATAAAATTGTCTTCCTATCAGTTCAATAAACTACGTTGCCTTATCATACGTCATCAATCAGTGTTAATAACGGAGCCCTCCGGCATTCTCGTTTATTTATAACCGTATTATTTTATCATTAAAAACATATTAATGTACCTAACCTTTATATTATCACTTTAGTTCATATTAATATAACATAATAATTATCTTGGCATTGATGTCCTGGTTGTGCTCTCTAGTACGAGGGCCCGGGGTCCGCTTTGACCATGATCCAGGATTTGGCAATCAGGTAATTACAGTGGAGCGATTGCCGTCTGACCTATGTGACCCTGCTACCACAAGAATCTGACCAGATTGGATTGTGGTTACAAACAAATTCAGTTGCCTAAATTCACAGGATTTATCACAATGTTTTCCTTTACCGTAAGACCATCGGTTAGAATTCAACTAACGTACATAACTCAGAAAAGAGTCATCGGTACATGGCCGCAACCAGATTCAAACCTGGTAGTTTACGAGTCGGATACTCAACTGCTTAGCCACTGACGCTAAAAACATATCAATGTACCTACCTATTATCACTTCAGTACACATGAATACACACTTGTTTATGCATGATTTATTTATGTATGGGATTTTAATCTGCAATGAAAGCCAGTTGGCTCCAGAGATATATGAGTTGCATAAGCAGGTGTAAAATTGTATGTGATAATAAAATAAATACACCAATGTAATCGGAGCATCGGTGGCCTAGTGGTAAAGGTAACCAATCTGAAAGCTAAAGATGCCAGGTTCGAATCCCACTGCCAGCATGTACCAATGACTCTTTTCTGAGTTATGTATATTAGTTGAACACTGATTGATGCTCAGAAAGGTCAGATGGCAGTCGCTCCCTGTTATTAAATGATCTGCCAAATCCTGGATCATGGTCAAGGTGGAACACGGGGCTTCCTGCGCGAGAGCACAATCTGCACATTAACGCCAAGATGAGTTAAAGTAGCAGACATAATATGGGACTACCAAACCCTTGGGTCGCTTGAAGACCCGCCACCCATGGTCATATCTCGACCGAAACCAGTGAGGTGCTCCAAAAGGTCTTTTCACGTACGCACCCCTACAAATTATAGCAGTCCCTTCTGTACCCACACTCTCTATTCTGGAGGAAGGCTTTGTGACATGAGGCAGTAAATCAAGACTTCACTGTTCAATGGACAGTTATCATCATCATATCAGCCGAAATACCCACTGCTGGGCATAGGCCTCTCACAAAGGTTGGTCCCGTGTCTTCCGCATCCAGCTGGTACCTGCGATCTTTACCAGGTCGTCGGTCCACCTTGTGGGAGCCTACCCACGCTGCGTCTTCCGATACGTGGTCGCCACTCGAGAACTTTACTGCCTCATCGGCCATCTGTTCTTCGCACTATGTGCCCTGCCCTCTACTACTTTAGCCTGACAATCCTTCGGGCTATGTCTGTGACCTTGATTCGCTTGTCAATACATAGTATTTGCAGTTATCCGCCAGGTGGCGCATCGATCGACGCTGCGTTTCCGAGTAATTAGAATGTCCACACTCATGTCCGGTTCCGAAAGATCTAAATAGTAAATTAAACATAGTAGCTTCCTGCCGTCTGCTCCTATGTGTCTATGTACGCTTAGATCTTTTAAACTACGCAACGGATTTTAATGCGGTTTTCAACAATAGATAGATTATTGATTGTTCTGAGCTTCTCTCTAAATTAAATTAACTGTACCCGTAAGGAATCTACGTCATAATAATGTATTCTCCCTCAGCACTGTGTCTACTAATGACACTCAGAATCGCGATGAAACCTGCACATTCAGGCGACTTTATGTGTAACCATGATCCAATCTGGTCATGTTCCCCTGGTAGCAGGGTCATGGAGGTCAGATGGCAGTCGCTCCACTGTAATTGCCTGACCTGCCAAATCCTGGATCATGGTGAAGGCGGACCCCGGGCCCTCGTGCGCGAGAGCACAACCGGGACATTAACGCCAAGATGATGATGATGATGATGATGATGATGACACTCAGAATACAATCCTCTGGCGTCCTTGTAGGAACTTCAATAACTTAGCATTAGAGACTGATATGATATATTTAACACAAGCGTTGTTGAGGCGAGGCGCCTGTTAACGCATATGGTTTTACACAAATAATTTATATTATAAAAATACTTAATTTGTTATATAATTGGTCAGGCTTGGTGTTTGGTTGTGAAACGGTACAATTATTAGAATAGTATGGTAGTAAGATAATTTTAAATTTAGTTTAAATGTAGTATCTATTTATTATTTATTTATTTAAAATAAATGCAAACTTACAAACAGAATCCAAAGCGTTTACATTTAAAAACATTATTCATATTTCATAACAACAAAAAATTATACATATAAATGAATTCATAATATAAATTATCAATTGAATTAATACTTAATTAAATACATTAAAAGATACAGACACATTGACAATTTAATAAAAATCTAGGCGTTATTAATCAAAATATTTATGGCACGAGAAAATTTAGGCAGTCCATCAGCAAAGATATCGACGTCGTGCTTTGAAATCAAATCGCCGAGGGGGACGCGAACGCGCATTGTAGTAATATGTATTAGTATTATTGTACTAGTTGAAGTATTGTATTAGTTTAAAGTATCCGATTTATTATCGGTAGAAGTGTATCAACAGATTTATTTATTTATTTATTCTATATTGTACACAAACTTGACATAATTATACAGTACAGTAATAGAGATGTACAAAGGCAAGCTTAACTCATTAATTGAGTTTTCTACCAGCAAACCTTGGAGTCATAGGAACAGGTTTAACTTAAATGCAGGTACTAAAAGTGTACACTTAAACTTACACAGATCTTCATATTTGTATTCCAAAATCTATCAGCGACGACCTGTAATTGGCTTTCTGTTTCGTAAGAATATAAATATTTTTTAGTTGTATGGCTGTTGGTCTTCCAAACAAAATAAAATAAAATAGCGTAATTCAAAAGGAAGATTTATACGAAAAAAAAAGGGTATTTGGGGGTAAAGTAGGTGCACGCGAACGAAGTCGCGTCGGATCCACTAGTACATACTGTAAAACACAGTTGCTTCCCGCCGTCTCTATCTATGTACGCTTATTTATTTATATCAGCCCGAAACATCCCACTGCTGGGCAAAGGCCTCCCCCCTATTCTTCCATACTTCGCGATCGCTTGCTATGGTTTGCCAGTCCCTGTCAAACGCCAACCACTCATCTCCCCATAGTTTTTTGGGTCTGCCGTGACGTCGTTTCCGGTGCCCAAAGCTGCCCAAGCTGTGGCGGTTTAGGCCCATAACTCCTCCGGCATGCGGCGGACATGACCGGTCTAATGCCGTTTTTATCGATAGATAGAGTGATTCAAGAGGAAGATTTTTAGTAAGAAAAGAAGGGTAGGTACGGGTAAGGTACGTGTAGAGTAGTGTAGGGTAGGGGTAGGACGCCACGCGACCGAAGTCGCGTCGGGCTCGTTAGTCCATAAATAGTTTAAGTACTGTAAGTCAGCAGTTTAAAGTAAGTATAGTGTAGTTATAAGTGCTCCTGATGCTGAAGATGTCACTGTGTTGTTCCAGGAAATCCCATGCGTCCACGGCATCCCTGGGGGGATGTACCCCGGCCGCATGCTGCGGTTCCAGGGCAGCGTACCTCCTGGCGCGCAGAGGTAAGACAACTAATATAACGGGGATTTTCACAAAGTGCGAGGGGTATCGGGTACCAATTCTGAGTTATGTTTGTAGATTAGTTGAATGCTAACCGATGCTCTACGGTAAGGGAAAACATCCCTGAAACCTGCACATTCAGGCGACTGACTGTATAACCATGATTCACCCAATCTGGTCTGGTTCCCCTGGTAGTGGGCTCACGGAAGTCGGATGGTAGTCGATCCACTGTAATTGTCCTATGTGCCAAATCCTGGATCATTGTCAATTCGGACCCCGGCCCCTAACACGCGAGAGCACAACCGGGAAATTAACGCCAAGATGATTATTATATTTATTATTTATTAAATAGAATACAAATAGAATAGCACACCTATACGAAAATGAAAATTCGCAAGTGTAGCACTCTGTACACTTTCTTCATTGTGTGAGGCATGGCTGATCGTCGGTGTTTCGCCCAAGGGGCCTCAGACATGACTCGCGTGACGTCACGATGATTGATCATTTCATGACGTGTACCACTATGGTGTTGCACCATAGTTATCACGCGGTCCAGCTCATCACTGTGACGTCATTCAACATACGTAACTCATAGCGGCGATAGAACGACCTGAGTGCTAGGTAAGCCTTCAGAGTAACAAAAGAAGACACTATATAAAGAATCCTGGCTTGAGAAACAGCAGTTCAATCTTACATTCGTTTATGAGGACCTGAGTGGTTCAGTTGGTTAACATGTCAGTCTGCTACGGAGAGGTTCCGCGATTCCCGGCCGAGTTGAAATTGAGATGATGAACTTTAATTTATGTTACGGGTCTGGATGTATAATGTATAATAAGTATGTATTTAAAATATATTTAAGTAGTTTATCAGTTGCCTGGCACCCGTAACAGAAGCTATGCCTACTTTGGATCTAGATGGTGCTGTGTGAATTATTATACATACGAAAACTTTATCTGAGTTATGTACCAACGTTAGTTGACTAACCGATGCTCTTACAGTGAGGGAAAACATCGTGATGAAACCTGCACATTCAGGCGACTGAATGTGTAACCATGATCCAATCTGGTCAGGTTCCCCTGGTAGTAGGATCACGGAGGTCAGATGGCAGTCGCTTCACTGCAATTATATCCTCTGCCAAATCCTGGATCATGGTTAAGGCGGACCCCGGGCCCGCACGCGCTAGAGCACAACCGAAATATTGACGCCAAATGAATTTATTTATTTCTTATGAAATGACTTCTGGTTCTAAATCCATTTTTTAGCTACAAATTGTTAACTGTTTTGGGCTGCTGGTGGTGTCCAGAAATCAGCACATTAACCTACCCGAAACTAGTAAAAAACGAGCTAACATTGCTATGCACGTCCATAAAGATAGTAGCTCATCTTTTAATGGTTTTTGGCAGCGTAATGCTCCCCCCTATACTTACTTACTCCCCCCTCTCCTCCAGATTCGCCATAAACCTCCAGTGCGGCCCCAACACGGACCCGCGCGACGACATCGCCCTCCATCTCAACTTCCGCTTCATCGAGATGTGTGTGGTGCGCAACCACCTGACGGCCATGAGCTGGGGCGCGGAGGACACCGCTGGGGGCATGCCGCTGGTGCGGGGCGAGCAGTTCGAGGCTCTGCTGCTGTGTGAGCCGCAGTCTATTAAGGTAAGAAAAAAAAAGGAAAAATAATGTTTTTTTTGTCCCATCCCAAATGCCCCATTGGGGTGGGGCAAAAAAATAGTAGGCCATTTTGGGTGGGGAAAAAAATAATAAGGCATTTTGGGTGGCATGAAATATTTGAGTGGGGCGAGATTGGAAAGGGCCAAAAAATGTATGGGGAATTGGGGCAACCATAGCGCAAAAATGGGACAACCAACACAGACGGGTGGGATAACATATTAAAGTAGGTCGATTGGGAAGGGCTGCTCTTGACCAACGTAAGCCATCCATCAGAGCTAGATAAATGATAGATTTCTAGCCGCAACCATTTCCCACCAGATCGCCCTGAACGGCGCGCACTTCTGCGAGTTCCCCCACCGCGTGCCCTACCAGAGGGTGTCCCACCTGACCGTGGATGGGGACGTGCTGCTGCAGTTCATCGGGTTTGAGGGCGCGCCGCCGCCGCAGCAGATGTACATGGTGAGTGGTGATGCTCTAAAGAAAGATCAGGTGTCTCACCGTCTGTCTGTCTAACTAATTATGTTACGGGGGTATGCTGTTGGCGAGTAATTCGTGCCCTTTGAGCCGCAGTCTATTCAGGTAAGAAAATGTTAGGTTAAGAGGCTGTGAGCTAGTGATGGGACTCGAATCGAAAATTAATATACGAATCAACTCGAATCATCGGGCAAAAATTCGAATCATGATTCGAAATAACCCTTGATTCGAATTGACTGATGATTCGAATCGACATGATGATTTGAATCATTTCGAATTTATATGATGATTCGAATCAATACGAATTGAAACGATGATTCGAATCAATACGAATATATATAAATAAATAAAATACGTCTTTGAATACTAAGATAGATCTATTTGTGAATTGACTAAGCTTATAAAAACGTTTTACGAGAACAAATTTGTTGAAAACGAAAAATACCCGAAGGAATCGATATTGTCTCATCTATAAGGTATGTTTACCGCAATGAAAGATTCGAATCAAAGAAATTGATTCGAATCAGCTCGCGGATTCGAATCAGATCGTGGAGTCGAATCAGCTCAAAAATTCGAATCGATGATTCGAATCAACATAAAATCTCATTCGAATCAAATGTGATTCGAGTCCCATCTCTACTGTGACCCCACCTCCTTTAGTCGATTCTTTATACGCATTCAAGGTTTTTACTTTATCTCCGCATCGGCTACCCTCTTACGCGAGTAATAATAGAAAAAAAAAAAATTTTTTTTCGTGGGGCATTTGGGATAGGACAAATACAATTTTACATTACATATTCCGTTACACCTAATGTAACGTGTAACGGAGTGTCAACTGTTCAATCTATGTTTGTGATTTTGACATTTCGGCGCTGCGTTTCAAAAGTTCCCAGGCTTTAAGCGCACTCCACATGTGGACAGTTCCGCGGGAACACGAGAATGTAGAGAGATTCACCTATATTCGTGTAGTCCCGTGCATGTTTGGCATGTCTCGCCTATTTCATAGACTAAGTAGAGATAGTTCGTTGTCGTCTCGATTCGATCGATTTTATATTTATATTCCTAGCGCTTTTTCCCGCAACAGGTTCGGGGTACACTTGACCATGATCCAGGATATTAGTAGATCAAGTAATTACAGTAGAGCAGCTGCCATTATCTCTGTGACCCTGTTTATAGCAGATCAGCGATATTACACCGATGAATCGATATAATGTCGACGCGTTTTGACACCCGCCACATCCCTAATAGGCGAGAATGTAGAGGGTCGACCAAAGTCCCGGCCAAAGTTTCGCCGAAAGTTTCGGCGGACATGTGGAGTACGCTTTACACTCGATTTCGAATTCTACCGATAGAAATCGAATTCGAGTGGTGAGGAGCACTTGTTGAAATAAGTCTAAAATAATTTGAAACATAGGGGAAATGAGAATTCGTATACGATTTCAAGATTTTCTTATACGTATAAATTGAAAAAATGAGGTTTAATCGCTAGTAAAACAAAAATTATTTTTTATATTGAAATACACGCAAGGCAATGTTATAACTTATAACTCAATTGTTGCTTATTGGAACCATGCTTAGTAGCTTAATCGAACCTTTTTAATTACAGCAATCAGCGCCCCCAGCCTACGGCTCATACGGCGCCCCTCCCCCCGCGTACGGCGCCCCCGGCTACGGAGCACCCCAAGGTAGGAATCTTGGGCCCTAACTGAAACTATAGAAATATAGATAGGGTTGTGGCAAAGCTTTAATTGGCCGGTTATAACAATGTTATCGATAGATATATTGTGGTAGAGAGTAAGTTTAGGTTATGGGGAATATATTTACTTCGGTTATCGACTGTTAAGGTGGGATGTCTGCTGTCAAAATACAGCCATGTTTTTGGGAGATTTTTTTTTACGACATGTTTAGTGTTTCGAATAGATTGCCCACACGCGATATGCGAGTGTTTTGACAGCAGGCGAGTTACTGCCTAAGGGTAATTTCATTACATGCCGAAGATGTCTATCTGATGTTTTTCTGATAGGCAGATGCAGGTAGGCATCTTTGGCCTGTGAAGGCTTTGACAACAGCAATCGATCATGACTCGCTCCCTTCGCGGCGTCTCTCTCTCTCTCTCTCGTCTCTCGAGCGAGATAAAGTCATAAACGATTGCTGAATTGAAAACCTTTTAGTTTTCAATTTGACAGTTATAGAAAAAGAAAATAAGTTTCATCTCCTTGTAAATAGATGGCGCTGTACTGTACTCTTGTGTCAAGTTGACAAGTCACGTCAAAACATTGTAATCACAACACTTTGTTTTGTGTCTAAAATCAATCAACAATGGCTTGCCCATTTTAAAAAAACATCCAGACATTCAGTCATTTAATATTATTAGTCCTTGTATGTATGTTTGACACTAGGACCAAGAATTCTACGCCCTTAGGTTTGACATATGAGCATTGATTTGCGCCATCTATTGACGATATCACAAATCTTCTTTTTCTTTTTTATTGTCATCTTGAAAACCTCTCATTTAGGGGTGAACTTTAGTTGATTTTTAAAGTCGATACTATGCGGGTATATAAGTTATTTTACTTACACAACACTAATGGTACTAACTTATTCTTTGGTTGCTGAAAAATTGGCTTTACGGATATTGCATGCTTCGCGTCCATGTCAAAGAAGTGGATCAAAAATGTAAACGTATGACTTTTAACACGTTGAGCGCCATTTGTATCCATTTGGAAACATATACAGGGTGTCCGGTAATGAATGGATAACCTTGAAATGTCTTATAGTATAACATATGGCCTTTTAGAAAAAAATACGGAACAAAATATATCATAAGTTATACCCAAGATGTTTAAACACTGCTTAAAAAATAAATTTTGCAATTTTTTTCTAAAATTAATTAATTTGCTAATTTTTTTATAAAAAATTAAAAAAAAACATAACTTAGGTGCTACTTATGATATAGTTTGTTTCATATTTTTTTCTGAACGGCCATAAGTTATACTATAAGACATTTCAAGGTTATCCATTCATTACCGGATACCCGGTAGACTGTGAGGGCGCCGTAGGATATCCTAGCCTACGTCATCGAGTAAAAGAAAAATTCCACTTGTAGCGACATCTATCGCTCCAATAGGGAAACTCAACGATACTCACATTACGAGTACACGAACACAAGGTTGGCAAGCATCCGCACATAGATGGCGCTAACTTTCCTGCATCGCGCTAACGGAATATGCCAACTCCGCGGCATGTATACAACTTCCGACGATCCAATGTTGGACCCTTGGTCCCCTGGTCACAACACCTGGCCAGGTGGGTTATTACCCTTTTCCACCTTCTCCATCTTCGCTTGCCAACATTGGCGGCTACATGATCCCTTCACCGCTAAAAGGTTGAAGACGAGGTGATAGTAAAAAAAAACATTTTGCCAGGTTTTGCACGGGCTAGCCAACGTTTTCTGGGTCTCCTAAACGTCTGCTATCGCTACATAGTGGAATTTTTCTTATACTCGATGACGTAGGATAGCCTACGGCGCCCTCAAAGTCAAATACAAAAGTTTTTCTATTGTTACAAATTCGGTGACGCTTAACCTTTAAATATGAGATACACGTTAGTGAGGGCTGACGTGCTTTTGTACAACAGATGGCCGTTTCATTGGCAGAAACCCTGCTGTCAATTTGAACTATTACAATCACTATCCCATTTGACGATTAAAAGTTTTTTTTTTTTTTTGGACCACTAAGGTAATTTTTTTTTTTTTATTAAAATCAAATTATTCGATAATCAATTTTTATAACTAAAATATTTAAGGGTAATTAATTTAATAATAATAATAATAAATATTAAAATACACTCCTTTGCAAACAAAAAACCAGGCAATTGGGACAATGGGAGATTTCATCCGAGAGCCGATTGAAAAGTAAAAATAGTTCAAATAATTGTAATAGATGGCGTTGATCTGACACGATTCTCAAAAAAAAAAAAAACGAGACCGTCAGATATCAATGACAGACATTTTGCAATTACTTCTCAGAAAAGGTACTAAAACTAAGTATCCCGAAACACTTTTCCGAGTAACTTTGGTTACCAAAAATACTTGAGAATCCTGTCTGAGCAGCGCCATCTAGTGAGGCACGGCCGAACCACACTTTTTACTTTTTAAAGTAGTCTGAAAATGCCCCATTTTCATAAAATCGAGGCAAATTGGAGACCTTGGATCTCCGTCTGGGAACATTCTGGATACAATCTGATTATGCACATCTAGATCATGGATAAAGGTCTAGAGTTCCTAAATTACCTAACTGATCCAAAATTCTGGTTACTCTACAGCGAATCGAAATTCCGACGCAAACCGGAACCTCAAGAAATCATTACACAGACATATTTATTTATTCGTATGGCAAAAATACAAAATACGAGAAACACATTCAACTACAAATTGAAATCAAGCGAAGTCAGCCATTTAATTGCTTCGTCACTAAGGGTGACCATGTCCTCCGGTGGGCCAGGGTTACTTCTGTTTGGGCAATCCGTTAGTACACAGACGTAGACAGTTCTTTATTCGGTTCCACGTTACATCCTTACCCTAAGGAAACGAAATACGAAATATTACATTTTTGATCTCCGACTTTTAAATGGACGTTCTTTTGACACAGCATATTTATTAAATTTTTAATTTTGACAATTCGCCTTGTAATATAGACCCTCACATTCGGTTTCATTTTAATACTAGAAACAGACGCTCCGATTTCGCTGGACCCGACCAACCGTCAGTTGCAGTCGATACTAATCCTTACGAAGTACAAAATAAAGTCGCTTTTGGATTAATTCGGATGCGCGGCCGCGCCGACGTTGGTCGGACGTCCGACCACGTTCCCCGCACCCAATAGCGACTTTATATTATACAGCGTAGGGATTAGTATCATTTGCAACTGACGGTTGGTCGGCTCTAGCCAAAACGGAACGTCTGTTACTAGCTTAAGTGTTGGGCCTAACCAAATTAAAGAGCTCAATTCAATTCAGTTCAATATATCTTTACTTGAATAGGATATAATACGGTATTATCTTTCAACGTGTACATAATTCAATCGTTCTGTAACAAAATATACATAAGTATTTCAATAAATCCCGACCAAGTTTACTTAAACTCAAATATTTTCTAAACTACAGAACCGATTTTAATGAATCAAATCTAAGAACCATCTCGATAAAACTGGCTTTCAAACAGGGAAAACCGAATCCAAATCGGTCCATCCGTTCGGGAACTACGATGCCACAGACATATACAAAAATACACACGTCAGTTTTTTTTTTTTTTTTTATGTCGTAAATGTGGTACATAGGTATTTTCTTAGTATAATTACACCCCTCTTTTTTCGTCGGTGGTTAAGAAAAGGCCCCCTAGTCCTCATTTGAATTGCAACTGTATTTGTTCCCCATGTGGTTGAAATTACAGCAAAAAAGTATCAAGTGTTTATGTTCGTTGTCCTAATTTCATTCTTATGCGGTTCCCATTAAGTTGCATTTCGATTGTACTTGCGGGCTAGAACATTTTTGTATAAAGGCTGTGATACCCACTCTTTTTTTTTCACCGGGTTTCATTGCTATGAAAATGCGTTTAGATTTAAAAAATAAACCAATAAAATTCTACCATATGATTTATCGTCATTACGAATATAGTAAGGTTTAGGGGGTCTGCATAGATTTGAAGTTTTTCGGATTTTGGTACATATAATACATTGTAAAATTATTTAAATATGTAAATACCGCGAGTGCAAAAACGTTCTGTATTTATCTATTTTTTATTGTAAAAAAAAAACGAAGTGTCATGGAGTATCACTTATCTTTTTACAAGGTAAGTTGACCCTATTATTTGTATGTATATATATTTTTTTATTAATATAGATAATGGGATTACGTTTATTTTGAAAATTACTATTTATGTACCTATTTAAAAATGCAAATCTTTTTTTAAATTATGCACAAAATGTAAATACGTACACATAATTTTACAAAAATTTAGAATTATTTATAGAAATAAACATTTTTTTTTCATTAACAAATACTAACATTATTTTATTAACAATATTTTGATTCTGTGTATTTCAAAAAAGTTTTTTTTTTTTTTTTTTTAATAAATAATTTTTACATTAAGCTGGCTATAGGTATTAATTAAAATAATTGGCGGTAGCTTTGGCAATAGAATACTTGTAATTTTGTTTGTTGTTGGCAATTGGCAATTTTTATTTTTATTTCTTGTTTCCTTTGCCGCAGGCTTCTACTGAGGGCTTCTGTAGTGTGAGGCGAGCGGCAGTCTGAAATGTAGGTAGAACTTTTTTATTTAATTATACAGGTACTGTTACGGGGTGCCAATCCCCTCCCCGTAGCCGTGTGGTGTCCGGCAGAGCAGAATAGCACCAACCCCTTACACTCGCGGGTGTCGGACAAGGCGACGAATGTTTCCGTGGCAAAAGATTTAGAGTCTCCATAGCCTGGAAAATGGGCAGCAGCTTCTTCCATTGTTATATTTACAACACTGCGATCTCCAACCCGCCTGCCAAGCGTGGAGGTGATGGCATTGACCTCCCCTTTCGTGGGAGAGGCCCTAAGTCCTGCAGTGGACTGTTATGGGCTGTGATGACCAGTCTCATGGACCTAGCACTGCTGAGATAGCAACCTAGATGTGTACCACTGCTTTATCTATTTCTGACGGCAAGCGGTTCCGGTTTGAAGGATAAGGTAGCAGCTATAGTTGGTGCCAAATAGATAGGCAATTGCGGACGTTGACCTTTCGGTTGTAACTGTAGCGACATCTGTCGCTCCAATAGGGAAACTCAACAATACTCACATTACGAGTACACGAACACGAGGTTGGCAAGCATCCGCACATAGATGGCGCTGACCGTTCCTACATCGCTTTAGAGAAGTGTTCCAACTGCGCGATTAAGACACTACTTCCGACTATCAACTGTCGGACCCCTGGTCACCTGGTCACGACACCCGGCCAGGTGGGTAATTATCCTTTTCCACCTTCTTTATCTTCGCTTGCCAACATTGGCGGCTACATGTTCCCTTCACCGCCAAATAACTATTTTGTAAATGGTATATTCGTTAAAATTTTATGTAAGTAGAAAGTTTAGAATATTTTTCATATAATTTTCATGAAATAGTTCGCCAGCATCGAATATTTTATTAAAAATGCCATTACTAGTCATTGGTAACGATGTCAGACAGTAAATCACTGAACCGATTGTTTTACAAAAGGTCTACATACAATTTTGACAAATATGGCCCATTATAGTTATTACAACAATCGCTCTGACCACATACGAGTTAGTTCCGACAGAGAGGTTAACGACCGCTATTGTCAATTTATTTGGCACGTACCATAGTAAAAAATTTAAGTTGCGAACCACGACCAGCTATGGGCAGCAGCGTTTTTTATACTATTTACAACACTGCGATCTCCAACCCGCCTGCCAAGCGTGGAGATCATGGCGGTGACCTCCACGGACGTGGAGGAGGCTCAACTCCAACAGTGGTCTGTTGTTGGCTGTTACTTTTTCTCTTTATGAAAAAAAAAACATTTTCAGCGGCTTTCACCCGCGCGCTTTCAATCAACATTTCAGCAAGAACCTATAATTTTCCCAGGCTTAAAAGTGACCTATGTCACTCGGAAATAACGTAGGTAGTAGTCATCTTGGCCCTTAATGTCCCGGTTGTCCTCTCACGCACGAGGGCCCGGAGTGCGCCTAGACCATGCTCCAGGATTTGGCAGATCTAGGTTTTACAGTGGAGCGACTGCCGCCTGACCTCCGTAACCCAGTTGCCAGGGGAAACTGACCAGATTGGATCATGGTTACGCATTCAGTCGCCTGAACGTGCAGGTTTCATCACTATGTTTTCCCTCACCGTAAGAGCAGCGGTTAGTGTTGAACTCGGGAATAATGTAGCTTCCTAGTAGAACATTATTTTTGTAAACAGTCCAGTAGCTTTTGAGTTTTACATTGCAAGCAAACAAAAAAAAACGGATAATATTTTCTCTGTATAAATTAGTTTAGAAAAAGGTAGAAACTGTCAAGTACGAGTCGGACGACGAAGGGTTCCGTATCACTCCGGATATTTTGCAATACAAGTATAAGCATTGTCTTTTCGTCTACCGACGTTTGTGTGTGAGAAGTTGTATAAATGTGGGAGTGTCAAAAGAAGTGCCAGGATCGTAGTTTGTACTCAAAACAATTTTTTTTTTCAGGTGCCTTGTAGTTGGATGAAAACGGCGCAAGAAAACAAATAATTGCTGTATTTTTTTTCGTAAAATTTGTTATATCTTTTAACCTATGGTTTTAACGATGATTTAAGGATCCTTATACGTTTTATGATTATTTTGTAAAGGAATTTATTATAAAACTTATTTCCTATTTTGAAAGCAGGTTAGCCATGTATGTGTAATTATGAATTTAGTATTTTTTTCTCGTGGAGTTTTTTCTTTTTATTATTATTATTATGGGAAAGAAAAATAATATTATGTACAATTTATGCTTCTAGTAAGAGTGTCAAATGTAAACTTTCATGTATGTTGCTAATAGTATAAAAGAATACTGGACGATATTTTGGTCAGACCTAACTTATTTTTAAGATTTGAACTTTACGACAAAAAAATTTTTAGAAAATATTTTTTTAGTCCGTCAGGTAGATAATCAAAAAATATTGGACACGTATTTTGTCTTTTGATACACAAACAAAAAATAACGCTGATGCAGGGCGTCGAAATGTTGCGTGACGTCACGCCTAAAGTCAAATTTTTCTGATGAGTGACGTCACACGAGAGGAGAGGAGAATCCTGAACTTGATACGCTTTTCATTGTAATTTTTTATTGATTTAATAAATAAATAAATATCTGTCTAAAAAAGAGTATCTGATATTTTCTGACAAAGTAACAATATGCAAATCCTTTTGCTTAAGGAACCCTAAAATCGTAGATTTTTCTCAAAGGCATGCAAGATAACCCTTTTGCGTCCCTCTTGAAAAAATTTAGTACTGTTAACAGTATATCGACCTACCCAAAGCACCTTCCAGTGTAAGATGAGCTAACGTCTCTATAGACACGCATAGCGATATTAGCTCCATTTATACTGGTTTTGGTAAGTCGTTACTGCCTTCTGTACTCAGTAGTACTAGCCAAAAAGTCGTCCAGTAAAAAAGTTCGATCATAATATATTTAAAAAAAAGTTGATGTGATTGTCTCGAAAAAAGTAGTGTAAAAAATAAATGGATAAATGTGTTATTTTAATAAATACTTGCATAAATACACTTATTATATATTACTGCTGGGTATATTTGATTTTTTGTAAATTTAGTAAGAAAGTAAAGCATTTGGCAAAGCATTTATGAAAATGTAAACCATCTTTCAAACCAAGTTGCAAAAAAGGTAAATAAATGGCTGAAAATTATTCCGCGCCCGACCAAAACAAAAGTGTTGCATAATGATTAAAAAGTTATTTTATGATACATCTTAAATGAAAACAGGATGGACTATTTACCATATGTTTCGGGCTTTGTATAGTAATAGTTTGACACGACTGTTTTAATAGCAAATTATATGCAGTTGCATACACTATTTTTTCTACACCCATATTTTCGTGTTAGAATTTCGTACCTATAATTTTCTCAACTTTGCTGGAAGTAAGCTGCGCGTCAGTTCTGTTGTACCTACGCGTCGAAGATATCAAGCGGCGGCAAATTCGCTTCACTACTTTTACTACTAACAAGAAAAAAACATTCACAAACACAAATTACAACAATTAGAAAGAATATTCTGTTTGGCGGGAAAATAATTCCATACATACACAATCACAAACATAAACGGGAAAGTTTGAATTTTGGATTAAAATTTTAAATTTGATAATGACATATTTAGGCCGTGGGCTCGGGAACGTCACAGGTGACTCCCGCTCCAGCGGGGCTATGGGCTATCTCAGTAGACAACTCAATCTGACATAAAATAAACTTACACTACTATAATTTGGTAGACGCTAGCCAGTGGCCTACGTAGATGACGTAGTGTAGAATTATCTGATGTCTAATTCAGTTGCAAATAGAGTTAGACAATGGCTCCGCAGGTTGTTCTTGGTGCAGAGGTTGGCCATTGTGATTCAGCGCGGTAATGCGGCGAACGTGATGGGCATCTTTGCGCCAAAAGGTCAGGGAGGCGATTCTTATGCTTTCGTCATTAGAATTCGACATTTTCTTTAGCCTCAAATATCAACGGTTTTCGCTAATCCTATATTATCGAAGATCGTTTTAAATTTCATTTTCTATAGAGATATTTAGGAATATAAAATGTCGAGATGTCACAGCGCGAGAATTAGGCCCCAGGCGCGTGATTCTCGCACTGTGACATCCCGAATTCCACATTTTTTCTAGCCACTTATCTCCATTAATAATGACATTGAAATGTCTATTGCAGCCAATAAACTATTTTCTGAACTATCTTTGACAGTCGTATATTGTCGAAGTTTAATTACAGTGACTTTTTTATATAGTTTTTTGGCTAGAGAAAACGTCGAATTTGTGATGTCGAAGCGCGAGAATTCTCCTTAGGAGGGTTATTTGGCAGACAAAGTTATTTGTTAATTTAGTATTAGGTAAATAGAATTGAAAAATTAGAATATTTAAATTGTCATTATGTTTTAAAATTTTTGACTATATCGGCTAGATTTAGTAAGTATTAAAACAATAAATTAAAATGCATATTTAGATATTCAGCCCTCATTACGACGCGCCTCGGCACCTGACAAAAATTTAAAAAAATATTAGTGTTTCATAATGATTAAAAAGTTATTTTATATTACAGTTATAATTAAAATAGTATAGGAATTGCTGTATTATGAAATAATTTTATAGATTGGCGTGAAATAAGTTTATCCTTAAACGACAGCTTTCGAATACGTAATTGGAACATTAAGATAAAAGATTTTACTAACCTACATTACACATTACACCAACGGCACACATGTCAATACATTTTTTTTTACCTTTTGTGCAACTTTAGTTGGAAGAAGGTATAGTGAATAGTTGGATATTATTATTGTAGTAACAGCTGTTGTGATTTCTATTAAAAAAAATGTTTTCTTTGATTTTTCATTTTGATTTTTATTTCATCTCCTCTCTCATCTTGACGCCCACTGCTGGGCATAGGCCTCCCCCAGAGATCTCCACAAAGGCCGGTCCTGTGCCTTCCGCATCCAGCTGGTACCTGCGATCTTTACTAGGTCGTTGGTCCACCTTGTGGGAGGCCTTCCCACGCTGCGGCTTCCGTCTTCTTTACTTTTATTTATTAGTACTATGCTATCGCCTACCTAGCTTTGTGTAGCTTTTTAATAAATTAAAAATTACTACGTATATCATGGACAGGGTGACTACAGGTGTGACAGGGTGATACTTGGCATCCGAATGCATGTGCTCGTGACAACACACCTTTACTATGGCACCAACTCCGAAATCGCGAAAAAAAATCAGCTGTTTCATACATTTTGGCTGAATTCATTTTCTATTGAATTCTATGTGAAACAGCAGATCTTTTTCGCGATTTCAGAATTGGTGCCATAGTAAAGGTTGTTTGTTGTCACGAGCATATGCATAGGGAACCCCTTGGTGTCATAATTTTAAGTGACTTTCTATATTTCAGTCGCAAATCGACGAATCGTGCGCAAAATGAGTGGTTGCATACCTACTTACAAAAATAATATAACTCTGTAAATACATTTGCTAAGTGCTAAAATTTAAACAAACTTACTATTATAACACTTTACAAATAACGAAACTTTAAAAATGACAATTATTAACAGCAAAAAATAACGTCCAAAAAAAATTTTTTTTTTTTTACAATTTTTTTCTTTTTTTACGACTATTCTAGGACAATGGCGCGGCCAGTGGCAGCCACAACCGCAACCCCAATACCAACAGTACAGCCCGGCGGGTAGTTATAACTATGGAACGGTGCCCCAGAGTGAGTTTCGCGTGTGTGGCTTGGGCGGTAGATGGCGCCACTAGCGACTCGTGTTTGGTAGTGTACCCCACTAGATGGCGCTGCGGACAGTGTTGTGATGTTTTGTTGGGATATGTACTGGAAAACTGGTAGGGTTTTTATATTGCCAAATTCGTGAATTTTTTACAAGCTTTTTATTTGCAATGTTTGTTTGTCACTATTTATGTTCAGGGTAATGAGTTCCCAGCCAGTGTTTCCTTTGTACTATGACATGGGATCGTTTGAGAGGTATATTAGAGGTATTTTAGAGGCGGGCAACGCATTGGTAGCGCCCCTGGTGTTGCTGATGTCCATGGGCGGCAGTGACCACTTTCCATCAGGTGGTCCGCTTGCCCGTTTGTCTGCCGAGGAAATGTTCGAGGCAAATCTTGAAAGCCTAATTTGACCCACTTCCTGGTGTCAATTGAGCTGGAATTTGATATACCCAACTTGGATGACAGTAATAATAAGAATATTTATTTTTCCACACAAGAATAACATAATACATTTTATATATTAGGACCTTATACCTAGGGTACATACAAAATAAAATAATAATAATAATCAAAAGCTTTGCGTGGAAGGGCACAGTCTCAGTTTACGCTGAGGGCTAACGCCCTGCAGTACTGATTTTCAGACTGCCCCTGACCTCATCAGTGATATCTATTTTGAAAAGCACAATACTATTTGCAAGCAAACATAAAATACGTGAGCAAACATAAAATAAGTGATACCTTGAATTTAAAATTAATTCTAACTAAACAAAGAAACAAAAATATTCTAACAGATATCCTAAATTTAACCGTTTTTGCAATAATTTTAATAGTATAATGTTATAACTACAGTAACTGGTATTTACGTGTTTATATAATCAGTAAGCTTTCCTTCTGTTGTTGAAATAGAGCTCTCTTAATGTGAGATTTAAATGTTGGTTGGGATACGCTTTTTCTGCGAGGAGGGGGAATATTGTTCCAAATTTTGTAAGCAGAATATGGTACCATGGAGCTGGATGATGGAATCGGAAGGTGAACAAAGGAACGCAATAAGAAAACATTATCGTGTTTGAACTTACTTTTATATTGGAGGGAGGCTGTCGAGCAAGCGAGTAGAGTGAATAAAGTGGAAGGTATATAAGCAAGGAAAAAGGTAGGTATACGCGAATGAAGTCGCGCCAAGTTGAATATAATGGTTGACAGTTTCCATCAGATGGCCCGTTTGCCAGTTTATCGAACATAAAAAAGGGTACCCACCTGCCTCGGGGCAGATGGGAAGAATAGGGGAAGGCTCGGTTCTTGAAGGTTTCAATGTCGTAATGTGTGTTGTGTCGTGCATTTTCTATTGGCCCCATTCCCAGATTATCCCGTTCGCGGGCGAGCGACGCCACAGACTAAAATAATCTACCAATCGCAGGTAGACAGCTCCACTGTGATTGGTAGCGATTGCTTTGCTATCCTATTGCTCAAAGATAAAAATAATCATCGCTCCCCGCTGTGGAGACGCTCGTGGATTGGTCCGAACTAGGAGTTGGGTTAATTGGGAATGGGACCGTATGGGAATTGGTCCACCTGGAAATGGGGTCATTTGGGAGTAGGTTCACTTAGGAAGGTCATCACCATCATCCTACCGTTTATCCCGGCTTCAATCAGGGTCCGCTTTCCGACTCATTCTTTTCCACTTTGCTTCGACATCCTCGCGTCGTAAGCTCTTAGCTCTTGAATCCAACTCAGCGATGTCAATCCATCGCTTCTTGGGTCGCCCACGGGGCCTCTTTCCTGATACCGGCTGGTTCAGACACCTATTTCCCACGTATCCCTGAGGCTTACGCAACACGTGACCATACCAGCGCATCTTATCTGCGATATCTCTTACGCCAAGGCTACCACGGATATACTCGTTACGTACTCGATCGAGCCTCATAACTCCGCAGATCCACCGCAGCATTTTTATTTCGTTGGCGTGGCGTTCGCGAACGTGTTTCGTCAGCGCTGGCCATGTCTCGCAGCCATAGAGCATCATAGGTCTAATTATACACTTGTATATAAGCCCTTTGAACTCGACAGGGATTTTAGGGTTACAGGTGACTGCCATGGGTTCCCGCCATTTGGCCCAAGCTGCTGGCAAGAGATTCGGGACTTGACATCGGGGCTAACATCGCCGGACTCGTGCATCACGGATCCGAGGTTTTGGTTTAGATGTTCTGTTGACAGCTTCGTTACCTATATGGATGATTTCAAGATCCGCGCTGCAGCAGGCCATATACTCCGTTTTGGCGACATTCAGCTTCAAACCACCGTTTTCTAGCACATCCTTCCACATGTTTAACCCTGGTCTCAGGATCCTGCCTAAGCTCGCTTACCAGTACAATGTCGTCAGCGTACTTCAAAAGCCAGGGAGACATGTCCTGAATTTCCGCTGAGAGGGCATCGAGCATAATGCAAAACAAGTAAGGGCTCAGAACTGAACCCTGGTGAACACCTACAGCAATCTGGAAGGGATTAGTATGGCCTACGATGATTTTGACGACGGCTTCAGTATTGGCATACGTATCCTGTATGATACTAGTGTATCCTTCGGGCACAGACTTTGATCTCAGACCCCACCAGATTATCTCCCGAGGCACACTTTCGAAAGCCCTCTGCAGGTCCAGAAATGCATAATGTAGAGGTTGATTCCTACTGCAGTGAGACTCCTGGAGGACCCTGAGGGCAACGATTGGATGCATTATGCTGCAGCCGTATTGGCACTCCAACAAGGAGCATTCCTGGTGAAGTCTCTTTTCGATAATACGTTCGAATAGCTTCATTGTGAAGCTCACACACAGGTTCACTTAGGAAGGTGAAAAGCCTTAATGGGAATGGGGTCATTAGAGAATATGGTCATTTGCAAGTATAAGATCCCCACCAACCTGCAGTCTTGTCCGGCAAGATAGCTATCTTGCGGTGGAAGCTGTTATTGACAGCTTATTTAAAAGGTGTTATGCTAATGCCTGAGATATCTGAAATCTGTCAAGAGGAAGCTACTGGTGCTGTTACATATTGGTATATGCTGTTTCTTACTGTTGCCAGTAAATAAATAAAAATGCTTGTACAAATTATACAGCGCCATTTATCCCCAAAGTAAGCAAAGCTTGTGTTATGGATGTTAGATAACTGATAAGCTACGTATATACTTTTTATACACAACCGGGTGTTAACCCAGATTCGTAACAGAAATTAAAAATTCATTTCAATTTCTGCCCGGCCGAGAGCGAACCTGGGACCTGTGCGTGGCAGACCGGCATGTTAAATAACTGAACCACTCAGGTCGCCAACGCCAGTGTAAGAAATGAATTCTAAAATACTCCGCAATTTGAAAGTGACCCCATCATCATCACAGCCCGTAACAGTCCACTGCAGGACTTAGGGCCTCTCCCACGAAAGGGAAGGTTATTGCCATAATCTCCACGCTTGGCAGGCGGGTTGGAGATCGCAGTGTTTAAATATAATAATGGAAAATGCTGCTGCCCATTTTCCAGACTACGGAGACTCTTGATCTTTTGCCTCGAAAACATTAGTCGCCTTATACGACACCCATGAATGTAAGGGGTTGGTGCTATTCTACTCTGCCGGACACCACACGGCCTATTGACATTGAAAGAGACCCCAATTGGTGACAAAATTCAAAGTAGCCGCTTGTCATGGTTCGGCCATATTATGCGGAGAGAAGAAAGGGTTAGCAGGAAGAGGAAGACCAAAGAAAAGATGGATTGTGTGATGAGGGATCAATGAGCGTGAGGTGAGCGTGAAGATGACAGCGGATAGAGATGAATGGAGAAACAAAACCTACTATGCCGTACCCAAATGAATAGGATGAGGGGTAAGGACAGATAGGCAAATAATGATGATGATGAAGATGGCGGCATGTCATATGTTCCTGGTCAGGCATTGGTCCCTTTTTACCACGTTTTTATTAGGTCGCTTTCTTGTCTGTTCGTTTGTGTGTCTGTTCTTACAAGCTTTTATTTAACTTGCAATATTTGCAACTATATTCGGGGCAAATCTTGCAAGCCTAATTTGACCCACTTACCGTCGTTCAATTGAGGTGAAATTAGGTATACTTTCTTATATAACTTGGATGACAATGCATTAATATGGTACCATGTAGCTGGTTTGCAGGAGTCGGAAGGTGGTCATAGGAACTATTGAAAGCAATAAGATAATGCCATCGTGTTTGGTCTCTTTGGAATGGTCTTGATGAGTACTGTACCCCTAGATAACATTCAAGCTCTGACGATGTTGATGGAAGGTGGCCATAGGAGCTATTGAATGCAACAAGATAACCCCATTGTGTTTGGGCGCTATGGAATCGATTTGACACGGTAATTGTCATAAAAGTAAACGAATTACTAATAAGACACTTAGGATGTTTGTGATAAAAGTATATCAAATTTATTAAAAATGAGCAAGCGCGCGGAGTTCGAAATTTTTCGAATTTTAGCTCGAAAGAACCGGGGTGGACATAATAAATGTAACATCAACCAATGAGTGAGAGAGCGTAGCGAGATGCGCTTGCAATGTTGGGTATATTGGACCTTAAAATCCGATTGATTATACGTACTGGTAAGGTATACTCGTATATGCAAAACATTTTGGCTCAATTTCCGGATGAAGATAAAATCTAAATGAAATGTTTCACCAATGACTGAGTGTCCGCAGCGAGCTCGGCTCAGATTTTATGGTATACCTATATATTGGCTCTTTCAGAATTAAATAAGGGGGGGGGGGGGGGGTTAAACCCCCTCCAAGCCACCCCTTCGCTACGCTCATGGGATTTGATGAGTACTATACCCTATAATATTTGAAGCAAAGCTGTGGGATTAAATCTTGATGAATACTGTACCCCTCGATGACATTCAAGCTCTGGTGATGATGATGGAAGGTGGCCATAGGAACTACTGAACTTAACAAGATAACCCAATCGGGTTTGGGCTCTTTAGAATGGTCTTGATGAGTACTATACCCTAATATCATATTCAATCAAAAGCTGCGCTATAAAAGCTTGTTATGAAAAAATAATTAATTTGAGAACTTATTAGTTCTACTGAACAGATAAGTTGGTGTCTAAAAAGCGTTGGTGCATTTGAAGGAACTGCCTAACAAGGCAAACAATCTCAAGCCACCGCCAGAACTTGCTACAAAACTTTGTATGATGACTAAATGGTGTGTGTACGTCCTCTACTGGATGAGTCCGATGAGCAATCGTCTGACACCTAGTTTAAAAAGTAACGAGTGTCTAAGTTCGACGAGTCTCGCTAGATGGCGTTGCTTAAGTATTTCGTGTAGAGATATACCTACGTTGTTGATAGTACATTTACTGACAAAAGAAAAGTGAAAAAAAGTCTACATTTAAAACGATAGTTTTGATTCATTTTTGAGAATCGTGTCTAATTAACACCATCTATTACAATTATTTAAACAATTCTTTAATTTTAATCTGACGAGGTGGAGAGGTCTCTGGCCCGTATGGAGAACGGGTCAACTATTGGCCATGACGGAATACCCATAGCGACCTGGAAAACATTGGGGATCCGGCGCGTTCTCTTTCTCATATGAACTGAAGGTTGTTTATGTAAAATATATCTACCTGAAGCGTGGCACGTAAATAATAACAAAAAGAAAAGGCAGTGTGTAAGTGCGGTAACCGGTTAGCCGTGTGGTGTCCGGCAGAGTAGAATAGCACCAACCCCTTACACTCATGGGTGTCGTACGAGGCGACTAATGTTTTTTTGAGGCCAAAAATCAAGAGTCTCCGTAGTCTGGAAATTGGGCAGCAGCATTTTCCATTGTTATATATAAACACTGCGATCTCCAACCCGCCTGCCAAGCGTGGAGATAATGGCAATAACCTCCCCTTTCGTGGAAGAGGCCCAAACACCTGCCGTAGACTGTTACGGGCTGTGGTGATGATGAAGTGCGGTAACTATCGAGGTATCAAAATGAGAGAGATCAATGGGATACTGAAGACCAGCCAAAGTGGAGGAAGAAGAGATAGGAAAGCAAAACCTTTGGGATGCTGGGATGGCTTTGATGCTGGGATTGACCACTCGGATGAAGATGATGAGTTTAAATGCGTGACTAGATGCTTGGTGTGACTAGTTACGAGTACACACCGTTTACGCCTTTTTTTAATTTAAGCTTTGCTCTTTATAGATAGAAGCGCCCCGGTGGCCGAGTGTTGATCAACATAAAATAAAATAATCATCTTGGCGGTAATGTCCCGATGCGCACGAGGGCCCTGGGCCGCCTTGACCGTGATCCAGAATTTGGCAGATTAGATAATTACAATGAAGCGACTGCCATCTGACCTCCGTGACCCTGTTATCAGGAGAACCTGAATAGATTGGATCATGGTTACAAATTCAGTCGCCTGAATGTGCAGGTTTCATCACGATATTTTCCCTCACCGTAAGAGCATTGTTTAGCATTCAACTAATGTACATAACTCAGAAAAGAGTCATTGTTATATGGCTGCAGTGGGATTCGAACCCGGTACCTCTCGCTTGCGCCCCGGTGGCCTAGTGGTAAACGTATCCGTCACGCAAGCGAGAGGGTATTGCACTTTACACCAATACATAAAGTGAATCAAGAGGAAGGTTTATACCAGGGATCCCCAAACTATTTTGGACAAGTGACCCCTTTTCCAAAATGAACTGTTACCTCAGACCCCCATGGTCAAATTACCTACTTTTAAGATCAACCCCCTTATTCATAATGGTCCGCTAACTTAAAACAGCTGCTACAGAATGTTATTTTTCATTCTGACTTAGGTCAATAGAAGAAGACAGAGTGAGAATTAGCAATGCTTTAAGTTAGCAGACTATTATAAATAAGGGGGCCTATCTTTAGTTTTTTCCTATTGATACAAAATACCTAGGTACTAAGGTACCTACCCTTGGAAAACTTTGCACTTGGTTAAGTGAGTAAAGTTGACTTCATTTTCTCATCAAAATTTAACAAAATAAAAAGACATACAATTCAGTAAATATCAAGTTTAATTTATAATGATTATTACAAATTAAGTACTTAAAGAATCTTAAGTAGGTAGGAAATTATATTTAAAAAAGTATTAATTCGCAAAGAGAAAATAACCCCAGGGGTCGATATCGACCACTTTGAGAATCCCTGGTTTATACAAAAATAAAATGGTAAGTAGGGATAAAGTCGGTGTACGCGAACGAAGTCATATGATTGGAAAGTATAGGCTGTTGTTTTGTTGTATTTGACAAGCTAGTGGCGCCATGGTTGTTGTTGTTTTTGGGATAATATACATGATTTATTTAGTTTTACGGTGAAATGGTGTCGTTCGTCCGAAAATGAATACAAAATTATATCCTAAATCTTGTTTTATTGTTTGAATAAGTATTTTCATTTTGATTTGGGTAAAGGTACTTAGTTGTAAATCATTTGTAAATCGTGGTCAATGTTTTTCATACATACATATATTCATACGAACATTTGGTGAGATTTTCATTCAATCTTAAAGCTGCGATTACACACGCCCTAATTCAGGCACCTAGATAAAGGCTCCACATGTTGGCATGTCCGTTACGGGCAGTGTTGCCAGTGGCCGATATTCAAAAGTAACACGTGGCAGCTCAAAAAGTAATATGTTTACGAGAAAAGTAATATTATCTTATATTTTTATAGTTATTGTTTTCGGAAACATTACTTTTTGAGCTGCATTGTACTACTTCATATCGGCCACTGGCAACACTACCCGTAAGGGACATGCCACTATGTGGAGCCTCCTTTATCCAGGTGCCTGAATTGGGGTGTGTGTAATCGCAGCTTAAGTCTCACTAAAAGATCTTGTTAGTTCTAGAATGGTAGTTTTAAATGAAGGACTAGTGCAATAGACAGGTATGCGCCATCGTAGACTGCAACTGCACTTACCATCAGGTGAGATGGCAAACAAATACCTGTCTAGATCAAATAAAAATAAAAAAAGTTAGTAGTTATTTAAATAGTTTTAGATGTAGAACCAAAAAGTACAGGTGTAAGTTTTTAGTATGATGATTAGAAGCGTATTACCTACCATTTGCCGCAATAATCACTTCTGTTACAATTTGTTCCAAATCAAGCTATAATTTCGGTTAATTCTACTCACACTGGACACCCAACTAACACTTTAAATACTCTACAATGAGGGTGTCCGTGATTTTGTGAATGAAGTCCGCTAGTTAGCGCTACTGGGACGAAAGACCAGAGGCCTGAGTATAAGTTATGCTTTGATTTTACTTTACTATCGCGTTTGCGTTTACGTCGAAATTAGTATGAAGAAAAAACTTCATTTACGTACCACTAGATGGTGCTAAACATTGTTTCATACTAATTTTCACAGAAACGCAAACGCAATAGTAAAGTTAAATCGAAGCAAAACTTACACTCAGCCGTCTGCTGTCAAAATAATGCCGGCTAAAATAGATTTATCAATTTATAGCTGTTGTATCTGTCCAGTAACAGGCAGTCGTAACCAGTTTACCGAATATTCGGCACTTCGACCGAGACCCGCGTCTCGCCCGGCCGTACCGCTGATCTCCGATAGTACGCCGCCATCTTGATTCAATTGAGTAGGGACCAATCACAGCAAAGCAGAGCCGTTCTGCCTTGCGATATACATGATTTATTTAGCGTTACGGTGTTATGATATCGTCTTTCCAAAAATCAATACCTAGTCTGATTGGTCCCTACTCAATGGAATCAAGATGGCGGCGTACTATTGAAGATCAGCGATACTGCCCCGGGTCGAATATTCAATCGGAGTTCACGGTACAGTGGCGCCACATGGTGGATTTTGCAATCGCGTTTTATTATCTAAATCAACGTCAATTGTAATTTTTATCTCTATTGTTTCAGGGTTCGCGAATGGGGTAAGTAAAATAGTATTTTTTTTTTGTTATATTCCTGAAGGGTAACTTCAAATTCTTGATAGCAAGGGGTACCATATTCATGTGTCCGTGATAACTGATAACAAACAACTTTTACTATGGCACCAAGTTTGAAATCGCGAAAAAATTGATGTTTCATACAAAATTGAATCTGCCAAAATGTATGAAACAGCTGATATTTTTTCGCGATAACAGAGTTCATGCCATAGTTAAAGTTGCTTATTATTAATATCACGAGCACATGCGTACGGTGCCCGCTCCTTGGTATCACGAGTTTGAAGTCACCGTGTATATCAAGTTGAACAAACATGTCACGTAAGGGTGAGGGTGGGGGGTAAGGGGTTCGCACCGCTACAAGTGGAGGCGTATCGCGAGGGCTGCGTTGTCCAGATAAGACGCATGGTCATGAAACCACGACGACGAGGAGCTCAGCTGTGTAGTGCACGGACCTGGAAAAAATATTGTTTTCCAG
Source organism: Blastobasis adustella (assembly GCA_907269095.1). Lineage (NCBI taxonomy): Eukaryota > Metazoa > Arthropoda > Insecta > Lepidoptera > Blastobasidae > Blastobasis > Blastobasis adustella. The sequence continues at coordinate 10,677,357 of OU026141.1, forward strand.
GGGCTGTACCGTCGATCTTCAATAGAACGACGCCATCTTGATCCAATGGAGTAGAATGATGTCACAGCATCCAATTCGAATAGGCTCTACCCTAGGAAATGTACGATTTTGACAGACATGAAGTTGTTTATACTCCAACTGGAGTGGATTTTATGCTCCGTTCTACTAACATAATTATCATGCTTTTTAGTTTTTATTTGATCTCGTTCTATAAATAAATTAAACATTACAGAAACATATGATGCACTGAAAATAACAAATCACGGACATAAGCTGAAAATATTGTATTCTAAAGTACTTACATTATTCTAGTATTTTATTCAATTTAAAAAGTACGATGTTTCAAAATCAAAACGCGAAACGGATCGTTACTATACTCCCCAATGGCATTCATTTCGTTTATTCGGACCGATACTGAATTCGGCATTCGGCAGTACGAATTCTGTGACGTCATTCCACAGGGTGGGATCAAAATGGCGGCGTTCAATTGCAGATAGGCGGTACCGCTGCAGGGCCATGGTGTAGTGTATGAGATGATTAGGTACTGGTGGAGTGGTAGCCCCACTCCACCAGTACCTTCGGATTGCGGGGCGCATTGAGCACCTACTTTTCTAGGAAAAGATGAATGATATTCAGTCTAAATCTTGGCGTTAATGTCCCGGTTGTGCTCTCGCGCACGAGGGCTCGTGGTCCGCCTTGACCATTATCCAGGGTTGGGCAGAGCAGGTAATTACAGTGGAACGACTGCCATCTGCTTCCGTACCAGCCTGCCTGCTACCAGGGTAACCTAACCAGATTGGATCATGGTTGATTGGATCGTTCGCGTAACGCGCGTGGGATGCATGGGCTTTTCTGAAAACCAGCGCTGTGACAGGCATGAGCCCTCACAGCATTATGCTGAGACTGGTCCATTTCGGTTTCCGTTACATCACTGGCTGGTCTTACGTAATTTTAATTTAATCGTAATAATAATTTACTGTAGTCACCTTAGGTTAAGGATGTAATGTGGAACCGAATAAAGTGCTGTCTATGTCTATGGTTACATATTCAGTTGCCTGAATATGCAGGCTGCATCACGATGTCTCCCTCACCATAAGTGCATCGGTTAGTATTCAAGTAATCTACGTAACTCAGAAAAGAGTCATTGGTACATGGTCGCAATGGGATTCGAACCCGGTATCTCTCGCTTACGAGTCGGCTACCGACGCTCGGATTTTCAGTATTACCACTTAATCCTTTTCAGTATTACAATAATAAAGTAGTTTGTATATTGGCATGAAAATAACACTTAATAAATTTTAACTTGATAGAAATGTATCGTGATCAAAATAACCCCGCAAATCAAAGGCTTTTCATTATTAGCAATAGACTTGCATTCGAAAGAGACTATTGAAAGTTAAATTTAATGCCCTACTCAATAAAGCGGCGGGCACCGCATTGGTAATTCCCCTGGTGTTGCTGATGTCCATAGGCGACGGTGACCACGCACCATCAGGTGGCCCGCTTGCCTGTTTATCTACCGGATAACATTAAAAAAATTATAATAAAGACATTTTTAACTCTGCCACGTCAGCCCTACGAGACCCCAGTAGCCTATTCCACCATGGCTGGCGCCCCGCAGCAGCAGCAGCGCAGCGGGCTCGGCACCGGCGCGGCGGTCGGGCTCGGCGTCGGCGCGCTCGCGGCCGGCGGGCTGGCCGGGTACGCGCTGGGCGGCGGCTTCAGCAGCGACAGCCCGCCCAGGGATGAGGTAGGTTATTGGGACACGGTGGGTCAGTGTGGGTCATGGCTACTGTGGTCACGATTGTTCACTGGGGCACTGGAACACAGTGGGTTACGGGGACAACGTATCACTGGTCCTAGAGAGGAGGTAGGTCACTGGGACACGGTGGGTCAGTGGGACACGGTGGGATCAAGGTGGGTCATTAGACTTCAGAGGGTCACGGCTGCTGTGAGTCACGATTAAACAGTGGCGCACTGTAACACGGTGGGTCACTGGGACTATATGTGTCAGTGGTCCATTGTGGATCACCGATCAACTGTGTAATAGCGAGTTGTCGCTAAGAAAGGTCGGGTATCATAAGATGACGGCATAGAGATTCGAGTATTAGAATCCCCTTTGGCGTACTCGGCCGTGGCTGGCGCCCCGCAGCAGCGCAGCGGGCTCTTAGTCGGCGCGCTCGCGGCTGGCGGGCTGGCCGGGTACGCGCTGGGCGGCGGCTTCAGCAGCGACAGCCCGCTAAGGGAGGAGGTAAGGAAACCGCACAGGGTGCGTGTGGGTCACAGGGACAGAGTGGCTTAAGGCTACTGTGGACCAGTGGGTCACGATTACGGCTGCGTACGCGCCTGGCGGCGGCTTTAGCAACGACAGCCCTGAAGCTTTCATACATTAGGGAAGTAATTTAAAATGGTCACTCGGGAGAAAGATAAACTGCTTTAAAACGATTTCCACGCGGACGAAGTCGCGGGCAAAAGCTACTGCTGAATATTATAATGGCATGTCTTCCAGGTGCACGTGACCGAGATTGCGGACTTTGGAGGCGACGATTGGATGGAATGAAAGCGGCTTCTCCAGGACCTGGCCATGATGGCTGTCATGCTCGCGCTACTGTACCGCGCCTACGTCTACTTGAGCCTGCTATGATACACTTTAATTTAAGCCAGAAAGAGGTGATTTCTGATGGGTAGTTTAAAAGTATGGTAGTTCGAATAGAGTGTGTGAAATGAAACGAATGTGGCGTTAACTATATTGGGTCTTTACATATGAAATTGGCGTTTTTTTCGCAAGTATTTATTTGCTCAAATATTTTTAATTGTATATAACTTATCAAAATTAATACTTGATTTCGAAAATATAGTATGTTTAGATGCCGATAAGTCCCTAAAATTAAACAAAATGTTAAAGTATTTCAGTTTTAATATGGGTTTGAAAATACCTCTTTTCAGTTGTCGTCAGTTTTGTCTCTTTAACGGGTGTAATTTTATGAAGAGAGTAGTTATCACAATAAAATGGTATGCACCAGTTAGTTTCATGTTGTCAGATTATACCTACAAAGTTTCATTGTAATTGTATTTGCTATTTCTAAGAAATTTTTAAATTTGCTTATATGAAAATTACAGTTTCCGTCATTTTCGCCATGCAAAACACAAATTTCATAGGTAAGGACTTAATATATTATTTATGACACAGTGGGTCAGTGGGACACGGTGTGGGTCACTGGTCCTTGTCCCTGTATTTTTGAGGGTAAAAGCATACATTGAAGCCATGCCAACATGCAGTCAAAAATTCATTCAATTACAAGATATAAAGTAATTCATGTTTTATCTATTCTGAAAAAAAAACATAAAACAGTCCTAAATGGTTTTGTAAGGTTTTGTTTTGATTTTGTTTCCATTGAAATTTCGTAACTCTTGTTTATGCCTTGCCACCCGTAGTCGTTCCGAACTACTTTTTTTTTTATTTTTTTTTAAATTACCCATCGGAAATGTGTTGCTTCTATAATAAGCGATTATAAGTTATACTTTTCTTCACAATAGCTGTACGCCCAGCAGTGCTATTGCAAATTACCTAGAAACCCAGTAAAATCTTACTAGAAAATCTTAATCTTACTACAATCTTTTATTGATCTATAGTTTGTGAGATATCGCTTGATCTGTGTGAGAACTGTCATTATGTACACATGTTAGTAACGGCTTTATACAGGGTGTCCCAAAATTCGACGTCAACCCGGAATCGGGTGAAAAGGCATGAAAAGTCATGCTGGTTGGCAGAAAAATATTAAAAAAAAATCGAAGTTGCATGATTTTGCAAAAATCTAAGTTGCATGAACTTTTTATTTTGAATTTTTGTCTATGAGATACTTAAGTCCTATTTTTATGCAAGCATAAGCAGCTGGTTTCAAAATTTTGATTACATTTTAGAGAAGCATTATTCAGGGTTACACAGCAAAAAAAATGGGAAAAAGTAAAGATTTGTGGCAACAGGACTGAAAAGTCTGTCTGATTGCGTTTTTTTTTAAATGCCAATTATTTTGAAATCATGCAACTTAGATTTTTTTAAATATTTTTCTGCCAACCAGCATGACTTGCCTTTTCACCCGATTCCGGGTTGGCGTCGAATTTTGGGACACCCTGTATATACTGCATATAAGAAATTGGATATAGAGCATAGATGCGGTCTCAACCTATACAGTATGTAAACTGTCAATCTGTCACAACTCTACACAAATGACTCAATGTCATACCTAAAGCTAGTACAACAAGGTGACCAAGGCCACCAAATTTGACAATAGCAGTGGCTATGGAGGGGTATTTGACAACTTACAGCCGTCCCATTTGCACACGTATGCACATATGCCTCATTAAAAAGGAAATAAATGTAGATTGTGACTTAATTTAATTATTGCATTCATGCAGATACAGTTGGTACATATCGGTAGCAACAGCGAAAACAACAGGCGGCCTTATCGCTAAAAGCGATTTCTTCCAGGCAACCTTAACACACCTCTCCGGGTATTTAATGTGTGCTAGGGTCCATTCACTGTGCAGCTGACTGTACTATAGCCCTCGTCGTCTAGAATTAGTATGAATACTTATTGGAGTCATATATTTCAATGCACGCAAATGATACATGGTTCTTACACGATTTCTCCACCTAAATAAAAATATTGAATTACAGTAATATATTACAAAATAGAAATAGGCGTTTGTTGTCAAGATAAATGAGTAGATAAATGAATTGTAAAATTTAATGATAATTAAAAAATATATATTTATGTGAATAGTTGTGTGTTTAGGTGAAGTAGAGGGCGCTACTGTCGCATTGAATGCTAGATTTTACAGTACTCACATAGCGTAGGTAGTAACGGAATGTATGTGGATACAAAGACCATTTGTCCCAGTAAGCTGACCAGTATTCAGGCGCGGATCCAGCCCCTAAAAAAGGTTGTGGGCACAATCACCTGAAAATCGGTTAAGTGCGGTCGGATTTTGCAGCAAAGTGTTTGGTGTCTTTCCATACTGTCACGGATACTGCAACAGGTTTTTACTTTTCTGTACAACATTAGTCTTGGACCCCAATTCTGGTTGCGGGTACGCCCATCGTGCCCACAACGGTGGATCCGCGCTTGCCAGTATTAATTGTAGGAAATAGTGTAACTAAATCTACGCCCATTAGGTTGGTCCCACCTGACCGAAGCACAGAAAATTATCCGAAGTGTTAGGTGACCAACCTTGTGTGTACCTTTTACAGGACGTGATCTAAAATTGCAGGATTTATTAAAAGTAAGGGATTTGTTGATTACATTTGAAAACTTAAAAATCAAACTAAATATTCTTGTTATTGATGCCGTACCAGAGGCCCTAATTTTGTACCATTTTGAACTTAAAAAATTCAGTTTTCAATTTTGATTTTCGGCATGAAAAATTCAATAACGCATAACGTTGCCAATGCCCTTTAAAAAATATTGAATTATTCAAACCAAAAATCATAATTGCAAACTGAGACGATTGGTTAAAATATACAGGACCATGCGCGGTCCTGTGTATTTTTTATTAAAATACTGGACATGGCCAAAATAATATCTGAAATACAGACCGTCCTGTAAAATACACTACAGTTGGTCACCCTACGAAAAGCTTTGTTTGACAGTGACAGTAGTGGCGCCCCCTGTTTAATGTTCAAGGCATAATTCAATAATTTTAGCACTCCAATATAAATATGTAGGTATGTTTAATATATTTAAAAAAGTGTGTAACATTGTCCATACATTCCTGAACCTGACTTGATGTCGTTTTAAAATATGGCCTTTTTTGGTGCTAACAATTATAGAAAGAAATTCAAAATGAAATCAGTATTAAACTGGCTAGGTCGAAAAACATTTAGGAATGACTTTTGGGAACGGATTGGGTTATGGGAACAAAATTCTGGAAGATACAGGCTTTATTTCAACGTCAAACTTGTCAATGTGGGTTTAGCAGATTCATAGTCCACCAGATGTCGCTACTGAGAAGTAGTAGACTGTGAGGGCACTGGAGGTTATCTTACGTCATCGACTACAAGAAATATGGCACTTTGTAAAGATAGTAATGGTTTAGTAGACCCATAAAAAGTTGGTCTGCCTCACAACCTGGCATGTTCGGTGCAGTCAAGAGATAAGTATTTTAGACATAGACATAGACAGCACTTTATTGTAATTACCTGACCTGCCAAATCCTGGATCATGGTCAAGGCGGACCCCGGGCCCTCGTTCTCGAGAGCACAACCGGGACATTAACGCCAAGATGATTATTTTATTTATTATAGACAGCACTTTATTCGGATCCACATTACATCCTTAACCTAAGGTGAGTACAGCAAATTATTATTACGATGAAATTAAAATTACGTAACACCAGCCAGTGATGTAACGGAAACCGAAATGGACCAGTCTCAGCGTAATGCTGTGAGGGCTCATGCCTGTCACAGCGCTGGTTTTCAGAAAAGCCCATGCATCCCTCGCGCGTTACGCGTTTTCCGACCCAAATTTTTGCGTGAAAAGGCTGTTCCTAGACATGCTCCATCTTCAGCAGCATCGTCACTTACCACCTGAAGGCTTAGTGTGAGTTTCGCTTCGAATTTACTTTACTATCGCGTTTGCGTTTACGTGAAAATTAGTATGAAAAAATATAGCGCCGTCTTGTGGTACGTAAATGAAGTTTTTTTCTTCATACTAATTTCGACGAAAACGCAAACGCGATAGTAAGTAAATTCGAAGCGAAACTCACACTAAGCCCTCTGATGAGATGGCGGTCAAATGCCTGTCTAGTCCAATAAACAGAAAAATATCCTTTTTTGTCTAAAATCGCTAAAAAGTGGCATATTTCTTGTACCTACTAGATGATTTAGGATAAAATCCGGTGCTCTTACAGTATATACTGTCCGTTGCCATTCAACCAAATCCATTCATTTTCTTTCGTTCCATACAGCTCCCACATAATCTTACATTTCATAATATTGTTTGTTTGTTTTAACAATAAAATGCCATTGAATTCTTTACCTATTAGATGTAAGAATAAATTATATTTTAATCATTGTTTTTAATATATCGTAAGACGAACAATTATTATTATTATTCGCGAATATTTTATAGCATTGTAATCTTTAATCGTTACGTTTTGGAGTTTTAAGTTTTTTATGTTTATTGGTGTGGTGTAATGTATTAAAGTACAGTTTTGTTGTGTTTTAGAGTAGGAGGAAATAACAAATTAAGCATATGACATATATCTACAGCTGTAGTTTCATAAGTACAATGTTACTCTGAATATATATATAAATATAAAGAATATAATAGAAATAAAAATGGCGAGTGATAATATAAGATTTTTTCCAATACAATTCAGGTAGTTCAATCCAATACAATGTTTGCAAGGCACATAGCTCGCATCCACGCGAACGTTCGCCTTCTATTGCTTGTCTTTTCTATCTCTATCAACTTGCCACGAGTGTGAAAGAGACAGGTAGCAAAAGCAAACACTCTTGGATGCGAGCGGTTTCATAATTAGGGCCCCAGATGGCCGAAGGGGCAGTAAAGTTAGACCAGTACCGAAAGACAGCATGGGTAGGCCTCTCACAAGGTGGACCGACGACCTGGTGAAGATCGCAGGTACCAGAATGCGGAAGGCACAGGATCGGCCTTTGTGGATATCTCTGGGGGAGGTCTATGCCCAGCATCTTTCGGCTGATATGATGATGATGATGATGAATTATTTTAGCTATAGGTATTACGTCTACAGCGCCATCTAGATTAGAGCTGTCGGACCTATATAAAATTTGTACGTACTTTTATCAACTAGCTGGAAATCATATTAGTTACTTCATAGACCATAAAGCATAATCCTTTTTACTGTAACTAGGGTAAGGAATGGAACGCGTTGCCTGCGAGGGTGTTCCCTGATCATTATAATCTGGACGCCTTCAAGGCCAGAGCGAATAGGCTGTTCCTAGGCAGGCATGCTCCATCTTCGGCCGCATCGTCACTTACCACCAGGTGAGATGGCGGTCAAATGCCTGGCTAGTCAAACTATAAAAAGAAAATACTATAGCGTAGTATAATCAACCCATCCTCTTTATGTCTAGCTTGGTTCCTTTCTTGAATTTGTTAAGTGTGGTAAAATTAAAAAAGACAGGCCTTTTTGAAAATGTCACGGTGTTCGATTTTTCAAAGCACTCTTGATTGTTCTGTAAATTGTATTGTACCTTTAAGTATTAATGTGTATAGAATTTAGCTTATTGTAAATTGAACATAATAATGGATAATATAATATCAATATAATTTAAGTTTTACTTGAGTTTGATTTCTTACCATCTCGAGTCCTTGGCGTTAATGCGCTATGAGGGGAGATAAGGCTGCCACTTTAGGAAAAAAATTTAGTTCTCGCTAAGCACAATAGTTATCAAAAATCAGCTAAACTCAATTTCTAAAAATAGTGATAAATTTTTATTTATATAACGGTTTTTACAAATACCGTCTAAGTTTATTTGGTTATGCTAAAAACAGTCGTCTTTTAGCCGAAATGAAATGTTTAGCTAAACTAAGACGGTATTTACGGAAACTTATCTATAAAAAAAATAGATTATTGCTATTTCTAGACATTAAGTTTAGCAGATTTTTGATAATTACTTTGATTAGCGAGAACTAATTTTTTTACTAAAATGGTAACAGTTCACCCCTCTTAGCCCTTCAATATCTCGAGGTACATGTTGGCAGACCATTACACATTCAGATACACCTATCAGAACACTGTTCGTCCCATGCCGAAAAACAGGAGATTCCATCTAAAAAATTGTTGGTTTGTTTGGCCCCTAACAAAATAATAAAGGTATTTAATTTTGAATTTTTTTTTCAACCCATTTGCAAACGAGCAGGCAGCCCACCTAATGGTAAACTGCCTGTCGTCCAACAACTTTTCATAAATCGTCTATATTTCCTCTCCTCGGCTTCGGGTAAAAAAATAAAACCATATTTTAAATAACAAAATCAGTTTACATCATTTATGCATAGTTTCCTTTTGTACAATATAACTTCACACATTATAAACGACCATTTGTGCCTTAGACAAGTAAAAACTGCTTAAATCGATCATAGATAATAATTTGTACATAAAATACAATAAATGAGCACATTATGGCAAATTTTGAACTAGAAATAAGTCTTATTATGACTTTATAAGCCTTCTACGTTATATTAAAGATCTTTGTGATATGTAACAGCAACAGGATGTAGAAAGCTGAGTATTTTATAATGAAACTCCGATAGACCAACAAATAAAATAATCTTATACAATACACCTGAAAAAAATACGGACAGATACTCGGTAATATCATGAGTGAAGCATAAAAATGGCCGCCCATTTTTGTATGTGCGTGCTGGCGTTACTGCGCTGTACTAAATCAAACAAAATGGCAGCGGATTGTGAGACCTAAAGCCGTATCGCCGATCTTCGATAGTACGCCGCCATCTTGATCCAGTAGAGTAGAATGACGTCACAACATCCAATTCGAATAGGGTCTTCTCCAATAGAGTCTATCCAGTAGAAGGCACTAAAATGTACGATTTTGAACGACATGAAGTTAGTTATACTCTAACTTCATGGGAGTGGATCTTATGCTCCGTTCTACTAACATAATTATCATGCTTTTTAGTTTTTATTTGATCTCGTTTTATAAATAAATTGAACATGGCCGTGTGGTGTCCGGCAGAATAGAATAGCACCTACCCCTTACACTCGTGGGTGTCGTACGAGACGACTAATGTTTTCGAGGCAAAAATCTAAGAGACTCCGTAAGCTGGAAAATGTGCAGCAGCGTTTTCCATTGCTATATTTATAATACTGCGATCTCCAACCCGCCGGCCAAGCGTGGAGATTATGGCAACAACCTCCCCTTTCGTGGGAGAGGCCCTAAGTCCTGCAGTGCACTGTTATGGGCTGATTGATGATGAGAATACATGTGACGCACTCAAATTAATAAAATACGTACATAGTTCTAGCATTGCATTAAATTTATAAAATACGATGTTTCAAAATCAAAATGGATCATTACTATACACCCCAATGGCATTCATTTCGTTCATACTGACCGATACTGAGTTAGGCCTTACCGATTCTGTGACGTCATTCTGCAGGATTGGATCAAGATGGCGACGTACTATCGGAGTTAGGCGGTACGACCGCTGGTGTATGTGCAACTAAGTAAATTGTCAAGAAACTGTCGTACCTTGCATGCTTCACTTCTCTTTATTGCAGAACTAACGACGTCCGTATTTTTTTTAAGGCCCGCGCAATCCACCACTATAATTTTTCAATATAAAAAACCTTTAATCCTAATATAAATTACTAATTCAATATTAATAATATCATTTACTGTATTGCAAAGGTATTTGCACTGAAAATTATTGCGTTTTATATTTAGTTACAAGCCAAAAATACAGAGGGCGCCACCACGAACTATGAACCGGATATGACGGCACTTCCGGTAGCGCGAACGCGACTTTACACATTCGCATGATTGGCAAGCGAAATAAAAAACAAAACATCTTGGCGTTAATGTCCCGGTTATGCTCTCGGTCGTGCACGAGGGCCCTAGGTCCGCTTCGATCATGATCCAGGGTTTGGCAGATCAGAAAATTACAGTGAAGCAACTGCCATCTGACCTCCGTGACCCTGCTACCAGGCAAACCTGACCAGATTGGATCATGGTTACACATTCATTCGCCTGAATGCGCAGGTTTCATCACGATGTTTTCCATATGTACATAACTCAGAAAAGAGTCATTGGTATATGGCCGCAGGATTCAAACCCGGTACATCTCGCTTACTCGCTCGGCCACCGACTCTCCTAGGCGTTACTCTACTTTAGTGTGGCCTAATGTCGATGCTAGCGCCCTCTGTAATGGACTTTCTAGATGAACAAATAGTGTATTACACCACTGAGTATGATAAACTATTCTAAAACTTACTGAATCTTTTTTCACAGCTGATAAACTTTGGGATTTGTATATACAGCACAACACTGCTTTATTTGGTACATCTGAGCCAATCGATGAACCACCTTATACCGCTAACATAAAGTTTAGAATCCCGTAAAATAAGCTTCTATAACCTCTTATCAAGATTACTTCAACCAATTATAAGTCTTATTTGTGACAGAATAAGTCAGTTTCTCGATTGGCAACGTGCTTGCTTCGCTCCAGCCACAGACGTTTTAACACTGACACTTCACTTTATTTTTTATTAATTTTATATACAAGGTGTTGGTCTTTGGCCACGATATGTTTCGGAACACCTTCTATTGTGAGAAACTGGGTATAAACCGTTTGTAGCCACTCTTTCTGCTACTGTGCTCTTCGAATAAGCTCCTCACGAAGAAAACCTGAAAAATAATAATAAAAATCATCCTGGCGGTAATGTCTCGGTTGTTCTCTCGCGCACGAGAGCCCGGGGTCCGCCTTGACCGTAATCCAAGATTTGGCATCAGTGGAGTGAGTGACGTCTGACCTCTGCGACCCTGCTACCAAGGGAACCCGACCAGATTGGATCATGGTTACAAATTCAGTTACCTGAATTTGCAGGTTTCATCACAATGTTTTCCCTCACCGTAAGAGCATCGGTTAGCATTCAACTAATGTCCATAACTCAGAAAAGAGTCATTGGTAAATGGCCGCAGCGGGATTCAAACCCGGTACCTCTCGCTTACGAGTTGGGTACTCAACCGCCCGGCTACCGACGCTCTACCATCTGGATAAATAATATGTTAAAATTAAATATTTACCTGTGCTATTCCCACGACGAGCATCAGTATAATCTGGACCATCGACCGCGTCATCACCCTGGCGAAGAGATAAATATATTTTAATTTAATAACTCAAGAATGAAGAGGAAACTGTTTCCTCGAGCAGAGTGACGTACGAATCAATTATTTAAAAAAAATCTCTGTATGGAAACTTATGACAAGTTTGTTAAAAGTAATAGAACGTCATTCATAAAAGTCATAACAAACAATTTGATTTCTGTAGGATTGTTTATTCTGGTGAGTTATGAAAAATATTATTAAATAATGGGCAAAACTAATTAAAAAGGAAGTGAGAGTGATAATTTTCAGCATGATTAATAATTTATTCAAACTAAAAGTACAAGTTCAAGCCAAATATCTGAATGTTTACAAGAAGGACTGACAAGGACAGATTATCCCCAGATTATTGCCATATCCACATTTTATAATTGTTACTACTGTCAGTCGATTCGGACTTAACGTGGTCCTATTATATCTGTGGATAGAGAGCTAGAATCAAGAAGAGAGTGTTTCCTCGAATGTGTAACAACCTGAGTGGTTGAGTTGGTTAATATGCAGAGGTTCCGGGTTCAGTTCCCGGCCAAGCGGAAATTTAAATGATGAATTTTAATTTCTGTTACGGGTTAGGGTGTAGTATGTTTAATAAGTATGTTATATACACAAAGGTATATAAGTAGTTTATCAGGTATCTAACACCCATAGCACAAGCTTTGCTTACTTTGGGGCTAGATGGCGCTGTGTGAATTTGTCTAAGCATATATACATTTTTAGATAGAGTGAGTCAGAGGATAAAAAAAAAGTGTAAGTAGGGATAAAGTAGATGTACGCGAACGAAGTCGCGCCGGATCCACTAATAGTTTATATTAGAATAATTTACCACCAGCTAGAATCAAGAAGAGATTGTGTCCTTCGAACAGTGTATCTTGCTAACTGTCTATCTCTTGATATCGCAGCCTAAAATCTTGTAAGGAGAATGAGAACAGACCTACAAGGATCTATTGGCACATGAGAAAAAGAGAGTGTATCATTATGTGTAAGAACCTCCATCTGCCGCAGGCCTCTTCAGACTACACCCTCCTCCTGTCCTGTATGAGAGTGTGTGTGTATGAGCCCCCCACCTGCCGCAAGTCTCTTCAGCCTGATTCCTGTCCCTGGCCTCGTGAGCCGAGTGCAGCTCCTGCAGCCTTCGCGCCAGCGTGATGCGCTCGCGCACCCGCGACACCGACTCCGCTATGTCGCGCACGCGCATCATGTATAGTATGATTTCAATAGGAAGGTTAACAGGCAAGAAAAAAAGTGTAAGTAGGCGTAAAGTAGGTGTACGCGAATGAAGTCGCACCGTGTCCACTAGTAAGTGACATAAGAATCATATACCACCAGCTAGAATCAAGAAGAGAGTGTTTCCTCCGACAGTGTGTCGTTTCAGCGGTCTATCTCTGGATATCGCCGATGCAGCCTAAAATCCTGTAGAGAGAGTGAGTACGTGTGTAAGAACCCCCATCTGCCTCAGGCCTCTTCATACTACTCCCTCCTCCTGTCCTGTACGTGTATGAGAGCATGTGTATGAACCCCCACCTGCCGCAAGTCTCCTCCGCCTGGTTCCTGTCCCTGGCCTCGTGCGCCGAGTGCAGCTCCTGCAGCCTTCGCGCCAGCGTGATGCGCTCGCGGACCCGCGACACCGACTCCGCTATGTCGCGCACGCGCATCATGTAGTGGTCCGCTGTGTTGCCTGCGGGGGGAAGAAACGAACGAAAGTGAAACTAGTAACAGACATCCTGATTTGGCTGGAGCCGACCAACCGTTAGTTGCAGTGAAGCTAGGCTGCAGAGCCTCGAGCATCGGCGTAGGGTTGCGCGTCTGTCGGTCTTCTACAGGTTACATTTCGGTGAGTGTGCGAAGCAGTTGCACGACCTCATTCCGCCATCCCCTTTCCGCCATCGGGAGACACGATCCGGGCGAGCGCTTCATCCTTATGTCGTGGACCTTCCAACTATCCGCACGAGCCGCTTTGGCTTGACTTTTATAATGCGTACGGCTAAGGAGTAGAACGCGTTGCCTGCGAGTGTGTTCCCTGATCAATATAATCTGGATGCCTTCAAGGCTAGAGTGAATAGGCTGTTCCAAGACGAGCATGCTCCATCTTCGGCCGCATCGTCACTTACCAACAGGTGAGATGGCGGTCAAATGCTTGTCTTGTTTAATATTAAAAAAAAAAAAAAAAAAAAGTTGATACGAATCTTCAACATCATATATTTAAGAGTATGACTCTCGGTGTGTCGTTTCAGCGGTCTATCTCTGGATATCGCCGATGCAGAGCCTAAAATCCTGTAGAGAGAGTGAGTACGTGTGTAAGAACCCCCATCTGCCTCAGGCCTCTTCAGACTACTCCCTCCTCCTGTCCTGTATGAGAGTGTGTGTGTATGGATTTGGCTGGAGCCCACCAACCGTTAGTTGCAGTTGATACTAATCTTCAGCATCATATATTTAAGAGTATGACTCTTGTCGGTGGAGCAATCGCCACTCTTCTCTCCTGTCTGCCAACCACTTCAGCCCATCACCCACGCGCTGCCGACCCCGTAAAATCCTTTTCACCCCTCTCTTGAAGAACTCCATGTTGTACTCTCCAGGTAACTACTTGGAGAGGTTAACATTTATATTGATTTATCACAACCTTATCTGTCGGGTCGCTGTTGTTGACATTTATATGACAAAAACGGCGTCACTTAGTTCCAGTATTGGCCACCGGATCAGATCAGTTTGTGGCACTCTTATATTATTATTATTATCATTAAGCAGGCAAGCAGTTGTCAAAACAACTGATAGATGCCTGTATCTAGCTCTTCTCTACTCATTATTAATCTGTATTCAAATGTTTGTCGAGTCTGTTTTTGAATTGGTTAGTATTTTCCGCTGTCACCACGGATTCAGGCAACTTATTCCAGGCATTCACGACTCGGTTGGTTAAAAAATGTCTGTGCGGATTGTTGAAGGAGAAACAAGTGTCGAGTTTCAGAGAATGGCCTCGTAGGTGGTGGTTCTTGTTCTGCAGAAATAACTTTTCAAAATCGTGGATGTCGTAATGTCCATTGAGAATCTTGAACGTTGCGATCAGTTCACCACGCTCTCTGCGTTTCTTCAAGGTTGTCAGCTTTAGAATGATTCGTTAATGTGGCCTTTTTAGACCCCTGTTACTACAAACGTCTCATATGGATACTACTATCGATCTATGCACTAGCTTACCATCAGGCAGGCTGTAAGCTTGTTCGTCTGCCACCCTGGTCGTTTTGGCGTTAATGTCCGGGTGCACCCGCGCGGGAGGGCCCGCGGTCCGCCTTGACAAAGGAACTAGGACTTGGCAAATCAGGTAATTACAGTAATTATCTAATCTGTAATCCTGGATCAAGGTCAAGGCGGACCCTGGGCCCTCGTGCGCGGGAGCACAATCGGGACATTAACGCCAAGATGTTTTTTTTTATTAGCACCCATTGGCTATTCTTCTTCGAGAAAGGAGTGAAAAGGTTTCTACAGGGACGGCTACACGGGAGGGAAAAACTCTGGTACCTACTAGAATACAAACGTGAAGAATACATACTATCTACCTATCTGGTTAAATCAGCATTATATAAATCTCGCTTATTATGTACTAAAATATATAATGAAACTTAAGCAATGTAGTTAGATAAAACATCAGAGTTAATAGACGTAGGTACATAGGTACATAATCATTAAATTTTCTTTTGCATTTCTGCAAAACATAGTTAGATTATAGATAGGCTAGATAATATACATATATCGATCGATTTTCAATATAACTTGACAAGTTCTTTGGACAACCTAGTAATTATCTTATCTCAACTCACATCCGTTCTGCTAATTCTTTTTACGATTATATTTTACTTCGTTTTTTATTTTTGTTTATGTATTGCAGCTGTCACTATCACTAATATTATAAGACAAAGCCCCACGCTGTGTCTGTCTGTTCGCGATATACTCAATAACTGCCGAACGGATTTTCATGTGGTTTTCACCAATAGACAGAATGATTCATGAGAAAGGTTTAGGTGTAGAGCTCGTCTAAGCTGAAACGACGCGCCCCACTATCGCATTAACGCAAACAAGCAAATTTAAAATATGGACGCAATACATATACATATACATTTGCCGTGTGGTGTCCTTTGCCGTGTGGTGTCCGGCAGAGTAGAATAGCACCAACCCTTTACACTCATGGGTGTCGTACAAGGCGACTAATGGTTTCGAGACCAAAAATCAAGTCTCCGCAGTCTGGAAATTGGGCAGCAGCATTTCCATTGTCATATTTAAACACTGCGATCTCCAACCCGCCTGCCAAGCGTAGAGATTATGGCAATAACCTCCCCTTTCGTGGGAGAGGCCCAAAGTCTTGCGCTGTGATGATGATAATGATGATGACATATACAAATGCCGTTGTAATTGGTCATTCAGTTGCCGGTGAGACTCAAGTGTAGGAGCACGCGTCGTTCGATTGAGCGGTCGACGCTGCCACACAGATGAAGTGTCGTTATTAATATTTGCACTCGCACATCGAAATCAACTAATTAAGTAGTGGGGCGCGTCATTTCAGCTCAGACAAGCTCTACATACGTTTTAAGACTTTCGTGGTTATTCACTACACTTTCACTACACATAAATAATAAAAAATCATCTTGGCGTTAATGTCCCGGTTATGCTCTCGCGCACGAGGGCCCGGGGTCCGCCTTGACCATGATCCAGGATTTGGCAGGTCAGGCAATTACAGTGGAGCGACTGCCATCTGACCTCCATGACCCTGCTACCAGGGGAACCTGACCAGATTGGACCATGGTTACACATCCAGTCGCCTGAATGTGCAGGTTTCATCACGATGTTTTCCCTCACCGTAAGAGCATCGGTTACTATTCAACTAATGTACATAACTCAGAAAACAGTCATTGGTACATGGCCGGAGCGGGATTCGAACCCGGGACCTCTGGCTTACGAGTCGATACTGTAACCGCTCGGCCACCGACGCTCTACTTTCACTACACATATTATCAGGTTTTTTACCACGGTTAGTATTGTTTTTACCTCGATATTTCGACGCAATTGCATGCGTCACGGTTTAATTGTATAATTTGTTAAGGTTTTGCGTTAATCGGTTGAAATATGACGATAATTGTTGAATTGGCGTTCGATTAGAACGGAAACGAGTTTAGGCATTGCATTTGAAATGTACGGGAAAGCGTAAATAGTGATCCAAGCGGACGAAGTCGCGGGCAAAAGCTAGTTTTCATAACAAACTATCTAATTAAAGTAATTACTTATATAAAGCAATAAGAGGAGCGTCGGTGGCCGAGCGGTTACAGTATCCGACTCGTAAGCCAGAGGTTCCGGATTCGAATCCCGCTCCGGCCATGTACTTTTCTGAGTTATGTACATTAGTTGAATACTAACCGATGCTCTTACGGTGAGGGAAAACACCGTGATGAAACCTGCACATTTAGGCGACTGAATGTGTAACCATGATCCAATCTGGTCAGGTTCCCCTGGTAGCAGGGTCATGGAGGTCAGATGGCAGTCGCTCCACTGTAATTACTTGACCTGCCAAATTCGGGATCATGGTCAAGGCGGACCCCGGGCTCTCGTTCTCGAGAGCACAACCGGGACATTAACGCCAAGATGATTTTTTTCTTTTTTACTTTGATGAAGCAATAAACATTTAAGTATTAAAATAACCGTATTAACGTTAATGTCCCGACTGTGCTCTCACGCACGAGGGCCTTGACCATTTATTTATTATTAACTTAACATCTGTATTACAAACAATAAAAAAGTACATTCTTATACAGCCAATTAAAATAAAGTTTATTAAAAACACTTGCTATTATATATATCAGATAATTACAGTGGAGCGACTCTCATCTGAGCTCCGTGACCCTGCTAACAGGGTCGGCCTGGTGAGCATGTTTGCTGGTGGGCGGAGCGCCACCTCGTCCAACTGACATCCTCTTAAAACAACCTTTTCACTCTCAAAATGACAATGCACACCAAAAAGAGAAACGTTAAACAGCGACTGGGCGTGCAGTCCCACTCAAAGTGCACCTCACTAACATCCGAGGCCTGCACTCAAATCTCGATGCAGTCCACTACCACCTTGAGACTAAAAAACCGTAGCTGCTGTTCCTCACTGAGACGCAGATCAGATGTCCGGCTGACGCGGCGTACCTCAGCTACCGAGGGTATACTCTCGAGCACAGGTTTGTACCTCGTGCCGGAGTCTGTGTGTACGCTCGCGAAGACATCTGCATGCGGCGTCTAAGGAGCTTTGAGGGGTCTCGTTTCTCTATTTTATGGTTGCTGGTGGATACAGGTCAAGTGCAAATCCTGTATGCCTGCGTTTATCGATCGCACAGCGGGGATCAGGAGACATCTCGATTTTGTGACAATCTCATAGAAGTGGCGGATGAGGCGAGGGAACGTTACTCCGCGGCGCAGTTAGTCATTCTGGGGGATTTCAATGCCCACCACCAAGAGTGGCTTTTCCCATACCAGGTGACGGATCATGCTGGGAGAGAGGCTCGTAAACTAGCTCTGTCGCTAGATCTTACCCAGCTAGTAAACTGTGCCACGAGGGTACCTGATGTCGACTCCCATACCGCCAATTGCTTAGACCTTCTGCTGACAACTGATTCGAACAGGCACTCAGTATCGGTTTCAGCACCACTGGGTACATCCGATCACTGTCTGGTGAAATCTGTATCCGTATATTCCCCACCCGAGCAAACCCCATGCAACCCCCGACGGGTGTGGCGATGCAAGTCAGCAGATTGGGATGAGATGCGCCACTTCTTTTCGTCCTATTCTTGGCGGGAGGCATGCTTCTCTTCGGGCGATCCGTCGAATTGTGCTGAAGCCGTTACCGCGGTTATACGGCAGGATATGGAGTACTTTATTCCGTATTCTGTCGTAGCGATGAACGGCAGGTCTCGTCCATGGTTTAGTGCTGAGTGCAGTCGCGCTGAAGTGCTGAAGCAGGCGGCATACTCTGCCTGGGTTGAGCCTCGAGCGCATATGTCTCCGGATACTCGCAAACTGAAGAGAACCTATAACCTCGCCGCCAAGTCTTGCAAAAGGACGCTACGCAGGGCTCGATTCGATCACATAAGCCGGATTGGCGCCAAACTGGCCTCTTACCCTCCTGGGAGTAAGGCGTTTTGGTCTTTGGCAAAAGCGGTCGAATCTAATTTTAGTCAATCTTCGTTGCCACCGTTGCTGAGGCCAGACGGAACATTGGCCCATGCTGCTGAAGAGAAAGCGAAATTGCTTGCTTCTCTTTTCGCGGCGAATTCACGTTTGGATACTGCAGGAAAAACACCACCTATCTCACCCCGTACTAACTGCGCTATGGCAGAGGTGCGAATCCATCAGACAGAGATATTTAAAATCCTGCGGAGTCTGGACGTGAACAAGGCTAGTGGACCTGATGGTATACCGGCAATAGTCCTGCGTAGATGTGCCCCCGAGTTGTCTCTTGTTTTCACGCGCCTGTATCGCCTTTCACTTGGGACTGGTATTGTACCTAAGTCGTGGAAGCTTGCCAATGTGCAGCCCGTGCCCAAAACAGGCAGCCGCGCTGACCCTGCCAACTACCGCCCTATTTCGGTCACTTCCATACTCTGTAAGATTATGGAACGTGCACTGAACAACAAACTTCTTGCGCATCTTGAAGGTAACGATCTCCTCAGCAATCACTAATACGGATTCCGCCGTGGTCGGTCTACTGGGGACCATCTGGTGTATGCCACACAATTATGGAGTGAGGCCATTGAGAGACATGGCGAGGCCCTTGGTGTGTCTCTTGATATCTCCAAGGCCTTTGACAGGGTTTGGCATGCGGGCCTTCTAAGCAAGCTTCCTTCATTTGGTATTCCTGTTAGCTTTTGCACCTGGATATCGGATTTTTTTAGTGGACGTTCAATCCATGTAGTTAACGACGGCTACTCGTCTTATCTCCAGGCTATCGACGCGTGAGTTCCTTAGGGATCTGTACTGTCCGCGACTTTATTGCTGCTGCATATTAACAATCTGCTTGTACCAGGTACCTTTGGGTACGCAGACGACAGCACAGTAACGGATAGATATTTGTCAGATGCAAAAGCCAACAGGGACGATATTCAGTCTTGTCGAGAGGCCATGGTTGATCGTTTGGACAAAGCTCTCAAGGCAGATTGGGGCGAAGCCAATCGGGTGGCGTTCAACGCAACCAAAACTCAGGCGTGTTTGTTTACCGCCAAAAGGAGTCCATTCCATCTAACTCCAACTTTTCGGGATGTTCCTGTGGAAATTAACGACAACCTACAGCTTCTTGGTGTTGAGCTATCTTCAAATCTTAACTTCAGTCAGTAAATCGAATCCAAAGCAAAGATTGCAGCAAAAGAACTTGAAATCCTCTCGAAGGTTAGGCGGTACTTCACTTCAAAGCAGTTGCTTCAGTTATATCAAGCACAAGTCCGATCCTGCATGGAGTACTGCTGCCACCTCTGGGATGGATCAACCAAATATCAACTGGCGGCTTTGGATTCGGTGGAAAAACGTGCAAATAAGATAATTTGTGACCCGCGGTTGGTAGAGTGTGCGAAGCAGCTGCACGACCTTATTATTCCGCCGGCCCCTTTCCGCCATCGGGAGACGCAAACCGGGCGAGCGCTTCATCCTTATGTCGTGGATCTTCCAACTATCCGCAGGAACCGTTTTGGCTTGACCTTTATAATGCGTACGGCTAAGGAATGGAACGCGTTGCCTGCGAGTGTGTTACCTGATCAGTATAATCTTGATGCCTCCACGGCTAGAGTGAATAGGCTGTTCCAAGACGGGCATGCTTCATCTTCGGCCGCATCGTCACTTACCAACAGGTGAGATGGCGGTCAAATGCCTGTCTTGTATAATATAAAAAAAGGGGGAACGTGACCCCAGATTGGATCATGGTTACACAATAAGTCGCCTGAATGTGCAGGTTTCATCACGATTTTTTCCCTCACCGTAAGAGCATCGATTAGCATTCAACTAATGTACATAACGTAATTTCATTGGTACGAGTATCATGGCCGCAGAGGGATAATTACAAACCATCTAATTTCGCTAAAAAAAGGTCAAATGCCGGCCTTAGTAAGTAATTAGTATTTAGTAAACAAAATCACTAAATTATGTTCCTGATAAATAGTACATATTTAAAAGTTTCATTTATTTAGTGCTTTAGCTTTGGGACCCTGAGAGTTTTGGCAGTCACAGGAGCAAATTGTTACCCTGTAACGGTATATTATGTACTAGCCATTCTCAGTGGCTTTCGGCATAGGCGGGAGATACGATGCCACAGCAGACACACCTTCACACGTACATAGAGCCCAAGATACACACATCAAACTAATACCACCTCTCTTTTTCCGACGGAGTTTAAAAACACGTTGGTATTTTATAGGCATGAGTTTAGGAGTTCCAACCTTCCGTTTCCATCATCACATCAGCTCGATGGTATCATAACACTGCATTGTCATCGAACTTACATGACTGAAAAATTTCAGGATAATCGGAAACCGGGAAAAATTTAACTAGCAAGATGTGAAACTAAATAAAAGCTTGTGAAAAGGATCTCACCCAACTCCATCTCCTTGTCATCATCATAGTCTTTATCCTCTTGTTCGGATTCTGCCTGGATCAGCAGATCGAAGAACACCTTTAAACAAAGAGATTACAACATTAGAGATTATATGTGGAATGGGCTCCCGAAGTCTTTGCTTTGCACTGTAGCAAGGGGTTCTTCAAAAGGTGTTAAGGCGTATGTAAAAGTTTAATACCCGCAGTGACCGATAGATGGCGCTGTCAATGTGATCGATATATTTCTACATCGCGGTAACGAGTTGCGTTCTACAAATGGTTAGTCGAATGAGAATTTTTTATTGAATATACACTTCCTACCACTGTGAACTTTGGGCATTTTATTTTATTCCTATTTTGGATCCTGGTTCACCCTTGGGGTTCCCGACAATTCCGGATTTTATGTCTGGGTTGTTCATGGTCCTTCGAGCCGGATATGAACCAGCGACCTATGGATTTTAAGTTTTCCTTTTCTCCCTTTCTCTCAAAAGGCATATCTACAGGTATCTAGACCGGCACCCCATCTGCTCCCCTGTCGGTTGCAGATGTCCTGGAAGACGGTGGCCGATTTCCGTCAGGTGTGCCTTCAAAGTCAAAAAAAGAAACACTTGAGTTGGCCTGCACCCGCATCCGCTCTCCTTAGGTTGCAGATGACGGTGGCCGCTATCCATCAGGCGGACAGTACGTCCGTGTTCCTCCATAGGCATTTAAAAAAACACTAGTTTATTTTTAAAATACAGCAGACAAACAGGCGACTGAGGCAAGGCAGGCAATTGATGCCGAGTGGTCATCATAGCCATAGGCAGCAGCTCAGCAGGGGTGCCACCATTACGTCGCGCACATCTAAAGTGACCTCTAATATGAATCTTGAATTTACTAGTACACCAGCTATCGCTTCGTTTAGGTTAGACTTTTATGATGCAGTACAGCTAAGGAATGGAACGTGTTGCCTGCGAGTGTGTTCCCTGATCATTATAATCTGGACGCCTTCAAGGCTAGAGTGAATAGGCTGTTCCTAGACAGGCATGCTCCATCTTCGGCCGCATCGTCACTTACCACCTAGTGAGATGGTGGTCACATGCCTGCCTAGTCTATTATAAAAAATGCTAGGAAAAGAATATCATTCATTTTGGACGAAAAACCTGAAAGTACAGCTTTGAAAAAATACTGTACTTTACAGCTAGAGTATTCACTGAATAGGCTGTTCCTAGACAGGCATGCTCCATCTTCGGCCGCATCGTCACTTACCACCAAGATGGTGGTCACATGCCTGCCTAGTCTATTATAAAAAATGCTAGGAAAAGAATATCATTCATTTTGGGCGAAAAACCTGAAAGTACAGCTCTGAAAAAATACTGTACTTTACAGCTAGAGTATTCACTCCATACAATTTTATGCTATGCACCAAACTTGTTCCCACCACCACCAGTAAACAAACAACGTGAACAATTTCAAACAACAAAAGTATTAATTTTGGGCAACTGCGTTACGTTAGTAGCCTACTGATCACCACTATGTACCAGCGAGTAAAAATAATCATCTTTTGGCGTTAATGTCCCGGTTGTGCTCTTGAGCATGAGGGGCCCGAGGTCCGCCTAGACCATGATCCAGGATTAGGCGATCAGGTAATTACAGTGGAGCGACCTCTGTGACTCTGCTACCACCTCGTGAACCTGACTAGATTGGATCATGGTTACAAATTCAGTTGCCTGATTGCAGGTTTCATCTGTACCAGCCAGTGGTGTCGTACAAGGCGACTAGTGTTTTCGAGGCAAAAGATCTAATCTCCGTAAGCTGGAAAATAGGCAGCAGAGTTTTCCATTGTTATATATTTTATAACTGCGATCTCGTGTGGAGATTATGACAAACACAGTTCAACAATAAAGTTATTCTATTCTATTCTATTCAGTATACAGTAGTCTATAATAATTGAACCATTAGGCGTCTATAGATGTGACGTAGTTTGTTGGTTTGTCTCATTTGCAGTGATCTGTCTATTTTGGAGCCATTCAGTAGAATAGTTTGCTCTATCGGAAACGTAATAATTTTTTTCTAGCCTGCAGACTTAGATTTTTGGCTACAACATTGCAAAGTTAATGATATTTTTAAAAAACAGCAACAGGTAATTTCCATATCCAGATAATCTCAATACCTATCACCGATGGATTTAAAATATTTAAATAACAAACACACAAATTATAGATCACAATCTCATTTAACATATGACCTCCGAGGTCGGATACGGTCACGTTAATCAAGCTAGCTACTTTGTAATGACACACGTCAGCTTGCCCATTATTGAATCATTCAATTTAAACAATTTTGTTGAAGATCTCTCAGATAAGTCATTGCAAAATGTTGCTGATACTAAAACAACTCATCTTGGCCTTGGCTTGGCATATAATGTTGTAATGTCCCGGTTGTGCTCTCGCAAACAAAGGCCTGGTGACCATCATGACCATGATCCAGGATTTGGCAGATCAGTTAATTACAGTGATAGCGACTGCCGTCTAACCTTCATAACCCTATTAACAGGGGAACCTGACCGGATTGGATCACGGTTACACATTCAGTCACCTGAATGTGCAGGTTCGTCGCAATATTTTCCCTCACCATAAAAGAGCATTAGTTAGTGTTCAACTAATGTACATAACTCAGAAAAAGAGTTATTGGTATACCTCATAAACCAATTTATAATAATAAGGCCATCAAATGGATCTCTAACAATGAATATTTATCTTTATTCCACCGGCCTGCATTGGTATACAACAGAAAAATAGCACTTATTTATTGTTACTCACAGTCTTTTCACTGAACGTACTGAATGTGTTGTCAAAGCAGAACCTGTAGTCTCCTTCAACGGTGGCCTCATGTCGATGGGAATTTTCAGGCTTCTTGTAATCGGCTACGATGACTAATCCCACCGGGTCTGTCAGTTGGAACGATATATCCAATTCGCCATGGGTTGCGTCTATCACCTGGAATGAAATTTAAACTTACGACCATGATATAGGATTCGGCAGATCAGGTAATTAGAGCACAGGGACTGCTATCTGACCTCCGTGACCCTCTTAACAGGGAACCTGACCAGATTAGATCATGGTTCATGGTTATTCACATAGCCTCCTGAACATGCAGGTTTAATCACAATGTATTCCCTCATCGTTCAGGCATCGGTTTGCTTCTCTATATACATTACTGGCCACTCCGTCTAGGGATAGTGCTGTGGCTATATCTTATATATTTATTTAGGCTAGCAAACAGCCCACCTGATGGTAAGCAGTAACTGTAGCCCATAATATTACGATTCAAAGGTTGCAGGAAAGAAAACTGCAGAACCAGGTGTGTTGTCAGTGTGAGAACTAAGATGAATTCCTTATCCTTCAAACCGGAACTCAACAACGTAAGCATTGTTCCTTGGCGCCAGAAATAGATAAGGCAGAGGCAATCACACAACCGGACCCCTTAGATTTGACAGACTCCTACCACCTCCTGCTCAACTTGCACTACTTGATATATTTCAAGCTCACCTGATATTCTATTTCGATAACCTCTTGCGCCATAACCTTGTGATAGAAACAATCTTGCCGTCCAGCCTGTACTGGGAACGTCATATCTTTCTCGTAAGCATACACAACACTGAATATCGTAGTCATAAATAGGTAACGCATTTTGTTAGAAACACGATGTATACACTCACAATACTTCGAATGAATCACTTGAGGATTAAGAGGGTTATTTTTAACAAGCAAATAGGTTGTTTGTATTTATAAATAGAATATACATCCGGAAATTTTGTTAAAATGAAACTTAAAAAAGAAGGCAAAACACGGTGATCGCGACCGGGCGGACAGGAGTTCGTACGGAAATGTTGTATTTTTGTTTGACATTGACATTTCTTCATTTCGTTTAAAAACTGTATTTGCTCCAAAAACGCTACTCCGAATAGCATGAAAAGAGATGGCTAGATGTACCTTCCAGAGCAACTAAAAGAGAAAGAAAGTTTAACGGTACAATCACACATCCCACATTGGAAATAAAAACAGTCTTCCTTCATATGATTGTGTGCCAGTTGGAATTTAGGATTTTTTGTAATAAAATCATTAAATCTAGGTTTCTGATATGATATTACCAGTGGAAATAGCGTGAAGTAAAACTAGAATGTCTGGGCCCAGTGGTGCTGGAGGTTCCGATGGCGTCGTCAGGAGTAGTGCATTGTCTTTCGTTGCCGGGGCGGCGCCGGCGCAGATGGCTGAAGAACAACCTGGTACAGCCAAAGATGGGGCTATGGGTGGTGAGTGACAACATCTAGCACATAACATTGTCTCATGAGCCTGGTCCACAGTAGGAGGGGCTCTTCCCTCCCTTTTTGATGCTTGGCTGATTGAAGATCACATCGACTCAACAGTCTACAGAACATAGTATTTAAAACACACTTCTCCATTTTTTTAATTGCCCCCGTATCCTCTAATCCTACTTACTTTATGCCTTTTAAGAGGTTGGTCGGCGTTTAGGAGCGTTGGTCGGTGACTTAATGGTTAAGGGGTCCGACTAGTACCCCGAGGTGCCGGGTTTAATCCCCCGGTGTGGATATATCCCAATGACTCTTTTCTGAGTTATGTACATTGTTGAACACTAACCTATGCTCTTACATTGAGGGACAACATTGTGATGAAACCTGCACATTTAGGTGACTGAATGTGTAACCATGATCTAATCTGGTCAGGTTTCCATGTTAACAGGGTCTTGGAGGTCTGATATTAATTGCTCAACTCTAATTACCTGATCAGCTCAATCCTGGATCATGGTTAAAATGGACCCCGGACCCTGAGATGTTGACACCAAGATGACCACAACACCTTATCCTTTTTTTTTGTTTGTCTGGACAGACAAACAGACAAGGAACCACCTGCCACCTGATGGAAAATGGTCATCGCTGCCTATCAAGTTAAGGAGTTAAAGACAGTAGATTTATGTAGTATATTTGTTCTGTATTTCGATTTTTAACATTCTAGGAAGATCAGCGCCTCGGCTCCGGCCGTGGCTCATGCTGAGTGAGGTCCTTTTGTTGATAAGGTGTGCCACAGCACAGCAATTCCGAATTGATTTATTAATTTTGTAATCTGTTATAAATGTTTTTTATTTGTATGATTATTGTTTATTTTATATTATGTGATTGTTGTATTGTGGTTTCCTTGTTAATCAATAAATAACTTTAATTTAATTTAATTTCATTAACATCAGCAACACCAGGGATATGACCGATGCATTCCAATGAGTTGATCATCATCATCACAGCCCATTACAGTCCGCTGCAGGACTAAGGGCCTCTCCCAAGAAAGGGGAGGTCATTGCCATAATCTCCACGCTTGGCAGGCGGGTTGGAGATCGCAGTTTTATAAATATAACAATGGAAAACGCTGCTGCCCATTTCCCAGCCTACGGAGACTCTTACATATTTAGCCTCGAAAAGATTAGTCGCCTTGTACGACACCCACGAATGTAAGTGGTTGGTGCTATTCTACTCTGCCGGACACCACACGGCCCACCTCTAAATAGACCTCTAATATGTCTCCTTGAACAATCTCATGTCATAGTCCAAAGGAAACACGATAGCTGGGAGCGTATTCCACATCCGAAAAGTATGAGCAAGAAACGTCCCTTTGAATCTTCAAAATGAACACCAACATAGGCATATGTGAGGCGTAGTTTGTGTAGAAATGTCTGTCCACCGGTATGAGTAGTATATCTAATGTAAACCGATATTTAATTTTCAGATCGATTGATGCCAGCAGGCCTTAAGGCATTATGCGAAATATACTCATCGCTGTATCCCGATCAACCCAACCCGTTGCAAGTGACTACCAGGTTAAAATACTGGTAAGTTTGGTTTATCTTAATAAAAACCACTGCTATTTTGTCAAAATACTGGTATGATTTGTTAAAAGAAACCACTGTGACTTCACCCGTGCAGAACTCAGTTTTACATTCTGGAGCCCTATTTTTGAAACCGTATGCATTCACGTGGGTGTTCACATGCGCTACCTATCTCTTTCACACTCATGGTAATTTGCTAGAGATAGAAGAGACAAGCATTAGAAGGTGAGCACTCGCATGGATACAAGCGGTTTCAAAAATAGGGTACCCATTGGTACCACATTAACTTTTGAGATAAATGATAGTATATGTGTTATTCTGGGTTATATTATGGCTAAATTTCATCAATGTCTGTCCATTACTTTTTGTGTGAATGAGTAACAAATATCCTAACATCCATCCATTATAAATGTTATTAGTAGGAAGTACGATTAATCATGTTTTGTATTTAATGGAATTCTTAATACAGCATGGTTTAGTGTGCTTAAACAAAGTTACGTTTCAGGCTTGGGGGTCACGACCCACTTGACTACATCAGCATGTATTGGAACCCTGGGAAGCCCGATGAAAACATACCACCACATTGGCATTATGTTAGGTAAGACCACAGACATGCAACCAAAGATGTAATAATTTTTTCAATAAAAAAAAAATCTGTTACAATTCACACAGCACTATCTAGCCCCAAAGTAAGCAAAGCTTGTGTTATGGGTGTTAGATAACTGATAAACTACTTATATACTTTTAAATACATACTTATTATGCACATAACACCCAGATGAGTAACAGAAATTAAAATTCATCATTCAATTTCTGACCGGCCGGGAATCGAACCTGGGACCT
The DNA here is from genome assembly GCA_907269095.1 of Blastobasis adustella. Taxonomy (NCBI): domain Eukaryota; kingdom Metazoa; phylum Arthropoda; class Insecta; order Lepidoptera; family Blastobasidae; genus Blastobasis; species Blastobasis adustella. The sequence continues at coordinate 10,705,552 of OU026141.1, forward strand.
CTGTGGGACCTCTGATATGTTCACCACTGAACCACTCAGGTCGTCATAGTCTTCTTTTGAGGGCTTGTCTATTTTTAACTCCCAACCCAAACACTGCGATTGCTCCACCGACAAGAGTCATACTCTTAAATATATGATGATGATGAACACAAACATTATGGATGACATGCGTTTAGTGTGTGTATAAGTCTGTGGCAGTCTGTCCCACTTGTGTTCTCGCGACCTCCAATATAAATAAAATAAATAAATATTCGTGGACAAATTCACACAGCGCCATCTAGCCCCAAACTAAGCAAAGCTTGTGCGATGGGTGCTTAACAACTGATAAACTACTTAAATACTTTTTTTAAATACATACTTATTATACATAGAACACCCAGACCCGTAACAGAAATTAAAATTCATCATTTCAATTTCTGCCTGGCCGGGAATCGAACCCGGGACTCTTGCGTGGCAGACCGGCATGTTGACCACTGAACCACTCAGGTCGTCAAATATACCTCTTGAACGATCCCATGTCGTAGCCAGCATGTTAACCAACTGAACCACTAAGGTCATCAAACTACAGATAACTTTGGAATCTGCCGATGTTTTATTATTTATGTTTTGCCCCCCAGCTTCGGCCTCTCAGACCTACACGGCGACGGTCGCGTCCACGCGCCGCCCGACCGGGTCCTTCTCGCCGGCGGCGGCGCTCCGCCCTCGGGCTTCGGTTTCGAGCTCAGCATGAGACTGTATGCTGGGGACAGGCAGCCACCGCCGCTCTGGCCTGCTGCTCTGTTGCAGGCGTTGGCCAGATATGTTTTTACTACTGGTGAGTTTTTTTTATTTTACTAGCCAGGCATTTGACCGCCATCTCACCTGGTGGTAAGTGACGATGCGGCCGATGATGGAACATGCCTGTCTAGGAACAGCCTATTCGCTCTGGCCTTCAAGGCGTCTAGATTATAATGATCAGCGAACACACTCACAGGTAATGCGTTCCATTCCTCGCGGAGTGTTAATGACAACGCCATCTAGTGGCAAATATGTAACCAATAACGTTACTTAATAATTTCGTAGATGTCGCTAGTTGCTGTAGATTCTTATATTATTGTAAGCGTGTTATTTGACACCTCGGGCTTCGGGCTTCGAGCTCAGCATGAGAATGTATGCTGGGGACAGCTCTGGCCGCTCCGGCTTGCTGCTCTGTTTCAGGCGTTGGCCAGATACGTTTTTACTACTGGTGAGTTAGGTGTCAATAGAATAGAATAGAATATTTATTTTCTCAAAACATGGTTACAATGATAGGTCTTAAGATAATCATCACACAGTTGCTCACACATGTTCAGCCAGTATTAACAGGCATTCAAATTTGTCCAGTGTAAATCTTATGCTACCTTAAATTCTAAAAAATCCTTGTCAGAGTAAAAGCAGTACTCCAATAGCCATTTATACAAGTCCTTTTTGAATTTGTTTATGGGCTGTTCTTTAATTGCCAGTAGATTCTATTACATATGGATATAGCCATCGAACAACATTGCTTCAAAAACAAAGTAGAATTTGGTGTAACTTCGTGTACAAGGCGATATGGGTTTCGCAAGTTTCTACTTTTGCAACTTTAAATAAGCTGCGGTCGTTAACTCTAACAAACTTTTCGACAGCAAATATATGACCTCAATGTGATGACCTGTTTTTCTAGATGGAATATTGACATATATATTATCTTTATAATGTATTTTTTTATCTACAGGCAACAAGTTCTGCCCAGGCGACCACATCTCGTGGCACGCCCCCTTGGATGGTGCGGCCGCGTCGAGAGTCCGTCACTTACTCGTCGCGAGTGACGCGCGGCTGCCGGCGGCGGGGACCCCGCATGGCACTGTCGCGTTTCTACAGGTTAGTTGCTTGGTTGATGAAGGAATGTGTTAGTTGAGAAACATACCCACATAAATGTCATAAAATATATGGATTGATTGATAGATTGACAGATTGATTGATCGATAAATTAACCGACGGATCGATAGATTTATAGTTGGATTGATCGATTGATCGATATATTGACAGTTGTTTTGATCGAGAGGTTGACAGGTAGATTGATTGATAGATGGAGAGATAAATATTGATTGATTAATGTTTTATGGCAGGATTGATGAGGATTGAATGGTGGATTAATAGATTGCACCGTTGGAGAGATAAATATTGATAGATTTATAGATGGCTTGATGAATCGGTTGCTAGATTGATTTACATAGGGATATACATATGTCCCGACGTCCGTCCAGTTAGACTTAACTAAAAGCTCAGCAGCGAACTCAGGCGCGGGGCACCGGCGCGGTGGTGCACCTCGGTTGGGTTGGTGATGGAAGGCTGGATGGAGACCGACTGTGCCGAGTGTGTTAGTTGAGAAACAAACCTACATAAAGTCATTAATTAAATGAATTGATCGACGGGTGTATGGATAGATTGACAGATTCATATTCTCCTTTTCAAATTATAGCTTCCACTGTCATTTGACAATTATTTTGCCAATGGCCAGGTAGATTGATAGATTGCATAGATAAATATCGATAGATTAATAGACTGATTTATGGTTTGATAAATCGTTTTCTGGATTGATTGACGGATAGATGGATAGATTGACAGATGGATTGATAGATTGCATAGATGGAGAGATAAATATTGATAGATTAATTGATTGATCGATGGCTTTAAAAATCGATAGGTGGATTGATTGACGAATAGGTTGATAGATTGACAAATGGATTGATAGATTGCATCGATGGGGAGATTAATGTTGATAAATAGATTGATTTATGGTATAAATCGATATCTGGATTGATAGATGGGTAGATTGATTGATAGACAGATGGATAAATGCACGGACGGAAGACCTAATAGACTTAAGAGTAACATGACCTATAAAATAAGGGCGAAGCCATCTTGTGGCACCCCCTCCTTCTACCTCCTTCGACGGGGACGCCGCACGGCACCGGCATTCCCTCAAGCAATCAACCAACTATACAGGTTAGTTGGTTGATTGATTGAGGGAATGACAGGTGGATTGATACTGTGCCTCAATCTTATCAGACCTGGCTAACCTTTGCAGATGGTGGGCTGCACCGGGCGCGAGTTGCGCGCCGCCCAGCGCGGCTCCGGTTTCGACGTGCTTAAACTCATTGCTGCTGACCACAGGTTGGTATTTTCTAGGATCCGTGGGTCGAGCCACAATCATCACAGCCCATTAGAGTCCACTGCAGGACTAAGGGCCTTTCCCACAAACGGGGAGGCCATTATCTCCACGCTTGGCAGGCGGGTTGGAGATCGCAGTGTTATAAATAAAACAATGGAAAACGCTGCTGCCCATTTTCCAGCCTACGGGGACTACATCTTTTGTCTCGAAAACATTAGTCCTCTTGTACGACACCCACGAGTGTAAGGGGTTGGTGCTAATCCACTCTGCCGGACACCACACGGCCATGCCGGGCACCACACGAGCCACAATGCCAATGGGGAATTTTCAGGCAGCTACCTTAAAATTTTAAAAGTGTAGTTCTCCGTGCCTCACTAGATGGCGCTGCTTAGACAGGATTCTCAAGTATAGAATTTTATAACCGAAGTAACTCGGAAAGGTGTTACTTGAAGAGATACTTAGTGTTAATACCTTTTCTGAGAAGGAAGCGCAAAATGTCTACATGTTCATTTATTTAACGATTTCGTTTTGTTTATTTTTTTATTGTTTAAAAAAAAAAAACTATAAATAAATATTTTTTTATCGTGTCTGATCAACGCCATCTGTTACAATTATTTGTACTATTTTTTTCTTTTTCATCGGCCATTATTTTGTTGTGATTCTATTTTGTTTTGTTTGTTTATGCTACGCAGTGATAAACGAGCAGACAGTTCACCTGATGGTAAGCGGTAACTGTCGCCCATAACATCTACGATTCCTGTATTTAGGTTGTAGGCAATAGAAATGCAGAACCGCAGGCGCTTTGTCACTGTGAGGACTAAGATGCATCTCATCTCATCTTGGCGTTAATGTCCCGGTTGTGCTCTCAAGAACAAGGGCCCGGGGTTCGCCTTGACCATGATCCAGGATTTGGCAGGTCAGGTAATTACAGTGGAGCGACTGCCATCTGACCTCCATGACCCTGCTACCAGGGGAACCTGACCAGATTGGATCATGGTTACACATCCAGTCGCCTGAATGTGCAGGTTTCATCACGATGTTTTCCCTCATCGTAATAGCATCGGTTAGTATTCAACTAATGTACATAACTCAGAAAACAGTCATTGGTACATGGCCGGAGCGGGATTCGAACCCGGGACCTCTGGCTTACGAGTCGGATCTGTAACCGCTCGGCCACCGACGCTCTTTTACTGTGAGGACTAAGATGAAGTGCCTGTAATTGCGCTCGCTACCTCATGTAAAGATGAGGTTTCACGCTTGGGGACTTATTCTCGCGTTTTCGACATTAGAATTCGATATTTTCTTTAGCCACAAATATCTATTAAAAAGTCAATGAATCTCTACTGCAAGCAAAAAACTTATTCTCAAAGATGTTGGCTAATCCTTTATTTTCGAAGATCGTTATGAATTAATATTTTAGTAGAGATATTTAGCTAGACAGCCGTGTGGTGTCCGGCAGAGTAGAATAGCACCAACCCCTTACACTCGTGGGTGTCGTACAAGGCGACTAATCTTTTCGAGGCAAAATATCTAAGAGTCTCCGTAGTCTGGAAAATGGGCAGCAGCATTTTCCATTGTTATACATATTTAAACACTGCGATCTCCAACCCGCCTGCCAAGCGTGGAGATTACGGCAATAACCTCCCCTTTCGTGGGAGAGGCCCAAAGTCCTGCAGTGGACTGTTACGGGCTGTGATGATTTAGCTAGAAAAAATGTCGAATTTGTGATGTCACAGCGCGAGAATTCTGCTACAGTGGGTCGAGCCACGACACCATTTGTCGTGTTTTCCAAATTATTGTGTTGTGGTGTTTCTGTTTGTGTAAATAAATATTTCTTATTATTATTATTATTCTTTATTCTTGACTATTTTGTAGCGTTTTTTTTTTGTTTTTCCATTTATTCATTGCCATCCATATCCCCCTCAGTTGCGGCGACCCCTGGCTAGTGACCCGGGTCCAGCGGCGTCGGTCCGCCCGGGGCATCCGGACCCGGGGCCTTGCCGGCGCCGCGCCGCTCGCGGGCGTCAGCGCCAGGCTGGCCGTGCGGCGCTACCGGCCCGGGGACGAGGTGGGCGGGGACCCACAGAGACACAGACACCTACCCATAGACACCGACCCATGCAAAGACAGTCAGAAACATATGTCAAATACACACATGCATACACACAAGTAAACACGCATACCTGCTAAAATTCGCCTGGGGTTGCCAGTAGCCTAGAAGGCTTTTTATGCTTTATAGAATACGACACCCCACGAGAGGCCCCGTGGGCGACCCAAGAAGCGATGGATTGACATCGCTGAGTCAGATGCGAGAGCCAACGGCTTATGACGCGAGGATACCGAAGACCGGGCGAAGTGGAGAAGAATGAGTAGGAAAGCGGACCCTGGCAGAGGCCGGGATAAGCGCTAAGACGATGATGATGATGATGATGAGAATACGACACCCCATGGGGATGGGGTACGCATTTGTGTCAAGAAACTAGTTTTCCGTGGGGTGTTTACGGTGACATGTCGTTTTAAAATACAGGGAGAGCTTCGTGAGCAAGAACTGTATCATAGACTAAGTAGAGATATATTCTATTTGTCTTATTTGGCAAACAAATGCGGCGTACCAGCGGCCACCGACAATTTATGAGGTTCAATCAATGTTTTCTGAATATGTGTCAGTAAGTGATGGTGAAATTAACTTTTTTAGGGAAATTTTGTATTTAAATAGATAAAAGATGTAGCAGTATTCGATGAAAATGTCATTCTACTCATTTCTTAGGAAAAATATGTATCTAGAGTGACCGATAACAACAGACTAAATTATTAACATTTCTTAAGCGGCCATAAGTGTCAAATATTGTCAGACACAAAAATAACCCGTTTTTTTGGAGGAAAAAAAACCAGATTTACGCTTCCCAAGCATCCCCCCGCTGGCACTCAACCTCGAGGCCAGCTTGGCTGGCCGAGCACAGAGCGAAATACTAATTTCTTATATAATTCAAGACACAATATTACACAGTGTACGTAGCGTGATTGATGCGGCGAATCCTGATATTGTTACGAGTATACGCAGTACAAAATAAAGTCGCTTTCGGATTAATTCGAATACGCTGGCGAGCTGACTACGGTTGGACGTCCGATTAGTATCGAATGCAACTGACTGTTGGTCGGATCCAGCCAAAACGGAACGTTTTTTACTAGTTTAAGTTTTCACTCGACGTGGTATTACAACACTATACTCTTCCACAGAGCCCCTCCCCGCCGCCCTACCGCGGGCCCCCCTCGCCCCCCGCGCCGCAGCCCCCCTCCCCGCTGCCCGCGGCCCTCACGCAGCAGATCAAGGACACGCTGCAGCGCGGACTGACCACCATGAGCGTGGACCGCAGCGGCCCGGAAGGTGGGTGGGTCCACCTTACAGACAGGCGACTAATATCTAATATGGCGAATAGCTATATTAACGATAGCAAAGAAAACAGCTGTTTTGACTTAACTTTAATGTGGCTGACTAGCGAAACTGCCAAGAGGATGTATGGGAGACCGGTTTTTTTTTGTCCTATAAGTCAGTACTACCGCTACGAGAAGTCGAAAGTTTGGGTCGATAAAATAACAACTTTTCTCTTTCTATTCAAAGATTCAAAATATTTATTTGTAAAAGATAGGCATTACAGATGTTATCATTATCTTCAATAGTTTCTCTATCCTTTGCCCGCATGCTGAGGCGTACAAATCTTTAAATATAATTGTTTCATTTTTCATTTGGTAAATATTAAAATCTTTCATAAATGATAATTTCAACAAATTTAAATTTCAAATATAAGTTATACAATAATCAATAAATAAAACCATGTCTATTTATTCGTATGGCAAAAATACAATATTTAAATCAAGCGAAGTCAGCCATTTAATTGCTTCGTCACTGTACCGAACGTGCCAAGTTGTGAGGCGGACCAACGTTTTGTGGGTCTACTAAACCACTATTATCGCTTCAAAGTGGCATATTTTGACTTATTTATTTATATTCCAGATGATGTAGCATAATGTCCGGTGCCTTCACAGTCTATAAAACATTGTATATTTTAGTTTTAGTCTTACCTTGTTACTGAGAGCGCCATCTCTTGATCATTGTTGATACCATATGACAACTACCTATTGGAAAACTGTTCTTTAAGTACATAATAATCATCATTATCTTGGCGTTAATGTCCTGGTTGCGCTCTCGAGAACGAGGGCCCGGGGTCCGCCTTGACCATGATCCAGGATTTGGCAGATGAGATATTTAAAGTAGTATTCCGTCTATTTTCACATTTTGTTGACATGACATGTAGGTATACCGCTCTGAGGGCTGCTATTGGTTATCTTAGTGGACAAATGAATTTAACATAATAGTAGTTTATGCATTTGTCATATAAAAGGTGGTATTAAAACATGAGTATGATAATAGTTTGACACGAGTGTTTTAATACCTAATTATATGCAGTTGCATACACTACTTTATCTACTCTCATATTTTCATGTTAAAATTTCGTACCTAGAATTTTTTCAACTTTGCTGGAAGTAACTGCGAGTCAGTTCTGTTGTATCTACGCGTCGAGGATATCATCATCATCATCAGCCTATACCAGTCCACTGCTGGACATAGGCCTCCCCCGAGGATATCAAGTGGCGGGAAATTCACTTCACTACTTTCACATTTATTGCAAATAGATATATTTGCTTCAAACAATCAAAAACAATCACATACACAAATTACAATAATATTAAAAAATATACCGTTTAGCGGGAAAATAATTCCAAATGTACACAATCACAACCACAGACTATGAACTGATGACAAAAATAAACAGGAATTTTGAATTTGTTTAAGACATTTAGGTATTCAGCCTACATTTAGCCGTGTCCCGGCGCCCGACAAAAATTTAAAAAAGAAATGTTGCATAATGATTAAAAAGTTATTTTTCGATACAGCTGTAATGAAAATAGTATGGGAAATGCTGTATCGAAAAGTAATTTTTTAAATTTTTATAGACTGGGGTGAAAAAACTGTATCCTTGAACAACTGTTTTCGAATGTAATTGGAACATTACGCTATGAGTGTAGATAAAATATATTACACTACTCTAGTTTGGTAGACGCTATTGCCAGTGGCTACCTTAGGCGTCATAGTGTAGAATTATCTAATGTCAAACTCAGTTGCCAACTGAGTTGGCCAATAGCCTCTCTGCTGTTTATGACTTGGCAGTGGGCAGGGCACATAGCTCGAAGAACAGATGTCCGAAGGGGCAGTAAAGTTTTCGAGTGGCGACCACGTGCCGGAAGACGCAGCGTGGGTAGGCCGTCCACAAGGTGGACTGACGACCTGGTAAGGATCGCAGATACCAGCTGGATGTGGAAAGTACAGGACCGGCCTTTGTGGAGATCTCTGGGGGAGACCTATGCCCAGCTGTGGGCGTCTTCTGGCTGATATAATGATGATGATGTTTATGAATTTAATTAAAAAAAAAAAAAAAGGTCATTTATTTCAGGCTCATGATAGCCCATAAAAATAAGTACACTAATACGTTGATATACAAAATTAGGTACAATGTCAAATTAAATACAAAATAAAATAACAATTACAATGTCAAGATATCAATGTCAAATACAATAGAAATTACAATGTTAACATTTATAGTACATTGTCAATACTACTATAAATGTTAACTAAACGAATAATGTAATAATAATGTGGTCAAGTTATAAGCTAACTCAATTCGGTTTTTGTGTCCAGGTCACACGGGCATGTCGACAGACAGTTTTCAAATGTCGAGCATGGAGCGGGCTCTGCCTCAGATACCGGAGTTGATGCAGGTAGGTAGTTTCCACACGAATTATTGGTAATGTTATGTTTTTCGTATGTATAAATGTATATTTGCACTAGCTACAGCTAGGGCTTGCAATGGAATATTCGAATTATTCTTGAATTCTATGAATTGGCCTAATTATATAAAATAACGCAGTTAAATCGAAAAAACCATTTTCGTCTTGTTTTGTAGTTTTGTGATTTTTTATTTTTCATTGCTTTGTTTTATATTATTAACATGTAGAAATCCGTTTACGCTCATTTGGATACATTTACTAACGGCCAATTGCGCAAACTTATATTAAAAACATAGTTAATACCTTGATCCCAGGTTTCGCCATATTTCGATTGACGAAAGTGGTATATACCGCGAATCAGGAAAACCGGCCCTTAAGAGGACGACCCAGGAAAACATTCACTGATCAGATCAGTAATGTTCTCAGAAAAGCTGGGGTCCGAAGTGGTAAGAATAAAAGGAGATGTATGAAAAGAGTTGTGGATATATGCGAGGCTAGGGAGTTGTGTCAGGACAGAGCAAAGTGGCGGTCCATAGTCTGCCTACCCCACCTTTGGGACACAGGCGTGAGCTTTATGTATGTATGTATTCCAGGTTTCACCATATTTCGAATAGTATTCGAATATCACCAGCAAAAGTATTCGAACACTTAAATTTTCGAATATTTGCAAGCTCTAACGGCTCAATGGAGTTGCACGTATGAGATGTTAGATTCGTTTTGGTCGCGCGTATGACTGCTGCCATAGAGCATCACAGGTCTAATTATACTCTTAATAATGCGCTTATTACATTTGGCTAAATTTAGTAGCCTAAATTCAAACCAAAGTGGAATGTATTGCTCATGGAATAAAGTCCATTTTTGTATCACTTATATTATGTCACGCCACGCTCCACTTTTCAAAAGCCGTGATACAAAAATGGACCTTATTTTATGAACAATACATTCCACTTTGATTTGCTCTCATACTTTTTGCTTCTGAATTTAGGCTACTGAATTAAGTCAAATGTAATAAGCGCATAAGCCCTTTGAGCTTGACAGAGATTGTAGGGTGTTGTTGGCATGACAGCCGTGAGTTCCCGCCATTTGGTCCAAGCTGGAGATATTCGGAACTTGATATCGCCCCCTGTACGGCTAGCACAACTTGCTCTCGCGCGCGATAAGCGAGAAAAGGTGCGACATAGATACTGCTATCTCGTTCATCTTAGTATGGAGAGAAGGAAACAAACGCTCTATCGCGGCGCGAGCTATGTAGCGGATACACTTGTGATAAGGCCGCTGGTTGGATTGATTTATTTTATTTATTTATTTATTTATTAGTTCATTACACAGTTTAACAGCAGTTAAATTCATTTAAAACACAAGCACATAACGGTTGAAATGCCAATGACAAAACTGCATTTTAAAATTTTGATATGTAGCCACTACGCAGCTTTGCAGATAGATACAATATTGACAAACAAAAAGAATAATAAAACAAAGAAATACATGTACACTGGTGTGTGTGCATGTGTGCGTGCGTGCGTGTGTGTGTTATTTTAATAAATAAATATCTAAAAATGTGTTTCTGGTTCCAGAACTCCTGGCGGGGTGACGAGACCGAGATTCTTGATGGGGTCCATCTCGTGTTGAACGCGGAAGGCGCCAGCGTGTTGCCGCTGGCAATAGAGTAAGTTTATCTGGCTTTTTATCAGCATATTCTAAAATAATCTGGACGCCTTCAAGGCTAGAGTGAATAGGCTTTTCCTAGGCATGCTCCATCTTCGGCCGCATCGTCACTTACCACCTTTGGCGATCAAATGCTAGGCTAGTAGTTATAATAAAAAGAATGATATCTGTAGTACCTTGGAGTTTTGTTTGGGGCCAGCCAAGGAATCCATTTACATTTACACAGACGCAGGTACCAACTCAACACCACCTTTATGCCACCACGCAGCGTAACCCTAAAAAACGGAACGCCACATCGCTACCGCGTTCTAAACTGGTGTAGTTCAGAGCCATCTACCGTCTCATGTCACGAACCTGTCCCTGGTAAGATGCGTTGCCTTCGTGATAGCCATCCCGTAGTATCAATATTCTGCGGTCGCGTGCCGCCACCGCATTCTAACCTGCGCATAGCGCCTCCTACCGTCTAAGTCACGAACCCACGAACAAACGCGTCTTATTAGATATAGATTCGTCACTTAGACGATAGATGGTGCTGAGTGTAGTTTAGAACGCGGTGGCGATGTGGCGTTCCGTTTTTATGGGGGCTTTCTGGCATTGGGGTTGCTAGCTGGCCAGGCGTTCACGTGGTGTCGTACCCCTACCCTACCCTCATCATCATCATCCTAGCGCTACTCCCGGCCCCCGCCAGGGTCCGCTTTACTGCTTATTCATCGCTTCGCCCGGTCTTTGGCATCCTCGCGTCGTAAGCCAGGATTTAGTTGAGGGGAGCAAAAGTCAAAATTATAGGTGATTGATACCTGATGAGCGAGCAATAATTAGGCCTTTTTAATAAGGTGATCAATAAATGAACGAGCGAGCGAATCGAGCTCGGAAATTTTGGGTTCTAACCCTGGGAAAGAACAACGAATGTATGAGCGAGCGGAGCGAGCAAGAAATTTTTGACGTTTTGGGTTGTAAAAGCTTGAGTGATTAATGAATGACCCGCCGGAGTGAGCTCGTCAGTTTTGACGTTTCAAGTCTTAAACGCTGGGGTGATAAATCAAAGAATAAGCGAGCGGAGTGAGCTTGAAATTAGTGACATTTTGGGTTATGAAAGCCTCAGGTGATTATTGAATGAATGAGCAAGCGGAGTTTTGGTCTTAGCAGCATGATTGATTTTTACAATAGTAATTGAAGGAAATCAATGAATGAGTGACCGCAACGAGCTAGGTGAATGATAAGAAAAGTATCTGAAACCTATGAATGATCTTCATCTCTTCCTGGCGACTGATCATATTTTTTGGTTTTAAAAGCTGGTGTGACCAATGAATGAATGAGCAAGCGGAGCGAGCTCGAAATTTTTGATATTTTAGCTTAGGTGCTGTGATTATGTGTGATGCTGATCGTAATAAAAGTAATATAAATTATTTAATGAGCAATCCGAGCGCGCACAAAACTTTTAACATTATGGTTTTTAAAAGCTGGGGTGGATTGTCAAAATGAATATTTGAGCGAGCGCAGCGAGCTTGGAATTTCAGGTTTTGAAAGATTGGTAAATAGCATAAAAAAAACGGAAGTAAATGAATAAGCGAGAGACCCGAGCTCGAAATTTTGACATTTTTTGTTCTAAAAAGCTGGTATCACTGCTATCACTGATAAAATCAACAAAATAATTAAGCGACCGCAGCGAGCTCGGAATTTTTGGAATTTTGGCTCATAAAACCGTGGACGATTGTAAGTCAGAGTCGGGGCTCAAAGGGGGGGCAAGTGCAACCATTGTCGTCCCGTCCCCCCTCCCTAGATCCGCGCCTGCCTACCCTACACTAGTTTGAAATGATCGTTTCCAGCGGCCGCGTCCTCCACGGCGGCCACTTCACCTGGCGCTCGCTCTGCGGCGGCCGCGCGGCCACCGTGCTGGCGGCGGCCGTGGCGGCCGCGCACGCCACCGCACGACACCCCTACGTCGTTAAGGGGGGGTGGTTGCAGGTAAGGGCTGGATTTAGAGTGTCGGGTTACGGAAACCAGCTGAAGTTGCTATGGGAGACCATAGAAATGCTAGTTCAGCTTATATTAGGTTGGGTCTTTTCACACTATCGCGGGATGGCGGGACACTCGTACGTCGTGAAGGGGGGTGGTTGCAGGTAAGGGCTGGATTTAGAGTGTCGGGTTACGGAAACCAGCTGAAGTTGCTATGGGAGACCATAGAAATGCTAGTTCAGCTTATATTAGGTTGGGTCTTTTCACACTATCGCGGGATGGCGGGACACTCGTACGTCGTGAAGGGGGGTGATTGCAGGTGAGGGTTGGTACTAATAACCAGTGTAAGAGGAGCTGAAGTTGCTATGGGCGGTTATAGAGACGCTAGGGCAGCTTATGCTGGTTTGTGGCGGGTGGCCGGCGCGCGGCCACCGTGCTGGTGGCAGGTGCGACACCCCTACGTCGTTAAGGGGGAGTGGTTGCAGGTGAGTGGGGTTTGGGCTGTGTGTCGACGTACGAGAAACCAGTGTAAGAGGAGCCGACGTTGCTATGGGAGGCTATAGAGACGCGAGGTCGTCCTATACTGGTTTGGGTCTTTTCACACTTTCACACGTCGTGAAGGGAGGGGGGGGGGGGGGGGGGGGCAGGGGGGGGCAGGTGAGTGTGGGTTTGGGTACAGAAACCAGTGCTATGGGCGGCTATAAAGACGCCAGCTCAGCTTTTGCTGGTTTGTAGCAGGTGGCGGGCGCCCGGCCACCGTGCTGGCCACGGCCACGCCACCGCAAGACACCCCTACGTAGCAGGGTCACGTAAAACAGATGGCAGTTGACCCACTGTAAATATCTGACCTGCCAAGTCCTGGATCATGGTCAAGGCGGACCCCGGGCCCTCGTGCGGGAGAGCACAACCGGGACATTAACGCCAAGATGATTATTTTATAAGATGAAATGCTTCTTCCCTGAATTCAGCAGCCGTTCCGCCGATCTCCGATAGTACGCCGCCATCTTGATGCAATTGAATAAGGACCAATCGTAGCAAGCCAGAGTCAGAGCTGCCATTCTGTGATTGGTTTAAACTCAATTGTAACAAGATCGTGGCGCCCTATCGGACACAGGCGGCACCACTCCAGAACCATTCTCAACCCAACTCTACAATTCCAGATGCTAATACCAAAGGAGCTAGCGCTCGACATGTCGAAGAAAGTCGCCATCTTGTCGAAGCTCGCCGAAACGGACTCCGAGTCTGACAGCGAGGAAGAGAGCGAGCGAGACGACACCAAGATAGCCTTGCCTCTCACTCTGTCGTGGTCGAAGTATAAATTGAAAATCACTGTGGTGCATGATAATGAGTTACTGTGATTTTTGCGGTTTCATGATAACGTGTTGCTGTGATTCTTGTGGTTTCATGATAACTAGTTACTGTGATTATTGTGGCTAGGAAATGGGGGCTATCGCATGACCAAGATTCCACTAGATGGCGCCACTGGCGAGTATAGAATAACTTTATTGTTGAACTGTGTAAATACATTTAGGTATTACAAATTATGTTTGTGAGTCTCAACAGTTTGCCCATTTCGGACATGCCATATTTTAAGGAAGCAATAATATAATAGTAATAATCACATCTATTTGAAAAACAACTTGAAAATAAATCAAAATATGCAATGTCAATAACAGATAGATACATAATAATTCAAATATGTCAAATTCGCACAAATTATATTGGGCAACCTGACAATAAAGAATACATCAAATCAATGTCATTTCTGATACCTATTTAAATTTGCCGGGCGCAAAGATATTGGACATAGAGCATAGATGGAACCTCCATCTATACAAATTACTCAATGTCATACAAAAAGCTAATACATTAAGATGACTAAGGCCACCAAATTTGACAATAGCAGTGGTTATGGAGGGGTATTTGACAACTGATAGCCGTCCCTTTTGGACACTTTATATGCGCCATTAAAAAATGAAACACTATAGATTGTGAATTCAGCTGTGAGTAGGTTCCTTCTATGCATCATCATTTACCTGCCGCTATCCCATTTAGTTGAAGTTGGCAGCAGTATGTTTTCCTTCTCCATTCATCCCTATCCACTGTCATCTCCACGCTCACTGATATGCCTCATCACACAATCCATCCATCTTTTCTTCCCCTTCCGGCGTATCCATCCACATTCATATTCAATACCCTAATGACATGATTGTTTTCTCTCTGCATAATATGGCCGAACCATGAGAAGCGGCTACTTTGAATCTTGTCACCAATTTAGGCTCCTTCAGGCTTCCTCTTAGGTATTCGTTCGATACTCTGTCACCTCGTCACACCACACATCCATCTTAACATCCTCATTTCACTTGCATACAATCATCTTTTATCTGCTACCTTAGCTCCTTCTATGCCTTGATGTCCAATTTCTTTGGCCGGGCATTATTTTGACAGTGACAAGACCTTACTCGACAGTGGCGCCCTCTGGTAAGCACAAAAACGTTATTAGGTGCGAACGTATATATTTAGTTTGAGAAGCGAGGTTTTAACATGGACTGGTAAATAAATATTAGCAATTTTGTAATCTCAATTGTACTCTATGAATTATCAATGTATAAATATTATAATATAAGTAAATATATTTTCAATGAAATTAACCTGTATCTTTTATTTATGTTTCACTAGCCTTTCCACTAGATCCGAGATAAGCGTCGATTACGTAGGATCCTAACTTATTCACACAAGTTAGAAGCCAGTTTGTTTGGGTGACGTTCAATGCACTTTGAGTTAAATAGGCTCTTGATTTGATCTCATCTTTAACAAGTGGAGCAACTGCCATCTGACCTCCATGATCCTGTTGCCAGAATGCAGGTTTCATCAGTATGTTTTCCTTCACCGTAAGAGGATCACATAACTCAGAAAAAACTCTTTGGTACATGGCAGCAGGGATTTGATACTAGTAAATCGGGGTATGAGTTGATCCTCTTAATCATTAAGCCACCTACCGACACTCCGAGAAGAGCCACCCAAGAAGATTATTATTTTATGCAGATATTATTGGTTTGTATAATATACCTATATTATACAGGGTGTTACGTAATACATGTATAAAGCCGAAAGGGTGTTAAAGTATAGCTTGCAAAGAGTACACTAGCGACTTCAAATTATCCGGACATTGAATTTTAATATTCATTAAAAAATCTTCGTTTTTAAAGAAAAATAATCATATCGACTACGTTGAAGCGCAGCTCTATTTCAAGTGAACAACTAAATCGAATGAACGAACACGACACAAAAGTAGGTAAATTTCGTCAATGGAAGTCGCGCCGTAGATCGAAGGCACCGCCACAGGCCGGCTCGCCTCGGCCCGTGGCGGGGCGGGGCGTTTGTCGGCGGTTGATTAACCTATTACAACTGATTTCTAGAGATGCGGTCTTTCGTTTTTAAAATGTCATTATCGACATTGAAAAAGAAAAAGTTCGATAGTCATTTTCTCGCTAACTATTCCACGCAAGAAAAAAATGATTGTACCTATCGTTTTAATACATGTAGCACTCCACCCAGTTCACGGCTTTATACATATATTATGAAACACCCTGTATAGGTTCATCCAAATACACAATGAATAAATTACCTAGGTTCCTCTGTTGGTACTATGAAAAAGCCTAAATCCTTTCTCCGTTTTGGTATTTGAACACCCAGCCATACCACACTTAATCGGCATGGTTGCTAGCTGAATATTTAATAACTGCGCACAATTCATAATAATAAGCAGTTATTATACAACTTATGCTGGCTCCTGGGTTATTCCTATATAACCTATAGTATTTCTTCTATACAGGTACCCAGGTGTCCAACTTCTCAAATGAAAGATAGGTAGAACTCGTTGTGGTCAATCAACAGGTGGTCCAATTTATTTGTGAAGCACACGCAGTTCAGTAAGAACTGGTTGGATTGGAGGCGTAGCAAAGGTATTTTTTTATTAATCATCATCACAGTCCACTGCGGGACTTAGAGCCTCTCCCACGGAAGGGGAGGTTTTTGCCATAATCTCCACGCTCGGCAAGCGGGTTGGAGATCGCAGTGTTGTAAATGTAACAATGGAAAACGATGCTGCCCATTTTTCGGCCTACGGAGGCTCTAGATCTTTTGTCTCGAATACATTAGTCGCCTTGTATGACACCCACAAGTGTAAGGGGTTGGTGCTGTTCTACTCTGCTGGACACACACGTCCAAAAATTTTTATTAAACATTTTTTTATTGCCCCCTTCGGATCCTCTGACCCATGGTTGCATTGGTTGAACCTGAAAAGAAGATCCTTGGGATATTGTGTTGGTGACGGCCTTTCAGCAATTTTATTGAGAACATGGAGTGAAAGCTGTCCTAGTTCTAAAAAATGTCTCAGTATGGAATCAAGAAACACTCTTAGGTAATAATTTCCTTTCTATTTCTCTGGATATTGGAATGAAAAGAAATGGAATCACGAAAGACTCAAACCTTCGCGGTTCAAATCTTCAAAACAAAACAGTTTTAATTTTTTCCAAGTCAATAACAAACAGTACATCCTTAAATCAATTTTATACTTTAACAGTACACAATAAAGACTATTTTTAAATAAACTATTGAAAGGGAAGGGAAGAAGATTTTTGACAGCTTTATTTTTAATTTTTGACCCAACTACAAGTGTTGACATTTTACAGATCGACAGCTCTATTCAAGTGACAGATTCAAGTATTCTCGAAGCCGAGCCCTAAAATAAAAAGAAAATTCTTCTTGTGTTGTGTTGTGTTGTGATTGTGAACATTCGTAACCACAAATTGTGCCAATAATTGGGTACAATTGCAA
Organism: Blastobasis adustella; assembly: GCA_907269095.1. Lineage (NCBI taxonomy): Eukaryota > Metazoa > Arthropoda > Insecta > Lepidoptera > Blastobasidae > Blastobasis > Blastobasis adustella. Next base: position 10,723,028 of record OU026141.1, read on the forward strand.
TTTAGTTCAATGTAAGATTTAATAAAATTCTTGATTTTGTTTGAAATTTGATGAAGAGCTTCGTGATATTCTATATAACCTAAATATTAGTGTTTTAGGTTAGGTATGTTACATACACAAGACAACAAACATTCACATATTTAAAATATTTTCCATCATTTTACAGATGACTAGCGACGTTGAGTATCTTTACGAAGGGCAAAAATTTGATACGTGGGCTGACTTCGAGGAAACTTTGAATGCTTATTGCGAAGCCAACAATGCTCTGTTCGTAACTGCCTCCTCTTGTTCCATTGTCAATGAAAACAAGAAGTTAGCGGGTAGGGGCCCAGTTAGCGAATATTACAAGGAGTCGCTTGTTCACAAGAACGTGAAGTTGACATGTAAATATGGAGGAATGCAAAGAATTAATAAAGACTTGAAGGGGTTACGCGAACATCTTACGTAGGTATTTTTTAGACCATTCAAGCTACGTTGATAAAATAGTTTTAACAAAGTTACGCTCGCTTTCTTGTGCTGTTTACTCACAGCGTTTACCAAAGAGATATTTCTGCTAGGTAAAGCAACTCTATGGTGTTGTCTAAAGAAAGTCTTTAAAATTGCAGCACATTCAAAATTGGATGCCCAGTCAAGATTCATTTGATAGCTGATAAAACTCATTTGACGATAAAGCACTGCCATTTAGAACACGCTAACCACTTCTGCATGCCTGAATGTGAGTATCTAGTGCCTAGCCTATCTACATCATTTTACGTTTAGTTAGTAACACAATTTGTGATAATATGTATACTATTGTATACTCATACAATTTGTGCAAATGAAATCATTCTTAAACAACACAACAGTAATATGCACAACAGGTGCACGACGGAGAATACAAGAAGACCTTTTTGCATGTGCACTCACAAACTATGAACTATATGTGCACTGCCGTTCCACAATGAACAAGCGTTTTTGGCGTCTCTTTAGTACTACGGAGGGTCGAGAGATGGCGCTAGCATACTCGTTTATGCGTTTGACCTAAGAAAATAAAATTAATATTTATCTAGGCTCCGGATGTACCGAATTCATTTCATCGATTACTTCCTATAGGAAATCATAATCAATTCAAGAATTATTGTTCAAGAATACATAGTTTATGTTATGAATTAGTGCTGTTTCTACTTTTTTATTTGACAATCAAATGTCATATTGGACGCCATAGTTGCATAGTGATGAAACATAAAAACGGTGTTACGAATAACCGTCAAATATTTTAATTTCTTTAATGGAGTAGATAAATTCATTACCGAGCTTTATTTATTTGCAATAACGTACATGATATTGAGGTGTTACACTTTAAATTTGTAGATAACAATAATATAAAAAGCGGCGTAACTTTATGTGGGAGTTGGAATTCAAGACAAGATCTACTAAACTTTGACTCGTTGACTTGACTTCGCTACGGACGGTAGTTCGAGCCTAACTAGTAATTTCAGTAGGTCGTATGCCAGCTACTGGAAGAAAGGTTTTATTAAATGTAAGCTAGGGCCTTTCATTCTGCAGCTGACTACACCTATATAATAAAAAAGTAAATAAAATCTCATATTATTCCAATTCTCTCAAAATGATCTCCTAACTCTTTAACTAAGTCGATAAGCTCTACCAACAAACCCGTAAAAGAACCGACAATCGACGTTTCCAAAAACCGTTAAGTGCTACATCACTAGTTAGTTATTGTTGTCGTTGTAACCGCGAGCGTTCTCGTTATTGTGTGATTGTGTATTAAGTGAAAAATTAGTGCGTTCTAACCCGTTATATAAAATGATGAACGAATCAACAACTGTTTGGGATCATTTCGAGCGTTATCCGGATAATCCTAGACGCGCCATTTGCAAATTATGCCGAAATGATTTCTCCTGCTCGACGTCACATAACCTAATAAAGCATCTGAAGCAAAAACATGCAGATGATGTGGTGATTAAAGAGATTCCTCTTAGAAAAAGGATTAGTAGTAGCAAGGCTGTTTTCAAACACTTCTACGATATAGATCACGATGAGAAACAAGCGAGGTGTATGTATTGTGGGAATTTCTATTCGTATCGCTCTACGTCCCATAATCTCCGTTCGCATTTGGCGAACTTGCATCAGATAAATGAAGATGACGGTGATGGGGTGGAAGATAGGCCTCAGTATTTACAGGTTAACGAAGGTATGTGTATACCTAATTTTCTTTTCGTTCGTACAGAGCTACAAGTATTTTTTTGCACTTGGATGAGGGCGTAGTTATCGAACTCTAGCAGTGATGTTTTATAAGACGGCAGCGTTAGTTCTGATTTTGGCCACATGTCAAAAGATACTTGTAGGTCTTGTAAAGGCGTCGGCCACAGCTATGAACTGGCGTCGGCGTTACTGTTGTTGACATAAATGACATTTGAATTATTTTGAAAAATTCAGTCGTCTAAATTCAAAAGCAAAAAGCGCGAGAGCAAATAAAGTGGAATGTATTACTCACATGATAAGGTCCATTTTTGTATCACTTATTATGCTACGTGTTGCTCTGCTTTCCAAAAGGTGTATTACAAAAATATACCTTATTTATGAGCTTTACATTCCACTTTGATTTGCTCTTACTCTTTTTACTATTGAATTTTCGCTCTGCTTTCCAAAAGACATATTACAAAAATATACCTTTTTCTATGTAACTTACATTCCACTTTGATTTGCTCACTCTTTTTACATCTGAATTAGCGCATAGGGTCCAGTTTTGGCCACAGAGTGACAGTAACGAGTTTGTGGCATTACCTATAACTCGTTTTTACGAGATTTATCATTTTTTATTTCTGTATTTAAAATGGTCGTCGTGAGTTGTCGTTATTTATCAGAAGCGTATGATAGCACATGATAGTAGGTAGGTACCTACTTATCTTACTATGATGGAAAATTTTAAATTGAGGCAATCGTGACGTTACAGAAATAAAACAAATAATCATCTTGGCGTTAATGTCCCGGTTGTGCTCTAGAGCATGAGGGCTCGGGGTCCGCCTTGACCATGATCCAGGATTTGGCGATCAGGTAATTACAGTGGAGGGACTACCATCTGACCTGGTACCGGAACCTGACCAGATTGGATCATGGTTACACATTCAGTCGCCTGAATTTGCAGGTTATATCATCATCGTGACATGACAGAAATATTTTTTTATATTTTTTTAATTTGGGCACAGCTTTAGGGGACAACGTGAATGTTCGATTTACAGATATAACAACCATTTCATCTAACTACGTTTTAGTTTTATCCGTCTATTAAAATGCAAGGTTTTCTTGGCCTTTGGTTTTACCACAGTACCTATGACCTACAATAAATCGATTATTAGGTAACCACTAGATGGCGCTACAAAGACGAAAGGTGATATTGTCTCTTTGAGAATAGATACTACAATATTCATATGAACATCTTCTCATAAAAAAAAAATCATCTTGGCGTTAATGTCCAGGTTGTGCTCTCGCGCACGAGGGCCGGGGGTCCGCCTTGACCATGATCCAGGATTTTATAGATCAGATAATTACAGTAGAGCTACTGCCAATGGAACCTAACCATTGGATCATGATTACACATTCAGTCGCCTGACTGTACACGTTTCATCACCATGTTTTCCCTCACCGTGAAAGCATCAGTAAGCATTCAACTACTTATGTAACTCAGATAAGAGTCATTGGTACACGACTGCAGTGGGATTCGAACCCGGTACCTCTCGCTTAGGAGTCGGATACCTTAACCAGTCGACATCAATATCTTCTCACACATAAACCGGCCGAGGATTTAATTCCATATATCATACTTCACACTTGGCCGTGTGGTGTCCGGCAGAGTGGATTAGCACCAACCCCTTACACTCGTGGGTGTCGTACAAGGCGACTAATGTTTTCGAGGCCAAAGATCTAGTCTGTAGGCTGGAAAATGGGCAGCAGCGTTTTCCATTGTCATACTTATAACACTGCGATCTCCAACCCGCCTGCCTAGCGTGGAGATTATGGCAATAACCTCCCTTTTCGTGGGAGAGGCCTTTAGTCCTGCTGTGGTCTGTTATGGGCTGTGATGTGATGATGATACTCAAAACTATCACTTCAATTGCCCGTAACACTTCAACGGGGCACTGGACTGGAGCCTCCTCCACATTTGTGGAGGGCTCTGCCGTAATCTTCACGCCTGGTGACGGACAAGTAGGTGGGTACTTTTTTTATTCTACACAGTGTGAAACTGATTGTAATGCTTCGGTCTAAAACTTAAATAATTTCCGTTTACGGACTTCAATTACTTGTCTATTACAATTACTTGTCTTGGCCTACTGGATAAGAACTATGTTGTCAAAGAAGATTGAAAAGAATCGAACTCTTTGGTCGACTTCCTTGTGCACGAATGCCTGGACAATATACATACTGGTAGAACAAAATAAAATACATAAGAGGAATTTCAGCCCGCAACAGTCCACTGCAGGACTTAGGGCCTCTCCCACGAAAGGGGAGGTTATTGCCATAATCTCCACGCTTGGCAGGCGGGTTGGAGATCGCAGTGTTTAAATATAACAATGGAAAATGCTGCTGCCCATTTTCCAGACTACGGAGACGCTTGATCTATTCCTTCGATAACATTAGTCGCCTTGTACGACACCCACGAGTGTAAGGGGTTGGTGCTATTCTACTCTGCCGGACACCACACGGCCGAGGAATTTGCCATAAAGTTATAATAGGCCATGTCACATGAGGAGGAAAAATTCGGATTGTTGATAAAAATTCTTGATCCTAGATAAAAGAAACGAGTTTCAAAATTGTTTTCGTCTGAGTATAGGCACTTAACGAAAGATACCAGAGAGCTGAGTGTAAGTGTTGCTTCGAATTTACTTTCCTATCGCGTTTGCGTTTACGTCGAAATTAGAATGAAGAAAAAGACTTCATTTAGGTACCACTGGACGGTGCTACAAATTTTTTCATACTATTTTCACGTAACCGCAAACGCGATAGTAAAGTAAATTCGAAGCGAAACTCACACTAAGCCTTCAGCTCTAAAAATTCTTAATTTCCCGCGCTTTTTGCTAGTGCACAGATACGGTAGCCAGGGTTCTAGCTTCATATTAAACAATGTCTTTTAATTTAGGTGTGTGAGACAGTTAAAACATTTTAGGAACCATCCGGACGACTTCGTCATTTTGAAGTAATTTTCTTAAACTATTCTCATAAAAAAATACAAGCCAAAAATATGAGGGTGAGCCAAAAATGCCAGAATAAATATGGCCCTGAAAAATTCCTTTCCCTATTTTTACATGGTACTTATAAAATAAAGTCACTTTTCGTGTCTGTCCTAAACTGTTTTTACTGTCTGTTAGTTATCTTCCGGTAGGTTTTTATTATTACATTAAGTTAGAAAACCCATAAAAAAAATATATTTTTATACATGTATCTTTACATCATCAGACATAAACATAAAATTACATGGTTTCTGACTACGTATCATGTTGTTTATATCGACATTTTTACGTAATCCATCTTTATTTGGGTGGCCTTATAGATCGAAGATCTTTATGTAGTGTTAAAAACAAACAATAAAGTTGTAGGTATAACAGCGAAACAAACACTGAACCGGTGGCGGCGTCGCTGTTGTTGACAACAAAATTACATTTCAAAACGGCGATGCTTAGTTCCAGTTTTGGCCACCGAGTCAGATATGGTTGTGGCACTATACGTACGTGCGCTCCTTCACGAACGAAGACTGTTTGGCATCTTGTGTACAGTTCTATTTATACGTACATATAAGACACTTTAAGACTGTAGGAACAGAGTTGCAAATCGCTTGGCTAAAACTCGCTATACGCGATTTCAAAATGTCGTAACTGGTTTGTTTTTATAGGACAAAAGTCGATTTTATTTTTAAGGCGATAAGGTTGTATTCTCATTGCGTTCTAAAATGGATTTCCGTTGAAGGTTATTACTATGGTGTAAAGTGGGCTTGTTTATGCCGAAGGCGTGTCCCAAATAGACGTATATATGCATTGAACGAGATCGCAATACGCGCCCTATTGCAGGGGAATAAAGTCTATTTCTCCACGCAAGTTTTGCGTAAATAGTACAGGATTTGTGTGAAATGCTTTGAGAGCCATGTTTTCGATGTAAGAGCGGCAACGTCGCTTCGCCCGACTTGTTTATATTGATCAATTCTATAAATGGACTGAGCCTGGAAGCCCTAACTGGATGTTGCCTAGGGCATCGAGGGTTTTAAATTATCTGGAATGAAACCAATGTAAGTATCGTATTTAGGTATATGGGAGTGATCACGCAGCTGTACGGCTTTGAAATAGGTAGATACTTAGTTTGTTTGAAAGATAAATTTATAGGCATAAAGTAACTGACCTAGTTGCTAGTGATATGTACCTATATGTCACCGTTAAATTAAAAAAACAGCCTGTTTGTAAAGCGAAGATATCGTCAAATATCTACGTTAGATGGTAAACTGTCGACATACAAGCCTGTGTTGTCGAGCGCGTTGAAAAGTAACAAAGAAAGACGAGGGCCAACTTCTCACAGTGCTTCACAGACTTCTAAAATATGAAAGGCGGTGCATGTTTTGGGGCCTACTGTTTTTGATTAACTCCCAGAATATGTTATGAATGCTAGTACCAATAGTCTTTTTAAACTAAAATGGTGGTTACTGGATGAATGCTTGTGTTACTTTGACGAATTTGTCAATTTGGAACGTAGGTACACACCAGAAGGTGTAGTTTACTGTAAAAATGTAATATTGGAAGTAATAATGCCGCGAGCGTGATGGGCACCTTTGTCCCAGGTACTGACAGAGGCGGGCTATTTATCGACTGACGTTTGTAAATATTTTTTTGTTTTAGTTTACCTTTAAGTTAGATGAGTCTGTATATTTTGTAAATAATCTAATATATATGTTGGTATTTAGACTTTATACTCTATACAGTATTAAAGCGAATTCCTATATATAATAAAACTTAAAGCAATTTCATACAAACTATATTGGAAGTATTATTGTAAGTAATATTTCCTATTATTAACTGACTTGTAACACCATTAAAAAAGAATGAATTAGAACGCCAGAATGACAATAATAGATTCATTATTTTTAACGGTGTTTCAAGCCCGTTAATAAAAGGAAGTATCTATTAATTTCAATATTACATTTTCTTTTTAATGTTATTCTGTCTTTCTTCTTTCACAACGAAAATACTAAATTTATTGAGATAGAAAATCCACTAAGTACTGCAAGCGGCTGCATACGCACAATACCTACCCACCACAATACTCTATAAGGGACCTTTATAGTAGTTATAAGTACAGTGCAAGAATATAAGTACATTGCCACTTGAAGAAAATTTTCCTTTGCCGCTGCAGCAAAATTCACGGTATTTGGTGCATCTTTAGTTAATCAGGTTGCTAAAAGAAGGGAGCATTAGCTGTCCCTTATGCCCAAAGGACTCGTCCTTTACCCCCAGGGTCATCATCACAGCCCGTAACAGTCCACTGCAGGACTTAGGGCCTCTCCAACGAAAGGGGAGGTCATTGCCATAATCTCCACGCTTGGCAGGCGGGTTGGAGATCGCAGTGTTTAAATATAATAATGGAAAATGCTGCTGCCCATTTTCTAGACTACGGAGACTCTAGATCTTTTGCCTCGAAAACATTAGTCGCCTTGTACGACACCCATGAGTGTAAGGGGTTGGTGCTATTCTACTCTGCCGGACACCACACGGCAAGGGTACCCCCAGGGTATTTTCTATATAATAAGTAAAAATTTTACTCATGAATGCTATAAAAACCGCTTAACAACTGCACTGTAGTGCAAAGGAATATGATTCTTATAGTTGTCATGCATTTATTTCTCTACAAGTTCTTCAAGAAAGGGGTGAAAAAGTTTTTACGGGGTCGGCAATGCGTGGGTGACCCCCTGGTATTGCAAACGTCCATAGACTGCGGTGACTGCTTACCATCAGGCGTGCCGTAAGCGTGTTTGCCACCTTAATGGTAAAAAAAAACGGTCTACCATACCTACCTACTTACTTCAGACTGTAAAAAAGCTCGAGTGTATCGAATTATGCTGACGTAGACTGAAACCAGTTGAACTGGATGTAGTATTAACAATAATCCTTGTGCCGTACAAAGCACGAAGTCAATAAACTTTTAAATATATTCGTGATTTCGTGAACCAAGGGGACTGGTTTGTCCCCTTTCGAATATTGGGGCTACAAATGAATACTATTGCTGGGGTGAGGGCTGGTGCGACGCGGGGAATATCTTTTTACATCAAGTCTTTTTTTTAGAGGCGGAGAATTTTAAATTGAGATTAAACAAAGAAAGACATATTTAGTATCAGAAAAAGTTACTTTATTAGAAAGTTCTGTGTGTGTGTGAAAGGTGTGGACGACATTTTTAATTTTTAAAGCGTAGATATATAGTGTTATAGCTTTTAACTTTTAGTGTATTTTTTCCTCTCTTTCTTTCAATGTAAATATCCTTTCATTGGGTCTGAATTTGAATATGATTTCGTCCATGTGGCCGTCTTGTGTTTATTAACTTAATCGTTGAACCAAAAGTGAGCTTCATCGCCGAACAAAATGTTGTATGAGGAAAGAAATGAATATCAACGAATAATTTCGCGTTGGCTACAAAAATTGTCACCGTTCTACACCGTTCTAAACCGTTCTACACCGTAATACACCGTTCTACACCGTTCTACACCGTTCTACACCGTTCTACACCGTTCTACACCTACTACTGCATTAAGAACAACACTCGATGAGTAATTAGCGAAATATGATCTCAATTATTGCGAAAAGTGTATGAAAATACGATATCCAGATTGGGCCATCTACGCGCCAGTCATGGCCAAAATCATATTCAAACGTAACTGCCATCAAATTGTCTATCCAATAAAGCTAATTTCACTGATACTAAATACGATTTTCTTTGTTTCATTCCAATTTAAAGTTCTCCCCCTCTAAAAACAGCCTTTATAAATGCAAGGCGATACAATACAACACATGTTTATTTTTCTCAAAGCGGCAAAAAAATATGTAGGTACTGTAGTGTACCTACTTGCCCTCAATTATTAATTCAGATCCAAGGTTGAGGATGAACTGTCGATGGCGACTTCTGCTTGCTAATTCACTATGATCAGCTCTATGCACTATGATCACATTGACATCTTTCACAACAAATACGCAAGATATGTATCACTTGTAACGGAGAAAAATTAGTTACTTTTATTGATTTTTGTTTAGGATTAATTAGTGCTTAATAGAAAAACTAGTCTAATATAGTGGAAACTTTGTTGGCTTTTGTAAGAACTTATTGTTAAATACTTTATTTGTACTATTTGTTAGCTGTTTGTTTCCCAAATAAATAAAATAAAATAAAATAATTCTCGATGTCGGTAACTATGGTTCTCTGTCGGATTTACATCTCATAATTTAATCATCATCATTATCAATTCTTTAATTGTCGCCAACTTAACCCAGTACCGTGTCTGCTAACAAACTGAATTACAAATAATAAGTAGCCATTTGATCGTGTTCCGGTCACGGTCACCGCTTACTGCGCAGTATGATTATACCCAGCCCAGGACAGTATCAGTATGTCCTGTTTACAATTAGTCTGGTGCTTAGGCTGTTTTGCTTTTTATATCATAGTTACGAAGGGTTGTAACTACGCAGTTGCTATAGATGGGCTAATTTTAGCATAACTGCGTGGCTGAGGCGTTAGGCTGGAGTGGTTTCTAGTTTGGCCTTGTTTGGTTAAGGTGGCAAGCAGTAGTGCTTGAATGTTCCTTTTTGAAGGATGGTGTAAAAACAAAATAAAATTCATCTTGGCGTTAATGTCCCGGTTTTGCTCTCACGCTGAGGGCTCGGCTCCGCCTTGACCGTGATCCAGGATTTGGCAGATTAGGTAATTACAGTGGAGCGACAGCCATCTAACCTCCATGACGCTGCTACCAAGGGAACCTGACCAGATTGGATCATGGTTACACATCCAGTCTGAATGTGCAGGTTTCATCACGATGTTTTCCCTCACTGTAAGAGCATCGGTTTGTATTCAACTAATGTACATTTTGAAGGATGATATAGCAAGTAGATAAAGATTAGGTTCGCGTTGTATGTTGTGGATCGTCCATCCAGCTATCCGCACGAGACGCTTTGGTTCACCTTTATAATGCGTACGGCTGAGAAATTGAACGCGTTGCCTGCGAATGTGTTCCCCGATCATTATAATCTGGACGCCTTCAAGGCTAGAGTGAATAGTCTATTCTTAGACAGGGTTGCTGCATTTTGGCCGCATCGTCACTTACCACCAGCTGAGATGGCGGTCAAATGCCTGGTCAATCTAATTTAAAAAAGATGATATTTTCTCAGATTACTTTCTGGTTCACCCTGAAAACCTACGTACTGGTACGTATCAGTACGATTCATCATCACAGCCCATAACAGTCTACTGTAGAACTTAGAGCCTCTCCCACGAAAAGGGAGGTTATTGCCATAATCTCCACGCTTGGCAAAAGATCGCAGTGATATAAATATAACAATGGAAACCGCTGCTGCCCATTTCCCAGCCTACGAAGACTCTTAGATCTTATGCCTCGAAAACATTAGTCGCCTTGTACGACACCAGACGAGTGTAAGGGGTTGGTGCTATTCTACTCTGCCGGACACCACACGGCCATCGCTGTGTGATACCTACTCTAAAGACAATGCAAAATAATTGATACAATAATCAATAGAACAGAATGAAATGTAGTGAAAGGTTTAGAACTGCAACATAGGAACAATCGCATATTGTGAAATCGTAGAATCAACGAACCATTGTGCGTGGGTAGGCAACGTGTCATGTCCGTAATTTTATGCAGATAAATTAAATATACTTGGCGGTGTGGTGTCCGGCAAAGTAGAATAGCACCAACCCCTGACACTCGTGGGTGTCATACAAGGCGACTAATGCTTGTGAGGCAAATGATCTAACTAAAGTCTACGTAGGTTGGAAAATGGGCAGTAGCGTTTTACAAAACTGCGATCTCCAACCGCCTGTCAGCCGTGGAGGTTATGGCATATGGTAATAATCTCCCCTCTCGTGGGAGAGGTCCTAAGTCATGCAGTTTATTGTTATGTGCTCTCATGATGAAATGTTATATTACTGTCCTTAAAGAACATTTTTCTGCTGAAAATTAAAAGGTACTAAATAAATAGGTACTTCTAGGGCCCGACTCAAAGTGTAAATTACTTTGACTTGTGTATTTTATCTGTTTGTCTGTCTCTGGCATTCGTTGCGCCCGCACGGATAGACTGATTTCGATGCGACTCTCTATATTAGAAAATCAGTTTCATCGAGATTGTTCTTAGACTTGTTTCATTAAAGTTGGCTCAGTAGCTTAGAAAATATTTATATATATTTAATAGAGTAAATATATGAAGGGCTTTGTTGGGGCTTTTTGACAAGGCTCCTGCCTTGCGTCAATCGGGTCGTAAGCTTTGTCTATTAGTTTGTAATGCGTATAAAAATCTTAGTTAGGCTATTAGGGTAGGTATAGGCATACTCGCAGAAGAGGAGTGAGAAGGCGGCTATACGACCGCTCCCTTCTCGCTCCCGGTGGCGGCCAGCGGGCAAGAGGTGCCCCCACCTCCGCCTGCACAGGCCTCCAACTCCGTCGAGTGGGAATAGTTCGGCGCGTCCGGCTATTCCCAGCCGCCCCTCCCAAGGGAGGCATGGCGGGCCCGCCGTGTTTCATGTCATAGCTTCGGCTACTCTCATGATATCTCCTTTGAGGCGATGCAGGAGCGCCGCGGGGAAAAAGTTATAGACATACACATCAATATATACACGCACGCACACGATATTATGTTTTGTATTATTTGTTTATTTTTGTCGTGTCGTGGTGTCTTGTGGCAATAAATGTTGTTATTCTTTAACATTATAATATTACTTTATCTGTGTCATTACTGACCAATTGTTGCTTTGCTATAGGTACTTAGCTATTATATGGTATTCTTAGCTTCAGTGATCCCATTTGTAAATTGCAGTTTTGTAATTGGCAGTACTAGTTATATCTGTATTTGATTGTAACCAAATGTGATTGATGTGAAACTGTGAAATAAATAAATAAACTAAAATAAAAATAACATAGGTAATCTTCAGATCGTAGTGGCCGTAGTTGTATAGATATTCTGTGCCCTTAGTAAGTCCGTGGCCCTAACGTCGATCCTTGGGTGACTCCGGACGCAGCGTCACGCAAGGATCGACATTAGGGCCTTAAGTTGCTTCAATAAACGTCGTAATCATAAGTAGGTACTTATTGCTTTCTGTCTCTTCCCCCTTCGGTCCACAAAGCAAAAGAATACAACAGACAGCATTTCACATGGATACAACTGCCCAAATACGATTCAAAAGCGTGTTATTTATTATTGAGAACGCACAACTGCACAGTCGCTGTTTGCTGTGTTGCAGCGCTTTCCGCGCTAGATCTGGCGCTTTGGATGTTAATAGAAGAGTTATCTGGAGAAAATTACGGTGAATAACTCCCACACGTACTTTCTTAAGAAGAGGAGTGTTTCATGCAAACGTAGTTTGATCATATTTTCAATATTTACGCTATCAAAGCCAATGAAAGCGAATTTTGTCCGTACGACTTCGTCCTTTTCTTAAACTTGTCTTATTCCAAACTTGACGCTTTATGTAGACGTGGTCCAATATCTATGCTTGTGGTTTTCAGATTTTCGTTACAATATATCGTGTCAAAGTTACACGAGATATGAAATTTTGGATGTCTTGTCTGTAAAAGTGCAAAACTTAAATTCCGTGTTACTTTGAAACGATATACTTTAACTAAAATCTGATAAATTGAAATTGGTTTCTGGACCCCGTCTACAAAATTTCATTGAATGAATGAACGAATTATTTATTGCTTCAAAATGTGGTTTGATAGTCATTTGCCTTTGATAGCGTAATATCGATTGAAAATATCAAACTACGTATGTATGGATTTCGCTCGGAACACTAGGCTTAAATACTTTGTTGATACTGCGATTCCTCTATTGATTGTTCCTATGTGGCAGTTTAGGATACCTGACACTGCATTGAGACAGCATTTTCTGTTCTGTTCTCGTGACTATTTGATATTTTTAATTAAATTTTGCATTTTCTTTAAAGTACCGCAAAAAGCTACGTGAAAGCCATAGAATACAAAATAGTGAGGCAATTTTGATAAATACCGTGCCATAAAAGACGTGCCAGTAGGAAAATCTACTACCAGTAGCTTTTTAATTATTATTGTAATATTTAACGTAGTTTCTGTAGGTGTATCGTATACGGCACGTAAGAAGTAATAAAGACGAAGTAATAAACAAATTTTCATTTTCATTTTCGATTCGATTTGTTTTCAATTTTTTTTTTCGGCATGAAAAATTCGATATTTTGATGCATGATACTGATTTTCCTCGTTTTTGAACCGTACTCTTTCGTACGTCAATGTGATTTAAAAAATATTGAATTTTTCATGCCGAAAATCGTAATGGGGGATTTTCAGACAGCTACTACCAGACACCAGGCTGCTTAAACAGGATTCTCAAGTATTTTATTTGTATTTAAATTATTTTAACTATTTTTTTATTTTTAATCGGCTCGTAAAATCTCCCATTGAAAACCGTTCAAATCGACGCGAACGATTCAAAAACAGAGCCATAGTAGGTAGCGCTTTTCGCTTACGAGACTTCCCACCGCCGACTGTTTGACCAGCCGTCAACTCGACTGGTTGCGTCACTTGTTTTGCCGCACGGAGCGGCAACGTCGCCTTTCTCTTTGCGCTGTTGGTTACAATATAACCTATAACGTAGTAGGGACAGAATTATTATTCTGTTTGTTTACGTTTGACTTACCTACATATGTAAGTATAGCTAGTATGTAGCTGAAGTTGTTTTGTAGTAGGTACTTTTATGCTATAACGCGTTATATGTATGGACGTTGCATAATTTGTTGTTTTGCAGATTGTGAAGTATTACGATGTTCGTACCTACTTATACCTATTTATTTTAGCGACGGCACAATTATGAACTAAGGATTTTGGAAAATGGTCGGAAACTCGGAACACTTGCCTTTTGCAATTCTAGTCTCTTTCTTTTGCGATTTCCACTATGTTTTCTTTGTCATACGGTTCGGCAGGCAAGCTGGCCACCTGATGGTGCATGGTCATCGCCTATAGACATTAGCCATACCAGGGGTATCGCGAATGCGTTGCTCACCTCAGCACAGAGGAATATAACATTGTATCTAAAGCCACGAGAGTTTGAGCGTCGGTGGCCGAGCGGTTACAGTATCCGACTCGTAAGCATATTTATTTATATACTTATATTATAAAAATCAAAATTGAAAACCGATCAAATCGAAACGTACGATTAATAAATAGGGCCCGCCCCCCACCCCAGCTCCCCCTAAATAAATACAAGTGAATAACATTATATTTTTATTTTCTACCCACAGAAGTGGATAGTTAATTAGACCTGTGTACCTTTAACATTACGTAACGACCAAATATTGAAAGAAGACCGAGCCACAATAATAACTAAAGGAAACCACAATAATATTTATTCAACTCTTGACGTAGCTTAGTTAACAAATATTATGTTACTTTCTATCGCAAAGTTTTCGCAGGTGTTTCGTAGGGTAGGGGTATCACCACCAATGCGTTCTTCAATCTGCATACGAACTTCTACAGCCATTCTTTCACAGTTCAGGCAGCACGTCTTTGGAATGAGATTCCTGATGATGTGCGTAATGCACCGAATCGCTTTATTTTTAAAAAACAAATTAGGAATTTTTTTATAGATAAAAGGCCGAAAAGTTAATAGAAATAGTATAAAGTATCTTTATTTATAGATCATGTATGTATGTATAGTATTTATTATATAATATATAATGTTAGTATTGTATTTAGGTTAATTACAATCTATCATCACGCTTTATAAAGCACCTACTACCTACTCACTTTCTGCATGGTCTACTGGTTGACTGGAAGATAAAGCCTTAATGGCTTTAAGTCCGACAATTGTGTTATTGTGCAATAAAGTTTTAAATGAAAACAAATAAATAAATCTTCATTTTTTACTATGGACCCGGCGCGACTTCTTTCGCGTGACGTCCAATCCCAACATACACTTATTTTACCCTTTCTTTTCTTGCTTATTTTTATTCCTCTTGAATCACTATTGATTGTTGAAAACCGCATTAAAATCCGTTGCGTAGTTTAAAATATCTCTAAGGATACATAGATACAGACGGTTGGAAACGACTTTATTTAAAAAATAATCATGTCTGCGTTAATGTCCCGGTTGTGCTCTCGAGAACGAGTGCCCGGGGTCCGCCTTGACCATGATCCAGGATTTGGCAGGTCAGGTAATTACAGTGGAGCGACTGCCATCTGACTTCCAAGACCCTGCTACCAGGGGAACCTGACCAGATTGGATCACGGTTACACATCCAGTCGCCTGAATGTGCAGGTTGCATCACGATGTTTTCCCTCACCGTAAGAGCATCGGTTAGTATTCAACTAATGTACATAACTCAGAAAACAGTCATGGAGCGGGATTCGAACCCGGGACCTCTGGCTTATGAGTCGGATACTGTAACCGCTCGGCCACCGACGCTTACGGGAAACGACTTGATTTAATACTTTGTAAAGATACTGTGGTTAGGCCTGAAAAAACTATAATTTGTGTTACTATTACAATTTAGTTTAATTTTATTCGTTAGAGACGATGAATTTTCTGTGTTGAAATTCAAAATTTCGAAAGGGGATGTAAATAGTTTGGTCCGGGCGCGCTTTGAATTTTCTTTAACTATGTTTGTAATTGTAATGACATTGGTAAAATTTTGCGCAAAATAATTAGCCCTGTGTACCTAAGATCATTCATTACGTAACCACAAAATATGTACAATAATATTTATTTAACTCTTGACGTAGCCAAGTTATCAAATATTATGTTGCTCCTCATTGTAAAGTTTTCGCAGGTGTTTCGTAGGAGTTTGATGCTTTACCTTGAATGACGTTGCCTCGACGATCATTACTTCGATGAATCTACCTCGATGGTTCATTTCATCGATGGGTTGTTATCTCGAAAGACCTGTACCTCGATGATTCATTTCAGCGAAGGGTCGTTTGTTTAGTTACCTCGAAAGGTAGGACCTCGATGGTTCATTTAATCGATAAGTCGTTACCTCGAAAGGTCAGTATCTCGATGGTTCATTTCATTGTTGGGTCGTTATCTCAAAAGGTCAGTACCTCGATGATTCATTTCATCGATGGGTCGTTCGTTAACTCGAAAGGTCAGGACCTCGATTGTTAGTTTCATCGATGCGTCGTTACCTGGAAAGGCCAGTACCTCGATGGCTCATTAAATCGATGGGTCGTTGCCACGAAAAATAAAACTAATAAAATATACTTACAGTACCTTTACTATTATTAGTTTGACTTTTCGAATTAACAACCCATCGATGAAATGTACCATCGAGGTAACGTCATTCGAGGTGAAGTACCTATTAAACACGTTTCGGGGTTTATGGGTATCACCGATGCGTTCTTCTTCATATTCTATTCGACTTTATATTTTAGATGTATTTAAATAGAATAGAAAATCGTGTATTACCTTAATTATTACATATGGCGACTTACTAATAAAATGTAATAATAATGCTAAGTTACTTATGGAATAGTGACTGAACATAAAAAATATCTAACAATAAGCCATATGGACACTTATATTTAAGCTCTTGTCGGGTTTTACCTATTATGCTATAATGGTATTAGAGGTACGTAACAAAAACAAACACCTCTGACACATTATTTTATTAGTTGTTGCGTGACTACTACCAACTTAAATTAAAAAACATATAATTGGTTTTTCCTGTATAGCTGCTGTGATTTTCCTGTTGTTCTTCGTACCTTTACGTGCTTGTAGGTATCATCTTGGCGTCAATATCCCTGGGGCTTATTCTCGCTTTCGACATTCGAATTCGATATTTTATAGCTTGAAATGTCTATTAAAATGTCACTGAAATTTCCATTGCATAATTCGAGTTTTTATTTCTTGGTTTAATATATGATCGGAATCGGAGTTTTGTAATAGAATCTTCTATATTTTTAATGTAGATGGTCTAACATTCATATTCACATTTGTTATCTTTTTCAATAGTGAAAAAGTGGCATACGTAATCAGACGAGTCTTCATATGTACGAAATTTTCTTAGAAACTTTAGCTATTCTTTAATGTTTGAAGATCGTTTTCAGTTATATTTATAATAGACATATTCGGCTACAAAATATGTCGAATTCGGGATGACGCAACACGAGATTAGGTCGCTCCCCCTTTCTTGACAATGATCCGGAATTTACATTCCGTCTGACTTCCGGGGGGACTTGACCAGATTGGTTTGGATATTTTCTCTCACCGTAAGTGCATCGGTTAGTGTTCACTGTACATCAATCAGAAAAGAGTCATTGCTAAATGACGGTACTGGGGTCCGAACCCGGTACCTCGAGATACGATTAGCCCACTGACGCTCTCTACATGACGTGTTCAATCGTGACCAAACTGATTTTATTCTCAGCAGGAACTCTGCATGTTCAGGAAGCGAATTCATTTCCCGAAGCGGTTGGCTTGCGCTGAGGACAAGATCGCTTCCTAGTGGCGGTCGTTTTGGTATTGTAATAAGCCGACCTGTATTTAAGTACATACATACATATTTGGCCGTGTGGTGTCCGGCAGAGTAGAATAGCACCAACCCCTTACACTCGTGGGTACGACTACAAGGCGACTAATGTTTTCGAAGCAAAATATCTAGTCTCCGTAAACTGGAAAATGTCATTCTTATAACACTGCGATCTCCATCCCGCCTGCCTAGCGTGGAGATTATGGCAATAACCTCCCCTTTGGTAGGTTCGTATTTGCAATGTACTATTTAGGTAAGCGACTTTTTGTTTTTAAATAAAGAAGAAAAATGTGATCGTATGATGTGAGCGTCGGTGGTCTAGTTGTTACCCGAGATACCGGGTTCGAACGCCAGTGCCGCTAAGTAGTAAGCAATGACTCTTTTCTGACTTACTTTACTTAGGTACATACATTAGTTAAACACTAACCGATGCTCTTATGAGGGACAGACCATGACCTAACATGGTCAGGGTCCCCTGTTAAAAGAGGCACGGGGTTGGCTGTCGCTCGACTGTAATTACCTCTGCGAAATCCTGAATGAAATCCTGGTAACGCGGACCTCTTCTCTGTGTTTTTTTGTTATGTCATAGGGTAGGCAAACAAGCAAGCGGGCCACCTGATGGAAAGTGGTCACTACTGCCTAAAGACATTAGCAACACCAAGAGTATCGCCAATGCGTTGCCCAAATGGCAAATGCCCCTCCACTGCCAAAGCCACCGCTCCCCAAATCCCCACCCCATGGAGCACTGGAGACCTTACTCACCAGCAGAAACACAATACTATTTAAAAGAGTATTGTTTAGCTGCGGTATTCTGTACGGTGGAGATACTTCCCCAGTCGGGCGGCTCCAATTCGAACGGGATACCCCGCTATGCTCTACCTATCTTATTAAATTTATCATTTCCTGCATCTTAAAAGACAGATAATAGAACTATGCTAGGTACAATGATAGAAATAAATACATGCATGCATCTTCTTACAAACCAGACACGGCGACAAAATGTCTGCCTGCCTACCTTACTACCAGGAATTCATCATATTTTACGCTTTCATTGCAACATTATTCATATTTAGGTATCCATTCTCTTATCATCTTTGATAATATAATGTGTACAATAATTTTTACGAGGCGATAATTGTGATAAATACTTACTTTAGGACCGATAAGACATGTTTTCGAACTAATGTTTTTGTTATTTTATCAGTTGGTATCATAATTTTAATGAAACAAACTCGAAGTTTCTGTTTTCAATTATTACTTTCAGACGTCAAACGGGCCAAGGGTAGATCAATGTTATAAGTGCGTCGGTGGCCTAAGGCGCTGTCCTAATTGGCAACGGTTGTACGATCGTGGCTGTGTTTGGGCGGTTTTGAGGTCTCCTATTGGTCAGGCGACGTCCGTCGTAAGACCATGGTCACACGCGGTCGCCAATTAGGACAGCGTTTAATGGTTAAGGAGTCCGAATCTTAAGTGAGAGGTTCGGACCCCAGTGCCGCCATGTACCAATGACTCTTTCTGAGTTATGTACATTAGTTAAATACTAGTTCAAGTTTGATTTTCGGCATGAACACTTAAATATTTTTTAAATCACGTTGGCAACACCGAAAGAGTAGGGTCAAAAAATAGGGAAAGTCAGTATCATGCATCAAAATATCAAATTTTTCATGCCAAAAACCAAAATTGAAAACAGTTCGGATCAAGGCGAGGGATTCAAAAATAGGGCGCCCGGATCATGGTCAAGGCGGACCCTGAGCCCTTGTGCGCGAGAGCACAACCGGGTCATCAACGCCAAGATAAGTTGACCATTAGAAGAGTATGGACTGAACATGAATGAATCCGAAGGACCGGTAGAGACTTTACACAGCGGAAAATACCTCCTATTCTAGAATGCTTTTAAAAATAGAATTCCATCACAAACGTTGTTATGTAAAAAATCGCCAAGTCTCGCGTAAAAATATATGAGATCTAAGGTGGAGCCAAGTCTGGCAGTACTTTTTAAAATAAATATTCTGCTATTTTCATTATCTTTTGGATATATTGAGAAAGTAATAATACTTATAGATAAGTTTGTGACAAATTAAAAGGTTTTTTTTTTTTTTGTGTTATCCGGCAGACAAACAGGCATGCGGGCCACCTGATGGAAAGTGGTCTCCGCTGCCTATGGACATCAGCATTACCAGGGGTGCTACCAATGCGTTGCCCTAAAGGCTTTTTTTCTTATACCACTAAGTTGGCAAACAAGCTTACGGCCCGCCTGATGGTAAGCGGTCACCGCAGCCTATGGACGTTTGCAATACCAGGGGTATCACCCCATCATATTAAGGAGCGTCGGTGGCCGAGCGGTTACAGATCCGACTCGTAAGCCAGAGGTCCCGGGTTCGAATCCCGCTCCGGCCGTGTACCAATGACTGTTTTCTGAGTTATGTACATTAGTTGAATGCTAACCGATGCTCTTACGGTGAGGGAAAACATCGTGATGAAACCTGCACATTCAGGCGACTGGATGTGTAACCATGATCCAATCTGGTCTGGTTCCCCTTGTAGCAGGGTCATGGAGGTCAGATGGCAGTCGTTCCACTGTAATTACCTGACCTGCCAAATCCTGGATCATGGTCAAGGCGAACCCCGGGCCCTCGTTCTCGAGAGCACAACCGGGACATTAACGCCAAGATGTTTTTTTTTTATATTACGAAACGCTAATGTAGCCTCTTTAGACCGCCTTGTCTGCTCGACTAGGCGCAACTCGGCTGCGCGACTCGGCTGCGCAACTGCCGTGCCCCCTATTCTAAATTTGAACAGCGACCGCTTCATCCAATAGGAATGTAGTAAACAACTTATTTTTGTGCGCAAATCGGTGGCGTCCATTTCTGTATGAATTGCACCTATGACTTGAAATAGAATAGAAGATATAAATGTGTACTACGTGTTCTAGGTTTAGTTGGTGCTAGTCTTTTTTTTATCTATGGTAGCTGTAAATTATGGTGTAAATAGTCGTTAGAGAGGGCTAAAGCGTACTCCACATGTCCGCCGAAACTTTCGGCGAAATTTTAGCCGGGACTTGGTCGACCCTCTACATTCTCGCCTATTAGGGATGTGGTGGGTGTCAAAACGCGTCGACATTGTATCGATTGATCGGTGTAATATCGCTAATCTCATATATCAATAGTCACAGAGGTGATGGCAGCTGCTCTACTGTAATTACTTGATCTACTAATATCATGGATCGTGGTCAAGTGTGCCCCGAACCTGTTACGGGAAAAAGCGCTAGGAATATAAATATAAAATCGATCGAATCGAGACGACAACACCTATCTCTACTTAGTCTATGAAATAGACGAGACATGCCAAACATGCACGGGACTACACGAATGTAGGCGAATACTCCCTCTACACTCTCGTGTTCCCGCGGAACTGTCCACATGTGGAGTTGGCTTAATGGTTAAGTGGTCCGATTCGTACCCCGAGGTAATTGGTACATGGCGGCACTGGGTTCCAACCCCAATAAATAATATTAAATATGCATGGACAATTCACACCACGCCATCTAGCCCCAACGTAAGCGAAGCATGTGTTATGGGTGCTAGATAACTGATAAACTACGAATATACTTTTAACTACATAGTTATTATACATTTATATACTTTTAAAAACATGCTTATTATACATATAACACCCAGACCCGAAACAGAAATTAAAATTCATCGTTTCAATTTGTTCCGCCTAGAATCGAACCCGAAATCTTCCAATATTCAAATCTTGGCCTTCCTCTTCTCTCTTTCCCTCAACTTTGCCTTCTATTATCACTCTTAAAAAGTTGTCATGTCCTATCATTTTTTCCCTTCTGTTCTCAATAACTTTCAGTAAATTTCGCTTCTCCTTCGCTAGATTCAACACTTCTACGTTTGTCTTCTTTCCGTCCAGCTGATCCTTTCCCTTCTTCAGAATTTCATTCTTTTTTTTTATTCATATTCATTTATTTCATTTCATTCTTGAAGAAAAATAAATTCAATACGGGAGTAGAAAACACCAACCCATAAAAGAACCAAATCGAAATTCCAAATTCGAATATGCGTCATCGTCTTCACGTAAACCCACAATACCAGTACAAGATGACCCATCATCTCCATGCACTCCAATAGCAATTTGAGATCCTTTTATACTGGATTACGTTAGTATTATGCTTTGCCAGAAAGTGCGATGGCCGATTCGTCATGCGCATTGGTGACGCGCAGCGCGTCGTGTGTGACGTCAGCAAGCGTTGTGATACGCAAGACTGGGTATAATACCTAAGTATTTCCTAGAATATAAATACGGGCCAGCGCTTTATTCTTATGCTGTGGATTTACCAGCTATCCGCACAAGCCGCTTTGGCTCGCCCTTTGTAATGCGTACGGCTAAGGAATGGAACGCGTTGCCTGCGAGTGTGTTCCCTGATCAATATAATCTGGATGCCTTCAAGGCTACAGTGAATACGCTGTTCCAAGACGGGCATGATCCATCTTCGGCCGCATCGTCACTTACCAACGGGTGAGATGGCGGTCAAATGCCTGTCTTTACTAAAAATAAATTAAAAGAAAATCGTCATGAAAGGAAGCCATGATGCTGAATGGGCGTGCCTACAATGAAGGTACTGTGGAATGACGTGAAAATGATTTATTTTTACTAGAGCTTCTGGTCGATGGCTGTAAATCGTTGATTTTCTGGTGCAGCAGTGGACTTGTTTACGAAACGTGTTATTGCAATATAAATTTGGGGTGAAAAGGAGTGAAAAGGTTTTTACGGGGTCGGCAACGCGTGGGTGATGCCCCTGGCATTGCAGACGTCCATATGCTGCGGTGACTGCTTACCATCACTGCGGGCCGTAAGCTTGTTTGCCACCTTCGTGGTATAAAAAAAAATATTGCTAATTCGTTTTCGGCATAGAAGAAAAAATTCGCTTTGCTCAAAAAATCAAAGGCTTTCGCACTTCTGGCGGCAACAGTGTTAAATTATTTATCGAATCAAAGAAATTTGACATTGGATCGAACTGACACTGCTAGCAATTTGCAGAGTTGTAAATAGGAAAAACTCTTTGCATCGCCAGTCCCCTGACGACCGACCACAAAAAAAAAATTATTTTAAGGCGATTCGCACACTGCAACGCAGCATCGTACGGTGCTGCGGAAAACGCATCCACGCGCGTGGCTGCGGATCTGCATGATCACTGTACGTTTCAGCTTCCATAAAAATCTATACAATAGCGCCCTTTGTATGGATTGATATCGAATCTATACAAATTCTTCCTTACGACAAAAACGACGCTTTGTTTTAGGTTTCTTTGATTATCCGCCTTCGCCGCGTTTCTTTTTTTATTCTTTATTTAACTTTAGTCTGTAGGACTATTGGCCGTGTGGTGTCTGGCAGAGTAGAATAGCATCAATCCCTTACATTCATGGGTGTCGTACAAGGCGACTAATGTTTTCGAGGCAAAAGATCAAGAGTCTCCGTTGTCTGGAAAATGGGCAGCAGCATTTTCCATTACTATATTTAAACACTGCGATCTCCAACCCGCCTGCCAAGCGTGGAGATTATGCCAATGACCTCCCCTTTCGTGGGAGGGGCCCTAAGTCCTGCAGTGGACTGTTACGGGTTGTGATGATGATACGACTATTATATCGCTCAAGGCCGCGTCTCTTCTGTACAAACCGCGTCTAAGGACGCTATTAGACAGAAGGCGGCAACGCGTTCGGGCTTCCCGCGTTCGCCGATCGTTGTGTTGTACGTTACATGAACATTACCTATACAGCAGGCATTCTGACCGGCAGGCAACGCGTTCCATTCCTTAGCTGTACGCATTATAAAGGTTAAACCGAAGCGGTTCGTGCGGATAGCTGGAAGATCCACGACATAACGATGAAGCGTCTTCCGAGCGCTGTAACAAAATGAGCAACCTAATTTTAGGTTAAAATTTTGTGAATAACCGTTTACACGGTTAAGTGTTATGGAGTAGCTAGCCAGCGCCGTACCTCGTACCGACCACTAAATTACAGGCCACTATAGATAGTTCAACTCAGTTGTGCGCGCGGCGCTATGTGTGCGTGCGCTTGTAAATATACAGCTTTCATTTATGTGGCAGTGACGCGGCAGTCGTCGTCCGAGCAACACGTGTTCCTATCGCTATTTCTTACGGGTACAGTCGTTAACAAAAATGTCTAGTTCTTCACGAAGAAAATGTTTAAGGAGTCAGGTAAATATTTGTTAATTTTGAATTTAGATATAAAAGATATTTATAATAATTCTATATACGAAAAAATATATCCTTGTTGACGTTAACGTATTATTGTTTTAGACTCGAGAAACCTTTGCTAAGGTATACGAATTTCTGAAAAAAATATACGAGAGATATATTGCAACTAGTAAGTGATCCAGTTTGCAGTGCAAGTCCAATTTTAATATCGAAATGAAGTGAACATTTAAACAGCGTACGGAAAAGAACAGCAATGGCAGTGGGGGTATCAGAGAGAACAATAACTAATATATTAGCTGAAGGAAAAGAATCTGACTCTAAATTTAAATCTCCGCATAAAGACCGCAAAAAACGTTCAAAGAAGTTAGAATTAGACAACTTTAACGTTGATGTTATACGTTCAACTATTCAAAATTACCATTTAGAACATCACGAGTTACCTACATTGCTAAAGTTGAAAAGAATATTTCAAGAGAAACTTAATTATGATGGAAGTATTTCGACTCTGCGTACAGCTTTGTTAAAGTTGGGATACAAATGGGAAAGAAGAAGAATACTATCGACATTTTGACTTGGAGGCAGAATTCATAATTAACCTTGGTGACAGCAGCGAATCCGAAAATTCATCATTTGATTTTTCAAGTAGCGATTCAGAATAATACGTTCAATACATAAACATTAAATTACCAAATTATTGTTTTTTTTAAGAACCCGTATATTATCAAACACAACAAGTTACGAAGACCTTAAAAACCGAGTTACTCCTTTTTGTACCTCTTGTCACGCACACAAAGTCACTGTATATGTACAAGGTTTACCCACACATAGGGCCGCGCGCACAACTGAGTTGAAATATCTTGTACACAACTCGTCGTCTGTTTACACGCGGCAAGTGGCAAGTAAAGCGCGTGGCCACGTCTAGCGGGGGTACTTGCGGTGCGGGGGCGGTGCGGGGGCCGCGCGGTTACTTCACAAAAAAATAGACTGGATTCTATTTATTTAATCACTTTCTCACTTAATGGGAAACTTACTACTTGTTTCGCTGTTTACACAAGCGAGTTAAAGTTGACCGACGACATAGTTTTAACTAAATCACCTGTTTATCAACTTGAACCGTGTAAATACGATTGTGCATCACGAAGTCAAGCGATACTTTACCCTGGGGCAGCGCCTTTTGCTGTTCTAAACAAGTGCGGCCACATAGGAATTAATATCAAAAACACTCGTCACTTGACAGTTTTGATCATAGTTTAGCAAAGTTTAAGAATAATGTGTTTGCTTGGTATTCTTCTATTGATAACTAACTAAAATATGTTTGATGTTTGATTTTCGAGAGTTTGAACTTCTCTAGTTCAAACACCACTGTAATTTTGATTTTTATTCTAATTACCTAATACTACTAACACTATTTTAGAAATACTTTATGCCATGCTGTGCGCATAATGTAAAAGAATTATAGTCTGGTACTTACACTTAAGAAATTATGCACAATATTGTTTTATGGCTGTAATT
Source organism: Blastobasis adustella (assembly GCA_907269095.1). Classification (NCBI taxonomy): domain Eukaryota; kingdom Metazoa; phylum Arthropoda; class Insecta; order Lepidoptera; family Blastobasidae; genus Blastobasis; species Blastobasis adustella. The sequence continues at coordinate 10,748,505 of OU026141.1, forward strand.
TGTTGTCTGTGCCTAATAAATAAAATAAAATAAAATAAAATATGGAATACGTATTGCTCCCATCTTTGAGCTCGTGAAACTGCCGACCTGCTTAATTTTTAATGGACATATACTCCCTGTATTTGTGTTCTACCGGCTGTACAACGGGGAATGTTCTGAGGAATTTTCGATCTGGTGACCACAGCACAATTCCGCCATCGTACCTGCATGTTACAGACTCGGTGCGCATCCACATCATCTACTTATGCGCTTATTACACCTATCTAAATTCACTAGACTAAATTCAGAAGCAAAAAGCGTGAGAGCAATTTTGTGTCACGTCTATTAGAAAGCGAAGCGACGCGTAACAATTATAATAAAGTGGTATAAAATTGACCTTATTTTATGAGCAATACATTCCACTTTGTTTGGCTTCTGAATTTAGCCAAATTTAATAAGAGCATTACCTAGACCTTTTCATGGTGACCACGCGATAGTTCAAAATAACGTTTCTCGCTCGTCCGATGTGAAAGGATCTCTCAGCCATTTTGTTTCCTTCTAGAGGATACTCTTTTGCTTTCCGAAACGGAACGTATCGCCAAACATAATATGACTGACCCGGAAGCGTCGCGGTTGTTAACAACAAAATTATATTTCATATCGACGACACTTAGTTCCAGCTTTGGCCACCGGGTCGGATAAGTTTGTAGTACTACAGGTATTCCGCGCCCGCTATTCAACACGGAGCGCGGCGGGGCTGCGTCGAGCGGGGTGACCAGAATAAAGGAAATTACTACTTTTGTAATATTCATTACAATATCGTACAAAAATTAATCGACGTATCCAGATAATACGTTGCTATTCAACATATCTAATTGAGCTCAAACATTTGTTACCTACATCTTAATACTATTAAAGCATATACCTACATATTTCTACACAAAATAGAAACATTTTACATTGTTTTTGAAAATTGAAAAATGCAATTAAAAGCACGTGAGTTATAGTACAGACTATAATAGTATTAAATATATTGTCGATTTTTGTTATCTCTAAAATGAGTAGGAGAGCTACAACACGAACAAAAAAGTTATATAAAAAAAAGATAACCGGAAAAAGTGACTAGTGAATTTATGCCGCCAACTGGCTGGCAACACCAAACAGCACACTCGCAGTGACAGAAAATGGCGTCATATCGGTACGTGCTTGTTCCAAATAGTTATACTCGATAAATACTTGTAACTTACCTATTACCGTTTCAATTTTGTGTTCTATTCCAACCTAATGGATTGTTTACATAATATTCTTGCGAGATTGCGTTGAAATTTTAATAAATAAAGTGAATCAAATGTTTGTTTTAGTGACGGGAGATCCCGAACCAGCTCAGCTTGGGAACATTTTGAGATAAGTGACGCTGAGGCGTTCATTGCTAAATGCAATTACTGTTTGGAGTTGTTTTCGTACAGGACCTCTGTCACCAATTTGAAGAAACATGTTGTTACCAAGCATCCAGATGTTTTGGGTAACACGGAAGGAGATGAAAATGCAGAAGAGGTTGAAGAAATCGCGAGGTTAGTGTTGTGGTATTTTTACTATCCGTTGTACATTTTTAGGTTATGTTTACGTTTTGTCCAAGGTTGTTTACACAGAGTAAATTATTTTAGATGGCTGTGAATATCTTTGTTTTGTACAAATTATGGACATGACTGTTATAATACAAACGCGCAATTATATGAGGCATTTCATGTTAGGATTGGACTAAGCTACGGGGGCGCTAAGAATTATTTTCTATTTTAACTAAAGTTTTTTTAAATTTCGCCCTTTGGTATTCTGCAGTTTTGATCTGCAATCTGTCTGCTTTTGCAAAATCTACGATTCTGCAATCGTAGATGTTATGGGCGACAGTTACCGCCTACCACCAGGTGGGCTGTCTGCTCGTTTGTAAAAAAAACATACATACTATCACGGGTTGCGATGCCAATCACTCAATGAAAATGTAACAGCCCCTATTTGGCCGCCATCTCAACTGGTGGTAATTGACAATGTGGCCGAAGATGGAGAGCCAGTCTAGAAACAGCCTATTCACTCTTGCCTTGAAGGCTTCCAGATTAAAATGATTAGGGAACACATTCGCAGGCAACGTGTTCCATTAATAATAATAAGCATAATTCCTTAACTCAACACATACTCTTGGTATGCTGTTAACTTGAGTATTTCTTGCAGCGATACCCACAAGCCTAAATACTATCGGACCGGAGTATGGGAGTACTACGACATCAAGGACCCAGTGGCCAAACTAGCAGAGTGTAGACTCTGTGAAGACGGCTCCGTACTGTCTTACAAGACAACATCCGCTAATCTATCGAAGCATCTCCTTCGGAAGCATAAGATTGAGTTTGTCGTCAAGTCGGAGGTGACTACGGAAGATAATGATGAGGAGATTCCAATAGAGAGATTGGAGAGTGAGGATGATCACGAAGATGATGAGAAAGGACAAGTTATGTGAGTACAATGTTTCACTTATTTTGATAAACACTTGTGTAAATAGCTATTTTTTTACTTTAATATGAAGAGTTTTCTCTAAATGGGTAAAATATATTATGATCACCTTTGTGTAATTTACCATGTGTCTAAAATAACAAAGACATTATTTCATGCTAACCTCTTTTACCTAAATATTGTAATGTAATTTTTTTAAATCATCGTAACGTATGCTCTTCATGTCAGTTTGTGTATTTCATACTAACATGCAATACAGCTAGCTAATCACAGAATATTGGTAGGTATTGGGCACATACCATGACCTATCATCATAGGCTTACAGCCCAAAACAGTCCACTGCAGGACTCATGAAAAGGGAGGTTATTGCCATAATCTTCACGCTTGGCAGGCGGGTTGGAGATAGCAGTGTTATAAATATAACAATGGAGAACACTGCTGTCCATTTTCCAGCCAACGGAGACTAGATCTCTTGCCTCAAAAACATTTGTCGTCTTATACAACACCCAAGAGTGCAAGGGGTTTGCTATTCTACTCTGCCGGACACCACACGGCCGTGTAATAACGTAACCTAACAACACCCAAACATTGCAGCCTCCACTCCAGCCGGCCAAAGTCCAGCATAGCGTGGGAGCACTTCGACATCCAGGACGATATCAAGAAAATAGCCTCGTGCAAACTTTGCGGAGCAATCTGTTCGTACCGGACCTCCGTGTCGAATCTGCTGAAGCATACTCGCAGGAAACACGGTGATGTGGTCAGCTGGGAGCGGCTGGATACGGATGATGATGCGTAAGTGGTATTTTGGCATTTGTTCTTTCAGGAACACAGGGTTTGACAAGATTTGCAAGGTGAGGGAAAACATCGTGATGAAACCTGCACATTCAGGCAACTGAATTTGTAACCATGATCCAATCAGGTCAGGTTCCCCTAGTAGAGCTTGTCTAAGCTGAAATGACGCGCCCCACTACTGAATTAGTTGATTTCGATGTGTGAGTGCAAATATTAATAACGACACTTCATCTGTGTGGGAGCGTCGACTGCTCAATCGAACGACGCGTGCTCCTACGTTTGAGTCTCACCGGCAACTGAATGACCAATTACAACGGCATTTGTATATGTATTGCGTCCATATTTTAAATTTGCTTGTGTGTGTTAATGCGATAGTGGGGCGCGTCATTTTAGCTTAGACAAGCTCTAGCAGGGTCACTGAGGTCAGATGGTAGTCGCTCCACTGTAATTATCTGATCGCCAAATCCTTAATTATGGTGAAGGCGGACCCCGGGCCCTGGCGCTCGAGAGCACAACTGGGACATTAACGCCAAGATGTTTTTTTTTTTATAATGGGTAACCTAATTTGATATTTGATAATTCTACGAGCTTTTCATCTAATATGGACGGGTTGAACCAGAGATACAGCTTGACCTCTCTAGTATACTAGCATTCATACAATAAGGAGGTTTTTTAAAATGGTCGCGCGGGAAAAAGCTGAACTGACATAACATAAAAAATGTTTCCACACGAACCGAGTCGCGAGAAAAACTAGTAGTCACAATATTTTGATAATTTTTTTTTTTATGGTAATGTCTAATTGGAAAATTTGTAAATCACATCAGAATATAATATAAGCCTTTGGAATTAGTGCGAGCGAAGTCGGGAGCAAAAGCTTTATAATCCTAAGTGTAAATAAGTGAAGTGTTAATTTTCTCCACAAAACAATACTTAATAAATTTGATTATTATTTCGCTTTCACTTGAGTTACCAGGGCCGGATTTGGTATGGGGGCGAGGGTCGACTTTTAAAGCAATTTTTGGGTTACTATCAGAATATCCAAATTATTAGGTTGGCCCGTTTTCTAAACAAATTGATAGTTTTTATTATATTGTAGGCAGCCAGAGCTACGCATTTAAGTTACTAGCTTAGACCCACTTTGTATGCGTAAACTTCGGTTATTAGATTCCAGACACGTTCCCGCGCGAACCACATAAATTATAGCCTATGTGCTATTCTGGACTTCGCAATATTTCTGCAAAATTTCATGAAAATCCGTTCAGCAGTTTTTGCGTGAAGGAGTAACGAAAATCCAAACATCCTTACAAACTATAGCATTTATAACGACATAAATTTTTTTTTTTTTTTTTTTTACTAGCGAGTATCTGTAATTGGCTTGTTGGTTTTAAAATAATATTTATTGAGTTTTACATAGCTGTTTGTACTCGATTAAATTACGATTAAATAAATAAATAAATATTAGTAGGATTACTAGGGATTTAGAAGCCTCAGACAGCAATTCTGACCACGACACCTCTCCTCAGGAAATCCCTGCGAAGTCGTCTGAAAGGCCGATCGATTGTGTGGCTCTACTTCAAATGCGTGAACACAGAAAGGGAGATCTCGGAATGTCTGCTGTGTCAGACGAGGATTGGCCACGGGACTGGCTCGCATAACCTGAAGAGGCATCTGGCTAGACGCCATCCGAATGTGGAGATTCCAGGGCGAGAGGATGGGGTGAGTGATTTTTTTTAAGCCAACCTTCGTATTTTATTTTGTTTTGCATACGGCACCCTCCGGAGTAGGATATAGCACCAACCCGAGTTCTGAGTAGGCTTGAAGTACTCATTTTAGTGTCAGCGAAATTTCAAGTGAGTTAGAATATAGCACCAACTCCTTTGACATGTGTCGTAAAAGGCGACTAAAGTCATAGAGGACAAATGGATATTGTGGCAAAACCCTCCACGTGGAGCCTCAAGTCCAGCAGTGGACTGTTGGTGTGAACAAAAGATTTTTACACGACCTGTGTATCCCTCAACAAAAAAGGTATTGTAGGTAGGGTTGATGGTGGCGACGGCCGTGCGGTGACCAGCTGACACGAATAGGACCAACCAGGTCAAGTTCCGACATGACGCACGCAAGTATGTTAACTGTAATACTAACTTCTTTTCTTGCAGAGCAAAAGGATTTTATTGTCATCCGGGGGAGAGTTGTACGAAGTACAGACTACCGACAAGGATACCGAAGGGCAAGATGTACGTACCTGTTATACTGCTATGATGTTTTAGGTTTAAATTTTATGTTTTTTATGCTACGCAGTGACAACCGAGCAGGCAGCTCCTGATGGTAAGCGGTAACTGTCGCCCTTAATATCTAGTCTTTATGCATTTAGGTTGCAGGAAGATTTTTTCCAAAAAGGGCAATTCAGGACTACCCTTAACCGTCGTATGAGAAAACATATGAACGTGGAAAAGCCAAAAGAGGTATATGCATTAACTTCTGCTATATTCCGCTCATTCTTTCCAGAATGACGGCGAGATGGATACGGTGTATCTAGAAGACTTTGATACGCTGGAAGAGCCTCCCGCCAAAAGGAAGAAATTCGAAGACCTTGATGACCTCAGAAACGTAGACGACAGCAGCTCCGACGACGAAGTGACATTCTTCAACAAGTACAAAAAGAAGAAACAGGACAGCACGGACTTGTTCGGAAAATATGTGGCGTCTCTACTAAAACAGTTGCCCACGGAAGTCTCTCTGAGGCTACAGAGCGATTTTGTGAAGCAAATTCTGACAGCTCAGAGTACTCCGATTGAAGTCGCGACAGCTAGTGCAGGGACGGCTGTCACAGATAACACGTACACCATTAGTGCAGGGAATAATGAGTACGTTACCAGTACGGAGGGGAGTGCGTACTCGATCACTATTACGGCAGAGAAGCCGGATGAAAAGATTGCCGTTTTAGGCATTGAAGAGACTGATGGAGTATGTTAATAAATGAATAAATGGTTTCGTTTATTTAAGTTGTGTGTTAATTTTTTTATTCCTATTTAAAGAAAAAGAGAAATAAGTATAATTAGGAGTAATTTTTTGCACTTGCTTTTATTCCTGCTACAAAGGCACAGTACCAGGCATAAGTGCGTCACCACTTCAAGTAAATTTTCCTTTGCAGCTACAGTAACGTACAGGATATTTGGTGCATCTTTAGTTAAAATCAGTATGCTAAAAGGGGGCATTACCTGTCCTTTATGCCCGAAGTCATCGTCCTTGACCCTCATGGTGTATTTTATTTATTAAATAAGAAATTCTTACGTGAATGCTTTAAAAATCCTTTAACAATTACGTAGAAATATGGTTATTAAGGTGGTCGTGTACTTATGCTCATGCATTGTATATCTTCATTTATCACATAGAGAAATCCGAGACTGAGCTTGTATGACGACAGTACTAAATTGCGTTACATTTATAAACAAAATATGAAAGTACAAGCTTACAACTTGTAATATTGCGAACGAATTTAAAATCGGTTTAAAGCATGCGACGTATTACATCTTTAAGATTATTATCTCTTCTCTATCGTGCTAGAAGAATAGAAATGAATAACGATTCAAAACCGTGTCTCTGATTTGTATCATCCACTTTGTTATAAAAGAAAGAAAGAAAGAAAACATTTATTGCACATAGACACCACGACACGATAATTAGGTACCTAGAAAAAAAGAACCAATTATGAACAAAACATGAGGCCATATGAAAAGCGTCGTCAAAAGTGTGATCCCGCTATCTTGATGTTTATCTACACTAATAACATAAAGAGAAAAGATTAGAGTGTTTGTTTGTAATAGAAAAACTCAAATACTACCTACATGACCGATTTTACGAGTAAAAATTCTTTCACCTAGAGAAAGCTGCATTATCAGCGAGTACCACAGACTAATAGTTCCCTAAAGTCGATGGTGTTCCCACGGGACGTCGCACCGTAGAAACCGAATGTTACGCGAATCAAGTCGTTGGCAAAAAACCTAGTCTATAAGTATAGACTTGGTATAGAAGTCTATACTAATATTTTAAAGAAAACATTTTTTATCATCGTTTTATTTGTTTGTAATAGATAAACTTTTTTTTTTATGGTCAATAACCTTGCATTGACTCAAAAATATTTAACTGATTTTAAAAATTATTTTGCATTTAGTAAGCTTCATTACGAGCTAGCAACATAGGGTATTTTATCTTTAAAATATTAGATAGCCCTACAAAAATTTTAACCATTCATAATAAAGCTGACCCCCCACCCCCACCTAGATACGGACCTGTGGGAGTACTTCGAACGGACCGAGGACGGCGCCAAATGTAAAATTTGCGACGTGTCGATAGACCACGACGATGAAGCACTGAAGGCACACATACAGACATCGCATGGGGCTTTGGTTCTTGAGCAAGTAAGTGCTGCCATTTCGCAATGACGATATTTTATTTTTATTTTATTTATTAGGCACATACAACAAATTGCAGCCATAAAACAATATTGTGCATAATTTCTTATATGTAAGTACTATAATAAGACCACGCAAAGTCCGAATCTCTCATTAAAAAAAAAAAAAAAAAAAAACTTTATGGCAACTTATGACAGGTTTTTTATAAGTAATTCACAAAAGCCATAACAAACAATTTGATTTCTGTTGGATTGTTTATTTTCGTGAGTTATGAAAAATATTATTAAATAATGGGCAAAACCGTTAAAAAGGAAGTGAGAGAGATAATTTTCAGCATGATGAATAATTTAGTGAAACAAAAAGTACAAGTTGAAGCCAAATATCTGAATGTTTACAAGAAAGACTGACAAGGACAGATTATCTCCAGATTATTGTCATATCCACATTTTATAATTTCTACTACTGTCAGTCGATTCGGACTTAGCGTGGTCCTATTATAGACTATAATTCTTTAACATTATGTGCACAGCATGGCATAAAGTATTTCTAAAATAGTGAAAGTAGGATTAGTTAATTAGAACAAAAAAAAACAAAATTACAGTGGTGTTTGAACTACAGAAGTTCAAACTCTCAAAAACCAAACATATTTTAGTTACCAATAGAAGAATACCAAGCAAACACATTATTCTTAAATTGTGCTAAACTCGGATGAAATATGTCAAGTGACGAGTGTTTTTGGACCGATAGTTAGTTTTTTAAGATAGTTATAAAGTCAGAACTAGAATTCCCTAGCAATCTCGAATCAAATAAGAAATAAAGATGGTGCGCTATCAACAGTGACATGAGGCCGGTTTCGTAAACATGTGTTCCATTTGTTTGGTTGTCAATGTGTGCGTGTGTAACCACGTACGTACACACAGCACGATATAGTTTCGCGTCTGTCAGTACGTTGTTCGCAGGACTCGGTCTTCATTGCTTATTTGGTCTTAGTAAGTAAACAAGGATTATGGCGAATCGGCAAGCTCATGGTCTGTCATCGCCATAGAAATTTAACCACAATATACCTGTTCATACGGCCTGTCCTCCGTCCTTACGCAGAAAGGAGTTTCTTTAGTCATTGCTATTTCCTTAAAGCCACAGAATATTAAGATATGTTTTGAGGGCGCCGTCCGTACGTGTGCCGCATTACTTTTTTTATTAAATTTGCCAGCAACTTTAATTTTTTCAAGCTCTATCTACCTAATTCAATAAAAACTAGATTATTATTATTAAAACAAGGAATCACCTAAAATTTAAGGAACGTAGGTATAAAACTAAAAAAAAACCGTAGTAGGAATTTTATTGTCTTTTCATGCTTATTTCAGTACCTAGGTATTTTGGCTATATATTTATTAACTAAATAGAATGTATAATACCTACGTTAGATGGAACAAATAATTTGGTTTAATCTTACGAATTAATAGGCCATCTAGTTTTGCGGTCACAGGCAGGCCACAGCGATTGTGATTTATCATTTGTGCGAATAAATTCACGCAGCCATCTTCCCGCTCACTGTCATGTGAATCATGTCAGAGTGAGCGAGACACTGTCATTGACTCGGTATGAGTGCGAGTAGCGTGTTCGAGTGGACGCAGCTCCGCCTCAATCAATCTTGACGTTCTAAAATAAACTGAAAAGAAGTTTTAATAAGGTCGTGATTTAAAAACGAATTATTTTGTTGCTACTTTTTCGTTCAATGACATTTCATGCCAGTGCCCCGCGTTAGCAGTTACTTATAGCAGTGTCGGACGCGGGAGCGCGCGGCTTGGTTAAAAATATAACGGAGTAGTGGCCATTTTGCGAAGCATTTTGTAATTGCATTTTGTTTTAAACTTTTAATTGTATATTTGGACAAGATCAGCTGATGCAACATTGCCATAGTGTTTGTCAAAGTGTCGCCATTTTGTTTCGTTTTCGTGCTTGTAAAATAATTTATTAGTGACGCCATTTTGTTTTGTTTTTGTTCTCGTAAAATAATAAATAGCGAATAGTATCATGGTGAAGCCTGTAACTTCAACTTTGTGGCAGTATTTTGACAAAATACCAGAGAAAACCGAGGCGACTTGCAAGTTCTGCAAGAAATTGTACTCTTACAAAACGTCTATTACTAACCTCAAAAGGCATTTGAATTCGAAACACGTTGGTGTTTACCAAGAATGGGGGGATAGTGAACTAACACCGTCAAGAGTGAAGGTTGAAAATCCTGTAAATCAAGGCGTACGGCGTGAAACGAAATCGTCTAATGACGACGAAGGTCTTTTGAAAATAAGAAAAATACGTCCTAGGTCTTCTGAAGATACCGTAAGAAATTTTCTCGAAGCTTCTGTAAAGTGCGGGGTTAGTTAGGTATTCGCGACTTTATTCTATACAATATAAGGATTAGTATCAACTGCAACTGACGGTTGGTCGCCTCCAGCCAAAACGGAAAGTCTGTTACTAGTTTGACCATTATCTTGAGAAACAACATTTAAATCATTCATGATGAAAAATCATGATGATCGTTATTTTTTCGTTAAGTAGCAGTAACGTGTTTGCTGTTTAAATTCTCAAATGATTTCTAAAGACGTATCCGACACCTCACTCAATGTAGGTACGTATGTAATGTATACGCGAAAAAAAAACCAACCCCCGCTTTACGTGTAGGGGAGGTTCGCAAAAGAAGGGTCTTCTAAATCTTTAAAAGATTTTCTTTTACAACTTCGTCGTCGTAAATAACATACACCTACCATAAAATTCAGCTTTCTAGTATCAAAAGTTTTTTAAAATAAACACTTTTTTGGATGGTAGTACTCTGTCAAGCCTGAGGTGTCCTGAGGAGTCCGCCTGGGTGATTACCACCGCCTTATCTATTTCTACCGCCAACCAGCAACGCAAAGGATAAGGTAGCCAACGTAATTACAGGCATGAGGCATTTCATCTTAGTCCTCACAGTGACAACCTACTGAATTGTAGATGTGATGGGCGACAGTTACTACTTACCATCAGGTGGACTGTCTGCTCGAATGTCACTGCGTAACATAAAAAAAAACGGAATCTTAAAAGCTATTGCTAAAAAAAACATCTTGGCGTTAATGTCCCGGTTATGCTCTCGCGTTCGAGGGCCCGGGGTCCGCCTTGACCATGATCCAGGATATTACAGTACAGTACAGTACAGGTAATTATAGTGGAGCGACTGCCATCTGACCTCCATGACCCTGCTACCAGGGGAACCTGACCAGATTGGATCATGGTAAAGCTATTGCTAAAATTGGTGGCTAAAATGTTCGCATGTATGAAAAATAGCTGACTCACCCTGTGATGTCCACCTGACATTAAAATTCCTTCCCAGAGCGACTCTGAAACTGAAAAAGCCGACGATGAATTCTTCACGGAGGTCGTCTATCTTGATGATGAGAAACCCAAGCGGGCGCCTAAAGGCGTCAGCAGGGTCCTGACGAAAGCCCAGACCAGGAAGAGGTTCAGCAGACAGCCTATCAAGGTTGAGAAAACTGATTTCAGGTGAGGATTCCTACCTTTGTGCTCAGTGGTCACCTTGGCATTGATGTCCCGGTTGTGCTCCGCTTTGACCATAATCCAGGATTTGGCACATCATTTAGGTAATTAAGTAATTACAATGGAGCGACAGCGATTGAACCTCCGTGACCTTGTTGACAGGGGTACCTGACCAGAATGGATCCTGAATGTGCAGGTTTCGTCACGATGTTTTCCCTCACCATAAGTGCATCGGTTAGTATTCAACTAATGTACATAACTCAGAAAACAGTCATTGGAATGGGATTCGAACCCGGGACCTCTGGCTTACGAGTCGGATACTATAACCGCTCGGCCACCAACGCTCTCACCTCTTTATCAGGTGGTGGTAAATAGGTAGGTAAATGATCCTATCATTTAGGACTGTCAAGTCTGGGCGAGTACCACCGCCTTATCTATTTCTGCCGCCAAGCAACAATGCAAGCATTGTTGTGTTCCGGTTTGAGGATACGGTAGCCAGCGCAATGACAGGCGTGAGGCATTCTCACCTTAGTCCTAGTGACAACGCGTCTGGGAACTTTCCACCACGCGCACTGTGGTTGTAGAATGAACTGCCTGGAGAGGTTTTCCCTAAAGAGTACAACATGGAGTCCTTCAAGAAAGGGGTGAAAGGTTTGACGGGCTCGGCAACGCGTGGGTGATGCCCCTGGTATTGCAAACGTTCATAGGCTGGTGTGACTGCTTAGCGCACCCCATCCCTACGGGGTGTCGCATCCGATGAAACCTGAAAGGCCCTTCCGGCTACAGGTGCTCCCAGGGGGTGTTTAGCACGTATGCGCTTAGGTCTTTTTTTTGGCGAGTCGTGCATAACCAGTCCGGCCGGCCGGCTGGTACTCATGAGAGTTCACCTCCTCCCTCCCAACCGCTATACCGGAGGTTGCTTTGGGCGCAAAAAAAAAAAAAAAAAATGTGACTTCTTACCATCAGGCGGGCCATAAGCTTGTTTGCCACCTTAGTGGTATAAAGAAAATTATACCATGACCGGGTGCCAATTGACTCCCGAGACTGTTCAACCAGTCTCAGGATCCCCAGTGGAAGACCTTATTCGACCTCGCTTCGCCAACCGAATTAGGAGGCACACCTAACCAGTGACGAGCTCTTTGCTGTGCTGAAGTCCGATAAGCCTCAAGCCTCGGCATCGGTAGCGTTGCTTAACTTTTGTTATCGATCTCGTGATAAGAGCCTCAAAGCACGAAACGTTTACCCATCCCGTTCCGGCATTGGTATGTGTTGCTTAGACTTCGCGATTATCTCGTTGCGGTGCTGAAGTCCGAAGCCTCAGAGCACGGTCACCCATCCAGCTCCCGTTGCTTAACTTTTGTCATCGATCGCTTCTTACACTGACTTCGAGAAATTTTAACCATCACAGGAAAAGCAGTATATCCTCAGACGAAGCGTCATCAGCGCAGCAGAAGATAATTGAGCTCACACCGAAGAGGCCGCGGACCACCACCCCAGCAGATGCTGATACAACAGACGAGCTGGACAGCTTTTTGGTGTACATTAAATCTTTACTTAGAACAGTCCCGAAGGAGTCCTCAACTAGGCTGCAGATGGAGATTATAAATTTGATAATGGCGGAGAAATTCAGACAAACGGCTGGTCAGAGTACGGGTTCGTTAGACCCTGAGATTATCGACGTGAAGTCCACGTCTGCATCCAGCAGAGAAGTTTCAGAGGGGACCCTGACGTTACAAGTATATGAAGCGTAGAAGACTTGAAAGTATGTCTTGTGTTGTACAAAATAGGCGTTCGTCTTAATTTTTAAAATGACTAATGTGTGTGACAGGGTTGTATCGGAGGCCTTCTAAGCGGAGGCGGAGGTTCACCTCCGCGGTTGCGGAGATTAAAGGAGGCGAAGGTGGAAAATGGAAGTGGAAAAATTTGTGATTTATGGTTTATCGACGTAATAGAGTCAAAAATCTTTATTTCAAATAGGTACACTTTCTTAAAAATACAAACAATTCCTACTAGTGAAGAAGAGGCAAATTATATTTCAGTTCAGTAGGATAATTACGTAACGCTGTTGCCAACAATTGTCTTATTTCAATGATTGAAATTGTTACTTTTGCGATTCCGTGACATCAATGTCATGTGTTCAGTTGCTAACAGTGTTCCATTGCAATAAACGCCAATAATTGAAATCAGAGAATGATTAGCAACAGAGTTACGTAATTAGCCTATTGACCTCCGTGATCCTGACCCGATTGAATCACAGTTACACATTCAATCATTCAGATTTGGTTTAAGATTGTATTAGGTATTCGTAAGTAGAAGTTCCGAACTTCCAAAATTTTGTTGCTATCAAAAATGAATAGCAACAACCATTGTTGCAATAGGTTGTAAGTTTTAAATTTTATTGAAAAACAATGAATTGAAATATATTATTTCCCTACAGACATTTTTATTTAAAATCCTACCTACCCTTTCAAGCTTGTTCGCTCGTTGAAGACCCCAAGGGTATACTGAACGTGGAACACTGATGCAGGCAGAGTTCCAGTCCTTTGCAGCGCGCATAAAAAAAAGTGGAAGCAAATCGCTGAGTACGAGATAATCATATCAGCCGAAAGACGCCCACTGCTGGGCATAGGCCTCCCCCAAGATCTCCACGGCGGCCGGTCCTGAGCCTTCGCATTCAGCTGGTACCTGCGATCTTTACCAGGTCGGTCCACCTTTTGGGAGGCCTATCCACGCTGCGTCTTCCGGTACGAGTACCAGCTGGTGGAACTTGATGGTAAGCGGTAAAAAACATCATCTTGGTGTTAATGTCCCGGTTGTGCTTTCGCGCACGAGGGCCCGGGGTCCGTCTTGACCACGATTCAGATTTTGGCAGATCAGGTAATTACAGAGCGGTTGCCATCTGATCTCCGTGATCCTGTTACAGGGGAACCTGACCAGATCGGAACCCGGGACCTCTTGCTTACGAGTCGGATCCCGTAACCACTAGGCCACCGGTGGTCCTCATCACGAACGTCTTAATACCTAACTCATTGGAGAATAACGTTTTATTTGAGTGTGATGTCCGGCAGAGAATAGCACCAACCCCATACACTCGTGGGTGTCGTGCAAGGCGACTAATATTTCGAGGCAAAAGATCAAGAGTTTCCGTAGGCTGGAAAATGGGCAGCAGCGTTTTCCTTTGTTACCTTTATAACACTGCGATCTCCAACCCGCCTGCCAAGCGTGGAGACAATGGCAATAACCTCCCCTTTCGTGGGAGAGGCCCTAAGTCCTGCAGTAGACTGTTATGGGCTGTATTGACGAAGTAATGATAGAGATGACAACAATGTAAGTAGGTAGGTATTTATTTCTTTACACGAATCGACACTAACTCGTTTAGGAACACTTTATTAGTGCTAAGTTATGGATTAATATCCCCATGTATTTCCGCAGTCCTCTACGCCTATAAAATACCTACATACCTATTAAATCCGATATGGTATTTTGGAAAAGGAAATGATACGATAAAACACCGATTATTTCAGGGCGGAAACGCCGTTTATCGCCTTCTTTGTGTTGCGTCACAGTGTTATTGCTGTTATTTCAACACGAACGGCCTAATAAAAAAGTAATAATCATATTGACGTTAATTCCCGGTTGTGCTCTCGCGCACGAGGGTCCGGGGTCCGCCTTGACCATGATCCAGGATTTGGCCGATCAGGTAATTACAGTGGAGCAACTGCCATCTGACCTCCGTGGCCTTGCTACCATGGGAAATGACCAGATTGTATAATGGTTACACATCCAGTCGCCTGAATGTGTAGGTTTCATCACGATGTTTTCCCTCACCGTAAGAGCATCGGTTAGCACTCAACTAATGTTCTTAACTCAGAAAACAGTCATTGGTACATGACGGCAGTGGGATTCGAACCCGGTACTTCTCGCTTATGTGTCGGATACCTTAACCATTTGGCCACCGACGCTTATTCTAAGAGAATATTGAAGACGACTATATCCATGCCGCATGCATCTTTTTACAACCCAGACGGCGACAAATTGTCTGCCCGCCTACCTACTACAAGGAATTCGTAATTTTTTACGCTTTATTTTAAACAGCGTAAGGATTAGTAGGTATCAGCTGCAAGTTACGGTTGGTCGGCTTCAGCCAAAACAGAGCGTCTGTTATTGTACTAGCTATAAGCACCCTGCCCCGCGCCCCCGCCTTCAGACCCCGAAACAACCCCCAAAACTTTCCCCTCCCGCCTACCTCATCATCATCACAGCCCGTAACAGTCCACTGCAGGACTTAGGGCCTCTCCCACGAAAGGGAAGGTTATTCCCATAATCTCCACGCTTGACGGGCGGGTTGGAGATCGCAGTGTTTAAATATAACAATGGAAAACGCTGCTGCCCGTTTTCCAGACTATGGAGACTCTTAATCTTTTGCCTCGAAAACATTAGTCGCCTTGTACGACACCCATGAATGTAAGGGGTTGGTGCTATTCTACTCTGCCGGACACCACACACAAATAAAACTTTATTCTCCAATGAGTTAGGTATTAGGACGTTCGTGATGAGGACCACTGGTGGCCTAGTGGTTACGGGGCAGACTCGTAAGCAAGTGGTCCTGAGTTCGAATCCCACTGCGGCCATGTACCAATGGTTATTTTCTGAGTTATGTACATCTAACCGATACTCTTACGCTGTGGGACACCACATGGCCGCGGGTGATACACCAGACTAATTACGTAACTGTTGCCAACAATTTTCCGATTTCAATGATCCAAATTGTTACTTTTGCGATGCCGTACCACCGATTTCATGGGTTCAGTTGCTAACGAAGTCCCTTTGCCATTGAAATTGGAACTAGAAATGCGCATCAGTCAGCTGTACAGTAATGTTTCCCGACAGCGCCGCCAGAGGTTGGACTGGATTTTGTTTACTACGTAACGCAGCGTCACTATCATGCCATCAATGCCTTAAGGTGTAAGTAGGTATGGTATGGCAACTGGGTGTTGGAAACAGTGGAACTCTTTTTGGTGGGTTTGGTAGGTAGGTAATTATTTATTTATTTTTATGTACACTACCTACTGTTGACATTTTAAATGATTAATAACATTGAATAGGTGAAAGTCAAATTTTATAATGATGTTTTTATAATGCTTAAAATGAATAATTTAAAATATTTGTAAATGATCTATTTTGATTAATGACATTATTTAAATTCGTGAATTTGTTAATATTTCTAAAATTTGCATGCCGATGGCAGGTCGCAGAGGCTCCATTCTACTTAAACTGTACCTAACAACTGTATAACCTGTGTACCACAAATTATTAAATGATTACTTTATTCGGGTCAAAAAACAATTGTAAAAAATTGTAAAAGTTTGGTATTAGTAGTAGGCATATCTTCAATTCATGGGATGAAGCTTAGTAAACACACTTATGTTTGAAGACCTGACTGGTTCAGTTAGTTAACATGCCGGTCGCCACGCAGAGATCATGGGTTCGATTCCCGGCCGGGCAGAAATTTAAATGATTTATTTTAATGTCTGTTGCAGGTCTGAATGTATTTAAAAAAAACTAGTAGTTTATCAGTTATCAAACACCTATAACACTGGCTTTGCTTACTTTGGGGCTAGATGGCGCTGTGTGAATTTGTCCAAGCATGTTTATCATTATTTATTATTATTATTAAAATAGAGAAAAGCCGAGACCCCAGAACACGAAGACAGGGGAGCGCTAGTGCTACTGCTACGTAAGAACATGTACCTACCTACGCACAAGGTCTATATATTTACATTTTAGGTCAAGCCAACCAACCTATCGTCGTAAGGTGTTACGTAGAGCCCCTACTGTCCCCTGACTACACCGTGCGTCACACTGCGTTGGAGGCCATTTGCTGGGAGGTCAGTGAGGCCGCATTCAGAATAAAATAGGCGTTAGTTTTAGCAGTTCTGTTCGGAAACTTGTATTACTTTCATTATTACTTGCTAGTGGACCCGACGCGACTTCGTTTGCGTAGCTACACCTAGTTTAACGCTACCTACTCTTTTTTCTTGCTTCTAAACCTTACCTTTGAATCTTAAAATTTATCAAAAAATCTGTTATTGCCTATTCAAATTTATAAGCTCCCAGCCACGGTGTTTCCTTTGGTCTATGACATGGGATCGTACAAGAGGTATATTAGAGGTCTCTTCAGAGGCGGGCAACGCATTGGTAGCGCCCCTGGTGATGCTGATGTCCATAGGCGGCAGTGACCACTTTCCATCAGGTGGCCCGCATGCCTGTTTGTCTGCCGGATAAAAAAAAAAATCTTATACGCCATCTAGTCCCAAAGCAAAGCTTGTGTTATGGGTGTTAGATAACTGATAAACTATTTATATACATTTTTAAAATAAAAAAATAAAATAATCATCTTGGCGTTAATGTCCCGGTTGTGCTCTCGAGAACGAGGGCCCGGGGTCCGCCTTGACCATGATCCAGGATTTGGCAGGTCAGGTAATTACAGTGGAGCGACTGCCATCTGACCTCCATGACCCTGCTACCAGGGGAACCTGACCAGATTGGACCATGGTTACACATCCAGTCGCCTAAATGTGCAGGTTTCATCACGATGTTTTCCCTCACCGTAAGAGCACACTACATTTTTAAAATAAATACTTATTATACATACTACATCCAGACCCGTAAAAGAAATTAAACCAACTGAATAACTCAGTTCGACGAATTATGGGAACTTGGCTGTGTAGTTTCGAACCTAGCGAATGGGGTCAATGGGGGAGCATCAACCCCAAATATCAGACAAAGGAATTTACACCCGCGGGAGAGGGCAGCCATAGGCGGACAAACGATTGTGCGTGTTTTATAGTATAGGGTGTATTATAAAGGATATTTTTAGGGGTGGAGAAATTAATTTTTTGATGCTACTCAGTGACAAGCGAGCAGACAGCCCACCTGATGGTAAGTGGTAACTGTCGCCCATAACATCTACGATTCTAACATTTAGGTTACAGGTAACAAAAATGCAAAACCTCAGGTGCGTTGTCACTGTGAGGACTAATCAAATGCCTAATGCCTGTAATTTCGCTGTAAATTGAAATAAAATAAAGAAAAAGTATTTAGTATCAGTGAAACTAACTTTATTTTAAAGATAATTTGTGGTATTTATGTTTGAATATGATTTCGGTCAAGCCGTCGTGTGTTTATAATCATTCAACCAAAAGTGAGCTTCACGAACAAAATTTTGTATGGGGAAAGAAATGAACATGCCCAAATAATTTCACGATGGCTGCCGAGATTGTGTGATCTAACTATTTTACATTATTTTCTTTGGAGATATATCAAGTCACTTTTCTACAACGATAAACCAGAGACGATCGAACACAACATTCGGTGAGCTGTTAGCGAAATATTGCGAAATTGTTGCGAAAGTGTATGAAAATAGGATATCCAGATTAAGTCATCCACGCGCCAGTCACGGCAACCACATTGCCGAAATCGTATTCAAAGATAAATGTCATACAATTCTAATGAAGCTAGTTTCATTGACACTAAACACTTTATTCTTTGATTTATTTTAATTTATAATTCTCCGCCTCTAAATAACACCCAGTACATGTAAACCTTCCAGAAGAAATTATCTTTTAAGTCGCTTCCCGCCGTCTGTATCTATGTACGCTTAGATCTTTCAAACTACGTAACGGATTTTAATGCGGTTTTCGTCAATAGATAGAGTAATTTAAGAGGAAGGTTTATGTAAGAAAAAGAGGGATAAAGTAGGTAGGGGTAGGACGCCACGCGAACGAAATGCGCCGTCATCACTAGTTTCATACATACTGGTATTCCATCGCGCAATGAACTCCGAGCAATGCCCTTTCCTTTGCCTTTTATCTCCCTGTTAATATACAAAGGGGAGACATTTTACTCGCATTCTATTAATTCATCTTGGTGTTAATGTCCCGGTTGTGCTCTCGCGCACGAGGACCTAAGGTCCGCCTTAACAAAAGTCCAAGATTTGGCAGTTCAGGTAGGTAATAAACGTACGGTGGAGCGACGCCGTTTGACCTCCGTGACCCTGTTGACAGGGAAACCTGATTGCATTTAATTGCTTGAATGTGCAGGTTTTATCACGATGTTTCCCTCACCGTAAGAGCATCGGTTAGTGTTACACTAATGTACCTATATAGCTCTGAAAGGAGTCATTGGTACATGGCCATCAGGTGGTCCGTCTCTCCGTGTGCCTCCTTTATCTTTTACCTCCATGTTATAATAATAATAATTTATTTAACAAAATTACAACCTTACAGAGTATTATGGTACAATTTGTACAGGCTCTTGGTAGTTCTGCACAGTGTTGTAGATGATATCTTGATATGATGAATAAAACTTGTAAATATGGGTTGTAAATCCAATTTATTTGAGTCCTTACTACGTGAGTACACTGTCTGATGGTAAGTGGTGAACTGGCTAGCGTACTGGCGGAATGCCTATGTAGCATAAATGCTGACACGGAACGATGTGCGGTAATGAGACCGTACACAATTATAACAGTCTTTAAGTTCAGATTGTTTAAGTTATATATTAAAACACAATGCAGTTGTGTTCACATTAGGGCGGATTTCCAGACTCCTGCACTAGGATGACCTGTATTGCAGGAGACAGTAATTCCTCAATTTAGAATTTAGTTTTTGTTTCTAGCCATGAGCGGATATCCACAGAACTTCTTTCTTGTTAATATGTGAAGCGGGGAGTACTTGCTTTCTCTAATGTGTAGAGACGTAAGGTCATCACTATTGTGTACTCAAGTAAGGACACCATTCTATCTTCAGTAACGACGGTTGGAACGAACCAAGTCAAGGCTCCTCAACGACATAAACAAGTACATGTCACGCATGTAAAACATAAATTGCGATGTCTGTTTGTCGCAACATCCGATGGTAGTTACGTCAAAATGTCATTGTACCTACTGGTGACTCAGTGGTTACATATAAGAAACCGTTATCACTAGGTCGGTATATTTATAACGTTTTCATTCTACGCAGTGGCAAGCGAGCAGACAGCCCACCTGATGGTAAGTGGTAACTGTCGCCTATAACATATACGCTTCATTTAGGTTGTAGGCGACAAAAATGCAGAACCGCAGGTTCGTCGCGTTGTCACCGTGAGGACTAGGATGAAATGCCTCAAGCCTGTAATTGCGCTGGCTCCGTTATCCTTCAAACCGGAACACAACAATGCAAGCATTGTTGCTTGGCGGCGGAAATAGATAAGGCGGTGGTACTCACCCAGGCGGACTAATATTGAACTTTTATTGGCTTATAATAATAGATACATCTCTCTTCTGTAGGCCTGCTGGAAGAAATTTCTTTTAGAAATAAGTAGTGCCTGTTGTGTCGTCTATATGTATGATGTTTCTCTATGTATTTTACTGTGTGCAATAAACTGTTCAATAAATAAATAAAATTATTATTGACCTTTTAATATAGAAAGTTAATTTAATTCATCGCTAGAAGTAGAAGTTGATATAGGGAGGATAAATGAAATATTTGTCAAAAATATTAAAAACCACAATCTTCGGCTTACGAAGCCGAAAGTTTTGCCGAAAGTGGCCGAATCCGAAACTTCGATCGGACCAATAAGTTTGGTATACTACTCTCAGGTCAGTAGGCTAATTACGTAACGCTGTTGCCAACAATTATCTGATTTCAATGATTGATATTGTTAGGTACTTTTTGGATTCTGTACCATCGATTTCATGGGTTCAGAGGGCTTAGTGTGAGTTTCGTTTCAAATTTACTTTACTATCGCGTTTGCGCTTTCGTCGAAATTTGTATGAAGAAAAAAACTTCGTTTACGTACCACTAGGCGGCGCTATACATTTTTCCATACAAATTTTCACGTAAACGCAAACGCGATAGTAAAGTAAATTCGAAGCGAAACTCACACTAAGGCCTCAGGTGCTAACAAAGTTCTATTCCAATAAACTGAAACTATTCAATCAATCATAGTTACCTAATCAGAGAATTGTTGGCAACAGAGTTACCTACGAAATTAGCCTACAGGTCAAGTCAAGGACGCTCAAACCCTACGTTAATATGGAAAAGAGAGATTTATCGGGACCGTAGCAACAGGAATGATGTAGTCTCCTACATATGTATGTATGACACCTTGAATATTGTCCTCATTCCAAATAGCCGGAGTATAATGTAGTACTGATATGTAATGTCGAAAATAACTGATAACTCTCGGCATATCAAATAGGTCAAACTTGTTTTTGCTTATTTTAATGCCACTTCGTATTTCGTTACTGATATTATATGGCTTGGTAACTCGTCAAAGATATACCTATTACCGATATTTCGTGGTTATTTGTCAAATGAGCTACCTCCCGAAGTATTTCCTTTGGAATGTTATTCTGTATAAGACTCTTTGTTTCTGACAATAAATAAAAAAAAAATACGTGTGGCACTCGGGGACTGCCGCGGTAAAGCTATTGCATAGCATTTTTCATCAACTTATGCAATTATAATTATTTATTTATTTTATTTATGCAGTATTGTTTTTTCTTTGATATTAATTCAAGTTACACTTTTTGAGCGTGGTGACCGATAAGAAAACAATTTTTTTTCTTTTATTGAACTGTCTCACCTAGCATTGTGTCTATAAGAGATAGAATCAGTTATGAGCAGTTAGCAGCTAGTCTACACGCATACGTCTAGTCGCACGCACACAAACACCGTGCCGAAGTCTCGAACTGAAACGACGTTAGACGATGCACGGCTTGCAGGCACCTCAACGACCGGCACCGCATCTGTTTCCCCCCATTCGGTACTGTATACTACATAAATCTACCTAATAGAGATATGTGGCTACAAAAAATTTCGAATTTGAGTGACGACGGTGGCAGCTTTCCATCAGGTGAACTGTGCATCCGTGTGCCTCCCTAAGCAATAATAAAAAAAATCGTTGCACCATTTATCCTAATTTGTACTGTAATTCAATATGGTTTTCGCAGGAACAGATCCGTAACGTGATCTAATGGACTTTTGACGCGAACGAAGCTAGTCGCTGTCAAAAGATAGTAATATGGCCTACAATAACCAGTATAAAAAGCTAACATTGCTATGCGTGTCTATAGAGACTCAAGCTCACCTTATACTGGTTTCTGGTAGGTCGATAATATGCTGTTGACCTGAACAGTGGAGGGGATGCCTAGTAGGCGAAGAAACAGCGGCCCATGTGGTCTCAGAATCTGAGGGACTAATGGACCACAGGGCACTAGGAGCGGGGTCCCTCCGAATGATCTGCGAACGTCCGAAGAGATTACCAGACTTTGAGGGAGCTTGGCTGGCTAAATTAGCACGCCTTAGCTACGTACAAAGAACAAAATGTGAGTTCAAGTGCGGAAAAAGGAGCCAATAACCTATACCTAAACCAATGCTGACTCTCTTCCACATGAGGTGGAACTACAGACTTTTAAAAAGCGTGTCAAGGAACATTATCTATCTCTGTCTAGTTGTACATAGATATGTATGCATGGTATTGTATTATAATATATATTATATTATTATTATATGTTTATATTATATTTATTATATTGTATTTGAAAAATTAATTATGTTTAAGTATTTTAGTACCTATGTATTCTATATCGCGCACGCTGTTTTACTTATCACATCTCTCTTCTGCAGGCCTGCTGGACGACATTTCTTTTAGAAATAAGGAGTGCCTGTTGTGTCGTCTATTTGTATGATGTTTCTCTATGTATTTTACTGTGTGCAATAAACTGTTAAATAAATAAATATGCTGTTTACTGTACCTGCTTACTACACACATACAGTGATGCAAGACAGTTGTTTAAAGGAAATAAAAATAAAAAAATCTCGGCGTAAATGTCTCGGTTGTGCTCTCGCGCACGAGGGCCCGGGGTCTGCCTTGACCATGATCCAGGATTTGGCAGACCAGGTAATTACAGTGGAGCGACTGCCATCTGACCTCCGTGACCCTGCTACCAGGGGAGCCTGATCAGATTGGATCATGGTTACACATTCAGTCGCCTGAATGTGCAGGTTTCATCACGAGTTTTTCCCAAACCGTAAGAGCATCGGTTAGTGTTCAACTAATGTGCATAACTCAGAAAAGAGTCATTGCTACATGGCCGCAGCGGGATTGGCACCCGGTACCTCTCGTTTACGAGTCGGATACCCTAACCGCTCGGCCACCGAGTTGTTTACAGGAAATAACTGCAATAAAAACCCAATCTAATCAGTATCACTGTTAACAAACGCTATTTCATTCATTCGTCATACCTGAAATCATACTGATTTGCGTTATCATGACTTATCTATGTCTTATCATCCTATTATTACTTAGCAAACACATACAATCTGATGATTCCGTCTAGTCTGTTCTGTCATCATGATGACTTTAACCCCTGACGAAAAAAGAGAGTTTGACGTGTGTATCTGGGGCTCTGTGTACCTAGGTATGTGTGGAAGTGTGTGTCTGTCAGTGGCATCGTAGCTCCCGAACGGCTGGACTAGTTTGGATGCGGTTTTCTTTATTTGACAGCCAGTTTAATCGTGAGGGTTCTAAGCTTAGTTTCATTCAAATCGGTTCAGTAGATTAGAAAATCTCTGTCAACAACCTATCTACCAATCCTGGGAAAGGTCTTGTGTCCGAAAAGCCCTGCAAATCGGCACTAAAATACAATTCCATACATTACCGCACTAGTGCACAGCAAGACCTTGCCTGTCTGGGAACAGCCTATTAAATCTAGCCTTGAAGGCGTCCAGATTATAATGATCAGGGAACACACTCTCAGGCATCGTGTTCCAGTATAAAGTTTCCTATTTCTGTAAACTTTGATAGTTAATAAGCTAACTGTTGAGACTGACAACGTTAAGTACCATACACAAACTACTATAATTATGCTAATAAATGTTATACTACAGTTTGTTTTGTAGGTAACTACTCATTTAAAATTTCTTTGCTAAGCGTCTTCGTCACGCGGAGTGGTGAAAAAAAATATCCAAGAACACTTTTTGCTTCTATGACCTCCTTTCGATCGATTCCCGCGATCAGTTCTGTGAGACAACTATACTGTTCTAGAACTTCTAGAGGTTACTTTTTATCACTATATCTAGTCTAGTACTGTTGTACTAGCATCTTATTCTCATTACCCGACTGCCAATGAAGGATTATGATTTATGTAGGTATGACTTTCGTAATCGTTTCTGAAAACCTAACTTTAATAAACGTTTTGATTTGATTTGATATCTGTCTTTTAAAGCAGGAAATGATAAATTTAATAAAGCAATGTTTGCTTTAAAAATTTTTTTTTTTTGGGGCTCATTTTTTATTTTTTAATATTATTTTATAATCTAGATTGTTTCGCCTAATGTCATACATATTTGTAATTAAAATTTATAAAATATAACAAAACTTAACTAATTTAAACTAGGTTAATCTAAAACTAAATTTAACTAAAACTAAAAATAATCATAATTATTAATAAACTAATGTGCTCAAAATGCTGGCGGCATTTTGAGCACATTAGTTGAATGCTAAATAGAATGCTAAAGTTGAATGCTAAATTGAATGCTAAATAAAGACCAGCATTTTGGTGTCAACTCGCCTCGACGAGACGTGCTGAGACATCTTTGAAAATTCGATGGGCTCCCGGTCCCCACGGACCCAGTGTCTCTACCCCAAAAGGCTCAAATAAATAACCACTGTCGAGATTACTATATTTGAGCCTTTTGAGGGCTTTTAAACTAAACTCGTGTTCTTTACACAAATTATTATATGAGACAGGACTTACGCTTAAGATAGACTGCAGCTGTGGAAGCTCATACATTGGCCAAACTAAACGTTCAATTGCCGAAAGGGTCAAGGAGCATATAGCTGCAGTAAAAAACCACCAGACGAATAAATCTGCTAGCAGACTACCTGCACAAGTCTAGCCCAAACCACTGGATAGAACTGCATGCGCCTGGTGTCCTCTCCACCGACCGGCAATATTACCCGCGTATGGTTCGGGAAGCGATTAAAATTTATAAGTACAAAGCTTTCAATCAGGAAGATGGATATAAGCTTTCGGCGTCGTGGAACCCAGTGGTGTGCAAAATAAACAACCTTAAGACTTAACATTTATCGTCGGACGTATCCATGGACATCGTGAGTGTTGTGTGCCGTGCAGTTCCGAATCAACGACAAATTGACAATTCTATGTGAGGGTAGGAGTCTACCAGCACATCATCGCAGCTGTCACATCTCCACGGCAGTCGTCCCGTGACCACGGTGGGTGTAACCCTACCGAAACGTCGGGAAAACAAATCGAAAAGGTACGACGCGTGTAAGTCCCGTCTGATTTGTTAATAAAGCAAGCTGCAGCTTTCATCACGATGTTTTTCCTCACCGGTTACTTTAGTGTTCCTCTAATGATGATAGCGTATCTCCTTCCTACCTGTTTACCTACGTTATCAGACCAAATTATTTAGTTATCAATTTAGAGAACGCACATTAAAGAAACCTTTAAACACGCACTAATAAACTTCCCATGACGCACAGTTGCTACAATACCTCATTGTGATTCACACATTCGCAAAAACAACCGTAGTTTCACATTATTATAACAGGGAAACCGGATCGCTGTTTTGCCCTTGAATCTTAATTACCAAGCAGGGGGCCGTATCAATAGATACGTTTAAGCTGACCGGTTTTACCGATTTAGAAAATATGGAAAATACGGGTTTTTGTTACGCTACGCAGTGACAAAAACAAAAGAGCAAACAGCCCACCTGATGGTAGGTGGTAACTGTCGCCCATAACATCTTTTTAATACATTGTAGGTTGCAGGCAACAAATAGGTTCCAGAAGTTGCAGTTGCAGAAGTTGACTGCTTACCATCAGGCAGGCCGTAAGCTTGTTTGCCACCTGTGTGGTATACCTAAAAAAACAAAATTGCAGAACCTCAGGTGCGTTGTCCCTGTGAGGACTAACATGAAAAGCCTTATGCCTGTAATTGCGCTGGTTACCTTATCCTTCCCACCAGAACCACGGATCTCAGAAAGTTTATCCTTCAAACCGGATCACAACAATGCAAGCATTGTTGCTTGGCAACAGAAATAGATAAGGCGGGTGTACTCACCCAGGCGGACTCCTCAGTATTTTTGGTATTCTGCTACTAATGGCTTTGTACTGTAACTAATGCCTTGATTGAATTGTAATTGGATTGCAAATGCAGCCCAATTGCAGTTTTACGCGTTTTTGGTATTCTGCTATAATTAAATTGCCATGCTATAGCGAATAAATTACAATTAAATAATGGCAAGTAAATTACCGGTCGCGATCTTTTAAGAAGAAAATGTAAACTACACTTCGTCGTAGGGAAAAACGTCGGAAACTTCCCGACCAAGAACTGAACCGATGGTAATAAAAAACTATGGAAACCGCATCGAAATCTGTCCATCCGTGCAGGAGCAACAGACAGACACACATTTATATACATACACAGAGCCACAGATACACAATGAAAAAAAAAAAAAAAAAATAACATCCCTATTTTTTCGCCAGTATCAGAGGGCTATGTGTAGTACATTGTTGAAGATGGTTTTGCAATAGAAGAACAACAGTTCACCCATAGCGGGTATGCAATTACAATGTAAATTCAAAGTTACAATATGCTTAGGTAATTAATTAATAACCTAGGTATACAATTAAAATAAGAAAGTACACTGTGAGACAGAAGTACTAGTGTGTATTAATGTGTATTATAATCAAAAAATTATTTCGAGGTGTACAATACATTATTTAATAGAAATAGTTTTATCTTGTTTGTAAATTTAGATTTAGATTTTACTTTACTATCGCGTTTGCGTGTACGTCGAAATTAGTCTTCATTAAAACTTCATTTACGTACTACTAAACGGCGCTATAAATTTTTTCATACTAATTTTCACGTAAACGCAAACGCGATAGTGAAGTAAAATCGAAGCGAAACTCACACAGCCCTCAGGAAAGAGATACTGTAGGCCTAGCGCCTAAACCTGCCAGTATCAGGTCGAAGGCCCCGGGGGAAAAGAAGCGATGGATTGCCATCGCTGAGTCGGACGCGAGCGCCAACGGCTTACCAGGCGAGGATGTTAGCGCCCGGGCGAAGTGGAGGAGAGAGAGAGGCATCACAGAACAGATGGCCAATAGGGCAGTAAAGTTCTCGAGTGGCGACCACGTACCGGCAGACGCAGCGTGGATAGGCCCCGCAAGGTGGACCGACGACCTGGTAAAGATCGCAGGTACCAACTGGATGCGGAAGGCACAGGACCGGCCGCCGTGGAGATCTCTGGGGGAGGCCTATGCCCAGCAGTGGGCGTCTTTCGGCTGATATGATGATGATAAATAATAGTGAGTTGATCGAGAAAACAGGTGGATATCTTTTTTTTATGCTACTCAGTGACAAACGAGTAGACAGCCCACCTGATGGTAAGTGGTAACTGTCGCCCATAACATCTACAATTCATACATTTAGGTTGCTGGTAAGAAAACATAAATTATTATAAATTGAGGATAAGCCGGAATAATAAGGCGGAAGGAAATTTGCTTACTCGGTACTTAAATACCTACGTACGAGGCAGAACGTGTTTTTTTATGTAGGTAGCTACTTACGTTTAGGTAACTAACACTGTTATGAATAAAACCAGCCAATTGTGAAACTTTAGTCTAAGGCGCCGTCCTAATTGGCAACGGTCGTGCGTCCGTGGTCGTATACGACGGACGTCGCCCGAAAAATAGGAGAACTCAAAACCGCCCGTCGCATGTAGATGGTCGCGCGACTGTTGCCAATTAGGACAGCGCCTTATGCATAGGAATAACAAAATAAACTAAATTAAGAATTATGTTAGGTATAATTAAAGTTAAAAAAAATAAAAAAATAATCATCTTGGCGTCAATGTCCCGGTTGTGCTCTCGCACACCGTTTAAGTTCAGAATGTCCATTTCCCAAAATGTCCACTTCACAAAGTCCTATTCCTAAAACGTCCGTTTTTTCTAAGTATATGGTAGGTTTATTAATAACATGTCCTCATATCCTTTACAATATAATAATCATACCAACAGCTCATAACAGTCCACTACTTGACTTGATCCTCCTTCACATTAGTGGATGTTACCACAATCTCTACGCTTTTGGAGATTTGGAGATTGCAGTGATGTAAAATTTCAACAGAGCAATTTTCTTCTCTGATCTATGGAACGGAGGTCCAAGCTAGTCAACATCTCAAACATTAGTATGGATATGTTACTCTTTCACTCACATACGGACGCACAAAGAACAGACGCTTTTTTATGCATGCTTAATATTTAGAAAATAATGAGCGTCGGTGGCCGAGCGGTTAGGTGATAACTTAACCGCTGGGCCACCGACAAATTACGTCAAATATCATGCATGACGAATTGGATATTTCTAGAATTTGACATTTTGGGAATTGGACATTCTGAACTTAAACGTCGCACACGAGGGCCCGGGTTATGTCTTGATCATGATCCAGGATTTGGCAGGTCAGGTAATTACAGCGGAGCGACTGCGATGACCTCCGTGACCCTTTTAATAGGAGAACCTGACCAAATTGAATCTGAATTTACATTCAGGTTTCATCGCGATATTTTCCCTCACCGTAAGACCATCGGTTAGTGCTCAACTAATGTACATACCGTACTCAGAAAGGAGTCATTGGTACATGGACGCACTGGGATTCGAACCCGGTAGCTCTCGCTTACGAGTCGGACACCTTAACCACTAGGCCACCGACGCCGCCGAAAATTAAAAAATAAAGTAATCGTAATTTTTTCTTTGATTCCATTACTACGGAAGTCCATACGTATCCGATTTCACTACTTCATCATTTCATACATCTTGATTAAACTACTTTCAAAAGAAAACCACATCGAAATTGATGTTTGATGTGAAGCTGACACTCTAACATCGACCTAACAAAACCAGAATAAGATCAGCTAACGTCTCTATAGACGCGCATAGCAATGATAGCTCCTTTTAGACTGGTTTTTGTAAGTCAATATTCTGTCATCTGTACCTATAAAACTTACAACTACTACTCACCAAATTATTTCGGAGATTTTCGAAATCTTTTCTTTGAGCCGTACAGAAAAAGTCTGTTGAGAAAATTCAATATTGCTTCGCTTCTTGCTGTAGGTTGGTATATATATTTGGTTTTATATTGTTGTTATATATTGTGGTTGTTGCATATATATTTCTTCAACGACAAAGTATACCATCAAATCTAGGCCCTTGACAAGTACAGTAAATACTATTTCTTCAATCTTCATGCAATTTCTTCCTTCTTCCAGCTGAAAAGGAAGACATAACTATTTGCCTTCGATTATAGCCATTTGCACCGTTTGGAAGAAACGTCTCGGAAATTTTGTGGTTAAAAAAACCCTGGGAGGGATGGGAAGTTGAGAAGGGTCAGATGGGAATTTATTTTGTATATCAAACAGGGCAAGCGGGTCACCTGACGCGTGGATATGCAAATCAGGGGGTCTAAAAAGCCCAGTGTTTCATAATTTGATTCATTTTAATTTGTCACACACATCTGCAGCGGCGCTGTTGTCGACATTGATATGACAATTCAAAACAGCGTTACTTAGTTCCAGTATTGGCCACCGGATCAGATTTGTATGTAGGCATTCTAATAAAAACCATAATATGAAACGCTAATTTGGCCTTATTAGACCCCCGGGTATTCTGGCAATACTAGGCCCCTCCACCCACTGCTAGAGCCTTTCTTGAGGATTCTTGTTTCTTCTAATTTCGCTGTCGGACATTTGAATATGGGAGACAGTGGGAAATGTCTTGAATTCCTTATTTCTTAAACAGTTCTTCGGGTTTCTTTTGGTGCAGGGCGTTTTTATTTCTTGAAACTGAAGTGTTCTCTCTTCTACCTGACATAAGCCTGTGGAAGGTTTTGCGTATAAAGTCGAGAAACTTGGTGAAACATTTGGCGGGTCCAATTGGACCCTGGGACGGATGGGAAACAGGATAGGGTCAGGTGGGAAGTTGGAATTATCTTGAATTCCGGATTTCTTGAATAGTTCTTCGGATTTCTTGAAACTGAAACATTCTTTTGTCTTCCTATGACGTAAAGCTGTGGAAGTAACCTCTCCACTCTTGAAGAGGGAGTTAGCGTATTTGGTTTGGCGTATAAAGTCGAAAAACTTGGTAAAACATTTGGCGGGTCCGATTGGACCCTAGGACGGATGGGAAACAGGAAATGGTCAGGTGGGAACAGTTGGGATTATCTTGAATTTCGGATTTCTTTAAGTTCTTCGGGTTTCTTTTGGAGCAATCTTGAGAAGTTTTTATTTCTTGAAACTGAAGGATTCATGTCTCTTCGTATGACAAAGCTGTGGAAGGAACCTCTCCACTCTTTGAGAGGGAGTTTTTCGTATTTGGTTTGGCGTATAATGTCGAAAAACTTGGTGAAACATTTGGCGGGTCCGATTGGACCCTGGGACGGATGGGAAACAGGATAGGGTCAGGTAGGAACAGTTGGGATTATCTTGAATTTAGGATTTCTTGAAAAGTTCTTCGGGTTTCTTTAGGAGCAGATCTTGGATAGTTTTTATTTCTTGAAACTGAAGTTGCTTCTGGACTGGAAGAGACCTCTCCACTCGCGAAGAGTGGGGCTTTGAGTATTCGGTTGTGCGTATAAGTCGAGAAACTTGGTGAAACATTTGGTGGGTCCAGATGGACCCGGGGAAGGGAAGGATCAGGGGAAAGGTAGGGGGATAATGGGGGGTGCTGCGGGACAGTCTTCAGCTTGAGGCCGCAACCACCTTTGCTTATAAGTATATTTACCAACTAATGTAAAAAACTTGTAAAACTCCATATATCTCATTTTTTTGTACATATCAAAGCTCCTACTTACTTATGCTATGATTTTACCATAACTTCGATAGGAACGCAGGGGGCCATGTTTGACAGGGTTCAGGTAGTCACACACTGATGACCCGGCACACCAAGCGTTGTATTTAACCGTCTATCCCTATTGCACCACTAGTGTGGCAAAGAGATGCATTGACCGCTGATTAAAACACTTGGCCTTAAGTTATCTATGGCACTTTTAAGATTTAAGTATTAATCTCACAGCAAGATATGGTAAAGTGGACTTTACCATCCGTTGCCATCCGATTTTTACAACGGCTCCTTAAAAATGCCACACATAACGGTCATCAACATGCAAATGGCACGAACCGTTTCAAAAGACTGAACTAAACTAGATGACGGATCATTGAATTTAGGTCAGCCAATCAAAACAGCTCGCTACATCGAACCCCACCATTTACAGAACACCTCAGTTTGATCCTAATAACCATGCAGCACATAGAAGGAAACTTGAAGTTTCCTTCGCAAAACATAGCCGGATGTGTGCAGTGGATATGAGGATAAGCGGACAGCGTTCCGTCAACACAGCCCCCTGTCTACAATAAAATATGTATAATAGAGCTACAATAACCAGTTGATAATAGAAAAACCTCTACATGCATTACCAGTACGACTGGATGTTTGACAAAGTGGCCCCATATTGATAAACAAATAAAAAAATGCTCAGTTTGAGTGCCAAATTGTCAAAGCAAACAATCAGTACAACAGCCGCAGTGGACACGGGATGACTCAAGACGGATTGGCCAACCGTTCTTATAGAAAAATAAAGACTAAACGGTTGTTTGATTATCGAGCCATCCGGTCGTCCAAAGAGGCCGTCTTTATGTTACAAATCACATTTTCATCGTTCACATTAATTGACGTTCTCCGAAAGGTTTACAAAATTGTCTAGCAATGTTTGATAGACTCGTTACATTCGCATACAAATATCATAAAAGGAAGCAATATTAAAAATAGATTTATTTGAACATTCAGACGTCTCGAGTTAAAGAGTCATTAGAAAGATCGTACATTTTATACCTTTTATGTTGATGTAAGTCGAAATTTATCCGTCAATCGTCTTATGACACACAATTTTCTTAAACAAACGATAATATCTGCCTAAACTATTAAATTTTTGATGATCATAATTTTTTATTATACAACAATACATATTCCTCACGTAGAATTTAAAAGATACAAAAAATAATTTAAATTCTCACTTGCAAGAAACCATGCTATGAAAAACTATATACAAATATTTGACAGTCAGTTAACTGAATCAATCAAATCTTTATACATAATATTTATAAATTAAAGATAATATTTTGCAGTTGTTAGAACAATTCTAACAACAAAGTATTGCACTTCTTTTTAGACGTAAAGAAAAGGCAGACACCTAGTAATCTAAGTATGAGCTTCTAATATTACCACTGGCATGGCAGCCTTGTTAGAGTCTGACAATGGAGACCAAGAGGTTATGCTTTGCCTTCGGAATGTCAAGCTATCGGCTAGTATTTAAAGGCAGCTGTAGCAACCTCGCAAGCTCCACTGGCAAGACTCTGACACAAATTAAGTTTAGATATAGTAAACAAGTTAGAAATTACAAATTTTTCTTAAAAGCATTCTTAGAACGCCGCTAAATGGCACAACCATAACGGCAGACACGGAACGGTGGTCGACGGCACTGAAATTTATAAAATGCAAGTGCCGTCCAAGGAATATAGGTCTGCAGTTATCGTTCTGCGCAGAAGTCGATGTTTGTACATAGATTCAATGATAAGTGTTTACTATATATCGCTATAGTAAAGTCACAGCACAAGTCTCGAGGCTGCAGACGCCCGCAGCTGAGATCTATAATTAAAAACTAAGTAATCAATATATGTACAAACATATATATTTTCCAATCATTAACAGTCGGTTTACACAATACCGTATCGTTAAATTTTAAAATCTACAACTAGAATTAGGAACGGCGAGCCGCGGCCGCTGACATTATTTTTTAAAGCTATGCGTTCGTGAGGTCTCTAGCACGCGGTCTGCGGCGTGCGGCGCGGCGCTCTCACGCGGCGCGGCCGCCGTCGTCAAATAAAATACATTGGTCTCAAGATAAATAAAACGATACGACTAGCGGAGAGACTCCGAGCCCGTACCGGCGGCCCCGCGACGCGGACAACGCGAGGCGGGGCCGCCGGTCCGGGGCCGCGGCGCCCCGGGCGTCGCCGGCGCCGCGCGCGCCGCTCCCTCGACATTTTTTTGTGTTTTTCTTATTAATTTTAACAAGGGAGTCGACGCCCGCGCCCCCGATGGCGCCCGCCGCGCCCCAGCACACTTAACTACTAAAATTTTCACAAAATAATACCTAACGCCGGAATTTGGGCGGACGCGGCTACCCGGCGGCTGCCCGCCGCGCCGCGCCCGGGCGCGTCGCGTTACAAAATAAAAAACTTAGCACGAGAGAAGCGATGGCGCACCGCGAGCGGTGTCCGGCCGCGCTGCGCCGCCGCGCACTAACATTAAAGTCCTCCGGAGGCCGGCGAGGCTACGCCACGTTGAGAAGCAGCTTGAGCGGCAGCGCACGGTCGGGTTCGGGTCGGCAGCGGCCGTCGCGGCGCCAATGCGTAGGCGGTGGGGGTAACGCGGCGGCGGCGGGCGCGGAGCCCCACTTGCTGGCGGCGTAGCGCTCCCCACCGCGCTCCTCGCAGCGCTCGCGCTCGCGCCGCGCCAGCCCGGGCCCGTGCGGGACCAGCGGGCCGGCCGCGGGCCGAACGCTGCGCCGCCGACCGCGCTGCTGTTGGCAGTTCATCTCGCCTCGATGCGGCTGGGCGTCGCGTGTCTGACGGCTGACGCCGACGATGACGAAACTCTCTCTAGTTGCGCTCACTCGGTCACGATTACCACTGAGTAGCGGCGCTGCGCTCTGGGCACGGTCACGGGTCGGATGTACGACGGGCCGTCGCGGCCTCGATGCCGATGTCGATCTACACGGATGACACGTCGAAACACTGCACTGGCTCACTTTCACGACTGTTCGTCGGCGGTCGCGCTGCTAGCTCCGGTGATAATCGATTTTTAGGACATAACTTAAACGCCACCTCTCCATTATTCACACCTTCACCTCTCGATTTCGACTACGTGACGTCGATGGCAGCCGGGGTATTTATACCGTAATGGCGGCTGCGCGCGGCCTATGCGCGGTGGGGATAAAGCGCCCTATTCACGCCACCCAACGTTCTCGTATAGCAAAGAAGGTTAACTTCGTTGATTTATTTAATACGTTATTATTTTAAAGTTTATAGCGTTTTCTATATATTGATTTAATTGTATACTTAAAATATTATTTAAATTAAATATAGAGTTTTACCAACGACAGTGGTTCAGTTGGTTCGATTCCCGGCCGAGCAGAAATTTAAATAATGAATTTTAATTTCTGTTACGGGTCTGGGTGTAGTATGTTATAAAAAAGCATATGAGTAGTTTATCGGTTATCTAACACCCATAACACAAGCTTTGGTTACTTTGGGGCTAGATGGCGCTGTGTTAATTTGTCCAAACATGTTAATTTTTTTATTTTATATAAAAGAGGCGTATACTTTTGTTACTATTATTTAATCACATTTAGCACACCTCGTCTTCCTTGCTCCTCAATACTGAGGGTCGTGACCTCGCTGAAGTACTTTTACGTGGACTATTCGGCGCTCTCTCGTCCTGTCCTTGGCGATGTGGATAGCATGTGGTGTTTATTGTTGAGCGAATTTGATCCGACCAGCGCAGCTCTTCGGCCTCTCGATCGTGATCGTGACCGTTTATACATAACCTAAAGCTGTCAATTTTAAGATATAATATACAAATATCTTGGATCTAATGAAAGGGCGCTTAAGACATAATTTTTTCAGAAGAATTTATCTGGTATGCACATACATTATTTTAATTGCAATACAATAGGTACAATGTAATTTAAATTAAATCATTTATCATTCGATAGTGTCCCTCGGAAGACAATCTGGTGGGCTCTCACACATTAGACCCAGTTAGCAATGAATGAGAAATTAGAAAAATACCACACTAGCAAAATACCACACTACCAAAGTACCCCACTAACAAAAGACCACACTCACGTCTTACTCATAGCCTCCTTTATTTGACAAGCCATGCTTTTTTCTTGCACGGTCTACTTTTGGTCTACTCTTCTTGCTACTCATTGTTTACATGTCAATATGCAGGAAATTTTGAATTTTATGATTTTGTTGTTGCATTTTAAAAATGCAAAACAAATTATGATTATACCTTAAAAAACGGAAGGAAGCTGTGCCAACGTTTTTCTTTGAAAAATATGTAATTCTTTATATAAATGGTTTTCTGGTAGTACCCGAGCATACTGGAGTTCCACCGTAGGATCTTTTGTGTACAGCAAACATTTTCGCACAGTGAGCGTTATCACAACTACATTAAACCATGATTTTTTATTTTCCACGATGATGACAGCGTTGAAAAAGTAGATAGTAAGTAAGTATGTAGTTTTTACATATTTAGATACTTAAATAAGAACGTATGAAATGTATTACACTTAAAAATAAATACTTAAGGCGAATATTGCTGGTATAGGTTATTTTATTTCATAATAGCTTTTGGCCGCGACTGCGTCTGCGTAAATTTCAGTTATAACGTTCCAGACCTGTTCCCGCGGGAACCATATTAAATTTCGAGATAAATTATAGCATAAGTATTGATCGTGGCTATATGCTATATAACCGACAAATTTTAATAAAATACGTTTAGTAGTTTTTGCGTGGAGGTGTAACAAACATCAATAACGCATAAAAGCAAACATACATTATACTTTGCATGTATAATATTATAGTAGGATAGGATAATATAATTGCATGTGGGTAGATGGGTAAATCTTACAGGCATCTATCCAATTTCACATGTTATTTTATTCGGGTAATGTTCATACAGATTTTATATGACACTACTTATAATACAATTACATTTCATGTTATCTAACTAATGTTTATAATTATTTATATAATCACTTAAATAGTAGTAACAGTAAACGCTGACGACTGCGATGTAGTATTTACAGTCATTTTTAGGTTCACTAAAAATAAACAATTGCGACGTTGTCTTTATGTGCATGGCTTGTAGGATGAAAGGGGCTGTTGGCGTTAGCTAGCGACCGCGAACACCAATTTCATATTCTAAACTTGAAAAAATTATAAGTTACATACATTTTTATTATAAGCTCATACAAGTTTTTGCCCAGTTTTTAAATTATTTGAGCTAATTATGCCTTCGATCCGGTGGGAGGCGGAAGGGGAGGCAGTGCATGCGGACCTTGATCCTATCCAGGCGGATCTGGGTATCTGATCAGATGACCTAACGGTAAATCCCGACTCAGCGTGTAAGTCGTCTTTTCGTTAATTATCGGTGTTGGTC
This sequence comes from Blastobasis adustella, assembly GCA_907269095.1. Taxonomy (NCBI): domain Eukaryota; kingdom Metazoa; phylum Arthropoda; class Insecta; order Lepidoptera; family Blastobasidae; genus Blastobasis; species Blastobasis adustella. The sequence goes on from OU026141.1 coordinate 10,785,078, forward strand.
TCGCACGCTAGAGTGTGCCCTGACCATAGTCCAGGATTGATCGGCGGGTATTTAGAGGCAAATCTGCCCGCCAGGGTCCGCCATTCTACTAGGAAAGCGCTGGACAGAAATGAAACTATACGCTTCCTCTGAATATCACCTCTGAAACCGTACCCCCCTGCCTATGAAGTAACAAGACTTGTTTTCCGCCGCTGTGCGATTTCTATTTATTAATGTTAGAAACGTCTACTAAATCTGCCGAAAGTACAATTTGTGACATCACCAACACTGTGCTGGTTCTGAAAGATAATGTGGCATCCCTGGAGGCGCTTGTAATTCATAATTTATTTATTCATTCGCTCTCTAATGGTTACAATTGTTATTAAATAAAATAACATGATTAGAGTGCCCCTAGGGAATAGTGATAAGCAACTATCTGCTGGTAACATTTACGACACGGAGGGTTAGGGCCTATACACATGGACCAGCTATACATACAGTGGCTACCAGCGCCGATCTACTGGTACACTCAGATAACCTCTTCATAAAGGAAGCGGGTGAAGCAAAGGCTGGCTGGCTGCCTGTCTGAGTAGCTATCAAAATGTCGAGCGCATTCGGCTTTTATCGGTGCAGGTATGGCCACCACACGGCTTGCAGTAAGGCGTGAGCGAGAAAAAAATCTGCCCACTCTCACAACGTAGGCGGCGTCCGCGGCGGCGGCCGGCCCCGTTGCAACATGGATTGGTCCGTCGACTCCCAGTGCCAGTGCATGCGTTATTGCAGCCGACAATAATAATCTGGATGCGGATGCGAATAGCGACTGGAAGGAAGTCACTAGAAAGACACGATCACGGGGGTGAATATAACCAGTGGCACGGCCGTCCCGGGATGTGTTTACTGTGTGTAGTCGAACGGAAGTCGTATCTTCATTTGTATTACGTTAAGATTGGCGCTACAGCTGATCAAGTCAAAACACATCTTAGTAATATCTCCCCCGGTGATGTCTTTGCCGTGAAAACCTTGAAACGGAGCGGAGATTACACGTCTTTCAAACTAACTGTGCTTACTAAAAACTTAAATAGGTACCTATCAAGGTACAAGTCTTTTTCTCTTGTGTACCAGAACGTTAGAAGTTAGCGGACAAAATTAGACATTTGTAAGTAAAATATTTTAAATGAATCATAATTTGTTACGTAGTAATGCGAAAAGACTGGTCTGGTGACACAGTGTGTTATTGACCGTTCATAATCACTACAAAGTACAGCAAATCGCCAATAATGATGTCGAAGTAGTAGTAATGGCAATTGTTACCTAAAAATTCAAAATAATTTTAATTTGTGTAGTCTACATTGCACCTGGGTCGAAGGATTGTAAGTATGTACATACGTTTCAACTTTTAGAGAACGTTATATCGTCGATAAATATCGTAAGCTGGATGTCATAATAGTCGGTGACTTCAATCTTAACTCATGTAGTTAGTGTAAATTGTCTCAGTACAACACAATTAGGAACCAATAAAAGCAAGGCAATGTTTTGGATCTTGTGCTGAGTACGCTAGGTAGGAAGTGTGTGAGTGTGTTTAGAGATATTGACCCAGTAGTCCCCATGGATGCGTGTCACCCATGGCTAAGCGTTAACGTGAAGGTACCGCGGCCGCCGCGATGCGACGATTTGTAATGCCACATTACAAAAACGGCTACATTTAATAATAAGGAAACAATTTTACTTCTGTACCTACTGTGCATTTGTAAGAAGCCAACTCGAATTCAATTCGCTGGTTTGGGATCTTCGTGAAATCACGTGCCTACGAGTCATGATAGAACGGGTCCAAAAAAAGTTTGAGCGCTATCTGTACAAGTAATGTATGGATATTATCCCTATTTATGTTCATCTCTTTTTGTATCAAGTAAAGTAGGTATAGCACTACTTCCTCCTTTTGAATGGAAAAGTAGATAACCCTAGTTTGGTCTGATTACGATACTATGTAATAACGAATCTCTTAAATGCCAATTATCATACAATGTCATGCCTTCGCTCATAGAGCCGGTAACTTTGTGTATATGTATGTGTATGTGTGTGTGTGTGTGCCGAACCGATACGTGTGGAGGCGGAGAAAGAAAGAAAAGAAAGGCAGTTGCTGGCCGAGCGGGGCAAACCCGCGCGGCCGGACTAACTTGCTTAATAAAGCGCCCTTAACATGAGCTGTACATCTGCTCAACCTAATTGCGTAGGAGATTGACATATTTTCTTGTCCTCTGATTGAATTCACAAGTGTAGCAATGTATAATATCAGTTACGTAATTAATGTTTTAACCTTAATAGTTATAGGTAATAAGTTGGTAGTCTCTATCGTATTAGGTTAAGCCTGTAATTATAGTGCTAATAAGAATAAATAAATAAATAAACATAACACAAGATTTGCTTACCATGGGACTAGATGGCGCTGTGTGAATTTGTTCAAGCATATTTATTGTTCTTTATATTAGTTAATGAATAGGTATACATATAATACTAGCTTCCATATTTTCTTCTGTATGCAATTTAAAATTTTGTCAAATTCGTAATTGAGATTTCAAATTAAAACATACCGTCTAACTAGTTTTCCGACAGCTGTAGTGGATTAAAAAAATTATTTATACAAACATAGCCCTGATAACCACAAAAAATGACACAAAAACAGTCAAATGTAAATCTTTGATATATGCGGCAATTAGTTTTGTTGTATTTAATGCATAAAAAGATAGTTGAATAATTTCAATCTCTATCTGATTTGGTCAGATGAAACTACGATCAATAGCAAGCTTTATCCCCCCTCGGCCTATCTAGCGACGTAAAAAAATTACAAAACAAGGAGGTTCAGAACATAGTCCGCCCATGTTGCGTAGGTCACAAATACAAAGGATTTCATTAGAACATGACGACATATATATTTGGTGGCGTTATACTAAGATGGCGGTCGGTGTGTTTCGTTCGTGTCGTGTTCTATTTTGGTTCACGCCTTCGAATTTGAAGTCTGTTTGTTTTGAAGCAGTTGTTTAATCGGCAATAAAAATGCTTTACCAATTTAATTACCAACGTAGGTACGTTGGCTGATTAGAATTACGCTATTAAGCAGTGTTGACACGATTCCGTTATCGAACATTGCGTACATGCGACAAATTGCAAATGTCCACCGTCTCCTTCCTTTGTTCATAAGTATATACAGAGTGTAACATTTCGAAGAGATATAGAATTAATTTTTACATTTCTTATTTTATTTTATGATTGACATAATTTTTTTTAAATAAATTTATTTAAAAATTATTTTTGGACCTAATCCTAAAGACATTTTATAATGTATATTTTTTATGACAATTTGAATTTAATTACCTACCTTATTGATTTTTTAAAACGTGGACGTTTTATTATTTTATAAATTAGATTATTTCGAAAGATTCTTAATTATCTATTGACATAGTTTTTTTATAGTATTTAACTAAATATTCATGTGTATTAAGAATTGTTCTAATTCATGAATTTCATATGCCGTGCTACGCTACTCTTTTTGGAACCAGCTATTATACCTATGATGATGAAATAAATATTGATTGATTGATAAAGGGTCTTAGAACAATCAAGTAGACGATTCCATGAATAGAGTAGATAATAAAAGCGATTTACGAATGCTTCTTTCTATTCAGAAGAAACAAAGTTGCCGCGCCGTTATTTTTGTGTTCAATAAATTTAGTAAGCAATTTAATTTAAAGTTTTTGGACATTATTTTATTTACATTGACATTTTAATTAGAAGTTTAACTTTGTGAATTGAAAATGTAATTATTTGACATTGCAGTTATAATATTATTTAACTTTATATCTTAAATCTACTTAGGTAGATTTAAGATGTCATATTTTATGACAAATTATTTCATATTAGCATGTAAAATATGGACTACTATATCTGAAAGGAATATACGATGTATATCTATTTATAATCAATCAATAAACATAATAACTAAATACGTACAATAAAAAGAAAAAAGAAATTAACTAACTTAAAATATGTAAAAAATGTGGGCCGTGTGGAAGCGTATCCAAGATGCTTGCAGCATTGCCTCTCTGAATAGCAATGCTTATTCTTTGCGCGAGGTAGCTGCCAGCTCTTCGCTGTGGTCTACCAATTTTTTGGAAAGTTCTCTGTATAGAGAGAGCGCCCCTGGACCCTACGGACCCAGGGTCTTGACACCAAATGCAACAAAAATTTTTTTTATTTTTTTTTGCCTTTTGTCTTCGCTGTCTTCGCCAGCCTTTTGTATGAAATAAATTTATTTTATTTTATTTTTATTTATTTAAATAACCCTGATTTAGAATGAATGAATTATGAATTTAAGTGTTTTTCTTAAGGCTCAGATAATTTGGCTTTGGGTTTAAGAGAATTGTGCGAGACCTAGATGTGTCGGTAAGTCAGAATTATAGTCATAACATTATTACTGGGTATTAATACCTTAATACTTCCTACACATGTGCCTTAAAAAGAAATATTATAAAGTTTTTACTTAATTAGGAAGGGACCTACTAGAAACTGACTTAGAACATGAATGACTTGGTACCTAGGTACTCATAATTAGTCGATTAAATTTAATCAAATCAATTACGTTATTTTCTATAGTCACGTAAGTACCTACCTACTTATTAGGTAGGAAATAACTGGCTACCTACTTATACTTATGGCCTGTTCAAATTACTGTATTATCTAGCTCAATAGTGTAGGATGTGGTATTTATTTTGCTATTGTGGTATTTTAATCATCATCATCATCACAGCCCATAACAGTCCATTGCAGGACTAAGGGCCTCTCCCATGATAGGGAAAAAAACCGTTTACATTATATGAAGTTTTTATATATTGGTTTTAAGCATTAATTTTACTAATCCACTGAAATCTAGAAGACTGTAGCGATTCAGGTCATTCAGGGTAAAATATTTATGAGTGTAGTAGATAAAAAAATAATATTAAATATCTTGGCGTTAATGTCTCGGTTGTGCTTTCGCGAACGAGGGCCCGGGGTCCGCCTTGACTATGATCCAGGATTTCGGAGATCAGGTAATTACAGTGGAGCGACTGCCATCTATTCTCCGTGACGCGTGAATCATAGTTACTCAATCAGTCACCTAAGTGTGTTAGTATTCAAGTAATGTACATGACTAAGAAAATAATTATTATCGTGTATTAAAAGGAATTATGCAGGTACTTATTAATAATTTTGGAATTAATAACTACTTATAAAGTAGATGATTAACGTATCGTTAACTACCTAATTACATTATACCTGTCCATCGTTAGACTTGACATCCATGGCAGCCATGACGTAAGTGACATCGCGGACAAGATTCAGAAGGCTCGCTTGCATTGGATTGGTCACGTGCAAGCCCCAGGGATACGTATGAAACAGGTGTCTAGACCTGCCGTTATTAGGAAATAGATCCCGCGTTAGGTCATTAAGCGATGGATTGACATCGCCGGCTTACGACAGGAGGATGAAGGACTGAAGGCCGGGCGAAGTGGAGGAAGAAAAATTGGAAAGGTAACACTTGCATAAGCCGGGGTAATGGGGGTGGGGGGTAAGAGTGATGATAATGAGTTAGACTTGAACCTCTTTCACATTAGTCGAGGATTTTGACATTGTCTCCGCGCCAGACAGCTGCCTTAGATTGGCGATCGTGGATGGTGGATTGAAATAAGTGCCTACAAAACAGAAAACGTTAGGTACCTATTTATAGGTGGTTACCGCAACGAGAAAGCCTGGTTATTTTGCATCATAGCATAAAAAGCGATAGCACAGCACTTACAAGTACTTACCTATTCATAAATGGAGTCTCTCGATTTGCAAGCGGTATGAATTTTATCACACACATTGGCTGTACGATTACCGTGAAACGTGTTTGGGAGAGGCATTATGTCCAGCGATATACAACAGTGGACTCCTATGGGCTGACGGTGATGATGACTCATACTTTTCTTATTTTGTTAATAACTTCCTTCTTAAATTATATAATTAAATAAATATGCTTTGAAAAATTCACACAGTGCCATCTAATCCCAAAGTAAGCAAAGAATAAAATAGAATAATCATTTGTTCGACATAATAGCTTGTGTTATGGGTGTTAGATAACTGATAAATTACTTATATACTTTTTTAAATACATACTTATTATACATATTACACCCAGACCCGTAACAGGAACTAAAATTCATTATTTCACTTTCTGCTCTGCCGGGAATTGAACCCGGGAACTCTGCGTGGCGACCGGCACGTTTACTAAACCACTCATGTCGTTAAAAATCCTTTTTCCATATATATCACATGCAACATCGCTTTTAATGAAGTTTTTGAAGCATGTATCTCAGTAAAATCTTCATAAAGATCTATTGATTTGACACTAACAATAAAAATAGTTATCCAGATTTTTAGCATGCCGAAAACAGCACTGTGAATGCACAGAAAGTTAAATGAGATTTATGTGTGTGATGCTTTAGTACCTCACGTAGGTATCTACGCTTCGAATCAGCTTCGGCACAAAGGACCGACTTAAAATCCAAGTATGAAAAAAGGAATCCAATAATAGGCTTGATAAAAGAGATAAGTTTCTTAAAGCAATAAGGCATATTACAATACTTCTTTATCTTTTATTCCGTGATAAAAAGCTAGTTAGTTTCCAGGTACCTGCCTGCCTAGTTATCTTCATAAAGATCTGTTGATTTAACATTTACAACAATGCCCTAGACCTTCGGCAACAATAACATAAACTAAAGTCCCTAAGTGATAAAGAAACGAACAAAGAATTTTTTATTTTTCTCGGGTAGTACCTAGCCTATATATACCTGATTAAGGTACGGTACCTTACCTGTATATAAACTGCTTTTTGTGTTCTCTATTGAATGGGCTATCACTATAGAAACCATGTCTTAATTGCCACAAAAACTTGTATGAAAACGTGGCATTCTGTTTCCAAAGAAAGCTTTGTGCGGTGTAATACAAAAAAAATTATAGGCCACACATGTGCGTCTATAAAGGGAACCTGTATCCCACCCGTATGGGAACAGCTGATGCATTCCAGTTACTAAAACACCATCTCCCTCTTGCGTATATGTAATTACATTGTGAGAAGAGGGACAGAATAGTTACCTACCTACGTTGTTTTTTGCGCCCTACGTTTTTGTTTTTGTTGGAGCGAGGGAGTTGATTTATGAAAAGAGGATTTTGTGTTGTGCGTTTTATGGAATTTTAAAGCTGCACGTCATCTCTGGCGTCTCTGACATAGGCTGTAAGTACCTACATATGTATAGCATTTCCGCTATCGGGAGACGCGATTCGGGCGAACACTTCATCCTTATGTCGTGGATCTTCCAGCTATTCGCACGAGCCGCGGTGGTTCAACTTTTATAATGCGTATGGCTAAGGAATGGAACACATTGCCTGCGACTATGTTCCCTGAACATTATAATCTTGACACCTTATAGGCTAGAGTGAATAGGCTGTTCCTAGACAGGCATCCTCCATCTTCTGCCGCATCGTCGCTTATCACCATGTCAGATAAATATAAATATAGGTGTTAAAAAAGTGATAAACTACTTACATTCTTTTTTTAATACGTAAGTACTTATTTTACAAACTACACCCACAATCCTCTTAATACCATGTTTTTGTTCACAAAGAACAATTAACATAGCCTTGTGAAAAACACTTAAATTCATCATTCATTCATTCTAAATCAAGGTCATTGCTAACTAAATTTATTGAACACAAATTTAATGAAAGTAGGTAACGTGCAGCAACTTTGTTCTTTGTACTTCTGAATAGGATGAAGTATTCGTAAATCATATTCGGTTTTATTATCTACCCTAGACTTTAAATTGTTTACTTGATTGTTCTGAGATCTACCCTCATGTTTTGTCAATCAAAACATATAGAATATTTACTCTACATACATCTTTCCACTCTCTGTCTCTTTCTGACGCATAGATTAAAGTGTTTGTAATAAGTGGTGACAAATTTCGACGAAAATCGTAAAGCGGTCGGTGCCCAAGTGGTTAGTGCCTTTGCCTCTTACTCCGGTAGCCTGGGTTCGAATCCTAGTAGAGTATTGTGATTTTTAAGTTTATTAAACTCGTATTTTTAAAGTTTATTTTAGAAATATGACTGTGTCATTTTGTAGCAGTGTTGAAAATAGTGAACCCATACAGGGCTCAGGGGATCGAAGTGAAATGACGCGTTCAGGTACAGTCCCTTTGAAGCTCTACCCTGGCACTTTCACCAAGAAAAAAGACAAATCGTTAGGACCACGTGCTATGAGATTTCAGAGGTGACCGAAAGGGCATAAATAATAATAATAAAGTTTTATGAAATCTTGGGAAATGAATGTTTGTTATCTTAAAATATTTATTAGCGGGTTCTGATGACCATAGCCCACACGCCACGCATACTATTCGCTAATCATGCTTTATCTTGAGCCTGATGTTTAAATGGTGTGGTATTTTAAAATTTATTTTGTACATTACTACGTAGGCTATTTATAATTTTCGGAAGTATATACTTACTAAACTAAAACTAAAAAAATATTTTTTTTATTATAAAAATATATTTAATAACATACGAAACAAAACAAAACTTAACTAACTAAAACTAGGTTAATCTAAAACTAAAAAAAATTTAAGAAACTAATTAAAAATAATACTATTAAAGCTTGACCGGCGACCGAGGTGACCTGTCAATGGTGGCGCTAGTTCTGCGTTTTATGTAGCAACACCGGAAGGATGTAGTATTCTATGACAGAATTCGAATGCAACCACCAATGCGACATGGATAATAAGAAACGTGACGGAAAAATTAACTAACATGGCCCTATTGTAAAATTAGAATAATGACGTTTCAGAAAATTCATGGAATTATGACTTTTGTCAAATGTGTCAACATTTGACGTAGTAGGCGTTGACACCTAACTTAGACAGTATAAACCAACTAATTTTAAATGGTGTACAATAATTAAGGCGGCTTATTAAGGTTATAGAATACTAAGAATCAATAGCGTCGAGTTATATTTCCTATACTTTATTATAGCCAGTAAAATAAATTTAGTGTGCTCATTTTCCCGTAATGTGTCACAGTAACCTGAAGTCGTGGTACCCCTACACAAAATTAAATACATAGGAAGCCAAATAGTGCCGATGTATACCTTCTAAATATTACGTGGTAACCTAAAGCATTCGTATTCAGTCTATGAAAGTCGTGTTCTATGTTAACAGAACGAGTGCGCATTTTGGTCAAATGAAAATAGAAAATTGCGGTCTGAAAATAACGTCTTGTCGCCACGGAGTTCCAGATTCAGAAGACCATCGAGTCCTCCACCGCACCTGCCGAGCTTTCTCCGATGTGCTATCCGTAGATACTGCGGGAAAATGGTCGCGCGCCGCTCTCCACTTCCAATTTATACTCTCGCCACGCCGCTTTCGGAGACCATCGTACGCGTTCGGAGACCGTCGTACGTTTTCGGAGACCGTCGTATGCGCTCGGCTCATTTCGTTATTTGCGCATGCGCGGGGAGCTATCTCGTGGCTGCCTTTCCGATTGGTTATTGCAAATATTTATTTTACTACATTAATCACACAAGTTTAGGAAGTAGTTATTTGTAAATATAGCTAGGCATATTTTCTGTAAATATATCCATTCTACACTTGTCTACGGAGTTTAACTTATCTCCTACTCAAGACCTCCAAAATTTCATGTGTGTTTACTGCCATATTAAAACACCATCTCTCTCTAGCGTAAAGATAATACCATGATCAGGAAAAAGACCTACCTGCGTTGGTTTTTGCGCCATACGTTTTTGGGCTTGTTGGAGCGAGATACAAGAATTTTGAAAAGTTGGTTTCGTGAATAAGAATAAGGTAATTATTGCCACAAGACACCACGACACAACAAAAAACTATCAAAGTTAAAAATAATAATACGAAAAGAAAATAGTAGAAAAAACGAAAAATGCATTGTCCTACGTAGATAAGTAATGACGTGGCGGCCAGTGCAAAAGGTTCCCACTCAGCTTAAAAGCTGCACATCATCTCTGGTTGTCCATCTATTGAAACGTCCAGACTATCAATATTCCTTGCAGTGGTTTTAAAGAGTAAGATGCTTGTCTTGCGCTGAGTTTAAGATTATCGCACCGAAATCACTCATTTAATACAAGCATGGTCTGGCCTACTTTATCGTTTCAATCGTTCATATTATCACTTGACAAAATGGCGTTCGTATAATCAGCAAAAGCTACAAATTTTATTACTGCAATTTTATTTATAACGAAGTTCAGCATATAAGAATATTATAAAAAATAATAGGACCTAGAATTGAGCCCTGAGGCACGCCTCTAGTTATTTTTACGATTTCAGATTTATTGGGTGAAACCCATGAAACTGGCGTTTTATCCTCAAATAGGTACATATTTGCTCATTTATTATTAATTGTACATACCATAAAAATGATTAATGATTTCGGGAATAGAGTATAGGTATTTTGATAGCTATAGGTCTCTAAAATTAAATAAAAAATATTTTTTAAAGTTTTTATAAGGGGTTTGAAAATACCGTCTTAGCAGAGTAGTTATTACAATAAAATGGTTTGCAAAAGTAGCTTAATGTTGTATGATTTAAACCTACAAAGTTTCATTGTAATCGGATTTGCTATTTCCAAGAAATCGAAAAATTTGCTTGTATGAAAATTACAGTTTTCGTCATTTTCGCCATACAAAACGCCAACTTCATAGGTAACCTAATAAAACGTCTTTGAGTCCGCATTCCGTACTGCGCATTACTCTATTCCATTGAACTCAGAACTCAGTGCTTCTGAGTTCAATGCTCTATTCAGTGACAAACAGACCGTCTACCTGGTGAGAAGCGGTAACTGTTACCCATAACATTTTTTCTTGTCATTTTAGAGCTGTGTTAGAAATAGCGAACAATAACTGAAGCAAGAGAAAAGGCATTCCTGCCTCAACCGTCATCTAGATGAGGGTTGAGGTAGAGTCGAACAAATTGAAGGCCATACAGGGCTCAGAGGATCAAAGTAAAATGACGCGTTCAGGTACAGTCCCTTTGTAGCCATCGTACCACCCAGACACTACCACCAACAAAAACACGTCCTATGAAGAAAAAAGACAAATCTTTAGTACCACCTGCTTTACGATGTAAAATATGTAGAAGAATGGCTAAGCAAAGTAACTATGAATAGGTACTTATAATAAAGTTGTATTTATAAGTAACGTATGTAAATATGTACCAACTAATAATTTATCTTTATTACTATAAGTACCCTACCTCCCTATGAATAAACATAAAATAAAATAACAATTATTTATTTCAGGCCACTGACCCATAAAATGCATTACATGGGTAATATGTCAAAACAATATTTCATAATTTAGGCATTAGATAATGTTATTAATATAGGATATATTCCTTTTAGCGGAGCAAGTCATTAAGGGCATCTTTCTCATTACAAAGTCAGATTTATAAGCATAGAGATAAAACGAAAAGGACGTAAAGTTACTTTAGTAAATTTTATCTCTATGTTTATAAGTTGGTACACGCTGTATAGGTACCTACAAATATTTTGTCCAAAAATTTTAAAGTTAAAAATTTTCAAAATTATGTAATCGGTAGGTGACATTAAATATTTCTAATTTATATAATTGTAGCGGGTTACGTCAATCTTTATTCTAACATTTTATTTTCAAAAAGGTACAAAAGGAGCCACATTATATTATCTTTGAGTACCACTTCTCAGGTAAAATATATTAGAATCACAGGGTACCACTCCCACTGACATTTGGCTTCCTGTGTAGAGAGTTGAGCATCGTGCAACAGTGAAAACGCTATACAGTTGCGTATCTTCTATCACACCTTTGACATTAAAATTAGTTGTTTGCAAAAACAAAAAGCGCTTATTTTGTAAATTTTTGGCGTTCCATATTTTTCATGACCATTTGAGTGGTAAATAAATAGAAATGCGTAGAGAATTCATCATAATTTTGTTAAGCATAATATGTATTTCGACTTTGTCGTCCTTTTTGACCGGTTACGTGCAAACGGAGTCAGAAAAAGTGCTTCTTGATACGGTGGTTGGCGTAGTAGGTGCTGGTAACTTTTCATATTGGCAGTTGGGGCATACAGGTCCTTTATTAGTGGAGCTAACGTCTCTATCTGGTGATGCGGACTTGTATGTGTCAGACAATATCAGGTATGTACATAATCAAAATGTTTACATACAATTTTGATGAGAAAAACTTTTGAGGTTAGGTGTAGTTTTTAAGGTTCTTAAGGGTAAAAGGAAACCTATTACTAAGCCTCCGCTACCTGTATGTATATCCGTTCGTTTGTCTGTCCCCTCAAATTCAAATTCAAATAATTTTTTAACACTTACACATGTTATAACATTTCAGAGCTAAAAAACACTCATTATTTCTGTGCGCAGCCTTAATTATAGGTTACCACGACAAAAAATATAGACAACATGGTCTTTTATTCAGTGTGGGTTGGTTTACAACACTCAACAATGTAATTATAGTAATAATAATAATAATGTATCAATCCTTAATCCACTACGATCCACAGACACATTCCTAACTGTGGATTGAATAGCACTCAGGGTTCTATCAGGCAGAAAGCGGTTATTCGAAAATTAAAATGAAAAAAGTATTTACATAAAGAATTAGGATTACGTTAATTAAGCTCTTTTCAAACGTAAAAAATCGAATGGAACACAAAGTGAAAGTTAAGCGAGGTCATCTAGATAGGGGGCGACGCATGCAGACTGATCAGCGTGCATGCTCGTTTGAGCATTCTGTGTTCTTGTTCAGTTATTTTGTTTAACTGTTAAGTTAAACTATGGAGTGGATGTGCTCCAGTCCTGGGGCGGCCAACATGTCACTGTGTGTTTCCTTCCTACTTTCCTACCTCCTCCTCTTTGACGATTGAAAATGATATGTAATGTCATACTCAATAAAGAATTTTGAATTTTGTGTTTCAGACCGAGCTATGAGATAGACAAAAACAACTTCAGCTCTGTGACGTGCGGAGCCGATTTGGTGAACATACCTCCTGAGTTCCCGAGACCATTGGGTAAGTTGTGCACTCTGTTCCGCCAGTATACTGCTCATCAGTCATATTGGCGTTGATGTCCCCACTGCTCTCTCATGCCAGTGCCCGGGGTCCTCCTTGATAATGATCTAGTCTTTGACAGATCAGGTCTCCCTAACTACTGGACCAATTTTGATGTGGTTTCTTAAATTTGGAAGCCACTTTCGGTACATTTGAGAAGCATTGCTCTGATCAGTACTTTACGTAAATTTCCTGGAGGTTTTCTGGCATCTGTTTGTTTGGTTACTCAATTTAACTTCTGGACAGGTTAACAGGGTCACGGAGGTCAGATGGCAGTAGCTTTATTGTAATTATCTGATTATTTATTTATTTTATTTATTTAACATTTGATTGCACACAATACATAGTAAACAGAAATTACAAAAATGAAAGACGACACAACAGGCACTACTTATTTCTAAGAAGAAATCTCTTCCAGCAGGCCTATAGAAGAGAGACATGGTAGAGTATAGGGGATGAGACGTGCGCAATTATAATAAAAAGAAAATTATAAACTACATAAATTATAAATAAAATACTAAATACACACAATAGTATAAATATATATAAATATACACATTCAGGTATTATAGTCAAGGCGGAAAAGGGCCCTCGTGTGCGAAAGCACAACCGATAAATTAATGCCAAGATGATTAATTTTATTTTGTGAGTTACGACCTAAGTGGTTCAGTTGGTCGTAACATCTATGCAGAGCTCCCGGGTTTGATTGCCAGCCAAGTAGAATTGAAATGGTAAATTTTAATTACTGTTATGGGTCTGGGTGTTTATATGAGTAGTTTATCAGTTAGCTAGCACCCATAACACAAGCTTTGCTTACTTTGGGGCTAGATGGCGCTGTGTGAATTGTCCAAGCACTTTTGTTTATTTATTTTATTTTATTTTACAGTTTATTGTCCACAATAAATAGTATACAAAGTTGACATACAGATGACGTCACAACAGGTATTTTTATTTATTTTCTTCACCACCAGGCATTGGTGTCTTTGGCCACTGGTCGCATGCGGTGTCGGAGTACAGTATTCAAGTGTTCATGGACGCGGCAGGGGGCGCGCGCGTCGGCGCTGGGCGAGGCGCCGACTTGGCTGGTAAGTGCTTATAAGATTGTTTTTATACCACTAAGGTGGCAAACAAGCTTACGGCCTGCCTGATGGTAAGCAGTTACCGCAGCCTATGGACGTTTGCAATACCCGGCATCATCCACGCGTTGCCGCACCTGTAAAAATCTTTTCACCCCTTTCTTGAAGAACACCATATTGTACTCTCAAGGGAAAACCTCTCCAAATAGTTAATTCCACGACCTTAGTGTGCGTGGGAGAAAGTTCCTTTGGTTCATCATCGTCATCACAGCATATAACGGTCCACTGCAGGACTTAGGGCCTCTCCCGCGAAAGGGGAGGTTATTGCCATAATCACCACGCTTGGTAGGAGGGTTGGAGGTCGCAGTGTTATAAATATAACAACAGATAACGCTGATGCCCATTTTCCAGTCTATAGAGACTAGATCCGTTGCCTCAAAAACATTAGTCGTACGATACACGCGACTGTAAGGGGTTGGGGTTTTTATCATCACTAGATAAACTTATTAATTGTAGCTTGTGGCCAATCCTGACCAAAATTTCTTAAAGCTTTTAACAATTAATCATTTATAATCCAAGGCGGATGTTAAACTTTCGGCTTCGGACGAAGGTTGTGGCGATAGCCTACTATTCGGTTTCGGCTTCGGCCAGAAATTTACCTTCAGTCGGACACAAATTATAACATTTTAAGTGTATGTCCGGGGTTTCGCACCGCGTACCTTTGTTGACGAGTAGGCCGATATTTCGACGCAGTTGCATGCATCATGGTCACGGGACGAAATATCGGGCTACTCGTCAACAAACGTACGCGGTAGGAAACCCGGAACATACCCTTAAAATATGTGATAACAACCGCGACAGTTTAAAACGTTATACTTATTATAACCTTTCAAACTTTGCAGACATCGACCGCCGTGTGAAAGAGAAGCACGCGTCCTCGCGCAAGAGCGACGAGGACGGCAAGCCGCGGTTCCTGAAGCTGCTCAACATCCTGGACATGATATTTGAGATGTTCGTTTTCTGAAATCCAGAGAAAGATGAAGAGAGAGGCAGAGAAAAGGCTTTGCGGCATTCGCGTTGGGTACTGTTCGACCCTGGACTCAATATTGTGTGGTAGGGTGAGAACCCTGGGTTCAAACTCGTGTGGTAGGGTGAGAACCCTTTGTTGAATCTCTTGTGGTAGTGTGAGAACCCTGGATTCAATATCTTGTGGTGGAATTAGAACCCTGGGTTCAACCTCGTGTGATATTGTGAGAAGCCTGGGTTAAACCTCCTGTGGTAGGGTGAGAACCCCTGGGTTTAAACTCGTGTGGTAGGGTGAGAACCCTGGGTTCAATCTCGAGTGGTGGAGTAAGAACCCTGGGTTTAATATCTTGTGGTAAGGTGAGAACTCTGGGTTCAATCTCAGTGTGGTACAGTGACATGGCGTTACACCATTGTACAGTGGAAAGAGAGAGGTAGCTATTGACTTTGTTTGTTGGTTTTCGAAGCCGCTAGATGGCGCTGATATGATATTGTACTCTTGTATATGAAATTACAGATGTAGAACTGTATACTTTATGATATACATTGTTAGTTTTAATGTACAAATATCTGTATAGACTTCGTATCTAGCCTACATTAGTAGCATTTTTATTTACTTCATACTAGCCAGGCATTTGGCCGCTATCTCGCCCGGTGGTGACTGCCTGTCTAGGAGCAGCCTATTCATTCTAGCCTTGAAGGTGTCCAGATTATAATAATCAGGGAACACACTAGGCTATGTAATTCATTTCTTAGTAGTACGCATTGTTAAGTTTGAACCAAAGCGTCAAAAGGTTGGAACGTCTCCTAATGGCTGGTAGGGGCTGGCAGAATGAGAATATAAAAAATTATAATAATCATCTTGGCGTTAATGTCCCGGATGTGCTCTCGCGCACGAGGGCCCGGGGTCCGCCTTGACCATGATCCAGGGTTTGGCCGATCAGGTATTTACAATGGAGCGACTGGTATCTGACCTCCGTGAACCTGCTACCAGGGGAACCTGACCAGATTGGATCATGGTTACACATTCTGGCAGCTGTAGAGAAAAAATAGTTAAAATATTCGTAATATATATGGCATTGATAATATACCTAATATATAATTGAAGAAATTAGTTAAATACAGAGGTAATAATTGTCTTATTGGCTATTAAATCGCGGTTACCTAATTAAAATTGATTAAGTATTTATGAAGTTAGACTGATTTGTAACGCCAGAAATGTATGAGCGTGTATGGAAAAGTATGGTGTGGCGCGATATTTAAGCTCGTAGGTGTTGAATGTAAATACATGGGTGTTATGTATGATGTAATTAAATTATACTATGAAATGTACTATAGCTCAATTATTTGTTCTAGTCATTAAAATATGTCTTTTTTTTTCAATTCTGAAGAGTTGTTTTCTTTCATTCAACCTTTTTCTTTATGTGCAGTTCGCGTTATAAGTGCATGACCACTTTTAGAAAAAAAAGTCATTTGTAGCTATGCCACTGTATTATTTTTATGATAATTTATTTATTTATTTATTTATTTCACAGTTTTACAGCATATAAAATATAATTCAAAAATGTTACATTATTAAGTTGTAATGCCAATTACAAAACTGCAATTTATAATTTTGGTAATTAATATAGCCTGTAAACACCATATAAAATACTAATAGAAAAAAAACTATCACAATTAAAATATAAGCTTCTCTCTCTAAAATATAATATAAGATTCTCTCTCTGTATGTGTGTGTGTTTGTGTGTGTGTGTGTGCGCGTGTGTTTGTGTGTTTGTTTAATGTAAGAGCGTGGTATCCTTCACGCGACTAACTAGCATGCCTGCTAAATGTTGTTCATGGTAAACCTCCTGATGGAAAGTGGTAGGTCTACCTGATCCAAGTCCAGGAGATCTGCTACCTAAGGGGAGCTGATGTGGTGCCTGCCAAGGACAGTACCTGTAGAGATACCGTTTGAAGAACCCCAGGCAGCGCGTCTTTTCAATGAAATTCCAGAAGATGTTCGAAAATCACAAAATCGCTTTACCTTTAAAAAGCTAGTAAAGAAATGATTTATAGAGAAAAGGCCTAAGAGTAAATAGTATATTTGTCGATATAGTATTTTTGATAGGTATATTATTTGTATCGTATTGTATTTATTGTAGGGATATGATATATAATATTTTATTTATCATCTTTCTCGTTATTAGTATTTGCTATTTAGTTAATTAAGTATACTTGCTCTCTGTTCCGCTTTTGGCACCTACTTGACTGGTAGATAAAGCCTGATGGCTTTAAGTCCGCCAATTGTAATGATTTTAGTGCAATAAAGCTTTTAAATAAATAAATAAATAAATGTTGTAGTGCAGAGGAAAGGAGAGAGCTCATTCCACATTGACAACCAAACTACGCCATGGCACACATGTTTATGATACCGGCCTCATGACAGTGTTGACAGCTCGCCATCTTTATTTGTGAACCTTTTTGTTGATTACATTCGCGTGCATCTACTACATCCAAAACTACCCTTTTTTCTTGCTTAAAAACCTTCCTCTTGAATCACTATCTATTGTTGAAAACCGCGTTAAAATCCGTTGCGTAGTTTGACGACCTGAGTGGTTCAGTGGTCAACATGCCGGTCTGCCACGTAAGAGGTTCCGGGTGCGATTCCCGGCCGGGCAGAAATTGAAATGTTGAATTTTTATTTCTGTTACGGGTCTGGGTGTTCCATGTATAATAAGTATGTATTTAAAAGTATTTAAGTAGTATATAAGTTATCTAGCACCCATCGCACAAGCTTTGCTTAGTTTGGGGCTAGATGGCGCTGTGTGAATTTATCAACGCATATTTGTTTATTTATTTATATATTTGTAAGCGTACATAGATACATACGGATAGACGGCGGAAAGCGACTTTGTTTTATACTATGTATAGGTCGCCGAGTTACGGTAAACGCCCGGGTATGTCTATCTATACTATGTATAGATTTGATCTAAGCATGTACTAAAATGCCGAAACTAAGTTCCAGTTTTCACTGCCGGGTCAGATTAGTTTGTGACACGGTACTGGAATAAACGTGCCTTGTGGTGGTGACCTACCGAGCGGCATACATAATAAATAGACAGACATAACAGCTCGAAGAACAGATGGCCGATGGGGCAGTAAAGGTCTTCGACCGCGTACCGGAAGACGCAGCGTGGGGAGGCCTCCCGCAAGGTGGACCGACGACCTGGTAAGGATTGCAGGTGCCAGCTGAATGCGGAGGGCACAGGACCGGCCTTTGTGGAGATCTCTGGGGGAGGCCTATGCTCAGCAGTGGGCGTCTTTCGGCTGATATGATGAGAGAAAAATAAAACAAAATTTGTTCTCAATCATAATAATATATTTTAACTTCGATATCTTTGGTATTCATTTCAAACTTCATACATTAGTGCGTACGTAATTACTTATAACCTAAATGTACCAGCGAAAGGGGTACCTTTTTGATAGCGGGGTGACATTGGTCACTTACTTTTCACTGTGAAATTCTTAGGGGTCTTTCAAATACACAACAACACAGTTGGCCAGCATCGCACCTAGATGGCGTTGATCAAGGCCGTGTAACAAGTCTCGACTTTCCATATAAGCCTACATCGCGTTAGAAAAGTGTTCTGACAAACAACGATCATTGTATCTTTTAGCGTAACAATTATGAAAGTCGCTATGAAACCTGAAAGGCTACAGGTGCTCCCAGGGGGTGTTTAGCACGTATGCGCCTAGGTCTTTTTTTTGGCGAGTCGTGCATAACCAGTCCGGCCGGCCGGCTGGTACTCATGAGAGTTCACCTCCTCCCTCCCAACCGCTATACCGGAGGGTGCCCATTTCATTTGTGATGGGAGATAAAAAAAAAAAAAAAAAAAAAAGATTGTGAGAGTGCTGTAGGTTATCCTTCGTCATCGAATACAAAAAAAAATCACTTTGTAGCGTTAAAAGACGTTCGTCATTGTTCCAGCTACGTTAGTCACTTTTCTTTTTGAGTACAACAAAGCAACTTCGATTCGAGGCAAGCGCTCGCCTTCTTGTGCTTGTCTTTTCTATCTCTAGCAAGTTACCACAAGTGTGAAAGAGACAGGTAGCGAACAAGCGCACGCTTGGATGCGAGTAATTCAAAAATAGGGCTGGATTCAAGTTCTTTGGAGCCATTATGTGATGATATTGTCCATTTATAATGATGGGGTCTTATGTGTTAAAAAGAACCTGATTAATAGAAAATAGAGAGACCAATGTTGCCTCGCGATTCCAATAACCCCGGTACCTTTAAATAGCATTTTATATTATGTTATACAACTATGTATGGTATATAAACATATCATGGACGAATTGCAGTGATAAACTAAAAAGAATTTGTCAACATGCCTTAAAAATCGCGTAGAAATATGATACAAAACATTGTATAAGATAAATAGAGATCTTAAGTCTTGTGTCATAGCTTAGGCGCTTATTACATTTGGCAAAATTCAGTCGACTAAATTCAGAAGCAAAAAGCGTGAGAGCAAATCAAGGTGAAACGTATTGATAATAAAATAAGGTCAATTTTTGTATTATGCTTTTGAAACGCGGAGCGACGCGTAACATAATATAAGTGATACGAAAATGGACCTTATTTAATTATCAATACGTTTTACTTTGATTTGCTCTCACGCTTTTTGCATGACTAGATGACTGAATTTGGCCAAATGTAATAAGCGCTCTACCTACTCAGCATACTGCTTACTTGCATACTGCAAGCTACATTAATATTTTTACTGCAGGCGTCGGTTGCCGCCATTTTTTCCATCGTTGTTTCAGTCGCACTCTATTGTTGCCGCATAGTGCGTCCTTTTCTAATCGACATGAAGTTGGCCGCTAAAAAAAATTTTGCAGCCTAAAGAGCTTATTACAATTGACTAAATTCAGAAGCAAAAGCCGTGAGAACAAATGAAAGTGGATCGTATTGCTCGTACAGTAAGGTCCATTTTTGTGTGACTTATATAATTTTACGTGTCGCTCCGCTTCTCCAAAGCCGTGATACAAAAATAGACCTTATTCTATGAGCAATACATTCCACTTTGATTTGCTCTCACGCTTTTTGCTTATGAATTTAGGCTACTGAATTTAGTCAAATGTAATAATCACATAAGATAACTTTCTCTAAGACTATATTGCCAGAAACATTCTTTCATGATTGGCACAAAATTCTATATTGTTTATTTTATGTAAGTATGTATAGCTCAGTTACGAAAGAAACTCCTTTTAGGAGGACAGCACGGCTAGCACAATTATGCTCTTGCACGCGATGTGAGAAAGGCGCGATATAGATACTAATATCCCATCGAAGCTTTGGCTTTGATCCACCTTCACACCTTCACCTGAAAATCCCGAAGCTTCGGGCCCGAAACCCGGCCGGAGTCGAAGGTTTCGCCAAAGGTGGATTTTATTATTTTTGACAAATAAATTGCAAGGCAATTTTTTTATCATCTCTAGATCAACTTCTAAAGAAATTTAAATTACCTTTCCATATTATACAGTTAGTATAAGTTTTATTGTCCCCTTCTTGCCACCTCTCCCCTATTGACCTGAGTGATTCAGTGGTCAACCAGTCAGCCACGCAAGGAGTCCCGGGTTCGATTCCCGGCCGGGCAGAAATTTTAATTATAAATTGTAATTTCTGTTACGGGTCTGGGTGTTCTATGTATAATGAGTATGTATTTAAAAGTATTTAAGTTGTATATCAGTTATCTAGCACCCATAGCACAAGCTTTGCTTAGTTTGGGGCTAGATGGCGCTGTGTTAATTTGTCCACGATTATATCAAATTGTAAAAGCATCCATTAGAGTAAGAGGTTTCTTTCGTCATTGGCATAGGTAGAGCTTGTCTAAGCTGAAATGACGCGCCCCACTACTTAATTAGTTGATTTCGATGTGTGAGTGCAAATATTAACAACGACACTTCATCTGTGTGGGAGCGGCGACTGCTCAATCGAACGACGCGCGCTCCTGCGTTTGAGTCTCACCGGCAACTGAATGACCAATTACAACGCCATTTGTATATGTATTGCGTTCATATTTTAAATTTGCTTGTATGCGTTAATGCGATAGTGGGGCGCGTCGTTTCAGCTTAGACGAGCTCTAAACATTATTACTAAACAATAAATTATCACACAAAAGCAAGATCATAAGAGTCACAGTCCTAAGTCTAAAAATTAAGCTTAAAAAAACACAAACCGGAAACACAACCAAACAAAACATAATACAATGGAAAGTCTTATCATTTGATCATCGTGTAAAATTATTTACGTAAGCGTGATGAAAAATGTGTTATTTCAGCAGAGCGTCGGTGGCCGAGCGGTTACAGTATCCGACTCGTAAGCCAGAGGTCCCGGGTTCGAATCCCGCTCCGGCCATGTACTAATGACTGTTTTCTGAGTTATGTACATTAGTTGAATACTAACCGATGCTCTTACGGTGAGGGAAAACATCGTGATGAAACCTGCACATTCAGGCGACTGGATGTGTAACCATGGTCCAATCTGGTCATGTTCCCCTGGTAGCAGGGTCACGGAGGTCAGATGGCAGTCGCTGCACTGTAATTATCTGACCTGCCAAATCCTGGATCATGGTCAAGGCGGACCCCGGGCCCTCGTTCTCGAAAGCACAACCGGGTCATTAACGCGAAGATGATGATGAAAAATGTGTTATATAATTTTAAAACCTAACTACTATTCTCTGATTCATAATATATATTCTTCATAAGTAAGTATCAAATTATATATAATAGCTAATTTCGTGTGTAGAGGCCCTTTCATCTCCAATGTAGGGTGACCACGAAAATTCGCGTGGACATTATTTTCGATCATCATTTTTATCTCCCTTTCTAAATTGCCAGTTTGTTGTAAATCCAGGATAATATGTGATGTAACTAGTCCGGGAGCCATCGCTGGGTGCGCCACAGTAAGCAGTATGGGCCGTTGTACTGGGAAGAGTTGTTGGAATTGGTCTGTGGAAAAATAATTGTCAATTAGTGGCTTTCCTGGTGACCTGTGATGGGCGAATGTGACTGTGACTGAATTATTTTATATCAATGAAAAAACCGCAAAAAATTCTAAAAATAAAACAAATTTAATTAGGTTCAAAACTCTGAACAAGTCATTGGTACATAACGGCACTGGGGATCCGCCCCCATGCCATTAGGCCACCGACGATAGGTGATGATGTTGACATAGACATTGACATAGACATGATTTATTTTGACATCACAAAAATTCATAAGCGCTTACATATTAAGAAAATTTTAGAATAGAATAGAATAGAATAACTTTATTGTTGAACTGTGTAGGTACAATCAGGTATTACAAATGATATTTGTGAGTTTCAACAGTTTGCCCATTTCGGACATACAATATTTAAAGCAGCAATAATTAAATAATAAAATTCACATCCATTTAAAACAATAAAAAAGAACTTGGAAATAAATCAAAAAATGCAATGTCAATAATAGCTAGATACGTAATAAATGAAAAATTCAAATTAAATTGTCAATTAAATAATAATATGAATGTCAGCTTATAATTTACAATACCAAACTCTTATTTTAGAACACTTCAATACCAAACAAAAGCAAAGTAAAGTGTTGCCCATATCCTCACCTGGTTTGGAGTGAATCGCTGCACGAGTGGGCGATAAGTGTCGCCCAGGGAGACCAGCATCGGCTCCAGGGAGCCGTGGCGGGGCAGCGGGATGAGACAGGACACCTAGACGGACGAGTTTTTTTTATTCTATGCAGTGACACAAGAACAGACAGCCCACCTGATGGTAAGCGGTAACTGTCGCCCATGGCTCAGTGGACAACTAAATTTGTTAAATAATTGTACACCACCTCATCTTCGTTGGCCACTGGCTACCATCATCACAGCCCGTAACAGCCCACTGCAGGACTCAGGGCCTCTCCCACGAAAGGGGAGGTTATTGCCATAATCTCCACGCTTGGCAGGCGGGTTGGAGATCGCAGTGTTTAAATATAATAATGGAAAATGCTGCTGCCCGTTTTCCAGACTACGGAGACTCTTGATCTTTTGCCTCGAAAACATTAGTCGCCTCGTACGACACCCATGAATGTAAGGGGTTGGTGCTATTCTACTCTGCCGGACACCACACGGCTAACACTGGCCATAGCGTCTACCAAATTAGAGTGGTGTAAGCTTATTTAGTGTAAAATTCAGTTGTCCTCTGTGATAGCCCCGCTGGTTTAGAAACTCGGAAAACTCTCAGATACAAGCCTTACGTAATTAAATAAATGAACTAAAATATATATCTGGTGGTAGGACTCTGTTAAGCCTGAGGAGTCCGCGTGGGTGAGTACCACCGCTTTATCTATTTTTGCCGCCAAGAAAGAAAGAAAGAAAGAAAACATTTATTGCAGTAGACGCCACGACACGATAATTAGGTACAACAACATAAAAACAACGAACTAAGCATACCAACATAAAATATAAATATTATTTGAAAATAAAAATAAAAAATAAAAAGGAATAAAGGAATAACAATAATAACTGTACGTACCTACCTACAGTTTACGAGTATCTATTACCAGTGGCATTGTTTAATCTCCAAGCAACAATGCTTGCGCTTTGTTCCGGTTTGAAGGATAGTTCCCTATCCAGCGCAATTACAGGCATGAGTCATTTCATATTAGTCCTCACAGTGACACCTGTGAAACCTGTGGTTCTGCATTTTGTTGCCTGCAACCTAGGAGCTGTCGTTCGTTGCTCATTTGTCGTTGCGCAGAAAAAGAAAATTGAACTGTGTGGCCGTGTGCCACCTTCGGCATTAAAAAAGGGGTTAGGACGATTGGGGTTGCCAGATTTATTTTGGTCCTGGACAATGCTCAATGAGACAAAAAAAATACGGAAGTCCAAATTTTACCCGGGACAAAAGAAAACCACTAAAGTATGGTGTATCGAGCACGAAGAATTCTCCCGGGAGTCGCAGCGGCTCACCGTACACGAGGTCAGCAGAAGACGATTGCAGATCCTTTTTACTTGCACTTCTGACGCCGAGTTGGACTAGTGCTAATGACTCAGTCCATGTGCTATTACCATGGCAAATATTATAGATTATTTATCCGTTCCGCCATGTTAAATATTATAGATTATTTATTAGCTAATCCTTTAAACTATTGCAGCTTTGAAAATGTCCGTAACTGGCAAAAGAACTAGCATCTTGGAAAGAAAGTTGCTCTCTGATAAATCGTACCTATCGTGGTGTCAAACACCCTACAAAAATCTGTAGAACTGACGCAAATCGTTTTCATAAAGGATAAAATACGGGACAGGATCTATCTCGGCGGGATTAAAATTACGCCTAAAATACGGGACGCCCGGGAATACGGGACGTCTGGTAATGACGATACTACCTGTCCCTCATAAAGGTTACGCCGACCCTACCTGCCCTTCGTCAGAACCACGACTACCCTGCCTGTCCCTCGCCACAGTCCCGCCGACCGTACCTGTCCGTCGTAGGGCCGGAACACGGTGAGCGGGCGCAGCGAGCCGGCGTCGGCGAGCAGCACGCAGCCGCGCGCCGTGCCCGCCGACCCTGCCTGTCCCTCGCCACAGTCCCGCCGACCGTACCTGTCCGTCGTAGGGCCGGAACACGGTGAGCGGGCGCAGCGAGCCGGCGTCGGCGAGCAGCACGCAGCCGCGCGCCGTGCCCGCCGACCCTGCCTGTCCCTCGCCACAGTCCCGCCGACCGTACCTGTCCGTCGTAGGGCCGGAACACGGTGAGCGGGCGCAGCGAGCCGGCGTCGGCGAGCAGCACGCAGCCGCGCGCCGTGCCCGCCGACCCTGCCTGTCCCTCGCCACAGTCCCGCCGACCGTACCTGTCCGTCGTAGGGCCGGAACACGGTGAGCGGGCGCAGCGAGCCGGCGTCGGCGAGCAGCACGCAGCCGCGCGCCGTGCCCGCCGACCCTGCCTGTCCCTCGCCACAGTCCCGCCGACCGTACCTGTCCGTCGTAGGGCCGGAACACGGTGAGCGGGCGCAGCGAGCCGGCGTCGGCGAGCAGCACGCAGCCGCGCGCCGTGCCCGCCGACCCTGCCTGTCCCTCGCCACAGTCCCGCCGACCGTACCTGTCCGTCGTAGGGCCGGAACACGGTGAGCGGGCGCAGCGAGCCGGCGTCGGCGAGCAGCACGCAGCCGCGCGCCGTGCCCGCCGACCCTGCCTGTCCCTCGCCACAGTCCCGCCGACCGTACCTGTCCGTCGTAGGGCCGGAACACGGTGAGCGGGCGCAGCGAGCCGGCGTCGGCGAGCAGCACGCAGCCGCGCGCCGTGCCCGCCGACCCTGCCTGTCCCTCGCCACAGTCCCGCCGACCGTACCTGTCCGTCGTAGGGCCGGAACACGGTGAGCGGGCGCAGCGAGCCGGCGTCGGCGAGCAGCACGCAGCCGCGCGCCGTGCCCGCCGACCCTGCCTGTCCCTCGCCACAGTCCCGCCGACCGTACCTGTCCGTCGTAGGGCCGGAACACGGTGAGCGGGCGCAGCGAGCCGGCGTCGGCGAGCAGCACGCAGCCGCGCGCCGTGCCCGCCGACCCTGCCTGTCCCTCGCCACAGTCCCGCCGACCGTACCTGTCCGTCGTAGGGCCGGAACACGGTGAGCGGGCGCAGCGAGCCGGCGTCGGCGAGCAGCACGCAGCCGCGCGCCGTGCCCGCCGACCCTGCCTGTCCCTCGCCACAGTCCCGCCGACCGTACCTGTCCGTCGTAGGGCCGGAACACGGTGAGCGGGCGCAGCGAGCCGGCGTCGGCGAGCAGCACGCAGCCGCGCGCCGTGCCCGCCGACCCTGCCTGTCCCTCGCCACAGTCCCGCCGACCGTACCTGTCCGTCGTAGGGCCGGAACACGG
The DNA here is from genome assembly GCA_907269095.1 of Blastobasis adustella. Taxonomy (NCBI): domain Eukaryota; kingdom Metazoa; phylum Arthropoda; class Insecta; order Lepidoptera; family Blastobasidae; genus Blastobasis; species Blastobasis adustella. The sequence goes on from OU026141.1 coordinate 10,811,231, forward strand.
TGAGCGGGCGCAGCGAGCCGGCGTCGGCGAGCAGCACGCAGCCGCGCGCCGTGCCCGCCGACCCTGCCTGTCCCTCGCCACAGTCCCGCCGACCGTACCTGTCCGTCGTAGGGCCGGAACACGGTGAGCGGGCGCAGCGAGCCGGCGTCGGCGAGCAGCACGCAGCCGCGCGCCGTGCCCGCCGACCCTGCCTGTCCCTCGCCACAGTCCCGCCGACCGTACCTGTCCGTCGTAGGGCCGGAACACGGTGAGCGGGCGCAGCGAGCCGGCGTCGGCGAGCAGCACGCAGCCGCGCGCCGTGCCCGCCGACCCTGCCTGTCCCTCGCCACAGTCCCGCCGACCGTACCTGTCCGTCGTAGGGCCGGAACACGGTGAGCGGGCGCAGCGAGCCGGCGTCGGCGAGCAGCACGCAGCCGCGCGCCGTGCCCGCCGACCCTGCCTGTCCCTCGCCACAGTCCCGCCGACCGTACCTGTCCGTCGTAGGGCCGGAACACGGTGAGCGGGCGCAGCGAGCCGGCGTCGGCGAGCAGCACGCAGCCGCGCGCCGTGCCCGCCGACCCTGCCTGTCCCTCGCCACAGTCCCGCCGACCGTACCTGTCCGTCGTAGGGCCGGAACACGGTGAGCGGGCGCAGCGAGCCGGCGTCGGCGAGCAGCACGCAGCCGCGCGCCGTGCCCGCCGCCACCACGCCGCGGACCGCGCACAGCGAGGTTATCTGGTTGGTGGACGTTACCAAATTTATATGAATGGTTCCTTACGCGCCGGATTCGAAACAATCTCAAAAACTGTCACACAATTGCGTTCAAAGGGCTGAGTGTTTTGCTACTTCATTTACGTACCACTAGATGGCGCTATACATTTTTTCATTATAATTTCCACGTAAACGCAAACGCGGAAGTATAGTAAAATTGAAGCAAAACTTACACTCTGACACTACCAGTTGTCACAATTGCTATCAGACACAGTGACACTGTGAGTTGACAATGGCGCTATGACGCAATGACACTGTCACAGTGATGCTATGATACAGTAATGATATAGTGACGGTGTGACACAATGGCACACTGACACCATGGCGATCTGACATGATGACGCTGTCACACAGTGTCGTTTTTAAGTCACGGGAATAAGTACTCCTCAGACCCCAGTTCTAATGGGATATCTTGCCATGCCCTATCTCCCTGATGGTGATGATATGATATAATAATGAATGTTTCCTTATTCGCCGGATTTGTGACTCGCCAAGGTCATGTCATACACTCATGTGTGATCGCGATACTTGGGTGATCGCAAAAATGCATTTTGCAACTTTTACCCTAACTATGTATTTTTGCGATCACCCAAGTATGTAAACTATAAATGTATTTGGACCTTTGCGAGTTACAAATCCGGCGAGTTTAACTATTTGGAATCCGGGGAGTTTAGAATCCAGCGATTTTTAAATCTGGCGAGTATGGAATCCAGCGAATTAGGAACCATTCATTAATATTTTTATCATCATATGATGATGATGCATAGCGCGATATCCCATTCAAACTGGGAGCGGAGGAATACCTCCTTCCGTGACGTATGAATTACACTGTGTTACAGCGTCATCATGTCATAGCGCCATAGTGTCAATGTGTCATTGTGTCATACCGTCACTATACAGGGTGTCCCAAAAAATAGTGTCAAGCGAAAGTCCAGAGATAGAGCACCCCTTGAGGTATCCGAATCACTCCCATGTATGTTTCGCGAGTTTTCATACTTTTCGAGTTATAACGTTTTTTCTGAATTTTTGAGAATTTTCGAATTACAAACTTAAAAAAATTCTTAAAAAAAAAGTACACCATCTTTCAAAATATTTCTTTTTGCCACTGAATCATCTTCAATTGTTCTTTTATGCTTAAAATAATCAGCTTCATAACTTTGATGAAAATCATGAAAATATTGGTTTAAAGTGAAAAATTTACGGTTGATGAATTATGATCTATATTTTCAACTTGAAATAAAAAATTTAAACAGGTGATTTCAAAATTCCTAAGTAAGTCTCAAGAATTTTGCAGACTCTCAGCTTTCATAATAATTTTAAAAAAGTAGCACTTTATGGGCTACTTTGGCTAAAATCGGCTTTCAAAGACAGCAAAATGGAAAATTCTTGAAATTAGCCAAATTTGCAATCAGATAATTACAATTTTTTTTTGGCCAATTCGTTATCGCAGATCATTTAGGCGCACCTTACTTTTATTACCTGCCAAACAAACAATGGACCGAGAGGATAAAAGACCAAATTATTGCTATCTCTCTCACTCTCATTGGAAAGAGGGGATTGCAAAGAATGGTATTCATGGAATTAACTACCTGAGTGATAAGGGAATGAGGCTCTGGACTTTCGCTTGACACTATTTTTTGGGACACCCTGTATACTCTATCATAGCATCAATGTCACAGAGTGTCATTGTGTCAGATAGCAATTGTGACAACTCCTAGTGTCAGAGTGTCATTATGTCAGCGCCACTGTATCGATGCCATTATGTCTAGGCAACACTGTCAGAATGAGCACCATTGTCAACTCCGAATGTCACTGTGTCAAATCGTCGTCGCGTGAAAGTGCCACAGTAAACTCAGAGCGTCACTGTGTCAGCCTCAATATTATAGTATCGCTGTGTCAAAGCACCATTGTGTCAGCGCCACTGTTGTCAGCGCCCCTGTGTCGACGCTTTTGTGTCAAAGCATCACTGTGTCAGAGCCCCATTAATCAAGACCTCACTGTGTCAGAGCGTCACCATGTCACAGCGCCATTGTGTCAGTGTATCATTGTAACTTGAAATAAATGATATTTATTAATTATTATTATTATTATTACGTGTGTGCCGAGAACCTACCCGGCAGCCCCCCGCGGGCCAGCCTTGGCAACTCGGACCACCATCGTGTCATAGCGACAATGTGGCATAATTGTGTCATAGCACCATCGTGTAAGAGTGTAATTGTGTCTGCACCACCGTCAACTCGGAGTGTCACTGTGTCAGATTGTCATTGTGTCATAGTGCCACAGTCAACTCGGAGGTCACTGTATCAGAGCCTCAGTATTATATTATCACTTTGTCAAGCCATTGTGTCGACGCCATTGTGTCAAAGCATTATTGTGTCAGAGCGTCATTGTATCAGTGTCACTGTTTCGACACTATTGTGTCAAAGCAGCACTGTGTCAGAGCTCCATTGTGTCAAGGCTTCATTAGGTCAGAGTGCCATTGTCAATTCGGGGCGTCACTGTGTCAGAGCGTCATTGTGTCAGCGCCACTGTGTCGACGCCATTTTGTCAGACAGAGCACAATTGGCAACTCGGAGTTTCACTGTGTCATAGCATCGGCTTTGTATCAAAGCGAAACTGTCAACTCGGAGCGTCGCTGTGTCAGAGCGCCATTGATTAAAGACATCGCTGTATCAGAGCACCATTGTGTCAAGACCACACTCTGCCAGAGCGTCATTGTGTCACGGTGCCATTATGTCATTGGGTCACTGTGTCAGCGCCACTTTGTCACAGCGTCATTGTGTCAAGGCATCACTGTGTCACTGTGTCTGTGTATCGGCGTCAATGTGCGACACTGATACGCAGACACAATGACTTGTGTTAGTGTCAGTGTCGGTAACATACCCGACACCCCCCAGCCGGCAGCCCGTCCTCCACAGCGCTGGACTGCAGGCTTTCGGAGCACGGCGCCAGCTTGCTGCAGTCGAGCCGGGCCGCGGCGGCGCGCGTGCGCACGCAGTACTGGTATATGCAGGCGCCTGGGTTGCGGGAATTTGGACTCTATTAGCGTCGGTGGCCGAGCGGTTGAGTATCCGACTCGTAAGCGAGAGGTACCGGGTTCGAATCCCACTGCGGCCATGTACCAATGACTCTTTTCTGAGTTATGTACATTAGTTGAATTCTAACCGATGCTCTTACGGTGAGGGGAAACATCGTGATGGAACTTGCAAATTCAGGCAAAGTATGGAGGTCAGATGATAGTCGCTCCACTGTAATTATCTGATCGCTAAATCCTGGATTATGTTCATGGCGGACCCCGGGCCCGAGCACAATCGGGACATTAACGCCACGATGATTTATTTCAAGACCGGACGAAATGGAGGAGAATAAGTCGGAAAGCGGACCCTGGCAGAAGCCGGAATTAATTAAAGGCTATTTTATAATATAATAATATTGTGATTCAACTCACCAGGCTCAAAACAAACGATAACATAGGGCTCCTCATCAGCGGCCGCCAGCAGCGTGACCCGCGCCGCCGCCGCCACGCCCTCGGCCGCCGCCACCGCCTCCGCGCCGCACACGCCCCCGTTCGATATGGAGTACGCGGTCAGGCTGTCGCCGCCCGCCCATACTTCGAAACTATGGGGGTGGAGAGGGAAATTATGGGGTGCGAAATCCATTTTGAAGAATTTTTTGATGAGCGAAAACAGGGGAATTCGAAATTACGGGGTGCGAAATCAATTTTAAAGAATTTTTCGATGAGCAAAAACAGGGGAATTCGATATGACGGGGTGCGAAATCCATTTTGACGACGTATGGGATGAGCAAAAACAGGGGAATTCGAAATTACGGGCAGCGAAATCCATTTTGACAACTTTTCCGATGAACGAAACCATTTTCACGGACTTTTTGTAAATTTTTAAAATCCTTATCCGGTATCCGGCCGGATAATAAATTAATGCCGGATATTTACAATAATCGGGTGCGAAATCCCAGCACACGCCCCCATACGATAAGAATTCGAAATCATGGGGTAAGAAATCCATTATGACGATTTTTTGATGAGCAAAAACACTTTTGTAGACTTACACTTTTTACTATCCGGTATCTGGGCGGTTATTAACGCACTATCCGGTATCCGGCCGGATAGTGGATTAAGGCGGAATACTCACACGCCCCCGTTCGATATCGAGTACGCGGTCAGGCTGTCGCCGCCAGCCCATACTATGAAACTGGGGGGTTGAGAGGGGGGGAATTCAAAATTAAGGGGTGCGAAATCCAGTTTGATGAGTTTTTACCTCACTGCGTCGGGAGGATTGCGTTTTCTCTCACGCTTTTTGTTTGAGAATTTAGACCACGCAATTTAGCAATATCTCGTTCTATTGAGCACAATGACCAATAACTAAATAATTTTGTTCAATTTGGGTTTACAAATCTCTTATAAATGTCATAGAAATACAAAATAAAAAATACATTTAAAAAAATTGGGCCGCGGGCCGTGGCATTTCAGACCCTGTTTGGTTTTAACTGACTAACTGTCACTGTCACTTTGACAGCTTGACTTACCGCCCGCCCGGATCAACGACACCGAGACGCGTGCCTTCCTTTGGTACACAAACAAAACAAATATTATACGAACGCGAAACAAAACATTACATGAGCGAGACTTAAAAAAATGTGACAATTGTGAAACCTTAAGAAAAGAAATTAAGTTGTTAACTCCACGGAGCTTTGCGTCCCCCTGCTCCCCCTTGCGTCCCCAAGCCCTTGTTACCCAGTGAATCCCCCTGGTTCCCCTTGCGTCCCCATGCCCTTGTTACCTCGTGAATCCCCCCGCTTCCCCTTGCGTCCCCATGTTCTTGTTACCTCGTGAATCCCCCTGCTTCCCCTTGCGTCCCCATGTTCTTGTTACCTCGTGAATCCCCCTGCTTCCCCTTGCGTCCCCATGTTCTTGTTACCTCGTGAATCCCCCTGCTTCCCCTTGCGTCCCCATGTTCTTGTTACCTCGTGAATCCCCCTGCTTCCCCTTGCGTCCCCATGTTCTTGTTACCTCGTGAATCCCCCTGCTTCCCCTTGCGTCCCCATGTTCTTGTTACCTCGTGAATCCCCCTGCTTCCCCTTGCGTCCCCATGTTCTTGTTACCTCGTGAATCCCCCTGGTTCCCCTTGCGTCCCCATGCCCTTGTTACCTCGTGAATTCCCCTGCTTCCCCTTGCGTCCCCATGTTCTTGTTACCTCGTGAATCCCCCTGCTTCCCCTTGCGTCCCCAAGCCCTTGTTATCCCATGAATCCGCCTGCTTCCCTTTGCGACCCCATGCCCTTGTTACCACGTGAATCCCCGTGCCTCCCTTTGCCTCCCCATTCCCTTGTTACCCCGTTAATCCCCTTGCTTCCTCTAGTGTCCCAATGCCTTAGAGATTTAAGGCATAGCGTTCGAATTGGAGCCGCCCGACTGGGGAAGTATCTCCACCTTACAGAATACCGCAGCTAAACAATACTCTTTTTAATAGTATTGTGTTTCTGCCGGTGAGGTCTCCAGTGCTTCATGGGGTAGGTATTTGGGGGACCGTGGCTTTGGCAGTGAAGGGGCATTTGCCTTTTTGCTGCCAGAGCAACGTGTTATAGAGGTGGGCAACGCATTGGCGATACTATTGGTGTTGCTGATGTCTATAGGCAGTGGTGACCAGTTTCCATCAGGTGGCCGGCTTGCCTGTTTGCCTACCTTAAGACATAAAAAAATGCCTTGTTACCCCGTGAATCCCCGTGCGTGCCCGTGCACTTACCCCTTGGGCGTAGGCACGGCGGCGAGGCAGCGCAGGTCGGTGGCAGTGCCCAGCTCCGTCAGCACGAACCCGCCCTCCAGCGCGGGGCGGGACGACGTCACCAGGAACATTCTGTACGGTGGAGGGAGGGGTTGTGTTAAGATAGCTTTTTGTTTACCATGTTGTGTTTTCTTTCGTACGAGTGTTATTTAAATATGGGGAAGGGAGGTGTCAGTCTGGTAGTGGGTGATGGGCAAGGACAAGGTTTTTTACTTGAGTTTGTAACAGGTGCCTCATTCTTTTTCTGAGCCATTACAATGCCTACTATATGGGGAAGTAAAAGATGTCAGTCAGGACTGTTAGGGAGGTCAGGATCGGGGCTTCAACTCTTCAAGTGTCTTGCTTGTGGTACTCGATTCATAGTCTCCTTGCGAGCTACACCAATGGGATACGGACAAACGTCTGTGTCAATGTATGTGTCTGGATCGTAGATGGTGGCTAGCACTAGTCTCCTCGCTGTCTGGAACACTAGCAAGCGTGTGTCTTTATGAGTATGTATGTATGTATGTATGTGTGTGTATGTATGTGTGATCACGTACCTGCCGCAAGCGAATGCGAGTAGGATAGGATGTAGTAAAGTAAGTATGTGTCAGGATCGTAGCTTTGTGGTTAGCACACGATAGTCTTTTTTCAGCCTAGCCCTATGGAACACGAGCGTGTGTCTGTGCTGTGTCTGTGTGTGTATATGTATGTGTGCCATACCTGCCGCAAGCCAAGGCGAGCGCCACCCTCTTAGCTGCGGGCAGGTGCTGCAGCGCCGCCCACCGCCTCGCGGGGTAAGCAATGCTACTACTAGATGGCGCTGCTTGTATTTTAGAACGCGCTATCGAGGTCTACCTTCCAATTTATATAGGGTATTCACCGGTATTTTATTTTGAAGTGTTTTTGTGATTGTATGTATAGCTATAGGGCGAATTGTGATTGTGTTTATGACGTAGTGTTTTCGTTCGAGTGTTACTTAAATATAGGGAAAAAACTGCCTTGACAGTCTTCGACTCTTGTGGCACCCAATCGATCGATAGTCTCTTTACCAGCTGCCTGCCTACATCTGGTATACGGGAAAGCGAGGGAGTATCAATAAATGTATGTACGTAGTGTGTTTGTGTCAGGATCTTAGCTTGTGACTAGCACACGATAGTCTCTTCGTTGCTTAGCCTAGCCTAGTGTATGTGTGTGTATGTCTCCCACGTACCTGCCGCAAGCCAAGGCGAGGGCTACTCTCCTGGCGGCGGGCAGGTGCTGCAGCGCGGCCACCCGCGAGCGCGCGCCGCCCACCGCCTCGCGAGGCCGCGCGCGCCACGAGAGCTGGCAGCTTGATGCGCTGGGGTACGGAAAAAACAAGGTTTTTCTTTTATTAAATACAAAAAAAATTAATGAAAATTTTGAAAGAAAATGAAAATAAAAAACTTATTTTATGACGAATCATAAAAAGGCCGACGAATACTGCATAGTCCGAGATCTGGCTCGTGTATAGTGTATATCATCATCCGAGCGGTCAGCCCCGACTACTGCCAGGGTCCGCTTTCCTGCTTTGCTTTCTCCACTTCGCCCGATCTCCGGCATCCTCACGTCGTAAGCCGTTGGCTCTCGCGTCCGACTCGGCGTGTAGATAGTGTATATGTCGCAGGAAATTTGAATGATTCACCTTTTTACAAAGAACATTGTGGCAGTGAAGTTAAGGCAGCTGCCAATGTTGGCATGCGAAGATGGGGAAGGTGGAAAAGCGTAGTTACCCACCTGGCCGGGTGTTGTGACCAGAGGACCAAGAGTCCGACAACTGATCGTCGGAAGTTGTATATATTTATTTAAAATTTTATGCCGCGGAAGTTGGCACACTTTTCTAGCGCGATGAAGGACAGTCAGCGCCATCTATGTGCGGATGCTTGCCAACCTTGTGTTCGTGTACGTTGTGTTGAGTTTCCCTTTCGTAGCGATAGATGTTGCTACATGTAGATACTCATATGTATGCGCTCAGCGACGGGCCAATAGCACTATTCAGTTTCTCTAAACATTATCTTTTTTCTACTTTGTGTGTCTGACACATCTGGCCATCCGTCGGCTACCGCCAATATTTTGTCATTAGCTCTTCAGTGCTTGGCCTTATAGTACACGACACACAAATTTATTTACAATAATTAGACAGATCTCGTAGAAGCCAACTCACCAGTAGACCAGCACCCGGCCCGCCGAGTCTCCCACCCAGACTTTATTCCCGACGCGGCAAATCGCCGTCGCCGACACCGCCTCCGACGTGTCTGGAACGGGAGACGATGGTAGTAGGTAGGGGTTACCAGCCGAGGTTCACCAGTGATAATAGTGGTGGTGATCTACCAGCTCACCAAGTGGTAAGTGGCGATACGCACAATCACAATAATATTCTGGCCGAACGAGATAGAATCGGATGGAATGGGATAGAATGGTGTGGGATGGATTGGGATGGGATGGAATGGGATAGAATGGGGTGGAATGGGATGGGAGGGATGGGAGGGATGGGATAGATGGAATAGAATGGAGTTGAATGGGATGGGATAGAATGAGATGGGATGTAGTGGTATTGGATGGAAGTGGGTGGATTGCCCAGCTCGAAATTAATTAACGTCACTTCCGGTGTTCCGCAGGGATCGATCCTCGGACCTTTATTATTTAATATCTTCATAAATGACATAAATAAATGTTTCAAATGCACTAAATTCATCCTATATGCGGACGACCTAAAGATATACAAAAGCATAAAAAATGATACTGACTGTGCCTCCTTTCGAAGAGATTTGGATAGACTTGGCATATATTGTACAAGTAATAAACTTCAACTTCATATTTCTAAGTGTCATCTCATTAGTTTCACAAAAATTAAAAAAAATATTCAATGTAACTACACATTGTCTTTATCAAGAGTAAACAACGTACCTGATTTAGGAGTATTACTCGACAATAAGATGCATTTGAATTTACACATAGAAAAAATAGTTACGAAAGCCTTCCAAATGTACGGTTTCGTAATGAGAGCATCCCGTGATTTTAAGAGACCTGCAACTTACTTACACCTGTATCGATCCTTAGTCCGCTCACAATTAGAATATGCCTGCATAATATGGGACCCTCTTTATTCAAAATATAAGCAAGCCATAGAAAAAGTGCAAAAAAATTTTCTTCGAGCAGTACAATTTAAATGCCACAAAACCATGTACTTGTCTTATAGTCAACTCTTAGACAAATACAAGTTATTAACACTAGAGAATAGACGATTGCTTCTTCAGGCAAATATACTTTATGGTATTTGTAATAATAATTTTAATTGCATAGATTTAACTAACACAATTAGATTAATAGTACCGAGAACAACGCAACGTCGCGCTGCGCGTGCCTACCCGCTGTTTGCTTCGAACCTCTCGCGGACCAATGCGGGTGAGCGCGCTCCGTTGCAACGAATTGTGAACATATTTAACACTCACTTCAACAGTATTGATATATTTTCATTGTCCTCAGGCAGATTTAAAAAGTCTGTAATTGATGTACTTACAAAATCGAATAATGTGTAACCGTGTAGAATCTATTCTTTCTTATCTTGTTTCTTTTGTTATATAGTGCCCCTACAGCTCTTGTTTTGGTACCTACTTATACATATAATTAATTTGTGGAAAATGTAGTTGGTGTTACAGTTACTAAATACTTTGTAACCTAATCTTAAGGTAATATATTGTAATATTGTCAATTTTCCCGAATAAAATAAAATAAAATAAAATAGGGATGGAATAGGGTTGAATGGGATAGGCACTGGCATTGCGTGGCATGGAATGGAACGGAACGAAATGTACGTGCATGTAATAAACATACATATAAACCACCGGGAAGAAATTCTCTACATGTATGGTAGTGAAATCCATCAAAATCCGATGCATGTTTTAGGAGGAGTTAGCTCACATAAAGTCATGATAAAGAAGTGAAAGCCATAGATTATAAAGAGATGAAGAGGTTGGCAGACAGGAGAGAAGAGTGGCGATTGCTCCACCGACAAGAGTCATACTCTTAAATATATGATGATGATAAAGAAATGGACACTCACCCTCATCAACAGGCAACGTGACGCTGTGATGATGTTTCAGCCTCTCAGGAGCTGTCAGCAAGGCGTGGACGCGGCCAGGTTCCCCGCCGTACCACACCTCCCACGCTTCCGTCGAGTCCTCTGTGAAGGAAAGAACCCTGATAGAACCCTGTTGTTGAAGCAATAAAATTTGTTACACCAAAATGACCCCTAAAGGCTTGAATAAGGTCCAACGGGCACGCCCCAACCGCCACGGTAGCAGGTAGTTAAAGCATCGGTGACGCTAAAATTAGTGTTTCGAGCCTACTTGGAACCATGTCACAATCACTGATAGAAACCAAAATGGGTTTATCAGCTTACAAATAAGGTAGAAACATGCTAAAATAGCACACTATCGCCTGGATCCTAGTATAAACAGAACACTGTTACACGAAAATGACCCTTAAAGACATAAATAAGGTCGAACGGGCACGCCAACAGCTACGATGGCGGGTAGATGAAGCATCGGTGACGCTAAAATTAGTGTTTCGAGCTTACTTAACCATTGGCACTGTTAAGGACAGAAATCACAATAATCTTTCTAAAGCAAAATCAGCTGCAACGTAACGCTGTGATGATGCTTCAATCTCTCAGGAGCTGTCAGCAAGGCGTGGACGCGGCCAGGTTCCCCGCCGTTCCACACCTCCCAGGCTTCCGTCGAGTCCTCTGCGAAAGAATGGACCCTGATAGAACCCTGTTGTTGAGGCATCGGTGAGGGTAGAAGTAGTCGACCATCGGCATCATTAAGACCAAAGTGACAATCGCCTTACCAAACCAAACTGTGCCGTAAAGGCATAGAAACAAGGTCTTTAATCCGCCGTCGGCCAGCTGGGTCATGCCGTGGCAGCTGGAGAGAGGGCACACGACATACGACACACTCCAAAATGAACCTTAACGATGTGAAAATAAGGTCGAAAGTCGGCCAGCTGGGGCATGCTGGGGCATGCCGTGGCAGCTGGAGAGAGGGCATACGACATACGACACACTCCAAAATGAACCTTAATGATGTGAATATAAGGTCGAAAACGGAAACTCCAGCAGTTAAAGCAACGACGACGCTAAAATTAGTGCTTTGAGCCTACTTGGAACCATGTCAATATCATTTTTAGAAACCAATATGGGTCTTATAGCTTACAAATAAGGTAGAAACTAGAAACTTGCTGTAGCACACCATCGCCTGGATCCTGCTATAAACATAACTATTACACAAAAATGAGCCTTAACAACATAGCAACAAGGTCTGCCACCCACCGTCAGCCAGCACGGGCACCCCGACGGCTGCTACAGCGCTGTGGCAGCTGGCAGCGTCCTGCAGGGCTGCGTACTCGGGCGCCGCGGCCAGGCTGGCGAGCGCGGCGGCCGAGGGGCGCGCGCCGGGGGGCGGAGTGCCAGCATCGACGCATGGGTGACACACACGGCATATGACACACTCCAAAATGAGCTTTAACGATGTGAAAATAAGGTCGAAACCCTATCTAACTGAAGCAGTTGAAGCAATGGCGACTCAACCGCGCATGGGTGAGGGCACACGACATACGACACACTCCAAAGTGAGCCTTAACAATGTGATAATAAGGTCGAAAACTCCAGAAGTTGAAGCAACGACGATGCTAAAATTAGTGCTTCAAGCCTACTTGGAACCATGTAACAATCATTATAACAAACCAAAATGGGTCTTATCAACTTACAAATAAGGTCGAGTATTGCCAAAATAGCACAACATCGCCTGGATCCTGCTATAAATAGAATTGTTACACGAAAATGATCCTTCAAGATATATATAAGCTCGAACGGGCACACCAATAACCACGGTAGCGGGTAGTTGAAGCATCGGCGACGCTAAAATTAGTGTTTCAAGCCTACATGGAACCATGTCACAATCATTTTTACAAACCAATATGGGTAATATTCCGTTACAAATAAGGTAGAATCTTGCTACATTAGCACACCATCGCCTGGATCCTGCTATAAACATAACTGTTACACAAAAATGAGCCTTAACACCCTAGCAACAAGGTCTGCAACCCACCGTCGGCCAGCACGGGCACCCCGACGGCTGCTACAGCGCTGTGGCAGCTGGCGGCGTCCTGCAGGGCTGCGTACTCGGGCGCCGCGGCCAGGCTGGCGAGCGCGGCGGCCGAGGGGCGCGCGCCGGGGGCGGAGTGCCAGCACCGACGCATGGTTTCTAGGATGCAGCAGGGGTAGTGGAGTTCCTGGGGTGGGGGAAAAATTATAGTTTTAAAACCATATTTATAAAATAATTTCTATTTATAAAATAATATACTAGTAATACAGAATTATTTTATATTATGTAGTATGTATCAACTGTATAGGTGTTTCCTAAATCGGCTCTGTCGCAAGGTCGTATGTAGGCGCTTTATGTGTGCTATTCCATACGCCGTGTACCCCAATGTCAGTATCAGATGGCTGCCTCAAGGCTACCACCTCGTACAGTAGCATTATTTAATGTAGCGGTTTAATGGTATTCGGCTATTGACCTTATTTTTAAGACATTGAGGCACATTTTGGTTAATAACGTTGATTATGACTTTGGTTGGCGGTGTAAGGCGATGATTCCGAAGCTCCAAACACTACTCCTAACCTAACCTGACACTAAGTCACCGATGCTTCAATTACCCGCTATCGTGGCTGATGGCGTGTCCATTGGACTTTAGTCCTTCCCTATTATGTCTATAGGGGTCATTGTGGTGTAACGATGTACATTTTTTAGCAGAAATAAAGGCGATTTTAGCGAGTTTCTACCGTATTTGTCTAATAAAATTCATTTCGACATGGTTCCAAATAGGCTCGACCTAAAAAATTTTTATAGCATTAATTTTAGCGTCACCAATGCTTCAACTGCTTAAGTTACTACTGATTTCGACCTTATCCTTATTTAAGGCTCATTTCGGCCCTCGCTACTACTCGTCCAGCACGGCCTCCTTGACGGCCTCGTGGCCCTCGAACGGCTGCCTCAGGGCCACCACTTCGTACAGTAGCATGCCATACGAGCTCATTTTGGTTTAATGGCATTCGGCTTTCGACCTTATTTATATGAAATTAAGGCTCATTTTGGTTTAGAACATTGATTGCGACTTTGGTCTTTATGGCGGTTTACAGTGATCGCGATGTTTCCGAAGCTTGAAACGCTACGCTTAGTGTCATCTTCGACCTTAGTCCTTATTATGTCTATAAGGGTTATTTTGGTACCAGTGTCCTTTTTTAGCTGAAATAAGACGATTTTGGCGAGTTTCTACCATATTTGTCCGATAAAATTGATTTCGATACGGTTCGAAGTAGGCTCGAAGCACTAATCTTAGCGTCCCCGAAACTTCATCTACTCAAATTACTTCTGATTTCGACCTTATTTTTAGAGCGTTAAGGCTCATTTTGGCCCTTGCTACCGACCTTGGAGCTGAGCGGAGGCCTGGCGCCGTCCAGCACGGCCTCCTTGACAGCCTCGTGACCTTCGAACGGCTGCCTCAGGGCCACTATCTCGTAGAGAAGCATGCCATACGAGAAGCAGTCCACCTGTGGAGGAAATGAATGGATGTTAGGGTTGTTTTTCGCTTGAAGACGCGATGTTTAAATTTGGTATTTTTCGTTTTTGAGTGAACACATGAAAGCCCTCTTAATGAGCCGTTTTCAAGGCTCGCTTCCTATAAATTCTCATAGATGGCGCGCTTTAACGACTTAATCATTATCATAGTCTCTTCGGTGTACGGTATTGATATTTATCTTTACTTCGATGCAATTGATTTTAGATCTACTAATTTACCAGTATGTTTGAGTCCTTACAGCGCTATCTATGTGAAGTATTGAAAAGCTCCTCTTAAAAACAGCTCATCACAGCTATTAATATGGGCCTAAGATTTCTTCTTGTATGTGTTTCTTGTTTGGTATATAAATACCACTGAGGTGGCAAACAAGCTTACGACCTGCCTGAATATGTTTCTGAAAACTAAGATACCTTCTCGTTGTACTCCTCCTCGCCGTTGTATCGCATGATCTCGGGCGCCATGAAGCCCTCGGTGCCGCCGAAGCCCTTGGTGCCGGAGGGCGGCGTGAGCCGGCTTATGCCTGTGAGGGTAATAATGAGGTTACATGAGATGTGAATGGTGAGAATTTTATTCAAATAATTGACACAAATTATAGTTAAAAATTTACTCGAGTTATAAGAGTTACTAGAGAAAGGACAGCGAAGGCTTTTTTATTACGTTAGAATTACGAGTGTCTCTTGCCAAAAGTAAAACAGAAAGCAATGGAAAAGTTAAGCGCGATGCGGCGAGAGTTACTTGCTTATGCTCTTTTGCTTATGCACAAGAGGTTATCCTCTCGTGTTATGAGTTAAAGCTCTTACCTCTATTCGTCTTGTGCTAAATTGCTTTTGTCATCATCACAAACATCAAAATGTTCCCAAAATCAACCGCACCACAGTAGTCAACTAAGACATAAGATTATGTCACCACTGACCGTAGTCACCCAGCTTGATGTGAACGTCCATCGGCTTAGCGCTGAGCTCGGCGGCGCGCGCCTGCGCCGGCGGCGGCATCGCCCACACCAGCACGTTCTCGCTCTGTGGGGGGTTACCATCTTCTATACTATAGCATCTCATGGTATAAATACGAAGGGACCTAATACCGACCCCTGCGGAACTCCCACGAAAACGAACACTTGAAGGGACCCAAAATTTATTCCTGTGGGACCCCGACGAACACGATATATGGAGGGGCCCAAAACCCTGTGGGACTCCTAAGACTATAAATATTAAATTTGTGGTCTTGGGAGTACACGAGAAAGCTGTGCACGTTTATCGACTTGGTACTGAACTCGGCTGCGGGCGCCTGCAGCGGCGGTGGCATCGCCCACACCAGTACGTTCTCGCTCTGTTGTGGGGTACCATCATGAATAGAAAACGAAGGGACCTAAAACTGATCCCTGTAGGATTCCTCGAGCTAAGGCCCCTCCAGTACGTTCTCGCTCTGAAGGGGGTACCATCATCTGATATCAGCTTTACAGTTATATAACATCAAAGGGCCCCAATACCGATCCCTGTGTGACTCCTCGGCATTACCCACATCAGCATGTTTGGTGGGTACCACCATTTATAGTATCCTCACGGTTTAAGCTTCATTAGATAAAAACGAAGGGACTAAGACTGAACCTTGTGGGACTCCCAAGACGATGATATATGAAGGGGTACAAAACCAATCACTGTAGGACTCCCACGATCACAAATATATGGAGGGACCCAAAACCTAACCCTGTGGGACTCCCACGATCACAAATATATGGAGGGACCTAAAACCGAACCCTGTGGAACTCCCAAGACGCGCGCCGACCGGTAGGACCGGAGCACGCTGTCTAGTGCGCCCTCATACGTCGATTTCTTATGTCGATGCCGTACGTCGAGCTCATATGTCGATGTCATTTCGATGTCATTTAGATGTCATGTCGATGTCGATGTCGACATCGTATGTCCATGCCGCATGTCAATGTTGTATCTGGACCCACCTTCAAATCCCGGTAGACGACCCTCCTGGCGTGCAGGTATTCCAGCGCGCGTGCGGCTTGCAGCGCGAGCAGCCTGGCCGCGCGTGCGCCGACGCGCACGCCTGCAGAGCGGTAGGTGCGGAGCACGTTGTCTAGGGCGCCCTGGGGAGAGATCGTTTTTTTATTATACTATGCAGTGACAAACGACCAGACAGGACCTGATGGTAAGCGGTAACTGTCGTCTATAATATCTACAAACTTCAGGTTGCAGCCAACAAAAATGCAAAACTGCAGGGGCGTTACCACTGTGAGAACTAAGATGAAATGCCTCTTGCCTGTAATTGCGCATATCCTTCAAACCGGAACACAAGAATGCAAGCATTGTTGCTTAACGGCAGTAATAGATAAGGTGGTGGTACTCACCCAGGCGGACTCCTCAAGCTTTATATAACCCTACCACCTGATAACCCTGTCACATTTGGGGTTAATATAAAAAAATACTATGCCCCGCCGGGTCCGGCAGAGTAGAATAACACCAACCCCTGACACTCGCGGGTGTCGTACAAGGCGACTAACGTTTCGGAGTTAAAAGTTCCGGAGTCTCCGTAGGCTCTACAAAATAAAAGGGACTTACCATCGGCGCCAAAGCCAGCAACAGAGCTAGCGGCGCCGCACACACGGCAACCAAAGGCGCCACATGTGCATGCTTTAATTGCCTCAGTACTGTCAGCTCCTGCCGAAGACCGCAGTACGCGCGGCACGCGGCCGCTAGCGGCTCGCGCTCCCATCTGGATAGGGCGGCCTGGGGATGGACAAGGCTTATGCAAAATCAATGAATCAAAATTCTAAATTATTTATTGAGTAGGACATATCTCTTAAGGCTTATGCAAAATCAATTATTCAAAATTCAAAATTCTTTATTGAGTAGGACATTACATACCTCTTTCAATCGTCAAAGATGATGATGATGATATACGCTTATTATAACCTGGCTAAATTCAATCGACTGAATGTAGAAGCAAAATGTGTAAGAGCAAGTCAAAGTGGAATGAATTGCTAGAATAAGGTCCTTTCTTGTGTCCCCTATATTCTGTTTCGCATCGATCCGCTTTTTAAAAGGAGTGACACAAAAGTGGACCTTATTTTATAAGCAATATTTACATTTTATTTGCTCTAACGCTTTTTTCTTCTGAATTTAGACCCGCTATTCACCTTATAGGCGTGCGTGTCAGCAAGCGCGATTTAAGGGATCCCCCCTCAAGACGACATTTTAGGATCGCCTCTCCGCGACCCATGGGGTCTCTCAAGGCAGCGTTTTGTTACCACCCCTCCGCTACCCAGGGGGTCTCACAAGGCAGCATATTAGGACCACCTCTGCACTACCCATGAAGCAGCGTTTTGGGACCAACTCTCTATTAATCATGGTGTCCCTCAAGGCAACATTTTGGACAGCCTCTCCACTACCCATGGTGTCCCACAAGGCAGCATTATGAGACCCATTGCTACCCACCTTATAGGCGTGCGTGTCGGTGAGCTCGCCCCCCTTGGGCGGCGACACGGGCTGCAGCGCCTTCACGGCGACCGGCGCGCGCCGCCACGTACCCGATAGTACCTGGTGCAGTACAATTTAACATTTAGTGAAGTCATACATATATAAAGCTCACGCCTTTGTAGGAAGGGAGGTGTAGGTAAGGCCAAGCATAAAATCAGATATTTATACTAATGTTATGAAAATAAAAACTTGTTTTTTTGTGAGTTTGTATGGTGGGGTAATATCTTGAAACTACGGAACTAATTTTGAAAATTTCTAATAGGAAGCTACGTTATTCCCAAGTGTCATAGGGTGCTTATGATTCCAGAAAAATAATGGGATCCCACAGGATAGTTCAACGATTATACAAATCAGATCTGCGCGCGGGTTAAACCCGCTTGGAACGGCTAGTATTTAGTAATGTTAATTGCAAAATGGTAATTATAGCTTTAACCTACATCAAAAATGAATAAAACAATATTTCAATATTTCTTTCTAAGTCAAAATCGACAAAAAAAATAAGCTATGCCTCAAAATTAGTGCGAGCAAGAGTGCGTCGCTGTAAAAAAAATTACGATCCTTGGTCCCATGGTCATAGGCCAGGCCAGGCATGATAGGCATGATATGTCATTTGTAATGCATACGGTTAAGGAACGGAACGCGTAGCCTGCGAGTGTTCCTTGATCACTATAATCTGGACGCCTTCAAGGCTAGAGTGAATAGGCTGTACCTAGACAGGCATGCTCCATCTTCGGCCGCATCGAATACTCGACTACAGATCTACAGGCAACATAACTCTCATAGTTCTGCATTTTTGTTGCCTGCAACCTAAATGCATGAATAGTACATGTCATACGCGACAGTTACCACTTACCATCAGGTGGGCTGTCTGCTCGTGGCACTGCGTAGGATAAAAAAACTGTACTAACCGTGCCGAAGGCGCCTCGACCCGCCACCGAGTGCAGAGAGACAGAGCTCCAACGCGCCAGGTGGGACTCCGGCACGTCTAGCAGAAGCTGTGGGAGAAGGGCGGGACATATGTTATAGACATCATCATCACAGCCCAAACAGTCTGTGGCGACATCTATCGCTCTACCGCTGCAATAGGGAAGACTCAACGATACTCACATTACGAGTACACGAACACAAGGTTGGCAAGCATCCGCACATAGATGGCGCTGACTTTCCTACATCGCGCTAACGAAGTATGCCAACTCCGCGGCATATATACAACTTCCGACGATCAACCGTTGGACCCTTGGTCCCCTGGTCACAACACCCGGCCAGGTGGGTAATTACCCTTTTCCACCTTCGCTTGCCAACATTGGCGGCTACCTTATCTTCCCTACCACCGCCAAAAGTCCTCTGCAGGACTTAGGCCTCTCCCGCGAGAGAGGTCATTGCCATTATCTCCACGCTTCGCAGGCGGGGTGGAGATCGCAGTGTTATAAATATAACTGGAAAACGCTGCTGCCATGTACCAATATACTCTTTTCTGAGTTATTTACATTAGTTGTGTGCTATCCGATACTCTAACAGTGAGGGAAAACATCGTGACGAAACCTGCACATTTGGGCGACTGGATGTGTAACCATGAACAAATCTGGTCAGGTTCCCCTGGTAGCAGGGTCACGGAGGTCAGATGGCAGTCGTTCCACGGTACGTGTCTGATCTGCCAAATCCTGGATCATTTTCAAGGCGGACCTCGGGCCTTCGTGCGCAAGAGCACATCCGGGACATTAACGCAAAAAGAAACCAATTGCGCCAACCCCTGTTACCCTTATATCAACTTTCGCCCCAACCCCGACCTCAACTCACAGTGTCAGGCGCGACGTCCCTTAGCCTGGCGTCGGCGCCGTGCCGCGGGCAGCGCAGCGCCTGCGCAGTGCACGAGCCTAGGATGCATTCCTCTACCTAGGATAGGATAGAAAAATAATTACCGAGAAAGGAAACAATGCAAGAAACTAACAAAAAGTATCAACAATGTTGAAAACGCTGGGTAACGAAATGTCCCCTCGGTCTCACATTTTTTATTGACAACAGACATAGAAAGTACTTCGTACGGTTCCACATTATATCCTTAAATAGATAGAAATAAATACAGTAAAATTTAATATAGAAACAAATTTGCAATTTTTTATTTTTTCATTTACACGGATAAATAAATAAAACTAATCTAATCTAAACAAATACACAGATCCACGTCAAACTTATAACACCCCTATTTTTTTGTCGGAGGTTAAAAATAACACGATTTATTCTATACGAACCGTCCATGCGTGTGCGACGCGCCGCGGCGGGTCCGCGCCGGCGCCTTCCACGGACCCGATGCGAGACGACGCTATGGGGTACAAGAAAACACGTATTAGGCGCTGCCCTAATTGGCAACGGTCGTGGTCAGTCTCTCCCATTGGTCGGGCGACGTCCGTCGTTTACGACAGCGCCTTAGACTGTGAAGCTGCCGTAGGTTTGCCACGTTATCGAGTACAAGAAAAATTTCACTTTGTAGTTGTATGGGTTTCTTGCTACCACTTCTTGGATGCTTTGATTACAAATGATAAGGCTAATATCCGAAGACTGATTTATTGCTTAATGAAGCCACGCGGCTAGGCGTCCGTGTAAGTACTGATACAAAAATGGCGCTATGTTAATTATAATAAAATGTTGTTATGTTGTGTTATTGCTGCGCGCAGAATACATGCTGTA
Organism: Blastobasis adustella; assembly: GCA_907269095.1. NCBI lineage: Eukaryota > Metazoa > Arthropoda > Insecta > Lepidoptera > Blastobasidae > Blastobasis > Blastobasis adustella. Next base: position 10,831,592 of record OU026141.1, read on the forward strand.
CTTTGTACAGTAGTGAAAGTAGAGGTTGAGGAGACACACAAAACAATTTTTTTTGTGACAAAAACTTCAATCGTTCGTAGCTTACTTATCCTCTTGTGTCACATATCTCACCAAGTGACTTCTTCTTATCGAGTCGATGGACCAAGAGAGTCTGAGGCAGACCGGTTTTTATTTTACTTAAAGAATCCACACAAGAGGATACGTAAGTACTATTGATATAAAAGTCAAAGTTTAGGTAACTAAAAACTTTTAAGCTATTGCATAGCTTTTATCGCGGGCTTTGAGCGCGGCGACCGAATCAAGAAATTCCGTAACGAAAATAAACCTAACACCCCCCACTCCGACCGGCACAGCGGTGCGGCGTTGAAAGCCGTGCATCGTCTAACGTCGTTTCAGTTCGGCAGACTTCGGCACGGTGTTTGTGTGCGTGCGACTAGACGTATGCGTGTAGACTAGCTGCTAACTGCTCATAACTGATTCTATCTCTTTTAGACACAATGCTAGGTGAGACAGCGTGCTTCTTGGATGAAGACGAAAAAAAATAGTGCATAAATAAAATAAATAAATAATTATAATTGCATAAGTTGATAAAAAATGCTATGCAAAAGCTTTACCGCGGCAGTCCCCGAGTGCCACACGTATTTTTTTTGTGTCAGTTTGTGACCGGCAGGCCAACGTTTTGTCGATCACCTAACATCTACGATCGCTTCAAAAGAAATGCCGCATGCCTGTAATTGCGCTGGCTACCTTATCCTTCAAACCAGAACACAACAATGCAAGCATTGTTGCTTGGCGGCAGAAATAGATAAAGCGATGGTACTCACCCAGGCGGACTCCTCAGGCTAGACAGAGTCCTGCCACCTGATAAATGCCTGAAAAATAGAACGCCTGGGCTGCGATGATGATCATGATGATGATAAGGAAAGCCATGTCGTAGGTATATCCTACCTAACATTTTATTTTTATTTTTTTAATTTTTTTGTTTTAATTGACGTACCACATTTAATTCTTAGGTATACTATTATGTATACCTACTTAGGCAATCTATTTACATGTTTATTTTAAATTTTTTTGTAATTTATTCTGTTAGACATTTCATATTTAATTAATAGGAATGCTATTACGAATAGGTACTTATACTTAAATATGCAATTGACATTTATTCAATACATTTTTATTTTCATTAAACTTTTGACAATTTCTTATTATTAATGAAATTACTAATTTCATTTCATTTTTATAATTATTGTTTATATAATGACGGAATCTCTGTGAATTGCTTATATGAATTGTGTAGTATAATGTAATTTTCATTGATTAATAAATGAATCTAAATCTAAATAATCTTACCATTGCTCTCGGCCCCCACTCCGCTGTCGCCGTCCGAAGTCCTGGACTCCTCCGAGAGCCGCGCGCGCCGCGGCTCCGGGAGCGCCAGCTCGAGACGGTTCAACGCCTGTTGTAACATGCCATATAATAAAAAGTAAAAAAGGGTGTCCGTACATTGAATCCGTATATTTACAAAATAATAATTTTGGGCGATGAAGAAAAAAAAAAAAAAATTAAAAAATATTTATTTCTTTTTAACAATTTCCTTAAAACTACTGTGATTGAATTCTTCTTGTAAGCTGAGTAGCCTGTGTTAGAAGACTCCGCTCCTCAATGTCTAAATTTTAGTACTATACTAAATTAAATAATTCAAAATATGCTTAAGTGTGTATGTCTATGTGTATTGTATGTGTGCGTGCGTGCGTGCGTGCGTGCGTGTGTGTGTCTCTCAAATGGTAATAGAAAGAGAATTTTTAAAATTTTTGTTCGTCTGTTTTTCCGTTTGTACACGCTAATCTTCGGAATTACTGGACGGACTTAAACGAAACTTTTTTTGTTGTGTAACTATTAAAGCCTGGGCAATATATGGGGTAGGGTATTATTGAACTGATGTAAAACCATAACAGATCACCTAAACTATAATAAATATGGATTTGGCACTGAGCGGATTTTGATGGAGTTTTCACAGTTTGGTAGTTTGGGGTCCAACTTGAAATTTCGGCCATGTTTGATCTACTTCGGTTGGGTAGAACCAGAGATACAGCTTGACCTCTCCGTAGTACTAGCATTCATACATTGGGGAGGTCTTTTAAAATGGCCTTTCGGGAAAAAGATTAACTGCCCTAAAAACTATTTCCACGCGGACAAAAGCTAGTTAATACCATTCATAATTTTAATACAGAGGACGTTTTGATACAGTAGATATTTTGACATAGGTAGCTACCCCCACCTTACCCTACTTCTATTCAAACCCTACCCGACCCCCACAACACCCTGCCTTACCCCTACCCTACCCAAACCGCAGCCCACTCTGAGTAGGCGTTCCTCAGCCCCGTTCTTCCGAGGTGCCACATGACTCCCAATACAGTTGAGCAAGACAGAGAGAGGGATAGGAGAAGAGAGAGGGAGATAGAGAGGAAGAGGGGGAAGGGAGGGACAGAAAGGCCTTCCCGGCTACAGGTGCTCCCAGGGGGTGTTTAGCACGTATGCGCCTAGGACTTTTTTTGGCGAGTCGTGCATAACCAGTCCGGCCGGTCGGCTGGTACTCATGAGAGTTCACCTCCTCCCTCCCAACCGCTACACGGGAGGGTGCCCATTTCCTTTGCGTTGGGCGCAAAAAAAAAAAAAAAAAAAAAACCGATGGGTCAACATGGGTCACAAAGGTGGTTACATATATTAACAGATCTCCATGCTCTACCTTACGGTATACGATAGAATCTACATATGTACCTAATACTTTATACAAATCTAGAATAAAATAAAATTCAGCCCTCAAAAATCTCAGATATTCATACACTAAATTACCAATAAGAAGTCAAGATAAATCATTATTTATATCGTCAATAAAAAAATAAAATAATCTTCTTGGCGTTAAAGTCCCGGTTGTGCTCTCGCGTACGAGGGCCCGGGGTCCGCCTTGACTATTATCCAGGATTTGGCAGGTCAGGTAATTACAGTGGAGCGACTGCCATCTGACCTCCATGACCCTGCTACCAGGGGAACCTGACCAGATTGAATCACGGTTACACATCCAGTCGCCTGAATGTGCAGGTTTTATCTCGATGTTTTCCCTCACCGTAAGAGCATCGGTTAGTATTCAACATACACAACTCAGAAAACAGTCAATGGTAAATGGCCGGAGTGGGATTCGAACCCGGGAGCTCTGGCTTACGAGTCGGATACTGTAACCGCTCGGCCACCGACGCTCTGTCAATATGTCGGCCATACCTGTGCGAGTTCCCCCGCCTGTTCACCGGGCTTATCTGCGTCGCTGGCGTCGCGCAGGCAGGCGGGGCAGGGCACCAGCCGCGTGATGAGGCAGCGGCCCTCGGAGGTGTGGACGAAGCGGGTGCCTGCGGGAGGAGGGGAGGAGTGACGAAAACATTTACATGTGGATAACATGACTCGACAAATTAGGAAGTTTCCTAATATCGATATTGCCATATTTATTGACATAGTGTTAAAATATAGATCAAAACTAACAAGCGAGTGAAAAATTTTGAAATCCGTCCAGTTATACAATATTTAAGTTGACATATTTTTCGCGAAATTATTGCTGCCGCGATCTAGCTGTGACGTCACCAGGCCGGCATCCCGCCCGCCACTATGGAGGTTAAGCAATGCTCGCTATGTTCGGGAACAGGATGGGTGGCCGTTTCGTACTTTGAGCCGATTTGAGACGATATTAGGAGGCACGCCTAACCAGTGACGAGCTCGTAGCAGTTAGACTAGCCTCATTACAGGGGTGCGATTACCTAAGAAACATCCTTGATCGCAACGATGAAATGCAGAATGTTCTGTCGGATGATGACGATACTTCAATAGAAAGTTCCGCGTTGCTTGGCAACCTGGCCACAATTTGTCACGTTTCGTCGTTGCGCTCACGGATGTTGTGTTAGAGAATAACATAGCTGAACACCGCAGCCAAACAATACTATTTAAAATGGTATTGTATTCTGGTGAGTAAGGTTTCTAGTGCTGCATGGGGTGGGGATTTCGGGAACCGTGGCTCTGGTACTTGAAGGGCATATGCCCCAGATATTTTTGCTGCCAGAGCAACGTGATATATTGGTAATACCCATGGCGTTGCTGTCCATAGGCGGCGGTGACCACTTTCCATCAGGTGGACCGCTTGCCTGTTTTACCTACCATGTGACATAAAAAACCACGCCTAATTATTTCTTGTAACTAACATCAAAACTCTAATACTACCTTTGGTATTAGCTTAACTCTTCTGTAAATCAATATTATAAATACAAAAGTTTATGAGGATATTTGGAGGTTTGTTACTTCTTCGCGCAAAAACTACTGAATGGATTTTGATGAAATATGGCAGCAAAATAGCTTATAGCCCAGAAGCGCACATAGACTATAACTTATAACGAATTTCGATATGGTTCTTTTGGAACCCGGTCTGGAACGTCATAACCGATTTTATGCGGAAGAAGTCGCGGGCATCAGCTAGTATTTTAAACAACAATTACAAGATCGTATTAATACGTAATTAGACGTTCCGTAAATGAAAACACATTTTTGTTATATTGTATATGATCACAATGAAATTGTATTTACTTTTGGGAAATAAATATGGTTTGCGTAAATATATAAATATGCTTTGACAAATTTACACAGCGCCATCTAGCCCCAAAGCAAGCTTAGCTTGTGTTACGGGTGTTAGATAACTGATAAACTAAGGTTGGAGATGTAATTAAAGATCAAAAATGTAAACACACAACTGTCAATGTCAAAGAGACTATCCAGGGGTATAAAACCTTTTTAATCTAATGTATTTATTTACCAAATGGTTATGCATCGCGCACACTGAAAAGTAATCGCTGGTGAACTTTCGAAAACGAAACAAATCGATTTACCCCCCTTTATTCAATTTATTAAAAACGTAATAAGTAACACGGAAACTATTAGTCCTAGAATACTAGTTAAAAAACTTCAATATTAGAAAGAAGTGGCCGCCATTTTGAAACTTGTATATTATTTGAGAAAAGAAGTATATATGTCTCGGCGTCGGTCAATCCCTCACTTTCCGAGCCTTTGCAATAATGTGCCGTAACAACGAACCAAATGTTTAGAATTTCTCACCATCACCAGTGGCATAAATGAAAATTACACATAATTTATTTAAGCAGCACAAATACGAAACAAAAAAATATTTTCCCTATGTAAATCAGTAAAATATTTTTAAATGTTCATATGATTTTATTTCATTTTGAATGTAATTATTTTAATCAATATTTCAAGCTTTTTAATTAATCCACCATTTGAGTAATTTTTGATCTTTATTTCGATCTCATACCTTACTTGTATGCTTTTTTTTAATACCTACTTATTATGCATACTACACCCAGACTCGTTACAGAAATGAAAATTCCCAAATTCTGCCCGGCGGGGAATCGAACCCGGGACCTGTGCGTGGCGACCGGCATGTTAACCAACTGAACCACTCAGGTCGTCGAAATGAATTCTAAATCTAAACCAAGTATACATACCCAACGATGGATACCAATCCTCGAGCAGCAAGTCGACATGGTCGGCGAGTAAGGCCAGGAGGCGCGCCAGCGTCTCTGGATGGGGCTCCAGGCTTATGCTCTGAGAACGAATGAAAATGGAATATGTATTGGTCATTTTGGCGTTAATGTCCCGGTTGTGCTCTCGCGCACGAGGGTCCGAGATACCCCTTGATCATTATTTAAAAAAAAAAAAAAAAAAAAAAAGCATTTATGATCACCTGGACGCCACAACACAACATTTAAAAAAAGAATTTCATACATATTTCAACACACACAATCATACAACATAAAATCAAACCATAAAAAATAAAAATTGATAAATTGATAATTCTTACAACTAAACAACTTGGCATTGCCACCACTATACCACTAAGGTGGCAAACAAGCTTACGGCCTGCCTGATGGTAAGCAGTCACCGCAGTTGCATTATAACATAAGCTTTTTATAATTTGGGGGAATTTTGGACGAAATAAGAGTTTGATATTGTAAATTATAAGCTGACATTCATATTATTATTTAATTGACAATTTAATTTGACATTGCATATTTTGATTTATTCCCAAGTTCTTTTTTATTGTTTTAAATGGATGTGAATTTTACTATTTAATTGTTGCTGCTTTAAATATTGTATGTCCGAAATGCGCGAACTGTTGAAACTCACAAATATCATTTGTAATACCTGATTGTACAGCTCAACAATAAAGTTATTCTATTCTATTCTATTCTTCTAAAGGCATGTCTACAGCTACCCAGCACCACATCCACCCCCCTTAGGTAACAGATGTCCAGGACGACAGTGGCTACTTTTTATTAGGGTGGACCGTCCACCCGTGTGCCTCCCTAGGCAAGAAAAAAAATCTTGTACCCAACGATGTAGAACAACCTACGGTGCCCTCACATCTTACAGGTGCCTCATCCTCTTATCTTCCAGGTGTATGTTTTTTAGCTTAGAGAATACTTACCTAGATGATTAAAACTATTTTTGTTGCTTGTCTGACTCATATTTTTCTTTTTGTCTTTCTAGACAAAGGTTGCCTCGAATAAATCGCTTGTAACGATAAGGCCTTTGCCCACAATTTTTGAATAGAACTGTTAATTTTTTTTTGTAATTTTGTGTGTAATAAAGAGTGTATCTATCTATCGTACCTCATCATCATCATCATCATCATATCAGCCAGAAGACGCCCACTGCTGGGCACAGGCCTCCCCCAGAGATCTCCACGGCGGCCGGTCCTGTGCCTTCCGCATCCAGCTGGTACCTGCGATCCTTACCAGGTCGTCAGTCCACCTTGTGGAAGGCCTACCCACGCTGCGTCTTACGGCACGTGGCCGCCACTCGAGAACTTTACTGCCCCATCGGCCATCTGTTCTTCGAGCTATGTGCCCTGCCCTCTGCCACTTCAGTCTGGCAATCCTTAGATCTATCGTACCTGGTACCCCCCAATAGGCAGTCCGTCCTGCCTCCTCAGCACAGCCACCAGCGCTGGCAGCTCCAACTCCACGCTGGCGCCCCTCGCAGGCGACAGCAGCGACCAGGCGCCCTCCAACATTACTCGGAACCTAACAAGAAAGGGAGATAAGTTGAAAACAGAGTGTTGGGGGGAAAAGAGAACAGAGAAAATGGCCCTACCAACAGGAGAGGGAGAAGAGATGAAAAGAGAAAAGATAAATGGCCGACATTTTGCGCTAGGTTGTGGTCTTTTTGGCGTGACCTTAACCATGATCCAGGATTCCGCAGATCTGAGAGAATTGAAAAAATGAAAAATAAATGAATATGCTTGGACAAATACACACAACGCCATCTACCCCCAAACCAAATCTTATGTTATGGGTGCCGGAAAACTGGTAAACTACTTGTATATTTTAAAATACTCGTACAACAACGAGACCCGTAACAAAAATTAAAATTCATTATTTAAATTTCTAACCGCCGGGAATCGAACCCAGAACCTCTGCGCTCTGCGTGGAGCAGTGGACGGCGATCAGCAAATTAATAAATCTCTTTCTTCACTCCTTATTGTGTTGAGGGCTCTTTTGTGTGTCTGTAAGCGTGTGTGCGTGCATGTGCGTGTGCGATAGAATTTAAAGAAATTAATTCCCATTCTAAACATACTGATATATTACTCATAATAAAATATATCATCATAAATCTACCTGTGTATACTGTGTGTCTGTGTGTGCGCGCGCGCGCCCGTGCGTGTGTGTGCGCACACACGCGCGCGTATCTCTCTCACTCTTAATCTCTCTCACCCACTCTACAACCTACCTGACCCCCCGATACGGATGGCCCCTATCATCATTAGGGTCCTCATCGATCCCCAGCACCGGGTCTGCCAGGGCTGGCAGCTCTCTCAACACAGCCATGGTGAACCCCCCGCAGGCGAGGCGGAGGCCTGTCCGCCAGAGCTTCCAGCGCCACGGGAGCTCTAGCGCTTTGGAGAGGGAGTCGTCTACTTCCACCTTTGGAAAAAGAAATAAACATCTTGGCGTTAACCACCGACTTTCTCTATCGATTAGGTCATAAACAAGCACATACACAGAAACAAACAGTTGTACAGTGATCAGCTTACCTCAGCAGGCGGCCGGTACAGCCCAGCTGCAGCTTCTGCCAAGGCGTTGTCGGCCAACACCCTGGTGCAGAGCCTCGGCCAGAACCCGCACGGTACATACGACAGCAGCAGCAGCCGCCGGATCGCCGGCGCGCCGCTGCGGCCCGCTATCGAGATGCCGGGCAGCGGCTCCTCTAAGGGGTGGAGGGAATAGAGAATTGAAAATGAGAGTGGAGAATCGAGGATTGGGGATCGAGAAACGAGAACCGACGAACGACGATCGAATATCGAGAATTAAGTCTCTGTCACCTGAGACCGATAGCTGGGCCAGTCCAGGAGTGGTACCGTCTATCTTCGATTGTACACCGCCATTTTGATGTAATTTAATTTAAACCAACCAATTGCAACAAGATGGCGGCGTACTATCGGAGATCGGTGGTACAGCTGCAATAAGAATAATGCATTGGCGTGCACGTATTGGACTGGCTTGCGTTTGGCGTAGAGAATGCGAAAATGCATAATCTAGAATCGACAATCGAGCACGGAATCGAGAATGAAGAATCGCGAATTGGCAAGCCTATCCCACCTTAATCTCATAATTAAAACATCTGCAGCAGCCGAACCGCCGATCTCCGATAGCACGCCGCCATTTTGATCCCACCCTGTGAAATGACGTCACAACATGCATTTCGGACAGGTCACTGTAGGGCCTATCCTGTGAAATGGACTGAAATGTGCGATTATGAATGACATGAAGTTGCGTTATACTCTAACTTCATGGGAGTGAATTTTATGTTACGTCCTAGTAACATAATTTTCAAGTTTTCTAGTTTTAATTTGATCTCGTTTTATGAATAAATTAAACATTGCAGAATACTTAGGTTGCACCCAAAATAACAATCTAGAGTTTTATTCAATTTAAAATTACGATGTTTCAAAACCAAAATGTGAAACGGATCGTTTCTGCATCTTCTCCAATGCCATTCATTACGTTCATTCTGCCGATACTGATACGGCGGTACGAATTGTGTGAAGTCATTGCAGAGGTTGGGGTCAAAATGGCGGCGAAATGTCGGACATAGGCGGTACCACTCCTGGTAACTCCAACTCACGTATAAGCGTAGGCGAATCCGTCCCGTGGGCGTGGTATACCGAGACGGAGAAGCGAGAAAAAGCGCTAGTGCTATCTCTTTCATCATAGTATTGAGGTAAAGAAAATAAAGACGTCCATAGCCCGCGGTGACTGCTTACCATCAGGCAGGACGTAAGCTTGATTGCCGTCTTTTTTATTAACCTTTAACTACACATATTATCGGGTTTTTTACCACGGTTATTATTGTTTTTACCTCGATATTTCGACACAATTGCATGCATGTTGCAGTCGAAATATCGATGATACGATATTCTTAAAACCTTTATCATTTTGATTGTTTTTTTAGTAGTCCCACCACAGGGCAAAGGTCTTTCACAAATTTTTATACTTAGACCTATTTGTTGCCAGGTCTCTCCACTCTTTCCACAGACGTCGCTAATTCGTCGTGTCATTCTTTTCGAGGCCGACCACGACGTGTTTTTGACAGTGGTATAAATAGACACGCGACGCGACCTATGTCGCGTGCACACTTGTGGTGGCCGTGCTGTGCTAGCCGTGCTGGTATCGTCCTACTTTTACTTCTTTTGTAAATTCAAATTTTTATTCTTTGGAGAAAAAATTGGATAAAAACTGGATGGCAGCAGCCATGGCACGCTGAGTGTGACCCCGTTGCACGACTTCTTATGCCACAGGTAACGACACAACACTATACTGTGTCGTCGTTACCGCTGTTATTGTAGTTTATGATTAATTTCTTTTCTTTATATTAATTTAAGTCCGGCCGTGTGGCCGTGTGGTGTCCGGCAGAGTAGAATAGCACCAACCCCTTACACTCGTGGGTGTCGTACAAGGCGACTAATGTTTTCGAGGCAAAAGATCAAGAGTCTCCATAGTCTGGAAAATGGGCAGCAGCATTTTCCATTGTTATATTTAAACACTGCGATCTCCAACCCGCCTGCCAAGGGTGGAGCTTACGGCAATAAAGTCCCTTTTCGTGGGAGAGACCCTAAGTCCTGCAGGGGACTGTTACGGGCTGTGACGATGATGATATAAATGTACCCGATATGCCAGGTGATTAAGGGCTGATTGTTCAATCCTCAGATAAAATGTCTTTTAACTACTCAGCGAATAAAATTATTAGGCTGTTTATCGGTCTGTTAATCTCCCCTGCCAAATCCCGGATCATGGTCAAGGCGGACCCCGGGCCCTCGTTCTCGAGAGCACAACCGGGACATTAACGCCAAGATGTTTTTTTTTATCGGTCTGTTATTCGGTTGTCTATTTTCCAATAGTCATTTATATCTCATCTGACCGAATATTTCAATTCAAAATATGGCAACACCAAGTCAAAACGAACTTCAGAGAGGTGAAACAAAAATATCGCTTTTACAATTGTTAGAGCAGGATAGACTAACGAAGCTGTCAGTGGCAAGCAAGTGTCATTTTTGAGGTTATTCAACAGAATAGAGTTACCTAATATTGGAAGACAGGTTATTGATTAATTGTAGTTTTCAGTTATTTTATTTGTTGTTTGGTTGGATTGAGGGTTTAAATTTTAGTGATTTAAAACGTGGCGATTACCCTCTATTGCAATTTATCGCAAAGGAAAATAATAAAAGAGAGCGATCAGTATATTTCACAACTGCCGAGACGCGTTTAGGTATCAGTTCAGTCGGCAAATTCTTTCTTTGCTGTGACGTAGATTTATAATTCATATACTATGGCCTCTTCTTTGATTGCTAGGTCATCAAGGCTGTCAAAAATATCCATATTATTTAATTACTTCTTTAAAAACTGCAAAATATAACCTCAAACCAACTGATCTATCAAGACGCTATCTGTCGAATAACGGCTATCTGGCGCTCAAAGAGGCAGGTAGATTTATTCCCCAGATAACGGTTTTATTCGTTAAATAACTCTTAACTGACAGTTAAAAACTTAATAATCTTGCTATCCGTCAAATAAACGCTAACAGACTGTTTATCTGAGGATTGAACAATCGGCCCTTAGTGTTATAAATGCTTCTTATTTTTTTATATGGGCCAAATAAAGACATCTGTATAATATCTATATAATATCACCAACTCACGTATAAGCGTAGGCGAATCGGTCCCGTGGGCGTGGTCGGCCAGCGCGGGTGCGAGGGAGACGGCCGCGGCCGCCGCGGAGGCGGGTGCGAGCGAGATGGCTGCGGGGACCACGCGGCGGGGGGTGCGGGGGGCGCCCCAGGGGCGGTTGCGGAGGGGGAGCTGGAAAGAGAAAGGTTTTAGTGATTCTAAAATCCGTCAAATGGCGCTACTGTAATGAAATAGTAGTTTATCTACACTCATAGTGTAATGTTCCAATTACATATTCGAAAACAGTCATTTAAGGATACACTTTTCTCACGCCAGTCTATAAAATTTAAAAATAGTAGTTTATGCAACTGGCATATTAAAGGGGGTATTAAAACATGAGTGTCTGATAATAGTTTTACACGAGTGTTTTAATACATAATTATATGCAGTTGCATACCCTACTTTATCTCAACTCATATTTTCTTGTTAAAATTTCGTACCCATAATTTTCTCAACTTTGTTGGAAGTAAGCTGCGAGTCAGTTCTGTTCTATCTACGCGTCGAGGATATCAAGCGGCGGGAAATTTACTTCGCTACTTTCACATTTATTTATTTTGAAGCATTCAAATAAGAAAAAACGCGAGGTGGCGGTTAAATGCCTGGCTAATCAAATAATAATAAAAAAAACAATCGCAAACAGCAACAATTCGAAAAAAAATCTGTTTAGCGGATAACGGCCAATGTTCCGTATTCAGCCAATAAAACGCGCCCGTTCAGAAATAGTTTTGTATAAGGATAGAAAAGTTACATCATAAAATATTGTTTTAAATTTTATAGATTGGCGAAAAAAAAGTTCATCCTTAGACGACTGTTTTCGAGTATGTAAATAGAACATTATCATCGTCATCATCACAGCCCGTACCAGCCCACTGCAGAACTTCAACAAGGGCCTCTCTCACGAAAGGAGAGGTTATTGCCATCATCTCCACGCTTGGCAGGCGGGTTGGAATTCACAGCGTAATAAATATCACAATGGAAACGCTGCTGCCCATTTTCGAGCCTACGGACTCTAGATCTGTTGCCTCGAAAATATTAGTCGCCTTGTACGACACTAGGTACGTACGATAATCTTTTTTTAAAGAAGTTGAAAGTCACTTTTCGAAAAAAAAGCTCAAGAATCGCCCTTTGCAAGTACCATGTCGATAGCGCGATGTAAATGACAAGGGACACCATCTAGCGTCGCTGACACGAACCTGTCCCTCCTTAGGCTCCGCTACAGGCAGCAATGGCGGCACCAGAAGCACCCGGGCGTCCCAGCACAGCGCCAGCTCGAACTTTCCCAGCAGGGAGACTCCCAGAGCACTAGCTTCCTCGCCAGTGCCTCGCGAGAGCTGGGGTGAGGCTTTGAACACGTGGGCTAGGTCTTCGAGCTTCATTATGCCTGTCGGGGTAGGAGTTAGATGATAAAGGATGTTTTTTTCGAGGCGAACAACATTAAATTGAAATAAAACAAAAAAAAAGTATTTAGTATCAGTGAAATGTTCATTTATTTTTCCAAAATAAAATTTTGTTTCACGATGAAGCTCACTTTTGGTTGAATTATTAAGTTAAGAAACACACGACGGCAATCATTTTCAGACATAAATGCCATAAAATTATCATACTTTTTTCTTCGTTTTATTTCACTTTAGAGTTTTGCGCTTCTAAAAAAACCCCTTTATTAGTACGTTACAGAATACTGCAGCCGAATTTTACAATTTTATATAGTACCTATTGTGTTCCTGCCGGTGAGTACCGTGGCTTTGGCAGGGGAGGGGCATTTAGGATGAAAAAGGAAAGAAGGAGGGGGGAATGGGAGAGAGGGCCAAGAGAAGGAGATTAAAAGACGGAACGGGGCAATATAGGAACATGAATAAAATATCGGCAAAGGAGGCAAGACTGGCAGGCCTAAAGGGGGAGGGGAAAAACGCTACGTAAAGAGAGGGAGGCAGTAATAGGTGGGTGGGGGGAGGGGCGAGGAGAGTAACAGACGTTACATTGGCTATAAGGCTTCCAATCTCAAGAAGGGAGGCTGTCTAGGAGGTCAAGCGTAGGGGAGGGTTATTTAACAGTCATTATCATAACATCTTTCGTAACCTGTGGAATGCAATAAACATTAAACAACAATTGGGTATTGAGGGTTAATATCTTTTATACTTACCATTCTGAGCGAAGGGATTGATCTCCCTGACGGTGACGACGTGTGCGAGCACGTCGCACAGCCACTGCGGACGGAGGAAGTAGAGTTCTTTGAGGGTCGCGTCGTCGTAGTGGAGTAATACGCCTATGGGGGAAAGTTAATGTCTATTGTTGTATTAAAATTTAAGACGATATCCTTGCGAGTTTTTATGTTATGAAATGTATAATAATATAAGGTGATTTTCATGGATAAATAAATTAATAAATCGAATCTTATCTAATCTATTTTCACTTCTACAACACGAGAATGACGGTCTGAGTGGTTCAGTTGGTTAACATGCCGGTCGGCAGAGGACCAGGGTTCGATTCCCGGCCGAGCAGAATTTCAAATTGTGAATTTTAATTTCTGTTACGGGTCCAGACCCGTAAACTCGGGTGTAGTATGTATAAAAAGTAAGTATTAAAAAAAATTGTAGTATCAACACCCATAATCTATCTTATCTAGCCAAATGGAGCTGTGTGAATTTGGCCAAGCATATTTTATTTATTTATTATTTATTTAAAGATAGGAAGAAAGAAAACATTTATTGCACATATACACAATGACACGATAAACAGGTACTAAAAAACAAAACATCAAAGAACTAATTATGGACTAATACTACGTAAAATAAAAATTATTATGGAAAAAAAAAATTACCTATCTATATTCTACAGTTTATCTATTTCCACCTCTATGGCACGATAAGGGCACTTCTGCTGAGTAAGAGTAAAAAATAAAAAATATATTCCATTTACTAATTGTTTATAGGCGCGTCGGTGGCCGAGTGGTTGAGGTATCCGACTCGTAAGCGAAAGGTATCGGGTTCAAATCCCGCTGCCGCCATGTACTAATGACTCTTTTCTGAGTTACGTACTTATATTAGTGCCATGGTCTTATTTTAACTATCGATAAGGTATCCGACTCATAAACGAGAGGTACCGGTTTCGGGTAAATAACTACTCGGCCACCGACGCTCCGCTTTTGTGTACGAAGGACCAACATAAAAGTGCCCAAATTTGAGCCATGCGGAACCCACATTTCAACTGTCATTGCGCCAGATGTCGCTCATTATTAAACCATTACTAAATATATAACTTACTAATATATATATATATATATATATATATATATATATATATATATAATTAAAATCCATCATTCCGATTTCTTCTCTTACTCCTTCACTGTCCATGCAGCGAGGCTATGGAACTCTCTGCCACATAAAGTGCGTGACAGCCAGTCACTGTCTATATTTAAAAAGAGAGTCAAGGAGTATTATCTTTCCCTGTCTAGTCCATAATATTTATGTATTTTAGATCGCTTGTTTTAATAATATGTCTAGCTTTATATACCTATATAATATAATATATTTATGTATTTATATATTCAATTATTGTGCACGTCGTATCTGCGTTACTTTAGTCTAACATCACTCTTCTGTAGGCCTGCTGGAAGAAATTTCTTTTTAGAAATAAGCAGCGCCTGTTGTGTCTTCTATACTGTTATATTTCTCTGTATATAATTATTGTGTACAATAAACAGTTAAATAAATAAATAAATAAAATAATGAAATACTAAATGAAATAAATATATTTTTACTCGGAAATATCAAATTGTATTGTACATTGAGGCTCATTGAGGGAGACCTTTATCCAGCAGTGGACTTCTTCTTATCGAGTCAATGGACTAAACGTTGAATTACACTTTATTCGCCCAGCATTCGGCGACACATACAGCGTTTAGCCTGGCCTTGAACAAGTCCTCCATTGTACAAGTTTTAGGACAGGCAGGTAAGTAAGTAAGTAAAAACTCTTTATTGCACACACAAAAGTAAAAGATAAATAAAAAGAAAAATATAATAATTTATATGCGCGCAAAGGCGGCCTTATCGCTTTAAGCGATCTCTCCCAGACAACCTTTGGGAAGAGGTAAGTTAGCACATTATCTTATAGCAGTGAAAGAGCAAATAAGGGGAAAAACTAAATAATATATAACTAAATATATAAAGAGAATCATCATCATCATCACAGCCCGTAACAGTCCACTGCAGGACTTTGGGACTCTCCCACCAAAGGAAAGGTTATTGCCATAATCTCCACGCTTGGCAGGCGGGTTGGAGATCGCAGTGTTTAAATATAACAATGGAAAATGCTGCTGCCCAATTTCCAGACTACGGAGACTCTTGATCTTTTACCTCGAAAACATTAGTCGCCTTGTACGACACCCGCGAGTGTAAGGGGTTGGTGCTATTCTACTCTGCCGGACACCACACGGCTTGAATATAAAGAGAATACCATAAATATATTAACAAGTAAACTGACCGTTTTCGTGCAGGAACATGGTGGCCTGATGCAGCTCGGCGGCGTCCCGGAACATGCGCAGGTTCTTCTGTTGCATGTAATGCGTCACCTGTGGTGAGCGCAAGGAATGACTTCGAATCAAAGCATTTATTTGAAGACGTAGGTACGATAGATTTTACACATTTTGAGTTAAAGAACATGGATTACTCAGTCTTGGCGGGTGAGCGGCACACGAAGTATTATTGCTAACGATTAATTCGTTATCAATAGTGGTTTATGCAACGCAAGAGCGTCGGTGGCCGAGCGGTTACAGTATCCGACTCGTAAGCCAGAGGTCACGGGTTCGAATCCCGCTCCGGCCATGTACCAATGACTGTTTTCTGAGTTATGTACATTATTTGAATACTAACCGATACTCTTACGGTGAGGGAAAACATCGTTATGAAACCTGCGCATTCAGGCGACTGGATGTGTAACCATGATCCAATCTAGTCAGGTTCCCCTGGTAGCAGGGTCATGGAGGTCAGATGGCAGTCGCTCCACTGTAATTACCTGACCAGCCAAATCCTGGATCATGGTCAAGGCGGACCCCGGGCTCTCGTTCTCGAGAGTATATAAAAGGGATAGTGGTAGGACAACGAAAAAAAAAACGCAAATCGATGTACAGGATAGCCGTTTGGTACACGAGAACTTTAGGTTAAAAGAATCAGTTTGAGCGGTAGTTCTTAAAAATATTCCCATGGGGGAGCAGTGATGACGTCATCAAGTTTTTGCATGAAATTTGAAAGGAATGAAAGGGATTTAAGATTTTTTTTTTTTTGTTGTGTTTGGTATCAAATAAAAGGGCTTCATGAGCCGGCTCTATCATACGACACGTAGCCGAATCAGTTCTGTTGGACAGGCAGGAAATTCACTTTACTATGATACTTACCAAGGCCTTGTACCGATCGTGTCTCAGGACCGGCTCGTCTGCAGCCAGGGCGGTCACGCACTCCTCCAGAGCTAGGTAGGTAGCTGGAACCAGCTGTTCTAGAAGCGGCTCCTTGCTGCCTGTGGGGAGATATTGTATGGGATTGATAACAGTGCTATTATAAGCAAGGATTTCCGATGCCGCCGAAACGACTTTGAAAGAAGTTGAAAGGAACTGAAGTGAAGATTTTAAGTTAAAAGTATTTTATAATCTATAATAATATGGGCCTCTGTTGCCAGAAATAAATAATTAAATAAGATCGGTGGACCAAAGTCGGTAGCCGAGTGATTAAGGTATCCGACTCGTAAGCGAGAAGTACCGGGTTCGAATCTCACGGCGGACTTGTACCAATGACTCTTTTCTGAGTTATGTGCATTAGTTGAATGTTCTTATGGTGAGGGAAAACATTGTAATGAAACCTGCACATTCAGGAGACTGATTGTGTAACCATGATACAATTTGGTCAGGTTCCCCTGTTAACAGGGTCACGGAGGTCAGATGGCAGGCTCCTATAATTACCTGATCTGCCAAATCTTGGACCATGGTCAAGGCGGACCCTGGGCCCTCGTGCGCTAGAGCACACGAGACACTAACGCCAAGATTATTCTTTATTATAACAATGCTATCATAACACACCAAAAGCCATAATTAACGTTCCATACATTTATAGACCAAAAATCTAAAAGAAATTATTAATTTCCGATAGGGAAACAATTCCTAACATATTTTACTTACATCAAATCTGTACCCTCGATGGTTCATTCTATTATAACAATTTTATTAAATTTCAACCAGTTCCGAAGTACTCATCTTTAGGCAATTGGCAATGGCGAAAAGGTATGAAAGAAACTGTATCGAAATCAGTAAAGCCGTTTGTTAGGCAGACACGATGCCACAGACTCAGATACACCTTCAAACCTATAACACCCCCCCTTTCCGGAGTATAAAAGAGAAGAAAAGAGACAGACTTACCTGGCGGCTTAACGCTGAACGCGACGGAGTATATGATGTCGGCGAGCAGCCGGATGTTGTGGCGGGTGCTGCACGACACCTGGCAAACAAGCAGACAGACAATGTTAGTAGAAGCAAATGAGTATAAAAGCTGTTCAGAGTAACTAGTCCTATTTGATAAACAAATAAGACAAGCTCCCAAAGACCGAAAAGTGAACCCTGCGGGACTCCTAAAGTATCAAAAAGTGAACCCTGGGAGACTCTCAAAGTACCAAAAAGTGAGCCCTGCGGGACACCCACAGAGCCAAACAGTGAACCCTGCGGGACTCCCAAAGGGCCAAAAGTGAAGCCTCCGGGATTCTCAACGAACCAGAAGTGAACCCTGCGGGACTCCCAAAGTACCAAAAACTAAAACCTGCGGGACACCTATATGCTTTAAAGTTGAACTCTTCGGAACTCCCAAAGAACTAATAAGTGAACAAAAGTCAAAATTCTCTTTATTGAGTAGGACATTACATATCTCTTTCAATCGTCAAAGGGGAGGGGGTAGGAAAGTAGGACGGAAACACAAAGTGACATGTTGGCCGCCACATAGCCATAATGTATACGAAAAACCACCAAAAACTACAGCAAGAGTAAGCCAGCCCACCAAGGCAGCACCCGTTCACAAGTATAACGCAAGGTCCAGCCATCATTCATTTCAACCATATTTGAGGGAAAAAGGCGATCCGGCCCCCCCAGACAGACCTTTAAGCGAGCATGCATCACAGATGCTGCATGCATCACAGATGCTGCATGCATCACAGATGCTGCATGTGATAGGTAGCTGCTCCCACCCTACCCTTACCCTGCCCGTAGCCTACCCCTATCCTACCCTACCCACCCCTACCCTTACACTTATCCTATCCTACGCCATCCTCACCGCAGCACGCGCAGAGCAGACGCCCCTCAGCCCCGCTACGACCAAAAGACACCGAGTGTAGAAAGGAAAGGAAAGTTAACGCCGCTTCCTAGGTGGTCCTCCGTGGTAAAGAAACGGCAAGAAACCCACAGAGCCTACGTTAACTCTTTGTTCTTTTTTTTTTCAAATGTCTTAAGTACTAATAATACATTATATTTGCCCTACATACTAACTTAAAAGTTAAAAAAATACCTGTATACATATAACTGCAGTTCAGTTCCATGGACTTTTGTCCCAAAGGACTTAAAAGTGAACCCTGTGGGACTCCCAAAGGTAGAAAAAGTGAACCCTGTGGGACTCCCAAAAGTAGAAAAAGTGAACCCTGTGGGACTCCCAAAGGTAGATAAAGTGAACCCTGTGGGACTCCCAAAGGTAGATAAAGTGAACCCTGTGGGACTCCCAAAGGTAGATATAGTGAACCCTGTGGGACTCCTAAAGGTAGAAAAAGTCAACCCTGTGGGACTTCCAACGAGCCAAGAAGTGAACCCTGCGGGACTCCCAAAGAACTAAAAAGTGAACCCTGCGGGACTCCCAAAGAACTAAAAAGTGAACCCTGCGAGGCTCCCAAAGGGCCAAAAAGTGAACCCTGCGGGACTCCCAAAGGACCAAGAAGTGAACCCTGCGGCACACCCAAAGGGCTAAAATGGGAACCCTGCTGGACTCAGGGCCAAAAATTAAACCCTACGACCCATTTCTTCAGTCAAAACGCCAGATGTCGGTCTAATGACCTTTACCCACAGAATCAAAATAAGTCAATAGGTACTTTGCGCGCGTGACTTTGTCGCCATGCATGCAGATGATTCGATCGCCATCGTTTGCTAATAATTTCTGACACCTAACAGTTATTGCGCAGTAGTGGCCGAGTTAGCGACAAGCGTTTTCGATAGTTTGTCGCCCCAGATGGCATTTCTATTGACTTTTCTCCTTTTGAATGCTGTGGAGGAGCATGTGGAGAGTTCATGTACCAACCTCCAAAGAGTCGACGACCCTGGGCAACCCCAGCTTGTCGGCGTCGGGCGCGCCCATCACCGCCGAGCGGATCAGCCGCTGCAGCGCCTCCGGACTCTCGCTCTCCGGGAGGTTGCTCTGTGACATCAAAATCAGAATAAGAGGGCTGAGTGTAAGCTTAATGATTAAAGAAATAATAATTTAAGTGAATATAAGAATTATAGTGTCAATAGTTAATAATAATTATATGAGGCTAAGAGCTTTGTGGGGGAAATAGGCCGTAGGTTCGGGGATATCACGGGTGACCCCCGCTCCAGGTCCTTCTTGGTGCAGAGGTTGCGCACTGCGATTCAACGCGGTAATGCAGCTAGCGAGGCACCTTTGCGCCGGGAGCGGTCAGGGGTGGGTTATTTGGCCGACAAAGTTATTTTTTAATTTAGTATTAAGTTTTTAGAATACAGTGGTTGGACTGTTTGAGTTGACATTTTGTATAAAATAAATAAATATTGACATATTATATTAATTACTGAATAATATATATATATATATATATATAATTTATTGTAAAACTATGTAGGTACATTGTTGGTGGTATAAAAGGACTTAAGCAGAACTTTTAACAGTTTCCCCGAAGTTGGGTGTACAATATCAATATGTAATTTTACTATTACAATGATGCAATTTAATAATGTCATAATAATATTTAAATAATGTCTGTAATTGATATAATACTATAAAATTCTCTCTTATTTAACTATTTAATTTGATTTGAATTATTTATTCTCGCGGGGTGCCAATCGACCCCCGAGACTGTTCAGCCAGTCTCCGGGTCCCCAGCGGAAGACCCTGGTCGACCTCGCCGAGCTAGCTGAAATAGGAGGCACAGCTAACAAGTGGCGACCTCGTTGCGGTACTGAACGTTCGACTAGTCTCACAATAAATTCCCGACCCGTTAAATTTAATTTTGTATTTAATTTGACATTGTACCTAATTTTTTATATCAACGTATTAGTGTACTTATGAGCCTGAGTTAAATGATTTTTAATTTTTTTTTCTTTTTTTAAGATCGCAGGTACCAGCTGGATGCTTGGAGATCTCTGGGGGAGGTCTATGCCCAGCAGTGGGCGTCTTCTGGCTGATATGATAACAATGATGATGGATAATTCCCGAACTTAACATTGCTTAACCTTGGATATCAAGCTGCATGCTGCAACTACACCGTTCCGAGGAGTCGTCGTCATCTAGTTTTCGAGCCCACTTGAAGTTTCACTGACACTAAAATTAGTGCTTCGAGCCTTCTGAGAATTAAAATTGGTGCTAGTGCTTCGACACTGCCGGTCACCACTAAGGGATATCCCTGGTATCTCAAACTACTTACAATCATGCAGGTTGCAAGCTAGGACCTCAGTGGTATAAAAAAAAATCGGTTGTCTATAAAGTCGGTTTACTGACGATAGTTGAACGTAACAACGTCATAAGAAAATACTGATGGAATGGTTGCATTTTTCATACTTGACGAAAACATGTAAATGTATTATTGTATAGCAGCTGTCCACGCGGACGCATCGCTCACTCAAGTAGGAGAGAGACAGATGTCGAACGCTGCCGAACGCTGCCGAACGCGGAGGCCGATTGTGCTTCTTTGTCGCTCGTTCCGCGCTCTCGCTTGCACTTCAAGCCTTAAATGGAACGCCTCAGAGCGAGGTAACGCCGCATGAGTCATGTTTTTTCGTGCGTGCAGCCGGCTCCATCGAATTATAAGACGTTGTCACGTCAAAAACAGTGGGATCTATTATTGTTTCAGACTCAAAGTAAAACCCACTCACATTCGCAACTTGATCGTAGTGCGTGGCGACCATGATGACGGACGAGCCCGGGGCGCGGGCTTGTATTGATCTGAAAATATGCGATTGGGGTTGAATTAAACGTTGTAGCAAATGGTATGAACTGTTGATATCATCATCATCATCACAGCGCGTAACAGTCCACTGCAGGACTTAGGGCCTCTCCTATGAAAGGGGAGGTTATTGCCATAATCTCCACGCTTGGCAGGCGGGTTGGAGATCGCAGTGTTTAAATATAATAATGGAAAATGCTGCTGCCCATGTTGCAGACTACGGAGACTCTTGATCTTTTGCCTCGAAAACATTAGTCGCCTTGTACGACACCCATGAGTGTAAGGGGTTGGTGCTATTCTACTCTGCCGGACACCACACGGCTGTCTGTTGATATATCTGTGTGATATAAAATCCCTGTCAAGCACAAAGGGCATATACAAGAGTATAATTAGACCTGTGATGCTCTATGGCTGCGAGACACTGCTGGCGCTGACGAAACACGTTCGCGAATACCACGCCAACGTTACAAAATGTGCGAAGTTACGGGACTCGATCGAGTACGTAATGAGTAAATAAGGGCAGCCATGGCGTGAGATATGGCAGATAAGATCAAGGAGGTTCGCTTTCGCTGGTTTGGTTACGTGTTGCGTATGCCTATGGGATACGTCAGAAATAGGTGCCTGAACCTGCCGGTATCAGGAAAGAGTCGTGGGTGACCCAAGAACCGATTGATTGAAGCTGTTCGAGAGCATTTTCTAAATTCTTTGTAATACCCGACTGTTACTTTTGCGAGTGACCTTAGTAGGTAGGCATTTGATTGAAATTTGTATTCAAGTACGTTGTGCTATCTTGTTGTTGTTGGTTTTTAGTATATCATAAAAAAATTTGAGTTTCGGTATGTGAATATTAGTGGGTAGAATTGTGTTTGTAATTAGGTACGTAAGTGTAATGTTGTTGTAAATTTTTGTGCACCGCCTGCAATTTTTATTACCAGTTTTCGGGGAAGACTGGTAGATAAAACTACAAAGCTTTAAGTCCACCTTTGTACTATTTTGTGCATAAAGTTTTAAATAAATAAATAAAATTAATTGACATCGGTAAGTCGAATGCGAGAACCAACGGCTTACGACGCGAGGATATCGAAGACCGGGCGAAGTGGAAAGCGGATCTTGGCAGATGCCAGGATTTTAACGATGATGATGATGATATATGTGTGATGTGTGACACGTATGTATGATGATTGTACCTCAGCCACTCCAGCGCGCCAGCCAGCCCCTTCTTTCCGTCGGTGACCTTCCACACGACGAGGTACAACGAACGCCGCGATAGGAAGTACTGGTGGGTCGCGTAGTACCTGTTGAATACATAAAATTAAAAAATCATCATCTCGGCGTCAATATTTCTTGACCATGATCCAGGATTTGGCATATCAGGTAATTAAAATGGAGCGACTGCCGCCTGACCCCCGTGACCCTGTTAACAGGGATCCTTGACCAGATTGGATCACGGTTACTCATTTAGTCGCTTGGGTGTGCTTTCTCACGATGTTTTCCTTCACCTTGAAAACACTCTTTCCGTCATTGTCTACAACTCACCATAGATAAGGATGGCGAATTTTAATTGATGATGAACAGTAAATTAACGTACGAGAAACTGGCCGTTAAACCGACATATCTGATAACCGATCAACTTCCCTATAATCGACCATAAACACTACGACCAACATACCTGACAACCGATCAAATACTCAACAATCGATCATAAACCCTACAACCGACCACAAAAACTACAGAACCTAAAAAATTCAAATACTCGACTCGACCTCGTCGTTCGTTCTAGTTACGAAATACTGATATGTAAGGGTACTCACTCATGCTGCCCGCCGAAGTCCCAAGTCCTGAAGGTGACGGGCCCGCGCGCCGAGCGCTGCTTCTCGTAGACCCACGCGCCGATGTCCACGCCCACCGTGGACACGTTGCGCTTCGAGGACTTGTTGCCCATGCGGCGGGCCCAGTGCTGGATGAGAGAAGGACCAGGATAAAAAAAGAAAAGTAGGGTAAGGGCAAGGAAGGTTCGAAAGAACGTTTCTCGCTCGTACGATTCGGATGTGGAATGAGCTCCCAGCCACAGTGTTTCCTTTGGACTATGACATGGGATCGTTCAAGAGGTATATTAGAGGTCTCCTTAGAGGCGGGCAACGCATTGGTAGCACCCCTGGTGTTGCTGATGTCCATAGCCATTGCGGCTGTGACCACTTTCCATCAGGTGGCCTGCATGCCTGTTTGTCTGCCGAATTACATAAAAAAAACTCCTTACAAAGGTCAATCATGCTGCTTATACAGGGTGACCTTAGCCTCTGGACAAATAATGAAACCCTGTTTAAGACTCCTTAGCAGCATTATAAAATAGGTCTTTCTTTAATTAGACAAAACAATACATAAAACTATTTATATTCACTTTATATTTGTATGTATGTATATGTGTATGTATTATATAGATACTATTATGTATTGTGTATGTATTTATATTTCGTTGTTTAATAATTTATGTAGGTATATAGTAGATACGTAAATTTAAGGTGCACGCCATCTGCGTCTCGATTTCGCCCTCTCTTGTGTTGGTCGGCTGGAAGATATTTCTTTAGAAATAAGCTGTACCTGTTGTGATCTTATCTGTCTGTCAACTTTGTATACTATTTATTGTGCACAATAAATGTTAAATAAATAAATATTTTTTGTAACAAATTAAATTGTAACTTAATCCGCAACAATTACAACATACTATGTATTTATACTATGTATTTTTCCTCAAACTTTCATGTGTACAATAAACTGGAAATAAATAAATACTATACCAAGATCATCTGGCGTGAAGTTCTAATTTAACTCAAAATAGTTTGCAATGTTTAAGGCACTTACAACTACATACAGGCTGCTCCCGAGTAATAAATTTAAAAGCGCACACGCACACGATCACGCCCATGCCCACGCACACACACTCGCACACGCAAACGCCCACACACACACACACACACACACACACACACACACACACACACACACACACACACACACACACACACACACGCACACACGCGCATTCCATTTTTTACTGTATCCAAAGCAAGAACGTCTTAGACGACGAGATTAGTAAGCTATATCAAAATCAAGAAATACATGTGAAACGTACTTAAAATTTAAAAATATTGTGTTAAGAAAGAGGTAATTTTCTTTAAGGTATGTAACTTTTTGTATTTGTTACGTTTCTAGTGTAAGTGCGTTTACATACTTTGCTAATGCATAATTAAATATTTATCTCTTTTCATTTATAATATTTCTCAATCGGGTTCGATTCCCGGCCGAGCAGAAATTTATGAATTTTAGCTTCTGTTACGGGTCTGGTTGTATTATGTATGTATATTAAATATGTATTTAAAAATATATATTTAAGTAGTTTATCAGCTGCTATCTAACACCCATAACACAAGCTTTGTTTGCTTTGGGGCTAGATGGCGTGTGTGAATGTGTCCAAGCATATTTATTATTATTTATTGTCCCTAATAGAATAAGATGTATTACCCAGATTCAACTTTACTGTATTATTTGATACTTTCCTGGAGACGTTTGTTTACCAAATTACTGTAATTGTGTTATCCTGTTAATGACTTCTAAATTGTAAACATGTATGTAGTTATGGCTTAGAATAAAATTGCTGTTGGATACTATATAAAAAAAAAAAAAAAAACATTGTAATATTTGATTATGGATAACCACTTTTTCAATGTACACGTATTTTTTTTATTAATTTATTCATGTCAATTCAATACGTTATTTGGGTTAAATATGGTAGGAAGAGACATGCAAATATATTGTATGTTTATTTTATAAAATAAATTTAGGTATACTTACAAAATTAATTGTAAACAGGCCTCTCATGTTCGAAACATTCTTTAACTGTATAAAATACATGCTTCATCAACCAGTTATTCAGAGCTCTTTCGAATTTAAGTATCGGTAATTCTCTTATACCTCCAGGTAATTTATTACAAAATTGAATACACATATTATGAGTATTTTTTAAGAGTAGTGTTGAGTGCGGTTACGCATTACAAGCCTTTGCGCATTCCTGGTACTTCTAGGATATATTTCTTTTGCGGTTGTGAATATCTCTCTGTTAAATTTAACGAAATAGCTTATTTCTGATATATCTAAGCATGTTAGCGGTAGTATATTAGATTTTATAAATGAGAGTTTACAAGACTCGTATGGTGCCATATTGTACACATTTTCTTTGTGCTAAGAAAACCTTTTCGACATCCTTATTGTTGCCCCAGATAATAATCCCATACCGCAAAATTGAGTAAACATACCAATGTTTTCTACGTGTTGTTTCTAATTAAGATTTTTGTCAATTGTCACATATAAAAATATTATATATTTTCTGCCTCCCTAAAAATTTGTCCGTTACAATTAACTTTACCAATTTTCATTCTAATTACTAGTGTAATTTTTTAAATTATAAGTTAAATATAATATGTCTTTGTTAATTTTACTTTCAATTTACAATTAAATTCAATGTATTATTTATGTCATCATTATGCAATTCTAATTCTATTATTTTTATTTGTCGTAACTGTTTATTTATTCATAAAACAGACAAAATACACATAAAGGTTATTTACATTGAAAAAACAACATGAAAAAGCACTATACTCGTACATACGCCTTTAAAATTTGAAATGTCGTTTACACCGCTGCTCCCCGGAATTGTGCCCAGAAAGCTGGCTCGTTGACTAGCAATGCTTATTCTCTGTCTAGTCAAATTTCGGAAAATAACTTTTTAGCACTAGGGCCCCACGGCCCAAACGTCTCGACCCGAAACGGCTGAAATATGAAATCCTGGGCTAGGCTTTCACAATGTCACTGTTAATGCGATATCACCAGCACATAAAACACGTTTGTGATATGTCACTTTGGGAACTTCGTTAATATAAACTAAGAAAAGTAACGGACCGAGTACACATCCTTGTGGGACCCCAGCTATATTATTTTTAAAACAGGACTTCGTTGCTGTGACAGTTTTGTTACAGTCAAGTATGCTAATTTCCACACATTGCTGTCTTTTGGATAAGTAAGATTCACGACAGAGCTGGACCTCTAATTCCATACCTTTCTAATTTATCAAGTAAGATATCATGCCTTACTATATCAAAAGCCTTTGCTTTCTCTATTCAAAAAGTCTATTTCCCCCTAGAAGAATAACTTAATACTTACATCAGTCGGTTTCCTTCTGTGCTGTATGGAAGATTCCTGCCTCAGACATTCCAGAAGACTCGTCTTGCCCAGGCCCTGAAATGTGAAGGGATACCAAGTGTTCAGTAGGCGAATTACACAACTCTGTTGCTGACAATTATCTGATTTCAATGATTGAATTGTTACTTTTGCGATTACGTATGATTTAATAGTTTCAGTTTATTGCAATAGCAGTTTAGTATACTCATTTCTACGCAATTATTCAAATTAGAAATCAGAACAATTTCCTTCTTTTTTTATTATTGTTATAAGAGCGTCGGTGGCCGAGCGGTTACAGTATCCGACTCGTAAGCCAGAGGTCCCGGGTTCGAATCCCGCTCCGGCCATGTACCAATGACTGTTTTCTGAGTTATGTACATTAGTCGAATACTAACCGATGCTCTTACGGTGAGGGAAAACATCGTGATGAAACCTGCACATTCAGGCGACTGGATGTGTAACCATGATCCAATCTGGTCAGGTTCCCCTGGTAGCAGGGTCATGGAGGTCAGATGGCAGTCGCTCCACTGTAATTACCTGACCTGCCAAATCCTGGATCATGCTCAAGGCGGACCCCGGGCCCTCGTTCTCGAGAGCACAACCGGGACATTAACGCCAAGATGATTTTTTTATTTTTTTATTATTGTTATATTTGACATTTATTATTATATATTACCTATTATTTGACTTGAATGTATGGACAATGTCTGAAATAAACGATATTTAATGTATAGTTGCTTTATAACCCAAAAACACATACCTGCAACCCAACCACCATCAGCTTGCACCTGGCATAAGGCCTCGCCTCCTGAAGCACGGAGAGCAGATACCCAACGATGTCCATGCTCTTGTATCTGCCCGAGGAGACCATGGACCGAAGGGGCTCGTTCAGCGAACAGCCGACCGTGTTAAGGTTCCAGAGACGGGAGAGCAGCCCCATTTGGGGGGGCAGGTCCGTTATTTCTGGAAGGGGGGCTTTGGTTAACTTTAAAGAAGCTAAATTTCTTATTATAATCCCTAGAACCGACTACAAACACTACGATTGATATTTAATTACATATTTACATATTTATTTATTGCTTCACATGGTAATATAATAACATTGGATCTTAACAGTAAATAAGTATCTCATGTGACCCTGTGAGGGCACTGCAAAATTATAAAAAATATAGTAAACAAAATTATCCTTACAATTAATCTAGATTCCATATTGCATAAATTATTACATGTTCATTAATAATAAATTAATTAAATAATCAACTAGCTATACGTCAAAAATAAGAGTATGAGTATGTCAATTAATTATCAAAATTAAATTAAGTTAAATGTCACCTTTTCAAATTAAATTACACGTCAATCATCAATAATAATTAAATTAAATGGCAATCACCGATTAAAATCATTATAAAAAATATATTCCAAGTCATACAAGTACAGATATTCAGCATTAATACAAAATAAGTCATAGATATCAATTTTTCTCGTTTAGAAATTCATTTAAACTATAGTATCTCTTAGCTAACAGTAACTTCTTAAGCTTCCTATCAAAAACTCTGACATCTGTTTCATTTTTCAAAGTTTCAGGTAATTTATTATATATTTTGATGGACATGGTATATGTGCTGGTAGAGTGGATCTTTAGTCTGGACACTGGGAGCATTAACTTGTTATTGTGGCGTAAATTCATGTTCGTAGGCAAATTTTCACGTTTTGCATATGATATATCTGACAACCGATCGGTTAGACTATAATTGACCATAAACCCTAAAACCATCGATCGAAACCGACGAAGAATTTACACTAGGAGTCACAACTATCATGAAATCCACCACATACATCCTACAATCGACGTCACACCCTACAACACATCTAGCATATCGCCAAGCTTTTTGCAACACATGAATTTGATTGGTTTATTTATTTTTTATCAGTTTTTTTTTTTTTTTTTTTTTTTTAAGCCGTGTGGTGTCCGGCAGAGTAGAATAGCACCAACCCCTTACACTCGTGGGTGTCGTACGAGGCGACTAATGTTTTCGAGGCTAAAGATCAAGAGTCTCCGTAGGCCGGAAAATGGGCAGCAGCGTTTTCCTTTGTTTCATTTATAGCACTGCGATCTCCAACACGCCTGCCAAGCGTGGAGATTATGGAAATAACCTCCCCTTTCGTGGGAGAGGCCCTAAGTCCTGCAGTGGACTGTTATGGGCTGTGATGGTGATTTATTTTTTATTTATTTAACTGTTTATTGTACACAATAATTATATACAGAGAAATATAACAGTATAGAAGACACAACAAGCGCTGCTTATTTCTAAAAAGAAATTTCTTCCAGCAGGCCTACAGAAGAGTGATGTTAGACTAAAGTAACGTAGATACGACGTGCACAATAATTGAATATGTAAATACATAAATATATTATATTATAATATATATGTATATAAAGCTAGACATATTATTAAAACAAGCTATCTAAAATACATAAATATATAAGTTATGGACTAGACAGGGAAAGATACACTTGGGATGAACACTAGGTGCGATAGTTAGGCATCATTTTTAATTTCATTGACAATTTAATACTGACATTAACTATTTTTAATTGTATTTTTAATTATAATTATGACATTTACATGAACTGATTTGAATTAACATGACATTTTGAATTAATTGTTTATAATATTTTATTAATATAATGACAAAATTATTATCATTAATCTAATTATTAAATTTTGATGATTATTTATTGTTCTAATGAATGTTAATATTTCAATATTGAAATTAACGATATGTGTTAATTTTATTTTATTGATAACTGAAATGACGATGTATATTTAATACTATAAATAAATGAATATGAATATGAATAATCATCATCATCATCACAGCCCATAACAGTCCACTGCAGGACTTAGGGCCTCTCCCGCGAAAGGGGAGGTTATTGCCATAATCTCCACGCTTGGCAGGCGGGTTGGAGATCGCAGTATTTAAATATAACAATGAAAAATGCTGCTGCCCATTTTCCAGACTACGGAGACTCTTTATCTTTTGCCTCGAAAACATTAGTCGCCTTGTACGACACCCATGAGTGTAAGGGGTTGGTGCTATTCTACTCTGCCGGACACCACACGGCTAATGAATAATACTCCTTTGATATTAAATAATTCTACGTGTGACGTATCACACCTACACTACGCCGGCTAAAGCGTCTACAAAATTAGAGTAGTGTAAAATTATTATACGACAAATTCTGTTGTCCACTGAGGTAGCCAATAGCCCTGCAGACCACAGACCCGACCACAAACACATAGACTGATGTATCTTGTACCGGTCAACTACACTATGATCGACCATAAACGCCACAACCGACCAAAAACCATACAATCGACCAAAATCCCAAGAACCGATCACAAACACTACGATCGATATATCTCATCACCGATAGTTTTTTTTATGCCACTAAGGTGGCAAACAAGCTAAAGGCCTGCCTGATGTTAAGCAGTTCTCGTTTGCAATATCATTGGTTCGTTCCAAGTGTGACGTGTTGCGAACTCGACGAACCTGTGCCTATTTGTGGTAACAAATATACTAAAGGCACTCACCCTTATTCCCGCTAATATTGAGCACGGCCAAGCTGGTCAGCTCGTGTATGGCGGGCGGTACGGCCCGCAGCAGGTTGCAGGACACGTCCAGCATTGACAGCAGCGGGAAGAGTAGCCGGCCCTTGTGGGGGGCGCCGGAGCCCTGGGAAGGGTTAGAGACGTCAGGGGGAAGAGGACGTCGACCTGGGCGACGTCTTCATGTCGTGGTCAGTATCGTCGTTATCGACACTATCAACATCAGCTGGGCTAACTCAAAGATGTTGCTTTAAACTAGCGGAAAAATGGCTTTTACGGCTCGTTAGCCTTTTGACACATGAAACTTTTTTGGTTGCAAATTTATTTTTTTAAGAAATCAGTTACATCTGCCATTAAAACAAGTATAAGGCATTTATGCTCCATTAAATTTACTACAATATTGTCTTTGGACGTATGCAGTTACGACTTATAGTTTTCAAGTTACGCTTACAGAAAACTAATACCTCGTGAACAAGGAAATCGAATCACCCCATATTTTTCCATAAAGCTCATACATTTTTGGCGTTACAAATCAGTCTATGACTTCGTAAATTAATAATAAAGCGAGCAGCGTAATTGCTGGCCAGGGAGCAGCACCAACACTCTCCTAAAAGTGATAGCGGGCAGGTTGGACGGTCCTGTATTAGTCATCCAATATCAGACATTTTTTATTTTGACATCACAATACTCATAATACTTACATTTCTAAACCTAAATTCAACTTATATCTATTCAAAACCTACATAAATAAAACCATTCGAATATGGAGTAATGAGATGTCAAATACCATGTCAGTTATTATCCACCGAAATAGGCAATTCGAATTTAGCTAATATAAAATTTTCATAACATAGACAGTAACTAAACAAACTAACACCTATAAACATGTATGTAAACCTTACAAAGTCTGAAATAAACCATTTGATTTCATTTCATAATAGATTTTGATTTGGTTTTCGCAAAAACCACAACCCACCCATTCGTCATCGTCGTCGTCGCCGGCGCTCGTCTCGGGCGTCGTGAGTCCGTCGTCGTCCGTCGTCAGCTGGATGCGCGTCAGCATGTTGTTCGACAGGATCTGGAAGTGGAAACAGTTGGTTAGGCTGCTTCATCATTACCGTCCTAGCGTCGTGTGGCGTATGGAGTATCGGTTCCAACTCCCCGAGGGTCGAACCCCAGTGCCGTGACTCTTTTCTGAGTTGTGTACATTAGTTGAATACTAACCGATGCTCTTACGGTGAGAGAAAACATCGTGATGAAACCTGCACTTTCAGGCGGTTGGATGTGTAACCATGATCCAATCTGGTTAGGTTCCCCTGTTAGCAGGGTCATCTGCCACGCTTTGGATCATGATCAATGCGGACCCCGCGAGAACACAACCGGAGCATTAACGTCAAGATGACCATTATCATCATCCTAATGTATCCTAAAATCTATCCATCACCCAGTTGTGTATAGCGGTAGTACCAGCAGGCGGCGTCGGGACCTGCGCCGGGGGCTTACTGCTCCATGAGACTCCAATGGAACACATCTTCATCATCACTTCAAACCTCAAACGATCTTCCGACCTGGATCCCCGATCCCGGACCCGATTAGTATATTCGTGGATGCGTTAATCTAGAAAAGGGGCTGTCACGACATCTAGGTAATGTCAGCGGACATCTAGAAAATGGCTGCGTTGAACCTACTTCAACGCACCAGAGCCCTTGGAGCAGAGTCGAGGGGTTGCTCGGGCCGGACAGTACCTGGCGAGGGTGTCGCCCTTGGTGGTAACTAGGTTGCGTCATTTACTAGCGGCTCTTACTATGTAGCTACATTTGCGTGTTACATGAGCGGATCTAGGAAATGGCTGCGTCGATCTAGATCCAGTAAACAGTTGCGACGACTTAGAAAAGGCCCTTTCTAGACCGCTTCGCCTAAATGTAAAACAAAATTCCCTAGAGCGTCAAAACAGCAAAACTCACTTTCCATTCAACTCTAAAGCTACAGATCATCTTACATCCTCAATCAACCCTTCGAGTCGTAAATGGCTCCTTGCGGGACACCTGACGGGGGGCGCCCCTATGGACTTCCAAGTGTCCGATCAAGAAAATGACTGCCGCAATCTAGAAAATGGCTACGTCAATCTAGGAAACGACTGCGTCAATCAAGAAAATGGCTGCGTCGATCTAGGAAATGGCTGTCTAGATCCATACAATGACTGCGTTGATCTAGGAAACGACTTCCTAAATCCATAAAATAACTGCGTCAATCTAGAAAATGGCTATGACTCTATAGAAATAACCTGTTTCAACATCCAGAAAACGTCCGCATCAACCTAGAAACCGCCTGCGAACCCCCATCGTACAACTCACCAGCGTCCTTAGCCCCTCGAGCCGCAGGTGGGTCCTGGCTTGGCACCCGCCGCCAAGCAGCACCCCTATGAAATCCACGTACCCACTCAATAGCGCGATGTAAAATACAAGCAGTGCCATCTAGCGTCAACGTTAGGAACGTTTGACAGTCACTCACCAGCGTCCTCAGCCCCTCGAGCCGCAGGTGTGTCCTGGCTGGGCACGCGGCGCCGAGCAGCCGGCGGCGCGCGGGCCCGCGGCGGGGCGCGCGGGGGGGCGCGCGGGGGGGCGGCCCGCCCGGGCAGTGGCAGGCCAGCGGGTCGCCCGCCGCGCCGCCTAGGTTCTCCAGCTGCGGCAGGCTCGGCCAGCACGTGATCTCGTTGTGGCTCAGGTCCAGTTGCCGCAGAGAAGTAGGGTACGAGGTTACGTACGACATTGTCCTGTTGGGAGTAAGAGGTAGAGGTGGAATGTGACGTCAATTACGACTCTGCCTGGCGGTCGCTCCGCTGGAACTGTCGGCACGATCCGGCCTTGGGCGGTGTGGGGTGGGTGTGGTGCGGTCTTGGGGCGGCCAACATCTCACTGTGTTT
This sequence comes from Blastobasis adustella, assembly GCA_907269095.1. Lineage (NCBI taxonomy): Eukaryota > Metazoa > Arthropoda > Insecta > Lepidoptera > Blastobasidae > Blastobasis > Blastobasis adustella. Next base: position 10,864,878 of record OU026141.1, read on the forward strand.
TACCTTCCTACTTCCTTTATCATGATTGAAAGAGATATTTAATGTCTTACTCAGTAAATAAATTTGACATTGTCCTGTTGACACAACTAGGTAGAGGTAAAATGTGACGTCACGTACGACATTGTCCTGTTGGCAGAAAGAGTAGAGGTAGAAAGTGACGTCACGTATGACATTGTCCTGTTGGCAGAAAGAAGTAAAGGTAGAGTGTGACGTCACGTATGACAAAAGAGAAGTCCAAATTTTTTAGCCCATTTCATTATACTATACAATATTATTACAATTGTTACTTATTATATTTAATACTAACAAGTTATGGATCCATGGTCTGAAATAAATATAATTTAATTTAATTATTCAAAGGTCCTGACCTTAAGTCAAGTTTTTTGATTCTTCGAATCAAGTCAATCGGTCCTAAGAGTTAAGTTTTTTTGGTCCTTCAAGTCAAGTGTTTTGGTCCTTCGAGTCATGTTTTATGGTGCTTCGAGTCAAGTTGATTGGTCCTTTGAGCCAAGTTTTTTGGTCTTGGTTTTTTTTTGTCTTTCGAGGCGAGTTTTTTTGGGTTCTTCATGCTAAATCATTTGGTCCATCGAGCCAAATCCATTGAAATTTAAAGACTAATTAAAAATACCCTTACCTGAGCGAATTATACGCCATATTGAGCCTCTGCAGCGCCGGCGCCCTACACGCCAATGCAGCGGGGATCGCAGTGAACTGGTTGTGGGAGAGGTTGAGAGACGCCAGCGGGGTGCCCCCCCGGGGGGGAGGGGGCGGCGGGGGGGCGTCGCGCCAGGGGTGCGCACGACGGGTTTCCGTACAGCTGGAGGGGAAGGGGGGTAACATTATCATCACAACGTGTTCATTCATTCTAAATTCATCTTGGAATATTGACATTATATTTAGTTTATTAGGCTTGTCTATGTAACAATTTGTAAGTACAACTCATGTACAGGTAACGCCCAATGTGGTTGTAACCATAAAACACATCTTTGGCTTTATGTGATTACCATTACCTGACCTGCCAAATCCTGGATCATGGTCAAGGCGGACCCCGGACCCTCGTTCTCGAGAGCACACCCGGGACATTAACGACAAGATGTTTTTTTTTTTTTTACATCTTTGGCGTTACGGTAGAACACTGATCTCCAAGATGCAGGCCTGTGCCTAGTTTGGATATCAGGGCTCAACAATTAATTTGTACAAATGTTAATTCTACATACAAGTGTACCTAACTAAGTAATGTACAAATCTTATGTAAATCAAGAAGCGTCGAAAGCCGTGTGGTTACAGTATCCGACTCCTAAGCGAGAGGTACCGGCTCGAATCCCACTGCGGCAATGTATCAATAACTCTTTTCTGAGTTATCTACATTAATTGATCACTAACTGATGCCCTTTCGGTGAGGGAAAACATCGTTCATTCAGGCGACTGTACATGTAACCATGATCCAATCTGGTCAGGTTTCCCTGGCAGCAGGGTCACGGAGGGCAGATAGCAGTCGCTCCACTGAAATGACAAGATCTGCTAAATACTGGATCATGGTCAAGGCGGACCCCGGGCCCACGTGCACAAGAGCACAACCAGGACATTAACGCTAAGATGATTATTTTATTTTTTATGCGTTTATGAATAATTTTTTTCAGGAACCATATTTCAGCAAGCTTAAAACCTTCTATAAACTTCCTACAACTTTTAATGAAAGAGCCCGTTAGAATAACTGGTTGATGAAGAGTGAATTTTATACAGTTAAAGAATTCTTTAAGCATAAGAAGCCAGTTTAGAGTTTATTTTATAAATATACCTAAATTTATTTTATGTAATTAACATACCATTTATTTTGCATGTCGCTTCCTATATGACTAAAAATGTGATTCAATGTTATTTATACTAAAGACCTGTAATGTATGTACCATATTTAACGCAAATAAATAATTGAATTGAATTGAATATTGACTTCAACAAAAATTAAAAATGTCACTCACACAGCATGGCCAGCCCTGCTGCCCAGCGTTGGGATTGCGTCGTCGTCATCCAGGATCTCGGAGCTCTCACTGCGCTCGATGGACGGGCTTCGGGACGAACTCTGAAAAAAAAAGGATTTTAAGTTTTTTTTATCACGTTCGATGGCATTGATTTGTCTTTTCCCAAATAAGTTTGCTTACTTAGTTACAGATAGAGCTATATTTCTGAACTTTGCTGTGTTGACTGTAGAATTGGTCGCTACTGGGCCTCTAGTCTGCAAATTTAGGAATGGCTCGATCGAATTATAATTAGATCGCAAACACCGCTCAATCGCAGTTTGACATGGTTTTGGTATTCTGCTACTAATAAAAGACCAATCAAATACGATTGGATTTCGACCAGTGTTACAATCGTAGCTCGATTCGATTTCGAGATATAGCTGTATTCATTGCGGACAATTTAGTTTACGTGAAATAAAAAGAACGGATAATTAAATAAATTGGATAGACCTATTTCCGAAAGCCAGTTGAATCGAGATGATACTTGGCTTTGTTTGTTCGGGTTCGAATCCCGCTGCGGCCATGTACCAATGACTCTTTTCTGAGCTACGTACATTAGTTGAACACTAACCGATGCTCTTACGGTGAGGGAAAACATCGTGATGAAACCTGCACATTCAGGCAACTGAATGTGTAACCACGATCCAATCTGGTCAGGTTCCCCCGGTAGCAAGGTCAAGGAGGTCAAATTGCAGTTGCTGTACTGTTCGACCAAATCCCGGATCATGGCCAAGACCCCGGACCCTCGTGCGTTAGAGCACATCCGGGACATTAACGCCAAGAAGATGACTTGGTTTTGTTTCTGTAAAATCGGTTCACTAGTTTAGAAAATATATGTGTATGTGTCAACGAACTTACCGTATTCTGCCCCGTAAAGACGAACTGTGAGGATCCGTTGGCGGGCGAGGCGGCCGGCTGCGGCGACTCGGACAGAGACTGGCTGGGGCTGGGCTGCAGACGGTTCTGGGGGGGGATAAATCATCACGTCTTACCTGGGGCTCAAGTTCGCTAATTACTAATATAGGTTTTAAGTTATCGTGGTTTTTCACGTGGTTATTATCAAGTTTGTTGTAATATGTGTAGTGACATAACCACGAAAACGTATCACGCAACCACGGTTGGTATTGTTTTTACCTAACACAGCGGCATCAGACTAGTTGTGACCAGGACGCATGCAGCTGCGTCGAAATATCGAGGTAAAAACAATAATATCGTGGTAATAAATCCATCCTGGCCGTGTGGTGTCCGGCAGAGTAGAATAGCACCAACCCCTTACACTCGCGGGTGTCGTACGAGGCGACTAATATTTTTGAGTCAGAAGATCTAGTCTCTAGCTGAAATTGGGCAGCAGCGTTTTCCATTGCTATATTTACAACACTGCGACCAACCCGCCTGCCAAGCGTGGAGATTATGGCAATGACTTCCCCTTCCGTGGGAGAGGCCCTAAGTCCTGCAGTGGACTGTTACGGGCTGTGATAATGATGAATGATACTCACCTCGCTCCCAGTAGGCAGATCCTTCAAATGGTTCAGCGCAGCACTCAAGTCTCTCAGCGCAGGCGCTGTCCACATAGTTTCGGGCAACGCTCGTAGCTTGTTATTTGACACATCTAGCGTCGTTAGAGAGGGAAGCGAGAACAGCGACGGTGGGAGGTCTTCTAGGCGGTTGTCCTGTGAGGGAGAGCAGAGAGGAAGAAGCTTTAGTCTGCGGAAAACACACCGCAACGGTAGAACGCATTGACGAAGGTAGAGCTCGTCTAAGCTGAAACGACGCGCCCCACTATCGCATTAACGCACACAAGCAAATTTAAAATATGAACGCAATACATATACAAATGCCGTTGTAATTGGTCATTCAGTTGCCGGTGAGACTCAAACGTAGGAGCACGCGTCTTTCGATTGAGCAGTCGCCGCTCCCACACAGATGAAGTGTCGTTATTAATATTTGCACTCACACATCGAAATCAACTAATTAAGTAGTGGGGCGCGGCATTTCAGCTTAGACAAGCGCTACGTACATCTTCGGATTGAAATAAATATTTATAGATAGAGCTTGGACAACTTCTTAATTTTAACATAGATAGATCCCCATTACATTCTTAAACTAAGGTGAGTACAGTAAATTATAATTATTGAAACTTAAATAAGACCAGCTAGTGACGTAACAGAAACCGAAATGGACCAGTTTCACCATAATGCTGTGAGGGCTCATGCCTACCACAGCGCTGGTTTCAAAAAAAGCCCATGCATCCCTAGTTTTGCATATACCCACAACTCTTTTCATACATCTCCTTTTATTCTACCTTTTATTCTATACAATTTAGAACAGTTTCTTACCTGCAAATATAACTCTTGCAGTACGGGCGCGCTGTAAACTTCAGGGCGCGACTTCTTGCCCCTCTTGATCTTGCGTCCCTTACTGTCTATTTCGTCCTCGAACGGATCAGAGGGGGACGGAAGACGCTCCAGCTTGTTCTGGGCCGCGTTCAGGTATCTGAAGCAACATTTGTTTAGTTAATTTTTTTTTCTTTATGGGCACTACAGAGACATTAAGGCCAAGATTTCAAATAATATAGATACTTATAGAAATTGGTCCGCAACGGTTGATATTTTACTCAGTCAAAAATGTACTAATCTAATTATATTTTCGAAACGATAGCGTTTCGGGTAAAATCGTTGTCAGCTTGATGTTAACACGGAGAGACTTGGCGATGCCTCATTGTGTCGTTGCGACATTGTATCATTGCACCATTGTGTGATTGCGTCATTGTATCCGAGAGTCAATGAGTGCGTCAATGTGCGCACACAGACACACAAATCAAAACTTTAAACACCCTTATAACAATTCAGTCAGCGCCATCTTAAGAGCCAAGTTGAGGCGATGTCAGGCCTCGTGACCACGTGTAAAGCTGCCACTGTGAAGCTTGCTGTTCACTCGCAGGGACGCTTGCTGGATTCCCATTGTGTCAATTCAGCTTTGCGTAATTGCGCTTTTGTGTCATTGCGTCATTGCGTGATTGGGTTATGAGCCATTGTGTCAGACGCGCCTTGGTATCATTGTATGATTGTTTTGAGAGAGTCAGTGAGTGAGAGCATAAACGAGCTCACTTAGATACAAGCTTCAAATCCCATTCATTTTTATTTATATTCTACTGTCCATCGCGAAAATATAATGCATTTTAGCATTATATTTATTTTGGCTAGACCTGCTGGCCAGCCTGCGGAAGGTGTACAGACTCACTTGAGACTCAGCATAGTGAAGAGCTCAGCGGGGAGAGCCTCATGATCGCATGGAGTCATCCATGTTCACACACTGTATCACTACGGCATTGTCTTCTATTTATTGTGTCGTTGCTTCATTGGGTCTGCGACAATGTATAATTGTTTTATTGCGTCATAGTTTCAGAAAGATTATCGAGTCAGTGCTGACGCACAATGGCACAAATCCAGCTTACCATTATATAACATACCTCTCTTCCTGTCGGTGTTCAAAACGAAGGTGCACCAATAAGACTCACCTGAGACTCAGTAAGGTGAAGAGCTCAGCAGGTAAAGCTCGTAGCTCGTTGTTGGCGATGTCGAGCCTAGTAATCGCGTGGAGGGCACCACCGCCGCTGCTTAGCTTGCTGTTCACACGGAGGGAGGCTTGCCGGAGCCAGGACATCCTGTGGGAAGGAGATATATGGACTAAGACCATGGGTTTTCAATTCAACTCTCTGGTGAGGTTTTCCTGAAGAGTACAACATGGAGTTCGACAAGAGAGGGGAGAAAAGGTATTTACAGGGTTGGCAGCGCGTGAGTGATACATGATTGCATTATTGTGTCAGTGCGTAAATGAGTCATTATACCAGTGTGTCACCGACCTCAGCGTCACCAACCGTGCATCGTGTCGAGGCGCGGCGGGGCACACCGCGCTGTACGTCAGCACGGCGGCACGACTGCATAATTGCGCCATTGGGCAAATGCGTCGTTAGGTCAGTGTGTCAATATCAATGAGCTAGGGCACCGTTGGGTCCGTGCGTCATTGAGTCTGTGCGTCATTGAGTCGGTGCGTCAATGAGTCCGTCCCATATTGTGTCAGAGCGTCAATGAGCCCGTAAGTCATTGAGTCAGTGCGTCATTGCGTCAGTGAGTCATTGAGTCAGTGCATCAATAAGTCAGCATGTCATTGGGTCAGTGCCACATTGCATCATCATTGGGCCAATGCCACATTGTGTCAAAGCGTCAAAGAATCCGTACGTCAGTGCGTCACTCACCTGAGCGTGACCAATCTCGCGTCGAGTCCCCGCCACGCGACGGCGACGGGCGCGGCGGGGCACACCGCGCTGTACGTCAGTGCGGCGTCGCCGTCTCGACGTGCGACCGCGAACACGGATTCGCTTAGCGAACTCTTGTTCAGCTTGTAGTCCGGGTCTGGGTACGCCTGGAAGAGGGGATGGGAGATCAGTATTGTGGTCGAGATACAATCGAATAAATCAAGTGTTTTAAAGCTATTGCATAGCTTTTATCGCGGGCTTTGAGCGCGGCGACCGAATCAAGAAATTCCGTAACGAAAAAACCTAACACCCCCCACTCCGACCGGCACAGCGGTGCGGCGTTGAAAGCTGTGCATCGTCTAACATCGTTTCAGTTCGGCAGACTTCGACACGGTATTTGTGTGCGTGCGACTAGACGTATGCGTGTAGACTAGCTGCTAACTGCTCATAACTGATTCTATCTCTTTTAGACACAATGCTAGGTGAGACAGCGTGCTTTTTGGCCGCGTCCACGAGTGAGTTCGATAAGGTAATCGAAAAATAGTTAGTATTAAAGTAACATTATATCTATATAAATGTACATCGCGCGAAATTCGATGATCAAACTCCTAATATCGTTCTTTTTGTTCAAATTATTTGAATGAAGGTACTTATTATAATTGCATAAGTTGATAAAAAATGCTATGCAATAGCTTTATCGCGGCAGTCCCCGAGTGCCACACGTATTTTTTTTATGTAATCCGGTTTCAATGAGCGAATTACTTAAGTAAGATAAGTAAAGATTTATGTGGTTAATGATGTTGGAATCACTATAAGTAACACATTGTTAACAAAACTGGACTTAGTAAACATATATTGTGCTACTGTTTGTTAATCCCAATAAAGAACATAAAGAAAAAAAGTGAAGATATATTCTTACTAAAAACACTTAAGAAAACGATTAATATTAAGGTAGTAGATAACTAGAAATGTCTACAAACCTAATAAAAAAAATAATCATCTTGGCGTTATTGTCCCGGTTTTGCTCTCGAGAACGAGGGCCCGGGGTCCGCCTTGACCATGATCCAGGATTTGGCAGGTCAGGTAATTACAGTGGAGCGACTGCCATCTGACCTCCATGACCCTGCTACCAGGGGAACCTGACCAGATTGGATCATGGTTACACATCCAGTCGCCTGAATGTGCAGGTTTCATCACGATGTTTTCCCTCACCGTAAGAGCATCGGTTAGTATTCAACTAATGTACATAACTCAGAAAACAGTCATTGGTACATGGCCGGAGCGGGATTCGAACCCGGGACCTCTGGCTTACGAGTCGGATACTGTCACCGCTCGGCCACCGACGCTCTAAATGTCTACAAACCTAACCAAGTTTTATAAACATTTAAAATTTTAACATTACTGTGCCCTGTACTAACATTGTTAAATATCTGTATATTTGTGTCTACATTTATGAAGCAATAAATAATTGGGAATTAAGAATGATGATGTCGTCTATGGACATCAGAAACCTCGGGCATATTAGCAATGCATTGCCCTCTTCTGAGGCCACTTTGCTCTGGAAGCAAGTACGCCAGTGCTAGGCCCCTTCACTGGCAAAGCCACGGTTTCCTCTCCAAGGAGCACTGGACCTTACCGACAGCACGGCAGCGACACCGGAGTCGCTTTGCTTCAGTTCAGGGGAATGATAGACAATTGGGGGGTTTGGGGCCCCACCACCATCCCAGGGGCCCAAGCCAACCTCACCTGCACGTGGTCCCCCTGCTGGCAGACGGACGCGGCTCTGGCGAATCGGCTTTTCCCTAACGGGTTGTGCGGGTCGGATGGGAGTCGACGCACGTAAAAAGCCAAAACCCCGCAAAAATTATAATGATGAGGGGAATAGACAAATGTCGAGGAATAACATTTCACTTTCAAAATAAATTTAGGAAATTGACAATGTGGTAGACAGTAGAGAATGTGATTTCTGCCTTCCCTTACCTATATGAAAGAAGTAAATGTATCTCCCCACCTACCTTAGTAGCCAATATGGCCGCCATAAGATCCGTTAGACCATGACGAGCGCACTCTCTCAACGCCCGCCCGTGCGGGTCGGTGGCCCCGCCTTGGAGTAACGCTTCGGCTGTGGCGAGGTCTTCACTTGCCAATGAAGAGTTTTAAAGACTCCTGGTTCAGCTTCGTTCAAACAGCAGCGCCATCTAGCGACACCCTGCCATTACCACGCATCATAGACACCTACCTTAGTAGCCAATATGGCCGCCATAAGATCTGTAAGTCCATGACGAGCGCATTCTCTCAACGCCCGCCCGTGCGGGTCGGTGGCCCCGTGTTGGACTAGCGCCTCTGCTGTAGCGAGGTCTTCTCTTACCAATGAACTATGTTTCATTCACCTCTATATGACTCAGATGCACCTTCGTTCAAATTACATTCAAGGTGCTATATGGAAACACACCCGCCACCTCGATAGCGCGATGTAAAATGCAAGCAGCGCTATCTAGCGACTCTGTGCCGTTACAATTATGCATTGAATAGATACCTACCTTAATTATGAGTGTTTGTTAAGTTTCCCTATTAAAGCTATATATATATCGCTACCTAGCGCCATCTAGCGACGCTCTGCTGTTTCTGTGTCTTCCCTAATTCAGTATCCTCAGAAAACTATGATGAGTGAATCTTAACTGTGGACTGTAGAGATGCAGTTATGAATCTGTCTGTTTGTGTGTGTCTATGCGTGCTTGCGTTCGTGCGGACCAATGGTCCGACAGAGCATCCCTATTAGAGCGATAGTTATCGCTATATTTCTCGCCACCTACCTTAGTAGCCAATATGGCCGCCATGAGGTCGGTCAGTCCATGCCGGGCGCACTCTCTCAACGCCCGCCCGTGCGGGTCGGTGGCCCCGTGTTGGAGTAACGCTTCGGCTGTTGAGAGGTCTTTGGCTCTGGCTGCTAGCGCCAAAGCCGACCAGGGCGCGTCACCTGGAATGAGGGAGACTAGTTATTGACACAACACATTGACACTCTGGCACAAAGTCAAAGTAAATTTTTTGTGACACAGGTCGGCATACAGATTCATTATAGATATAGGACTTTCGTGGTTATTCACTACACTTTCATCGCACATGTTTATTTTGGTTATTGGATTTATTACCACGGTTTGTATTATTTGTACCTCGATATTTCGACAGAATTGCGTGATGACAGATGCAACAGCGTCGGAATATCGAGGTGAAAATAATACGGTATAATCTTTGACACAATGTGTCACTGGCCCAATTGCAAATGTCCGGACTCATTGGCGCTCTGACACAATGAGGTACTAATCCAATGGCGGACGTACTGACTCATTGGCGCTCTGACTCAATGGGGCACTGGCCCCTCTATTTGGAAATCTTTACATTTAAATGGAGTCTACCAATTAAAACGGCTTTTTATCGCAAAAGTTAAAAATTCAAGATGTCATTAAAATAAAACACGACTTTTAAAAAGTAATTAAATAATTATTAAGACAACTATTGGTTTCTTTTGCATCCTTAGGCTGTGGCTTTCGTAATTGGTGTGTCAGGATCGTAGCTTGTGGCAGTCGAATTCTCAAGTTACCGCTGTGGAATACGGGCGTGAATATGTATCATCATCATCATCATCATCATCATCATCCAAGCGGTCAATCCAGGCCACTTGACAATGACAATACTGCCAGGGTCCGCTTTTCTGCTTTGCTAGCAGACCTTTCCATATCCTTTTTTGTGGTGTTTAGGCTTTTTACGTGCGGCGACTACCATCCGAACCGCACAACCCCATAGGGGAAAGCCGGTTCGCCAGAGCCTTGTCCATCTGTCAGCAGGGGGACCGCGGGCAGGTGAGGTTAGCTTGGGCCTATGAGATGGTGATTGGGCCCCATAATGGGCGTAAATATGTGTGTATGTGTATGTGTGTGTATCTGTCAACTCACCACCCCCCCTGGCAGGCGAAGGCGAGCTCGAAGCCCGGCTGGCTGCACTGGCGCTGCGAGACCGCCGCCGGTCGCGTGGGGAGGGAGGCTGTTGACAATGGGCATCATCATCATCATCACAGTGTCGGTAAGTGGTTGGGTAACCGCAGTTCGAACCTGTGTAAACGATAAACTTTCCCGGGGGAACCTATTATTCTCCCAGGATAAGAAAGCCTAGTACTCAGTGACAATGTAGCTATCTATTAGTAAAAAAAATTTCAAAATCGGCTCAGTAGTTTTTTATTTAATCAATTACAAACAAAAACACAAAAACAGATATATTTTCTCTTTATAATATTAGTATAGACAACAAGATCGAAGGATCAGAACAGCTGATTCAGCTGTTCTGATCTTTCGAGCTGATTCAGTTGCTGCGTAAAAACTCACAGCAAAAAGCGAGAGGAAAATTAGTACTGCGTTCTTGTTCTCTTCGTGGGAGAGGTAAAATAGTTATTTATTCTACAATAGAGCAAAGTTATTTTTTGTTACGAGTGACGAGTTAAAGTCATGATCTAGCGTCTGTAGGGAGTAGAATTCAGTAATTAAGTAAGTCTAGAATTTAATCATGACCGTAGCAAGTGATTCTACTGAGCACAGAGAGTAAAAAAATTTGCTCTTTTATCACACCATTTTTCACCTATTCTGATTTCCGCCATAAGGCGCTCCAAACTCGAAAGCTCTTGATACCCACTTCTCCACCCCACCTTACCTCATCATCTGGCGGCCTGACATCTTTTAACAGTAGTCAGAAGGTAGACAGGGAACTCCTCTATTATCAACAGCAGACATATCGAGTTTGGTGTCATTTGAAAGCTCTTGGCCATATCTACCCCTCGTTACCTTCCCTCTCCAACCCCCCCCCCCTCCCCCCCCCCCTCATCTTATCTCATCATAGTTAACTTTTTATACTGCCAATTTGATTATTCTTTTGATCTTGAATTTCATCTCCGAGTATAAACAAGAATTTATCTGCCTTCTCACCTGATGAAGATTAAGTGATGATGCGGAAGATAATGGAGCATGCCTGCCCCGAACCAGCCTATTCACTCTGGCCTTGAAACAGACCAGCTTAGGAGTCCACATTAGGAAGGTTGGGTATATCAAAATCTATATTTTTGATCTATGTTAATGAAAGAAGAAATAGATTGAAATTGAGTCAAAGGTTCGTCCGAATACCTGATACACCTTACCTCATCATCAGGCGCCCTGGCAGGCGCATCAGGCGGGGCCCCGGCCGCTAGAAGCCTCTTCGCGACCCTGGCGTGTCCGGCGCGCACGGCGCACGCCACCGCGCCGTCGCCGCCATGTAACAAGTCTAGGCGTACGGGGCGTACGTGGTGTTCGCGGTCGGATTGGTCCTGGGGGTGGATAAGGATACCTTAATGTCGAAAGAAGCTAAGATAAAGTTTTAGAAAAATTTACTAAAAACTTTTTTTTTAAATGGAGTACGTTGCCAAGCGTGTCACCTGATGGTGCATGATCATCGTCCATAAACACCAACAATACCACGGGAAGCTAAGACCACCATGTTCAAAATTAAACATATATGAGTTTCTGTTTAGGTTAATTAATACTGTAGAAATGTAATGTAATTTAATTATAAGTGCTCTGTATTGCCTCCATCGCTCTTTACATCTCCTTTCAAAGGGTCTGGGGTTGGCTGGAAGAAATCCCATTGTGGGATAAGCCCGCCTTTGCTTTATAAAATTTAATTTTTCTCATTTTTATTTAATTATTATGTAATAAAGAGTTTACATACATACATACGGATCTTGATCATACAATTTTCTTTTTTTATGGCCTGTGGTGGTGGTGCCGCGGCGCTTGAGCTTTCCATTTTATTTATGTACAATTATTGTAATGTTTAATATTAAGACATTCATGAGCGTTCGTAAAAAACCTAAACTGAATAAACGTGATTTGATTTGAGAGAACCGCATCCAAGTCAGTTCAGCCGTTCGGGAACTACGATGCCATGTAAACCACAGACACGCGTCATAACACTCCTCTGTTTTCGTCAAGGATTAAATGTATTCACTATTACAGATAGTTTATCATATTTTTATACATACATAAAACAGCATTATGAGCAAGAGCATTATCTCTCCCTTTAGTTTTCCATAGTAGGTATATATATCTATAATGTATAGGTATGTATAGTAATATATATGCATGTATAATATGTGTTTATATATAATATGTATGTATTTTTAGTATATGTTTATGTAAGTAAGTAACTGTGTTTATCAATATCTACCGTAGTAAGTTTAAGTGTACACTTTTAGTACCTGCATTTAAGTTAAACCTGTTCCTATGACTCTAAGGTTTGCTGGTAGAAAACTCAATTAATAAGTTAAGCTCGCCTTTGTACATCTCTGTTACTGTACTGTATAATTATGTCATATTTGTGTACAATAAAGAATAATATAATGAATATTTATTATTTTATTTCATCTAGAGCGTCGGTAGCCGAGTGGTTAAGTCATCCGACTTTTCAGCGAGAGGTATCGGGTTCGAATCCTACTGCGGCCATGTAGCAATGACTCTTTTCTGAGTTATGTACATTAGTTAAATTCTAGCCGATGTTCTTACGGTGAGGGAAAACATCGTGATGAAACCTGCACATTCAGGCGACTGAATGTGTAACCATGATCCAATCTGGTCAGGTTCCCCTGATATCTATGAGCAATACATTCTACTTACATTATGGTACGCGTCGCTCCGCTTTTCAAAAATGATTCAAAATTGGACCTTATTTTATAGCCAATACACTCCACTTTATTTGCTCTCACGCTTTTTGCTTCTGAATTTAGGCGACTGAATTTAGCCAAATGTTATGAGCGCATAACCTAGCGAGTAGCAGTTCAAGTCAATATTTGTACTATGGATTGCACCAAATTAATTTTTGGCGGTGGTAAGAATATAAGGTAGCCGCCAATGTTGGCAAGCGAAGATGGAGAAGGTGGAAAAGGGTAATTACCCACCTGGCCGGGTGTTGCGACCAGGGGACCAAGGGTCCGACGGTTGATCGTCGGAAGTTGTATATATGCCGCGGAGTTGGCATATTCCGTTAGCGCGATGCAGGAAAGTTAGCGCCATCTATGTGCGGATGCTTGCCGACCTTGTGTTCGTGTTACTCGTAATGTGAGTATCGTTGAGTCTTCCCTATTAGAGCGGTAGTGCGATAGATGTCGCCACAAATTCATGAAATGGAAATCGATCTTATATACGCCGGTCTGCCACGCAAGAGGTCCCGGGTTCGATTCCCGGCCGGGCAGAAATTGAAATGATGAATTTTAATTTCTGTTACGGGTCTGGGTGTTCTATGTATAATAAGTATGTATTTAAAAAGTATTTAAGTAGTTTATCAGTTATCTAGCACCCATAGCACAAGCTTTGCTTAGTTTGGGGCTAGATGGCGCTGTGTGAATTTGTCCACGAATATATATATATATATATATATTTTTATACCGTATGTGTAGGCAGCTTCCACGATCTCAGCAGCGCCGAATGTGAGAATATGTCATCATTATCCGAGCGGTCAACCCCGACCACTGCCAGAGTCCGCTTTCCTGCTTTGCTTTCTCCACTTCGCCCGATCTTCGGCATCCTCACGTCGTAAGCCGTTGGCTCTCGCGTCCGACTCGGCGATGTCAATCCATCGCTTCTTGGGCCTTCCGCGGGATCTCTTTCCCGATACCGGCAGATTCAGGCACCTATTTCCCACGTATCCCTGCGGCTTACGCAACACGTGACCATAGCAGCGCAGCCGTGCCTCTTCGCCAAGGCTGCCACGGATGTACTCGTTACGCACTCGATCGAGTCGCGTAATGCCACACATCCACCGCAGCATTTTCATTTGGTTGGCGTGGAGTTCGCGGATGTGCTTCGTCAGCGCCGGACAGGTTTCACTGCCGCAGAGCATCACAGGCCTAATTATGCCTTTATATATTAGCCGTGTGGTGTCCGGCAGAGTAGAATAGCACCAACCCCTTACACTCGTGGGTGTCGTACAAGGCGACTAATGTTTTCGAGGCAAAAGATAAGAGTCTCCGTAGTCTGGAAAATGGGCAGCAGCATTTTCCATTATTATATTTAAACACTGCGATCTCCAACCCGCCTGCCAAGCGTGGAGATTATGACAATAACCTCCCCTTTCGTGGGAGAGGCCCTAAGTCCTGCAGTGGACTGTTACGGGCTGTGATGATGATATTAGCCCCTTGAGCTTGATTGGGATTTCAGGGTCACAGGTGACGGCCGCGAGCTCCCGCCATTTGGCCCATGGGCAATATGTAACTTACCTAAATAAGTAAATAAATAAATAGCTCACGGTCCTCCCGCCAGTGAGTTTGGAGACGATGGCGTGTATCCCGAGCGATATCCCTGCGCGGTGCGGCGATAGCACCGCCGCTGGCTCGATGGGGGGCTGTAAAGACAAGATAGAGTAGAAACAAACTTTTTTTATGTCATTCTGTAGGCAAACAGACAAGCGGACCTGGTGGAGAGTGGTCACCACTGCCTATAGACATTAGCAACACCAAGAGTATCGCCAATGCGCTGCCCACCTCTATAACACGTTGCTCTGGCAGTAAAAAGGCAAATGCCTCTCCACTGCCAAAGCCACGGTTCCCCAAATCCCCACCCCAAGGAGCACTGGAAACCTTATTCACTGGTATAAATATAATACTATTTAGAAGATTGCTTAGCTGCGGTATTCTGCAAGGTGGGGGTACTTCACCAGTCGGACGGCTCCAATTCGAACGGGATATCCCGTTATGTCCTACCTTTCTTCACACACAACAAAGAACATATAACACATATCGCTATCGCCCAGATATATCAAAAATACAGAATACAGAAAACAAAAAAAGAGGGTAGAAACGGTATCGCGACTTAAATAACGCACAACGCCATCTAGCGACAACACGCTCTACTAATCAGACTTTAGTGATTAGACATTTTTTTTTGTAAATTTTGTCGTCGACTGCGCTGGTTTCCATACGTAAATTTCCTAAATCGAAAGAGTGATTGAGAGAATGAGGATAGAAGATAGTGTCTCAAATGGTGTGTGTCGCCGCCGTAGCCCCGCGCCAACGCGGCTACAGAATAACAATATAATCATGTAACTACTAATATTAAGCTATTACTAACACATTTCTATGGATTATTGTACGAAATAATGATATTTGATTTGATTTACCTGCGTCCCCTCAACAGGCGTCCCCACCGCGCTGAACGCAAGCAGCGCCCCCACCGCCGGGAGGGCGCCGAGCGCGCACGCCGCGTGCAACGCGCTCTGTCCGCTCTAGTGTCACTCGAACACTACTACACTAGTACTACTAGGCATCATTGGACCGGATAAAACCGGATAGAGTACCAGCAACGAACACAATATCGAAAACATAGAATAAGGAAAACAAAAAAAAGCGGGTAGAGACGATATCGTGACGCACAGCGCCATCTAGCGACAACAAACTCTACTAAGAAGACTTCAGTGGGCTGGATCGAGCGTCGTACTGTGGCCAGTCCTTGGCGACAATTTTTTGTAATTTTGTTGTCGACTACGCTGATTTCCATACGTATCTTTCCTAAATCAGTGATATCGTATCTAGCTATGTTTAATTTTTATTTTGTATGGTTAATGTGTATTTTATGTGTGACTGCTTTGTTACACAGCAAATGGCTTTCATCTCATTTGAAGGAGTTCTTGTACACTTAGCACCGTGTAAGTGACAAGAGTGGAGAGAAAGAATAAGGAAGGGAATGAGAGTAGTATCTTGAAATACCTGCACCCCCTCAACAGGCGTCCCCACCGCGCTGAACGCAAGCAGCGCCCCCACCGCCGGGAGGGCGCCGAGCGCGCACGTCGCTTGCAACGCCCTCTGCCCACTCTAGTGTAATAACACTACTATACTAGTAACTACTAGGCATCAATGGACCAGGCAAAGCCGAAAAGAGTGCCAGCGCTGAACACAATATCAAAAACAAAGAATACAGAAAACAAAAAAAGAGGGTAGAAACGGTATCGCGACGTATATATTGCATAGCGCCATCTAGCGACAACATGTTTTACTAAGCAGGCTTCAGTGCTCTGGTTCGGGCACTGAAATTTGTTTTTTTTTTGTTTGTAATTTTGCTCTCGACTGCGCTTGGTTTCAATACGTAATATTCCTAAATCGGTCATACATATCTGGATTCCATAAGTACCTAAATTTCCAAAATCAGTCCTATCGTACCTTTCGAAGGAGTTCGTGTGCACTTGGCAACGTGTGAGTGAGGCGAGTGGAGGGAAAGAGTAAGTAGAGTAGAAAGAGTGAGGAGGGGAATGAGGATGGGGGATATTACTCGTGTTGACATGGAAAAGTGTCTCGTAATACCTGCGCCCCCTCAACAGGCGTCCCCACCACGCTGAACGCAAGCAGCGCCTCGACCGCCGGGAGGGCGCCGAGCGCGCACGCCGCGTGCAACGCGCTCTGGCCGCTCGCGTCGCGCGCGTTCACGTCGAACGCGAGCCGGTATGTGTAGCGGCCGCTTGAGTCGCTGGAGGGGGGGACGAATGAAAACGTTTTTATGGGGTCGGAAACGCGTGGGTGATGGTATTGCAAACGTCCATAGGCTGCGGTGATTGCTTACCATCAGGCAGGCAGTAAGCTTGTTTGCCACCTTAGTGGTATATGTATAATGTGACACTTATAGGCAAAGCCTATTTTTTAAATTAATATCTTCGAATTATTTAAATTGATACTAGTGCAAATCTGCACTTAATTCCCAAACCTACTGGGGAGAGTCTTCAATGCCACAAAAGTACTAGTAGTAGTAGAAATAAATAAATAAAAGTCACCGTGACTCCACTATTCAACCCAAAACCCAACGCAGATCAGCCCAATACTCCCCTGGACTCCCTAGTCTACCCTAAGGCTCCCCAGTCCACCCCAAAATTCCCGAAGACTCCGCAGTCCATTCCAAAATTCCACAAGCCTCCCCAAATCGTACCCAAAGCTCCAAGACTCCCCCAAAATTCCCCACTCTAAAACTACCCTGGAATCCCCAATCCACCCCAAAACTCCCCAGTCCACTCTAAAATTTCTCAAGCCTTCCCTTATCATACCCAAAACTCCAAAACTTCCCCTAAATAAAGCTATGAAGCATGTGAAGCAATAAATAAATGACTTAATGACACAAATACGCAAATCTCCGCAAAAGCTCCCCAGCACTCATCATTCTTCCCCAAAGCTCCCCAAAATACCCCAGACTTACGTGGCTAGGGACTGTCCAACCGCCCCAAAAGCCCCCGTGACTACTTAAATTCGATCCCAAAATTCCCTAAGACTCCTCTGTCCGCCATAAACTCCCCTGAACTCCCCAAAGCAGGCCAAAACTCCCCTAGACTCCCCAGTCAATCCCAACATTCCTGAAGCCTCCCCAATCGCACCCAAAGCTCCCTAGCACTTCCCACTCTGCCCCAAAACACTCACGTGTAAGTGGTAAGCAGGCTTTCCGGGTACGGGAACTCGAGTATATGCGTGACGAGAGCCGCATGGCCGCCGATGCACGCCGCGTGGAGAGGCAGCCATTTCTCCACTGTCTCTTGCTGGGGAAGAGAGGGAGTACAGATTAGCAAGGCGGAGTATTGCGGCGGCAGTACAAGAGTATAATTAGACCTGTGATGCTCTATGGCTGCGAGACATCGCCAGCGCTGACGAAACACGTTCACGAACTCCACGACAACGAAATAAAAACACTGCGGAGGATGTACGGAGTTATGCGACGCGATCAAGTACGTAACCAGTACATCAGTGGCAGCCTTGGCGTGAGGGATATCGCAGATAAGATCGAGAAGGCTCGCCTGCGCTGGTTTGGTCACGTTTTGCGTAAGCCTCAGATATATCAGGGATACGTGGGAAATAGGTGTCTAAACCTACCGGTATCAGGAAAGAGGGCGACCTAAGAAGCGATGGATTGACATCGCTGGGTCGGATGCGATAGCCACCGGCCTACGACGCGAGGATGCCGAAGACCGGGCGAAGTAAAAAAAGAATGAGTAGAAAAGATGACCTTGGCAGAGGCCAGGATTAGCGTCAGGACGATAATGATGAATACTGCGGCGTTAGTATGTGTCTTCATTTCTTGTTAGATCCAAATTCTTCTAACGTAACTTTTCCAAATAACCCCTCACCTGCACAGCCTCAGGGAACTGCTGCATCAGCAGCTTAGCCACCTCCAGGTGCCCGCGGTAGCAGGCCGCGTGCAACGGCGCATACTTGGTTGCAGGGTGGGCGCGCCCGTCGGCGCCCGCGTCCAGGAGCGCTGCTACGGCTGTCGCGAGGCCCGCTTCTGAGGCCCTGGTGAGGGGGAATGGAGGATTTTTTATTTATTAGGACGGATTATACCACTATAGCCGAATTACGTGCTGCGTAAGAACCAGGAACACGTGGAAACGAGATGCCTAACCCTGTTAGAATTAGGACGGTCCCGCGGAGACTTATTTCGGCCGAGTACATCCGTGGCAGCTTTGGCATGAGACATCGGGACGGTAACGAGCCGTGGAAGCCCCATGAACACTTGAGAAATAGACGTCAAAACCTGTCGGTATTAGGACGCATCCACGGAAACCTAAGAAGCGATGGATTGCCATCGCCGAGTCGGATTTGTATTTTTGGTTGTCAAGGTCAAAGATAAGGTAGCCAGCGCAATTACAGGCATGAGGCATTTTATCTTAGTATTCACAATTGCAACCGCGGTCCTGCATTTTTGTTGCCTGCAACCTAATGCTTGAATCGTAGATCTCATGAGCTACAGTTACCGCTTACTTACAGGGGGCTGTGTGTCACTGCGTAGAATAAAATGAAAAATTGATGCCAGAGCCATCGGCTTACGACGTGAGGACGCCGAGGGCCTGATGAACCGGAGAAGAAAGAGCAGGAAAGCGGACCCGTAGCAGAAGCCGCGATGAATCGCTCGAGTGATGATGATGGCGGTTCACACTAAGGCTGTAGACTAAACACCCTGAAGAGTATAACATGGAGTTCTTCAAGAAAGGAATGAAAAGGTTTTTAAGGGGTCGGCAACGCGTGGGTGATGCCCCTGGTATTGCAAACGTCCATAGGCTGCGGTAACGTGCGGTAATCAGGCAGGCCGTAAGCTTATTTGCCACAGTAGTGGCCTAGTAA
Source organism: Blastobasis adustella (assembly GCA_907269095.1). NCBI lineage: Eukaryota > Metazoa > Arthropoda > Insecta > Lepidoptera > Blastobasidae > Blastobasis > Blastobasis adustella. The sequence continues at coordinate 10,884,310 of OU026141.1, forward strand.
ACTCATTGTGACCGAATTTTCTACGGTGGCTAAAAAAAGCGCATTCATAGCAGCTGCAAGAAACTACAACAAAACTCACATAAATAACAAGTTAAACACAGAGGATATAGGATTACCTGGCGAACGGAACCGAGTCTACATTGAAGAACACCTTCCAATATCGGCAAAAAAACTGTTATTTCGTGCTAGGGAATTTGCTAAAGAAAACAAATACGAGTATTGTTGGATCTCTGGTGGAAAGATATATCTTCGTAAAGACTCTGATTCTAAACACGTACTTGTCAAATCTGATCAGTGCTTACATAACCTTGGTAAATAACTATTTCTCTCACCAATATCAACCTCAATGGTATAACTGTGTTGTTATGTCAATAATAACATATTGCTTATGTGTAATATCCTACCAAGAGCTCTTACAAAATATCAAAATTAAAAATTTATCACACCAACACAAATCAATCTACATACCTCTACTTAAGTATACACTAACATCTATACATACATATATACACTCTCAGTATCACACTCGCACCTACATCCAACGGGCGCAAAATCTCAGTAACTTAAAATGTTGTAAAATTCTTGTAAGTACGTCTAACAAACACTCGTCTCCAAAACAAATAAGTTTTTACTCTTATTTGGAAATAAATTATAACACAAGTGGCTAACCATATGCAATTAATATCAGAAATCGACAATTATAACGTCTCTGACTCCGCCATGTGCTCACCGGACGAATGTTCTGCCAGGATCACGAAAACCGAAGACTCGCTAAAAATTATTCACATGAATATTAGAAGTATACGAAAAAATTTCGACCAACTGTGTATACTCTTATCCAGTACTAAGATATCATACGATGTCGTGATTCTTACAGAATGTTGGCTAAAAACTTCCGGCCTACCACCAAACCTAGCAGGATATTCAACGCACTATACAGCGCAAAATACCATTCAAAACGATGGTGTTGTAATATATGTAAAGAATGGAATCAAATGCAATGTGGTAGAACCTAAAATACTAGACGCAAACTGCCTGTACTGTGCTATGGGTGAAACGGTTGTTATCGGTGTGTATAGATCCCCATCATACGATAATTTACAAAAATTCTATAAAAGTATGGAAAATATAATAGGCGAACTGAAGTCTTTTAAAAATATAATTTTACTTGGTGACCTAAACGTGGATATTAAGCCCGAAAATTCAGATTTGCGTTCTAATGAATACTTAACTTTTACCGCGTCTCTTGGCCTATTCCCTGCCCACGTTCTTCCCACTCGCATAGGAAACTGTCTCGATCACGTTTTCTTAAACCATAAATTTTCGTCTATGGTTCTTGTTCTAGAGTCTGCAATAACTGACCACTACCCAGTCGTACTGATAGCAAACATACTGAAAGAAAATCCTTACCAAATAACTAGAAGCACGTACAAGAAAAAGCTAGATCTTGTAGGTATTCAAAAAGATCTGGAGACCACTAGTTTCGATCATATTACTAATTGTTATGATCCAAATCTTGCTACTCAGTTGCTCATAACAGCTATACAAACCGTATTGAACAAAAACACCCGTTTACAACTTGTGTCACGCAAGAATAATATTTTAAAGCCCTGGATTACCCCAGGAGTGATACGCTGTATACGAAATCGCGACAGAATGCACCAAAAATTAAAAAATAATCCAAATAACCTGATCTTAAAAACAACTTACAAAAGGTATCGGAACTACTGCAATACCTTACTAAAAAACCTCAAAACATCATTTGAGCGAGCAGAGTTCCATAGAGCTAAGCAAAGTTCAAAAGAGACGTGGGATGTTATAAAGCGGATTGCACATGGGTACCAACACACTAAACCACCTGACCAACTACTGGGTTTACACCCAGATAAAAAAATTGCAGCCTCTAAAGTTAATACCACCTTTGCAAATGTAGGCAGACTCCTGGCGAACAATATATTAAATGAGAGCTCTAGCGACTTATCGTCACCACTAAGTGATAAGCCAAACCCGCCTAAAAATTCCCTGGTCATACTTCCACCTCACCCTGATGAGATAGAGAGAATTATAATGGGTTTACGGAGTGACTGTGCAGTCGGTTGGGATGATATCCCAGCCATGGTTATCAAGATGGCTCGCCATGTACTTGTTCCCCCCATAACGCACATTTGTAAATTGTCAATTGAAATGGGCAAATTTCCGGAAACATTAAAGCGCGCGATAGTACATCCGATTTACAAGAGCGGTGATCGGGACCAAGTTACAAACTATAGGCCAATATCGGTGCTCTCTGCCCTTTCAAAGATCTTGGAGCGCATACTAAACAATGCACTAACCGACTTTCTAACTAAGAATGCAATTTTATCTGAAAACCAGTTTGGCTTCAGACGAGGGATATCAACAGAGGATGCCGTCATGAAATTTACTAACTCAGTTATTGGGAAACTTGACAGAAAATATAAATGTTACGGTGTGTTCCTCGACTTGTGTAAGGCCTTCGATACGATTTCCATTCCCATCCTAATTTCAAAGTTGGAAAGCTCGGGGGTGCGTGGCATCGCGTTAAAAATATTTGAAGATTATCTCCAAGGTCGTACTCAGAGTACTAAGTTGGGGTCGGTGGTTAGCGATGAGGAAGGTATTGAGTTTGGTGTCCCCCAGGGGAGCATTCTGGGCCCTACCCTTTTTCTAATTTATATTAATAACATCTGTAAGCTATCCCTGCCCCACACTGAGATTTTAGCGTATGCAGACGATACAGTATTGCTAACTTATGGCACAGATTGGAAAATGGCAAAAGAGGCTGCTGAAGCGTCTCTTCGTGCAGTCATGCGTATCCTAAGGGCAAATCTACTTACCCTCAATCTAGAGAAAACCAAGGTAATACGTTTCTCTCTGAGGAAGTCCAATTCAGACCCTCAAACTGCGTCTCCACTCGTGGCTCACCACTGCCAAGCTGTGTCCAGTGCTTGCGACTGTAGACCGCTTGCCATGGTGAGTCATACCAAGTATTTGGGTGTCTACATCGATGAGAGACTCGATTGGAGCTTCCAATTAGAGAGCGTAATCACGCGAGTAAGGCGATTAATTTTCACGTTTAAAAACCTTAGGGAATCAGCGGATAAGGAAACAATTCTTATGGTATACTCCGCATTGTGCCAGTCAATTCTAACATACTGCATCCCGGTCTGGGGAGGTGCCGCTAAGACACGATTTATACACCTTGAGAGAGCTCAACGAGCGGTTCTTAAGGTATTACTATCGAAACCCCGACTATTCCCTACCTCATCTTTATATGCGTTATGTGGGGTCCTAAGCGTGAGAAAGCTTTACATTCTGCGTACCATCATGCGGAAACATTCATCTCTTCCGTTAGACGGAAATGTTCTAAAAAAAAGACGTGGTATGCCAGTGTGTCACACTGTCCCCTACCGCACCACTTCGGCAAGGAAACAATACCCAGTTATGAGTGGCATACTCTATAATAAAATAAACAAAGAGCTCAATATATACCCCATGACTGGTTACGAACTTAAAACAAAATTACAATCCTGGCTGACAAATGTAGGTTATGATGACACTGAGGCTATGATAGTGTGATGTTAAAATAGAGACAGATGATACACATACATCCACTCAAATTACTTAAGTTACACACACACGCACCACACACACACACACACACCACACACACACACACACCACACACACACACACGCACACATAGCAAATTTCTCTACAATATTCCACATTCAAATCGTTCATGGCTAAAAATCATACTTTTAAATTCTTAAAAGAGGGATTACTGTCTCCTATAGTACAGGGTAACCTAGTTTAGGAGACAGGAAATCAATATGTGGCTAATACATTTATTTTATTGTGCATGAATTGTTTTATACACACATAGTAATTAAGAGATTTATTGTACTATTATGCTGTGTTGTTATTGTATTATTTGGCTAATAAATATTATTATTATTATTATTATTATTATTATAAGAAATTATGATGATGATCTTCATCACCGTGAACTCCAACCCGACCATAAACCAAGCGTTGTCAGGAATCTTTAACCAACAGACTACTAATATGGGCATTTAGTAAGACCGGTGAGTGGTGACTCAGGCAACTGAATGTGTAACCATGATCCAATCTGGTCAGGTTCCCCTGGTAACAGGGCCACGGAGGACAGATGGCAGTCACTCCACTGTAATTACCTGATCTGCCTAATCCTGGACCATGATCAAGGTGCAACCTGGGTCCTCGAGCGCGACAGCACAACCAGGACACTGACCCCAAGATAACTAAGATTAGTAACTCACATATACAGAAGCGTGTTGCCCCCAGCCGGCGTGAGGTTCACTATTAGACCAGCAGCAGGCCCGAGCACCACCAGCCGGCCCCGCAGCGGCTGCGCCTCCCCCCGGGCCACCAGCTCCCGCAGCTGCTTGTGCTGGGAGGCCCGCTCTCGCTCCTGAGCATCTGGGGGTGATGGGGGGATCCTTCAGTTTCATTTTGCAAGATGGCACGCAATAGAAATCCTCGACTGGTGGGAGACGAGGTGGCAAAATCTGACGGCAGCCGAGATCCAGTTTGGGTCGCTGAGGTGGCACGACGATAAAGCATGTCAAAGACAGGCATAGGAGGATCACGATATAACAAAAATACAGCACTGGGACCCTAGAAGGAGGGGGGAAGGTGGCAAGGTTGAAGCCAACATGCTTCTGTATATATAGGTACAGAAACAAGCCAGCGGCAGGGCCGCAGCGGCTGCGCCTCCCTTTGGGCGACCAGCTCCCGCAGCTGCTTATACTGGGAGGCCCGCTCCCGCTCCTGAGCATCTGGGGGTGATGGAGAGATCCTTCATTTGTTCTTTTATTTAGAATTATATATATTAGTCGTGGCCGTGTGGTGTCCGACAGAGTAGAATACCACCAACCTCTTGCACTCGTAGGTGTCGTACAAGGCGACTAATGTTTTCGAGGCAAAAGATCTAGTCGCTGTAGGCTGGAAAATGGGTAGCAGCGTTTTCCATTTTTATATTAACAATACTGCGATCTCCAACCCGCCTACCAAGCGTGGAGAATATGGCAATAACCTCGTCTCTCATGAGTGAGACGAGGTTATGATGATGGGCTTTGATGATTTTCATGACGCAGTAGGTATCTTCGACTAATGGGAGACGAGGTGGCAATCTCTTTCGGTAGCCGAGATTTAATTTGGATCGCTGAGGTGGCACGACGATGAAGCATGTCAAAGACAGGCATAGGAGAATCACCAGAAGACAAAAATTTACTTTAAATCTTCCTTTTCATCTAACTTCACCACCGGAACAAGTTCGCTATTCGATAGGCGTGCCTCCTAATACCGTCGACGAAGCCATGTCGGTCAAGGTCGACGCTGGGTAAGTCTGAAACTGATTCGACTTTCCATGAGGGATTCACGGCCCTCAGTATTATGAGGAATACGACGCTGGGACGCTAGAAAGAGGGGGGAAGGTGGCAAGCTTTAAGTCAACGTGCTTCTGTATATTTAGGTACAGAAGCAAGTCAGCGGCAGGCGCGGGTGCCGCCAGCCGCGCCGTGGACTAATTACGTAACCCTGTTGCCAACAATTCTCTGATTTCAATGGTTAAAATTGTTACTTTTGCAATTACGTATGATCGATCTAGTTGTTTCAGTTTATTGCAATGGAACTTTGTTAACAACGTTCTTTTGGCGTGTAAGGGACGTAAATATTTTTTTCTCTCAGTAAATGTACCTGATTAAATGACAATTTGTAATGCTATTCAATTAATTTTGACATATTTTGAAATTGGATTTTTATTATTTTGACATTGTTGATTAATTGTGGATATTGTTAATAATTTATGATTAAATTTAATTATTTATTTTAGTATGACTTTTAATCGATTTTTTAATATAAACTGACATTATATTTTTATTGACATTTGAATTATTATTGACACTATCTACTGTTGACATTTTAAATTATTAATAACATTGAATAGGTGAAAGTCAAATATTATAATGATGTTTTTATAATGCTTAAAATAAATAATTTAAAATATTTGTAAATGATTATCTATTTTGATTAATGACATTATTTAAATTCGTAAATTTGTTAATATTTCTAAAATTTGTATGCCGATGGCAGGTCGCAGAGGCTCCATTCTACTTAAACTGTACCTAACAACTGTACAACCTGTGTACCACAAATGATTAAATGATTAAATTGATGATACGGGATCAAAAAAGTATCAATTTCTAAGGCTGAAATCAGACAATTATTGGAATCAGAGTTACCTAATAGCTTACAGGTCCCGCAGCTGCATAATATATAAGGAGCTGTGCTCGCGGTCCGGAGCATCTGGGGGTGATGGAGGAACCCGGTCATGATGGAAGGATCCTTAATTTAAACCGTCGACAGAAAAACTCGGATAACCCCCGACCAAGGTTACATATACTCAAATATTATCTAAACTACTGAACCAATTTTAATGAAACAAAGCTAAAAACCATCTCGATTAAACTGGCTTTCAAACACAGGAAACCCCATCCAAATCGGTTAATTCGTTTGGGAGCTACGTTGCCACTATATTCTAGATTTCTATAAATATTAAGTATTCGTATCCATCTATTTTAAAATGGGGCCTCAACTGCTTTTAAGGTTAAACTAAACTAACATGTGCAGTATAAAAATAAAAATAATCATCTTGGCGTTAATGTCCCGGTAGTGCTCTCGAGAACGAGGGCCCGGGGTCCGCCTTGACCATGATCCAGGATTTGGCAGGTCAGGTAATAACAGTGGAGCGACTGCCATCTGACCTCCATGACCCTGCTGCCAGGGGAACCTGACCAGATTGGATCATGGTTACACATCCAGTCGCCTGAATGTGCAGGTTTCGTCACGATGTTTTCCCTCACCGTAAGAGCATCGGTTAGTATTCAACTAATGTACATAACTCAGAAAACAGTCATTGGTACAAAGCCGAAGCGGGATTCGAACCCGGGACCCTTGCCTTACGGGTCGGATACTGTAACCGCTCGGCCACCGACGCTCCAACTTTCGGCTTATAGTAACAATATAAAACAAAACAAAATATGGCATGTGCACTTGCTGTAAACATAATAATGTAAACTGCAGCCTGAAATAAAGATTATATTAAATTATTACTACATTATTTTTAACTTTTCGTTTCTAGTTTTTGAACTACTTTTTCCGAAGAATGTTCTGAAAGCGAAGCTCAAAAGCTAGTTTAGAGTAGCGAGGTTATCGCTAAAAGAGAATTCCAACCGACCTATTATTTTATTTATTTTATTTTTAGTTAGACTAGCCAGGCATTCGACCACCATCTCTGCTGGTGGCAAGCGACGATGCGGCCGAAGATGGAGCAAGCCTGTTTAGGAACAGCTTATTCACTCTAGCTCTGAAGGCGTCTAGATTATAATGATCAGGGAACATACCTGCCATAAAAGCCGCCATCACAGCCCCTGTGGAAGCGAAAAAATAGAAAGCCCTCACCTTCAACCCTCCAAGGATCGAAGATGTCGTCCACGAAGTACTGGGTCGCTTCAAAGGCTGCATCAGGCTGTGTACAGTCGAAGGCTTCGCTGCGAGGCCTTGAGCGGCGACGCGAGCGCCGCTCCGGCGGATTACGGAGTCGGAGAGAACTAATGCGATGCAGCATTGTCAAATTTGGATGTCACTTCACTTGCTCAGTTTGTCACTCTTTACACAAGCTTTGCTTACTTTGGGGCTAGGTGGCGCTGTGTAAATTTGTCCGAGCATATTTGATTTATTTATTCCTAGTTTCTTTCCTCCAGCATAGTCAATCAATTTCACTGTCACTTCACTTTCTACCTTCTTTCTGAACTGACGGCACTAGTTGAACACTAACCGATGCTCTTACGGTGAGGTAGAACATCGTGATGAAACATGCACATTCAGTCGCCTGAATGTGTAACCATGATCCAATCTGGTCAGGTTCCCCTGGTAGCAGGGTCACGGACGCGAGCGCTCGTGTGCGCTACCTGTCTATTTCACATTCGTGGTAAGTTGCTGGAGATAGAAAAGACAGACATTAGAAGGCGAGCGTTCGCGTGGGTGCGAGCGGTTACAAAAAATATGGCCTCAGATGGCAGTCGCTCCACTGTAATTACCTGATCTGCCAAATTCTAGATCATGGTCGAGCCGGACCCCGGGCCGGACACAATCGGGACATAACGCCAAGATGACACACACACAGACGCACGCACACACACACACACACACACACACTCTCGGGCAATATCGCTAATCAAGATACGCGGTCCAAAGCTAGTGTCAGACGCTGCGATTTGGCTGGAGTCGACCAACCGTCAGTTGCAGTTGATACTAATCCTTACGAAGTACAAAATGAAGTCGCTTTTGAATAAATTTGGATGCGCGTGCGAGTCGACCTTGGTAGGACATCCGACCACGTCCCCCGCATCCAAAAGCGACTATATTTTATACCGTGTAAGGATTAGTATCAATTGCAACTGACGGTTGGTTGGCTCTAGCTAAAACGGAACGTCTGTTACTACAGGGTGTCCAGCGGGAATTTTTCGTTGCGTCGTCTTTGCGGATTTTTTAGTAACCATGAGTCATTGGGCGGGAGCGCACCGCGCGTTTGCGGTAGAGCAATATTTAAAGTGTGAATCGTTGATTCGGGCGCGTCGTGCTTTCTGTTCCCACTTTGATATTCGGCGATGAAACGATGGTCCGAGCACGCAGCTTATATGGTCGTGGGTGCAAAGATTCCGACAAGATGGGACAACGGTTAATAGGCTGCCAACAGGACCGTCTACGTCAGCAGCAACGCCAGAACGTGTGGCACAGGTGCGACAAGAAAATGGTAGAAATCCAAGGAAATCAGTGAGAAAGATTGCGGCCTCTACAGGCATTAACAAGTCGACTGTGCATGTGATTTAAAAAAAAAAACTGCATCCATATAAAATGCAAATCGTCCAAAATCTAAATTACAGCGATTATGTTTTAAGAGAAACGTACGCCCTAACGGTGTTGGAACGTTTTCGGACCCCCAGAACACTTGGCAACATATTGTTTAGCGATGAAGCTCATTTCCACATCGGAGGCTATGTGAATAAACAAAACATGCGTTACTGGAGCCCCGACAATCCAAGGGAACGGCATCAAAAGAGTTTGCACTGCCCTAAAACGACGGTATGGTGCGCGATTTCAGCTCATGGAATAATCGGTCCATATTTTTTCAATCAGAGAGAAACTGTCACTTCTTCGGTATAACCCGTATGATTGATGAGTTTTTGGTACCGCAATTGCCAGTGTTTCACGGACGCAACAACATAACTCATTTTCAACAAGATGGGGCAACTCCACACACTGCCAGGGTGTCAATGTTGAGGTTAAGGGAAATTTTCCCTAGCAAATTAAAAAGCAAGTACGGAGACATACCCTGGCCACCTCGATCGGCGGATTTGACGCCATGCGATTTTTTCTTGTGGGGTTACCTCAAGTCCAAAGTGTACTGCAACAATCCCCGTACCATAACTGCCCTACAAGAAAATATCCAGCGTGAAATCGCTGCCATTCCCCCAGAGCTTTGTACTCGCGTACTTGCCAATATGAGGGTTCGCTTACAAGAGTGTATTGCGAGAAATTGACGTCACTTGGAAGACATTATTTTTAAGAAGTGAAATCCGCAGACACTTGTTACATTTAAAAAATATAATAAATATTCTAAACTTATTCTTTAATTTTTTATTTAATATTGAAATCAAAAAATTCCCGCGGACACCCTTTAGTTTGAATTGTCAAGACAACACAAAATTAGAAATGTGTGCTTTGCCTCCTTGCACTGGGCCCGACCGCCGTGACTGTTGATACTGCGATGAAGTCGCAACTGTTATAATAAAGAGTTAGGTATGCGATAGGGCCACAGTTATTTGTGTTTAGTGTTTGCGAATATTCCAAATGAACGGGATTCATAACAGTCAGGTCAGAGCGGAGATTTATTTATGGTACGGCTATGGATTACGCCCCACAAGAAATATAAATAAACTTCGTTATTATTCAGTAGTACCTAGGTCCGAGTGTCCGATTCATACGGTCGTAACTCGTATCCGTGCGAATCCCACTACGGCAATGTATCAATGACTCTTTTCTGAGTTATGTACATGTATACGTTGATGAAAGCTGTTTCATCAAGACGTTTTCCCTCACTGCCAATCCAGGATTTGGCAGATTTAGACACGTTTCAGTATGTGATTCTTGCAACCCTCAGAGTATTTTAAGAGAGGTAGGGCATAGCGGGGTATCCCGTTCGAATTGGAGCCCGACTGGGGAAGTACCTCCACCTTACAGAATACCGCAGCTAAACAATACTCTTTTAAATAGTATTGTGTTTCTGCCGGTGAGTAAGGTCTCCAGTGCTCCATGGGGTGGGGATTTGGGGAACCGTGGCTTTGGCAGTGGAGGGGCATTTGCCTTTTTGCTGCCAGAGCAACGTGTTATAGAGGTGGGCAACGCATTGGCGATACTCTTGGTGTTGCCAATGTCTATAGGCAGTGGTGACCTCTTTCCATCAGGTGGCCCGCTTGCCTGTTTGCCTACCGTATGACATAAAAAAAAAACAAAAAAAAAAGTATTCATATTCCTAACGATAAACACGACTTATTATTATTTCTTTGATATAAGTATTTAAAATTTACTGTGACATGATTTCTACGAGTGTGTTCCTTGATCATTATAATCTGGACGCCTTCAAGGCCAGGCAACATTGCTGTTCCTAGACAGGCATGCACCGTCTTCGGCTGAGATGGCGGTCGAATGCCTGTCTTGTCCGATAAAAAAAAGCATACGCTCGTATCCCACAACCTACGATCCTGATACACCTCCTTTGCCTTCCACATTCATACGTCGGGTTTAACACGTCAAAAATTCCCCGACCAAGTTTAAAAAAAAATTATCATCCTGGCGTTAATGTCCCGGTTATGTTCTCACGCACGAGGGCCCGGGGTCCGCCTTGACCATGATCCAGAATTTGGCAGGTCAGGTAATTACAGTGGAGCGACTGCCATCTGACCTCCGTGACCCTGCTACCAGGGGAACCCGGCCAGATAGGATCATTGTTACACATTCTGTCGCCTAAATGTTAGCATTCAAGTAATGTACACTCAGAAAAGAGTCTTAGTTACAGATATGAGGCATTCCATCTTAGTCCTCACAGTGACAATGCACCTGCGTTTCTGCATTTTTGTTGGCTGCAACCTAAATGCATGAATCGTAGATGTTATGTCGACAGTTACCGCTTACCATCAGGTGGGCTGTCTGCTCGTTTGTGACTGGGTGTTCCCTATATCAGCGTCCATTCGGCTGGACAGGTATGCTGTCGGCGCCGTGTAACCCAATACCTGTGCATGTATTCTCACTACATCGATGGCTGCCGTGCGAGATTGCCACTGTGCACGACACGACGGACGACACGACAACGATTATAGTTGTTAGCAATGCGACTCGAATCGAAAATTAATATTCGAATCAATTCTAATCATCCAACAAAAATTCGATACATTATTCGAATGAACCCTTGATTCGACTTAATTGATGATTCGAATCGCTCGCGGCTTCGAATCAAATCGTGGATTCGAATCAACTCGACAATTCGAATCAAGCGATGAATCTAACAACATAAAATCTCATTCGAATCTAGTTTTGACCATCATCATTTGAATCAAATGCGATTCGAGTCCCATTTCTAATAATTGTCTAAGAAGCCCATTTTGACAGGCGCCATCATTTCCTTGTGTCCGCAACATAAAGTTCTGACGACCTGAGTGGTTCAGTTAGTTAACATACCGGTCTGCCACGCAGAGATCCCGGGTTCGATTCCCGGCCGAGCAGCTGTCAAAATGCGGTGATATTTTCGGCGTCATGCTACTATTTAAGTATTCTATGGAATGATCTTCCCGCCATGCCAACTGACCGACTGATAACCAAAGTTAAGCAACGCATACATATTCCCGGAACTGAATGGGTGACCGTTTCGCACTTCGAGGGTAGGGTACGCACACGACACGCCACTCATTATTAAGTTCATATTGAAGACTTTCCCCCAAAATAGAAAGGGCCTCTGTTTATAAATAGCAGCATGCTTGCGAGGCCGAGGTTAAGCAAAGCACGCAGAATCCGGAAACCGGACAGATGACCGTTGGAAGCTGGTCAATCTTCAGCACCGCAACGACCTCAGCACTCTTTACGTGTGCCTCACAATGCCGTTGGCAAAGCGAGGTTGATCAAGATCTTCCGCTGGGGACTGGTTCAACAGTCTCGGGAGCCAATTGGCACCCTGTGGCGATACATTATTATTAGTAGTATTTCAATAAATATACCAATACCAATCATCACAGCCCGTAACAGTCCACTGCAGGACTTAGGGCCTCTCCCACGAAGGGGGAGGTTATTGCCATAATCTCCACGCTTGGCAGGCGGGTTGGAGATCGCAGTGTTTCAATATAATAATGGAAAATGCTGCTGCAAATTTTACAGACTACGGAGACTCTTGATCTTTTGCCTCGAAAACATTAGTCGCCTTGTACGACACCCATGAATGTAAGGGGTTGGTGCTATTCTACTCTGCCGGACACCACACGGCCAATGTATTGGTCCAAATAATGTGACCTCTAAATGTACAAGTATACAAAAAATTATTATCTTGGCGTTAATGTTCCGATTGCGCTCTCTTTCACGAGGGCCCAGGGTCCGCCTTAAAAATGATCCATGATTTGGCTGATCAAGTAATTATTTTGATTTGCAGGAAGAAAATCGTGTCGTCACATGTAAAGAGTTCTCGACAATTCTACGCCATTTTGCGGTTTACTCTTGTGTAACGACATTAATTAGCGAAGAGAATGTCGGTGTTTCGTGAATATAGACTTTGACTCTATGTCAATAAGGTTAATATTGTCGATTAGGTCCATGTTCGATTGCACTGTACAATTAAAATGAAACTTAATATGTTTGTTTACTAACACTCTAAAGTTGTACACTAACCGATGCTCTTACGGTGAGGGAAAACATCGTGATGAAACCTACACATTCAGGCGACTGGATGTGTAACCATGATCCAATCTGGTCAGGTTACCCTGGTAGCAGGGTCTCGGAGGCCAGATGGCTGTCGCTCCAATATAATTACCTGATTGGCTTAATCCTCTATCATAGTCAAAGGCGGAACCCAGGCCCTCACACGCGAGATCACCACCTTTTTAGGAAATAGACCCAAGATGATTATTTTACAAATGAACAGTAAAATTACCATAAAATATGTTTATTTGTTTATTTATTTCACAGTTTTACAGCATATAAAATATTATTCAAAAATGTTACATTATTAAGTTGTAATGCCAATTACAAAACTGCAATTTATAATTTTGATAATTAATACAGCCTGTAAACACCATATAAAATACTAATAGAAAAAAAAACTACTATCAAAATTAAAATATAAACTTCTCTCTCTAAAATATAACATAAGATTCTCTCTCTGTATGTGTGTGTGTGTGTGTGTTTGTGTGTGTTAATCTGGTCTCATATCTTTTACCGTCAGCGGATAGTTGAATCCCACTAATCTCACTTCTATACATAGTATAAAACAAAGTCGCTTCCCGCCGTCTGTCCCTATGTATCTCAGTACGCTTACATCTTTTAAAGTTTGTATTAATGATCAATATCTGTACTTGTATGACTTAGAATATAATTTTTATAATGATTTTAATCGGTGATTGACATTCAATTTAATTATTATTGATAATTGACGTGTAATTTAATTTGAAAAGGTGACATTTAACTTAATTTAATTTTGATAATTAATTGACATACTCATACTCTTATTTTTGACATATAGCTAGTTGATTATTTAATTAATTTATTATTAATGAACATGTAATAATTTATGCAATATGGAATCTAGATTAATTGTAAGGATAATTTTGTTTACTATATTTTTTATTATTTTGCATTGCCCTCACAGGGTCACATGAGATACTTATCTACTGTTAAGATCCAATACCATGTGAAGCAATAAATGAATATGAATATGAAACTACGCAACGGATTTTAATGCGGTTTTCAACAATAGATAGAGTGGTTCATGAGGGTACTACCCGCGCGAAGCCGGGGCGTGCCGTTAGTTAAACATATGAACCTTCCAAAAGAAAAACTGAAAACCGTTGGAACGAAACTGATGGTGAAAACCGCACCAGAAACAGATGCGTGGTTTAGGAGGAGTTAGCGAAAATACACACAAAGTCAAATTCGAGCGGTCGGCATACGTATTAGGTCCTGTTGTATTCAATAACATTCCAGAGAACGTGAAGAATGCAACTACAAGTTTAAGTCGAAATTAAAACGTTGGCTAATAGACCAATGTTTCTATAATTTTGATGAATTTTTGAATTTTAAGCAGAATAATGTATGAATGTTATGACATTAATTTTTTTTTCTTTGTTTTTGATTATAATTATATGACATTATCAAGCCGAATTACGTGTTTGTGTATGTTATATTTGACAATTTAATTACGATACGATATGTAATAATTCACATTAAGACCTCAAATAGCATAATTATCACAGGGGATATAAACATTAATCTTATTCATAAATCTAGTGCAACGCCAAATGAATTAAATAATAGAGTTAATTATCTTAACATGCTCTCTATGCATGGACTACTTCCGGGTCATACTCTGCCAACTAGACATCAAAGCTGTCTGGACCACTTCATCCTAAAAATCAGTAAAACTAATTCTAGGGCTTCCATAGCAGTCCTGAACACCACCATTACGGATCATTCTACGATTTTCCTTAGCATAAATAAATCAAAACCCCCTAACCAAAGCTCGAAATCAATAACAATTACCGATTACGATAAAGTCTTTGAAAATGTGTCTGATGCAAACTTAGAAGCCCTTTTAAACTGTAAAGACCCAGAAGAAATGTCAGGGCAGCTGATAAGTAAGCTGAATGACGCATTAAATGGAGCTAGATCTGTAAAAACGATATCTAATAAGAACCGTGCCATAAAACCATGGGTAACTCCAGGTATTCTGCGGTGTATCAGAAACAGAAATAACTTACAACTTAAAATGAAGGCTGATCCACACAATGAGGTTTTGAAAATAACGTTTCTAAGATACCGTAATTATTGTAACAAGCTAATTAAACGACTTAAAAGAAAACATGAAAGAGATTTTATAGAGAAAGCAAGTAATAATAATAAAAGCCTATGGTCAGCAATAAAAACTGTCACTCACATTAAAAAAAGTAAGACGCAAAGCGGAGAACTTCTTAATATTAGGCCATCTAATACTGAATCTGTCAATTTCATAAATGATTACTTTGCCAGAATAGGGAAATCACTTGCAGAAGAAATATCAATCAACAACACACAGGATCATGACTTATCAACTTCATTTTCCCCTAAATCGCAAATAAATTCGTTTGCTCTATTAGACACTGATCCCTATGAGGTCAAAACCATAATTATGTCTCTGAAAACGGACAGTGCCCCTGGCTGGGATAATATCCCAACAAAGCTTCTTAAAACATGTCTTCCCATTCTTGCCCCTGTCATAAGTCACTTGGCTAATCTGTGTTTTGGGACTGGCATCTTCCCAGCTACTCTTAAAAAATCACTTGTTACTCCCGTGTATAAGAGTGGGAGGAGAGACGATGTTAGCAATTATAGACCGATATCAGTGCTACCTGCTATTTCCAAAGTTCTAGAAAAACTGATAAATATACGGCTTATGAATTATTTGAATAATAATAACATACTCTCCAATTCTCAGTATGGGTTTAGACAAAAAGTCTCAACAGAGGATGCAATATCATCTCTAACGTCATCAATTACGAATCAGTTAGATCAAGGTGGTAAGTGTCTCACTGTATTTATCGATCTAAAAAAAGCATTTGACACCGTTTCTCTTCCTCTCCTACAACACAAGCTTGAAGATATTGGCGTTAGAGGTACACAGTTAGACCTGATGAAAAGTTACCTGCAGGGGCGTACACAGAGGGTAAGAATGGGTGACATAAGTAGCGAGGACACTACTGTAACTTTTGGGGTCCCTCAAGGTAGCGTGCTAGGGCCGACACTATTCCTGATATACATTAATGCATTGACGAACCTCAACATGGACGGTGGTAAAGTATTTTCCTACGCAGACGACACGGCCATTGTATTCACTGGAAAAACCTGGAGCTCGGTGTTCGAAAAGGCGGAGTCAGGACTTGATATAGTTTCCAAATGGTTGAAACGTAATCTACTTACCTTAAATATTAGTAAAACTAACTATATATGTTTTACCATCAACAAAAGAACTCAGCCTGATAACAATCTTTCATTAAAAATACATGAATGTGACTACATGAACACCAAATCCTGCCGTTGCAATCCCCTAAAACGAATGGCCTCCATAAAATATCTGGGGGTAGTGTTGGATCAGCACCTTTCCTGGCACCCACACATAGATTATGTCACCGATCGGACAAGGAAACTAATATGGATTTTTAAAACTCTACGACATATCACCTCCACTCAGCTATTGAAAAAGATATATATTTCACTGGCCCAGTCGATACTAGGATACTGCATTTCAATCTGGGGGGGCTCAACTAAAACTAAATTCTTAACTGTAGAAAGAGGGCAACGAAGTCTCCTAAAAGTAATGCACTTCAAGTCCTTTTTATTTCCCAGCGTCGAACTATATCAAACGGCTAATGTACTAACAGTGCGCCAATTATATATTCTGGCAGCCACTTTAAAAGTTCATAAACATTTGAATTATGATTCGACTCTAACACTGAGAAGGAGAAATGATAATGTCATTGTACCTCCCGTAAGTAAAACTACATTTGCAAAACGCCAATTCCCTTCTCAGTCCAGTTATATCTACAACAAATTAAATAAAAACCTCAGCATTTACTCATTGCTACTACATGAGGCAAAAATAAAAGTCACTGCATGGTTAAAATCGAGCACTTACACGGACATTGAAAACTTTTTAAAAATATAACACTGACTTGCAGCATTCATGACCCCATAAACACTATTAAACCAAAATATTTATTCTATATCACAATACAATAGGCATCCACACCTCACAACAAACCTTCATAAACACACACACACCCACACACCCACCCACCCACCCACCCACCCACACACACACACACACACACACACACACGCACACGCACGCACACACACACACACACACACACACACACACACACACACACACACACACACACACACACACACACACACACACACACACACATACATGCGTACATTTGGAATAATTTGTGCACGACACAATATTTTTAATAAACACGTTAAACTTATTGTTAATGAAATAAGTATTATGTATAATTAATTAATTTGATACTTTATTTTCCAAGTTTTGTTTGTATAAATTCTATATCACGTAAAAGAAATGTAAGACAGCGTTAAGGAGGAGCGGACTATCCCAACACAGACAAATAATATTTGTCTACTGGGAGTGTTCAACCTGATATACCCACTACAAATGTTGATTGAAGAAATAAATTATTATATTATATTATATTATATTACTATCGTAACAAAGTGAGTCACAGTTTCAAGTTCATACACAGATAAGATGGTTGCTAGGCAGCTTTTAATACCCCGGTTGTGCTCTCGCGCGAGGGCCCGGGGTCCGCCTTGACGGGCCCAGGCCCCTCAATTATTAAGTATAATTAATACTTACAAGATCGATGTTTTTCTAGTCTTGATAGTATGTTTTGTGCACTGTAGTTTTTTTTTCAACTGTGTTATGTTTTGACGTTCATAAGTGTTTTTATTAGAACCTAAACTGAATTAATATGTTTGACTTTGACTTTGACCTTGACGATGGGGACACTACGGCCCGCGCATGGTTGAAATCCGGCCTGTGGTCATCAAATACACAGGCATAAGTAACGAGATTAGAGTATATTTTTTCCGTCGATATTTTTTCCGTTTTTTTTCTTTTTTTGCTATGAATAATTTTAAATGTAGTGCCGTGTGTCTGAGTGGAATAAACGTGTTTTACGTTACATTCATTTAAATTTTAATAAATTGAGGGATAAAATAAAATAAATATTTGCCTAACCACGCTAGTCCACAAGGCCCTTGACCATGACTTAGCAACTAAGGTAATTACAGGAGAGCGACTGCTATTTATTACCTCAGTGAGCCCTGGAGCATGCTGCATGTGCAGATTTCATATTTTTTCATGTATTACGGCAGACAAACAGGCATGCGGGCCACCTGATGGAAAGTGGTCGCCGCCGCCTATGGGCATCAGCAACACCAGGGGCGCTACCAATGCGTTGCCCGCCTCTAAAGAGACTCTAATATACCTCTTGCACGATCCCATCCCATCTCATCAACGATCCTCACGATGTATTCCCTAACCGTAAGAGCATCGGTTAGTGTTCAACTAATGTACATAACTCAGAAAGTCATTGGTACATGGCGGCCTGTGAGGATCAAACCCGGAACCTCTTGCTTACAAGTCTGATCTGCCAGCTCTCGTACATATTATAAAGGTCAATTAGATCGCTTAGTCATGCATATTATGTTAAGGTTAATTAGAACAAAAGTCAGCTTCGTTTAACTGTAGGTACACAGTCGGACACAAAAAAGATATTGCAACGTTGTGAACAGGCAGATCAACGTTTTGTAAGTCTCCTAAACGTCTACTATTGCTAAAAAGTGGATTTTGTCTTGTACTTGATTAGCCGTGTGGTGTCCGGCAGAGTAGAATAGCACCAACCCCTTACATTCATGGGTGTCGTACAAGGCGACTAATGTTTCCAAGGCTAAAGATCAAGGGTCTCCGTAGTCTGGAAAATGGGCAGCATCATTTTGCATTATTATATTTAAACACTGCGATCTCCAACCCGCCTGGTAAGCGTGGAGATTATAGCAGTACCCTCCCCTTTCGTGGGAGAGGCCCTAAGTCCTGCAGTGGACTGTTACGGGCTGTGATGATGATTGACGTTGGATAACCTACGATTCCCTCACAGTCTATAAGTTATAGATCCAACTGTCAAGGTTTGCCAATCGGCTCTCGAGACTGTTCAACCAGTCTCAGGGTCCCCTGGGTCAGGGTCAGCGGAAGACCTTGGGCAACCTCGCTGAGCCAACAGCGTTAGGAGGCACGCCTAACGAGTGGCGAGCTTACGGTGCTGAACGTTCGACTAGCCTCAAAGTAACGGTCACCCATCCAGATCCCGGACTCGGAGCGTTGCTTCACTTTAAGAGTTAAAGTGGGTATACTTGATTGTGCTCTGTCTGAAATGATAGCCCTGATATGAGCAGTCAGAGGAGCATTAAGTAAGAAGTCAATATTTTTTGTTTTTGTTTTTTTTAGTAATATTTGAGAAATGTTTTTCTGACTGTTTGTGTGGGGGAGGTTTCAGAATTTTGTTTTTCCTATCTGTGGGAAACGGTGTTGGTTACACAATAAGTAAATTATGTACAATGTATCTATTGTAGTTAAAATAGATTGTGTAATTGTCTGTTTCTCCAAATAAACTAAAATAAATCAATAAACTTTGGTTATCGTTCTCGCGGACACGCTGCGACTAAACTAGTGCCGGTTCTTGAACTATACAATGATCAATTACTGGACGTCCCTGCTGACAGGATGGGGCAATAATACGGTTCAATAATCTAACCTGATACGTTCAGATACAGGAGCATTTGATCAGGGCCAATCGAGAAACATTAAACTTGAATTTATGCAAGGCTTTTTTAGCACAGGCTATGCTTAAAAGGAGTCTCCAGCAACCATAGATTTAAAATACAATACAATACAAAAACTCTTTATTTGTACACTACATGATTCACACATGGGATAAAATATATAATAGTAACCAGTACAAAGGGCGGTCTTATCACTACAGTGATCTCTTCCAGACAACCTTAGTATGGAAAGAAACAAAGTATTTTATATATTGATAGGTAGTGCACATGAAATCTACACAAAAGTTTACAAAGACAACACAAAAACAATTAGAAAGCTCTCATAATCACCCCACTAAAGACAACAAGTAATGTTGTTTTACTTTTTTCTTTAAAGTATACAGCGATTCTGTACACCTAATATAAGATATATTTTGTTAACGAAATAAAGATATTTCATTCTATTTTATTGCAAAGATCGTTTCTGTTTCTCAAAGTCTACATTTTCTCGAATATTTCCCAAACTACTGAAACGATTTTAATGAAACAAAAATAGGAACCATCGCGAATAAACTGGGTTTCAAATTTAAAAAGCCGCATTGTAATCGGTCCATGGTTTCGGGAGGTACGACGCCAAAGTCCCAAACATATACATTCGTCAAACTAACACAACGCTTTTTGAGTCAGGGGCCGGAATTTTTTTTATTTATTTATTTAACAGTTTATTGCACACAGTAAAATACATAGAGAAACATCATACATATAGACGACACAACAGGCACTACTTATTTCTAAAAGAAATTTACTCCAGCAGGCCTACAGAAGTATATGACAAGTAAAGCAGATCGACGTGCGCGATATAGAATACATACTAAAATACTTAAACATAATTAACTTCTCAAATAAAATATAATATATATAATATAAACATATAATAATAATATTATATATATATTATAATACAATACTATGCATACATATATATGTACAACTAGACATATATATTCCACTCTTGTGGAAAAGAGTTCCAAAGTCTTTTAGTTTAAGTTTATTTTATTCTCCCATCATACCAGTGGACCCCGCGCCACTTCGATTGCGTAGGTACACCTGCTTCACCCCTACCTACCCTTTTTGCTTATAAACCTTCCTCTTGAATCACTCTAGCTCTTTATGAAAACCCCATTAAAATCCGTTGCCTAGTTTAAAAGATCTAAGCGTACATAGATGCATAGGGACTAGGGACCGACGGCAGCGAGAAGCGACTTTGTTTTATACCATGTACTATGTAGGTATTATTTATTTATTTATTTGTCGATGCACTAGCAGCTTGAAGCTGATGCGTGCATTTCACTAGCACTTGTGTTAGTCACTTGTTTAGGCGGTCCAGTCTGTTCTTGAAGGCATTGACAGATTTATATAGATAGATTCTGTTTCGATCATTACACTGTGAATGAATAAGTGTGACACTCATACAAGCTCATACTGTAATTGATGATCAATAAACATCAGCATTAATGATCCGGTGGTGATGTAGCGCGAGGGCCCGGGGTCCGCCTCGACCGTGATGCAGGAATTGGCCAAACGGGTAATTACTGTGGAGCGACTGCCGTTACACCAACATTACACCTGACAGGGGAACCTGACCAGATTGGTACATGTTTACACAGTCAGCCTGCCTGTTTCCCTCACCGTAAGAGCATCGGTTAGTGTTCAACTAATACATTACTCAGAAAGGAGTCATTGGTACCTGACGGCACTGGGGTTGATTTCATATACAATTCGTCAACCCTGATAATAGTCGCGTGATGTCCGACAGAGTAAAATAGCACCAACCCCTTACACTCGTGGATGTCGTACAAGGCGACTAATGTTTCCGTGACAAAACTTCTAGAGTTTCCGTAGGCTAGAAAATCGGCAGCAGCGTTTTCCATAGTTATAATTATTTATGATACTGCGATCTACAACCCGCTTGCCAATCGGGGAGATTATTGCACTAACCTCCCTTTCTGTGGGAGAGGCCCTAAGTTTTACAGCGGACTGTTACAGTGATGATAGTTCTGATAGGTCAAGCGTGTTTTTACCGACCTTTTTGTTTTCAATTCATGAAACATTATTTTTGTTGTCGTACCCCGTACCTCTCGCTATGGAGTCGCACCCCTTAACAATTAGGCCACCGACGCTCCCGAAGTAAGCACCATTTATCCGTAACTTCTTAAACACACACTTTCCGAAACAAACGTCTCACCATCATTAAAACGACTTGCACTTCACATATTATACTTCACAGTTTAAAAATAAAAAATAAATATAATTTGCCAATTCACACAGCGCCATCTAGCCCCAAAAACTGTCTTATGGGCGCCAGAAAACGGATGAACTTATTCATTTTCTAAACACATTCTTATTACACATACAACACCCATAACTACGGTTATGGGAACCAATTTAAATGATGAAGTACGCTTCATCATTTAAATTTGTTCCCGGCCGTGAATCCGAACCCGGGAGCCAGGTAGACTGGCATGTTGACCAACTGAACCACACAGGTCGTAGCTACAATATCGATGTATATTTACTAGGTTCGTAATACTTTGCTTATAGGTTGTCTTACGCAACGCGCGCGCGTTGTAAGACAGCTACACGAGAACTGAAGCGTACTTCCAGCGGTTTCTAAATAATGTGATACCACATAATCCGTACAGCGATAGGTATTGTATTTGGCATCGGCGTATATGTGTATTTAATACGGTGAATATATACGAATGTAAAATAGCCTGAGGTGTATCTGAATCTTAGCTTTTCCCTCCGATAGACTCTAGTAAATAGTCTTTTAGGCGTTAATGTCCCGCTTGTGCTCTAGCGCGCGAAGGCCCGGGGTCCGTCTTGACCATTATACTTACAGGTAATTACAGTGGAGCGACAGCCAGTTGGCCCCTTGTGACCCTGCTACCAGGGGAACCTGACCAGATTGGATCATGGTTACACATCCAGTCGCTTGAATGAGCAGGTTTCATCACGATGTGTTCCCTCACCGTAAGAGTATCGGTTAGTTAGCATTCAATTAATGTACATAACTCAGAAAGGAGTCATAGGTACATGCCCGCAGTGGGATTCGAACCCGGTACCTTCCCTCGCTCCATACATGGACATAATCCATAAGGCGATATTGTATTTGGCACCGGACTAAATATGTATAAATACTGTAAAGATGTACGAATGTTGAATAGACTGATGTGTGGATTAGGGCTAGTGACACTCGATAGACACTGCCTAAGTGTGCCTAAATAGTGGGTATGGGGTATGAGCGGGGAGGGGGGGGCCTTGCCAATTTTTTTACACCGCTAAGGTGGCAGGTCGTAAGCTTGCGGTGAAGATGGTAAGCAGTCACCGTAGTCTATGGACGTTTGCAATACCAGGGGTATCACTCCCGTGCTACCGAACCCGTAAAAAGCTTTACACCACTTTCTTGAAGAACTCCACTCTCCAAGGAAAACCTCTCCCGGGAGCTCATTGCACAACCTTACGTTTATATGATTATTAAAATCTGGACGCCTTCTAGGCTAAAGTGTAAAAATCCTGTAAACCTAGTACTAACAGGTTTCCCAGCACGGCTAGCATAAGGAAAAAAGGAAGCAAACGCTGTCTCGCGTGTGATGCAGCAGTGATGGTAGACGGTACGCCGACATGACCTAAACAGGACACAGTCGAAGATAATTAGCGAACAAAGTATCGTCTCTGAAAGCCGATAACATAATCCCATTACAGAAGGATCGGACGGCATTCGTCGACGTCCATTTATCTATAGATACCGTTAATTTGTCTGTCTATTGCATAACAAACGATACGTTCGCTTTTTATTACGATACGTTCGCTTGTTATAACTTTTTTTATTTGAAATGGATGTAATTATCTGAAGGAAATTCTGTTATTATTATATTTTTAATCCCTGACGAAAAAAGAGAGGGTTTTATCAGTTTGACGCATGTATCTGTGACTTTGTGTGTCTGTGGGATCGCAGCTCCCTAACGGACGGACCGACTTGAGAGCCAGTTCAATCTTGATGGTTCTTAGCTTTGTTTCATTGAAATCAGTTTAGTAGTTTAGTAAATATTTAAGTATATGTAAAGTTGGTCGAGGAATTTTTGACGTGTTAAACCCGACGTATGAATGTGGAAGGCAAAGGAGGTGACATTTAGACATTGATTTATTGATAAAATAATTTCCAGGTCATTTAAATTCACAAATCATGATCATATCGTAATATTAATAAATATCATAAAAATAATTATAGCAATCCATCAATAAAAAAAATAATAAAGTCATTAATTAAATAAATAATGATATTCATAATGTCAATATTAATATAGTAAACGTTGGTCAATAATAAATTTATATAACGAAGAATAGTATAAAAAAAGACAAAAGAAAAATGACATTTAATTACTGATGTACAGCCATGTCACAAGCATCTATTTAAACACAGTCAACTTAAGGTCCAGAAATTCAGCAAGTGAGTAGAACGCCTGCGTGATGGTGTATCAGGATCGTAGGTTGTGGGATACGGGCGTATGCTTTTTTTTTATCAGACAAGACAGGCATTCGACCGCCATCTCAGCCGAAGACGGTGCATGCCTGTCTAGGAACAGCAATGTTCTCTGGCCTTGAAGGCGTCCAGATTATAATGATCAAGGAACACTCGCAGAAATCATGTCACATGTAAATTTTAAATACTTATATCAAAGAAATAATAATAAGTCGTGTTTATCGTTAGGAATATGAATACTTTTTTTTTTGTTTTTTTTTTTTTATGTCATACGGTAGACAAACAGGCAAGCGGGCCACCTGATGGAAAGAGGTCACCACTGCCTTCATTGGTAATACCAAGACATATACAAGACATATACCAATACCAGACATTGGTAATACCAAGAGTATCGCCAATGCGTTGCCCACCTCTATAACGCGTTGCTCTGGCAGCAAAAAGGCAAATGCCCCTCCACTGCCAACGCCACGGTTCCCCAAATCCCCACCCCATGGAGCACTGGAGACCTTACTCACCGGCAGAAACACAATACTATTTAAAAGAGTATTGTTTAGCTGCGGTATTCTGTAAGGTGGAGGTACTTCCCCAGTCGGGCTCCAATTCGAACGGGATACCCCGCTATGCCCTACCTCTCTTAAAATACTCTGAGGGTTGCAAGAATCACATACTGAAACGTGTCTAAATCTGAAAGTTAGCTCAGAATCTACGTTCTAAAACTATTGAATCTGTAAACATGCAACCACGGGCCACCTGATGGCGGATGGACCATATTTTTTTAAAACCAATCTATTTTTGTAAATTATTTTTTTCAAACTGGTTCATTTTCATGACGCGCAGTCTAGTCTGGCTGGAGGTCGAACCGCGTGATTACAAAAAAAAACAGATTTAATTTATCGTTTTACATGAGATAGCTAATGGTACGAGTTACATTTGAATTTCTTGTTTTGATTTTGTTATCATAAAAAACTAACCTAACCTTATAACAATCTGGTTTCCATTTTATTATGTTATTATAACGGATTCCCGCCACTCTTAGCTAGATCACCTCCTATCTAGTATTCAGTACCATAGTAGTCTGTGTAAACTCTGTCGGGCGGACGGATTCCTGGACCCCGATTCTTTGTACAATATACACCGTTTCAACATCTGGCTGTTTGTTACTGCGTCGCCCTGCATTCCCCTCTTACAGTATGCATTTAAAAGTATTTAAGTAGTTTATCAGTTATCTAGCAACCATAGCAGAAGCTTTGCTAAGTTTGGGGCTAGATGGCGCTGTGTGAATTTGTCCACGTATATTTATTTATATTTTATTTATTATTATTATAATAGTGGATACGGCGCGACTTCGTTCGCGTGGCGTTCCACCCCTCCCCCTACCCTACATAACCCCGCCCCTACTCCTACGCCTCTCTACACCTATTGTTTTATGTTGTTGTACCTAATTATCGTGTCGTGGTGTCTAATGCAATAAATGTTTTCTTTCTTTCTTTCTTTCTTTCTTTCTTTCCTACACCTACTTTACCCCTACCTACCCTTTCTTTTCTTACTCATAAACCTTCCTCTTGAATCACTCTATCTACTGCTAAGAATAGCATTAAAATCCGTTGCTTACTTTAAAAGTTTTAAGCATACATAATAATATACAGGTTGTCCGGTAATGAATGGATAACCTTGAAATGTCTTATAGTATAACTTATGGCCTTTAGAAACAAAATATATCATAAGTTGAACGTCTCCAAAATTTGTGCATACGCTTCATTTTTGGTCTGCGTAAATACGACCATATCTTTAGCTTCCGGACACAGCTCAAGTGGCTCCCGATTCGGCTTCGCAGGAATGCTCGGATCCTTTCTACCCCCTATAACGTCCTTTATAATCCCTCCGCTCCCTCATACCTTCGTGAACGTTTCCAATTTTCCCGGTCGCAAGACAAGCCCTGTCGATCCTCCGTTAAGTCAAAGTTAGACATACCTCCCCATCACACTGGTTTCTTCTCCTACTCATTCACTGTCCATGCGGCAAGATTGTGGAATGCTCTTCTGCATGAAATACGGGATAGCACTTCTATCTTCATCTTCAAGAAACGTGTAAAAGAGCACTACCTTACTCTATCTGTCTAATATATGTATGTATATGGATGTGTGTATGTATTTGTATGTATGTACGTATATGTATTTGTTTTTAAAGTAGGTATATATGTATGTATAGTATAGGCTTTTATTAATTGAGCATTATTTATATATTTTTGTTACTACTGTGCACGTCTTAACTGCATTTAATTGTCACGATCTCAGCTGTAGGCCTGCTGAAAGAAATTTCTTTATAGAAATAAGTTAGCCCGTTGTGTCTGATATATTCTGTCATATAGTTATGTAAAAATCTTGTGTACAATAAATGGTTAAATAAATAAATAAGTTATGATTTTTTTAAAAGAAAAGTCTATTTTTTTTGTTTAGCAGCCCCAATAAAAAATATCGTGGAGGCCACAAAATTGGCCCTTGTCGCCCGATCCATCTATCCGGGTACGTGTTATTTAAAAATGCACGAACAGATACAGCATAATGCGCAGGACAGCCGCCATTTTGCAACCAATATGACTCCGTCAGCTCCTCAGGTACTACTTATGATATATTTTGTTTCATATTTTTTTCTGAACGGCCATAAGTTATACTATAAGACATTTCAAGGTTATCCATTCAAAATTAAATATCTCTTTCAATCGTCAAAAAGGAGGAGGGTAGGAAAGTAGGAAGGAAGCACACAGTGACGCACTGGCCGCCCCATGGCCGCAGCAAACCCACCCCACGCCAACCACGACCGGACCGTGGCCGACAATGCCAGGCAGAGTCGGACCGCGCTCAATATATATAGCGGGAAGCGACTTTGTTTTATACTATGTTTGTATAGAAGTATCAACTGTTTCTTCGCTACTAAGATTATAATGCATGCAAAGCTAATCAAGTGCCTAGTTTACAGCGCCGTTCATTTGGGGCTTAAGATATAGCTCCCAAATATATGTGCTTGCTTCATATTAGATTTATTTAAACAGAAGACTTGCAACTACACCTCATTTCACCAGATTGAAAGCGAAGCGACGCCATACTTTGAAATACAGTCTTTGTCTTTTGAATCTTGACATTTGTTACGCCCCGTGACGATATCTAGATCCCATGGTCTGGAATACTGAAATGCTGGTCCTTAGAATCTGACAATGGTTCTCGATATCTCGACACTGCTGTTTGGGTCTAGATAATAGTCCTTGAAAGGCACTCCTTAAATCCTTACACTTGTTCCTTGCAACTAGACAGTAATGCTTTAAATTTGACACTGCCTCTTAAATCTTAACACTGCCTTGGTAGCTGGCTTACTCTTAGTTTAGTTTTAGGTAGTTTTCTTAAGTGTACCAGACATATCTATATAATATGTCGGACGCGGTCTGGCTCTACCTGGCATTGTCAGGCGCTACCCATCTCTGTTTGGTATTGTGGGGCACGGTCCGACCGTGGTCGACGTGGGATGCGTGTGCTCCGGCCCTGGCCCGGCCTACATGTAGATGAGAGAAAAACATGAGAACGGCAATCATCAGTCCGCCAAGGTCCGCCTTCCTGCTCCTCCAACTCCTGAAAAACCACCTGAAAACTATGCTATAGAAATATAATAAATACCGGGGTAACACTCACCCCGTGCCTCCCTCAGCGCCTGAGCGGCATGCCGCCTGCACGTGCGTTCAGCCAGCGCCAGTGCAGTGTCTAATGCCGCGTCAAGCACATGATGAAGTACACACATCATGCCGCTAGGGTCCGCTTTCCTGCTCCTTAAAAACCACCTGAAAACTATGCTATAGATACTAGGCTAGCACTCACCTCTTGCCTCTCTCAGCGCCTGCGCGGCATGCCGCCTGCGTGCGCGCTCAGCCAGCGCCAGTGCCGTGTCTCCGGCCGCGTCGAGTACGTTCAGAGACGCGCCGCGGGAGACCAGTACTAGGACGTTCTCCACGTGGCCCCGCTCCGATGCTATGTGGAGGGCCGTCTGGGGGGCAGAGGGATGCTTCATTAACGTGCTGCATTATCCATATAAAAAATCTCTAACCATTATTTCATTCGTGTTTAGCAACTGTATTATGGTTTATATGTGGTGGTCGCCTTCTTGCCAGAGGAGTGACGATTTGCTGCGGGTGGACGTAGGATGCGGCAAGCCGAGGACAGGGTGAATTGGCACAAATTATAATAATAATAAATAAATGTATTTATTCAAATACACACATTGGGGGAAGCCTATGAACAGCAGTGGACTAGTAGGCTGATGATGATGACAACCACGCTATGGGACGAGGTTCCTGCGGTGGTGTTTGCAGACCATTACGACACTCTATTCTATTCTGCAGGTTTTCTAGTCAATGAATACTCTAGATTAACTTTAAAAATATATTATTGAAACCCATATTATTAATTTCAAAAGTTACAATTTCAAACGATCGCGCCCACCAGAATGGCCGCCCGACAGTGTTGCCAACCGCGCAGCATGTCATAATTTACTGTTTTATTTCAATTTATCAAAGATTTAATTACAAGTGTTTTTGATAATTTTCTTTTATTTATTTAGGAATTCTAACAATTGAAACGTTCAAAGAACAAGCGCATACAATTTTTTTTTTTTTTTTTTTTCGCGGGGAATGCATTACGCACGTTACCCTCCGTTGGGGGACGAAGGGCCTGTGTGGGGCTCCCAGTATTATGTTGGTGTACCCACTAAACCCCGCGGCGCTCCTACGTCGTCTGAATGGAGGTGTCATGAGAGCAGCCGAAGCCTTGTCATCCACGACACCTCCGACGACTGCCCACCTTACGCGGCAAGCCCGCCATGCCCCCCTTGCGGGGGACGGATGGGAGTAGCCGGAGGCGCCGGACTATTCCCATCCAGCGCAGGTGGAGGCCTGTGCAATGCAGGCGGAGATGCCCCCGCACCTCCGGCCCGCTGGCCAAACAAGCGCATACCTATCTCAACATCGAGAACGCATTCGTGACTCCCGAGGTGTTTGGCTGTCTAGTGCGTATAGGCTGCGGTGATCACTGTCTATCAGGTGACTGCTATAAACAAAAGCCCTCATCTTCCACGCACCTTGCCGCCAGTCCGCTCGTCGCTCCTAGCGTCAACGTAAACACCAGCGTCTATCAGCGCGGCGAGGCACTTCATTCCTGGTATAAAAAATAACCTCATCTTCCACGCACCTTGCCGCCAGTCCGCTCGTCGCTCCTGGCATCAACGTCAGCACCAGCGTCTATCAGCGCAGCGAGGCACCTGCTGCGTTCAGCCAAAGCCGCGGCGTGTAACGCGCTTCGTCGGGACGCGTCACGGGAGTCCGCGCTTGCGCCGGTGGCCAGCAGCTCTTGCAGGAGTTCCAGGTTGTCCCAGAGGGCGGCCTGGTGGACGAGGGTTTTAGAATATACATGAAAATAGGTGCATTCGGCGGTTAAAAAGCGATTGAATGTGGAACATCGGTGGCTTAATGGTTAAGGGGTGCGGCTCGTAAGCGAGAGGTACCGGGTTTGAACTCGAGTGCCAGCACATACCAATGACTCTTATCTGACTTATGAGATGCTCTTACTTGGTTAAGGAAAATATCGTGATGAAACCTGTATATTCAAGCGAATGTGTAACCATGATCCAATCTGATCAGGTACCCTTGTCAACAGGGTCACTGAGGTGAAATGGCCCTCCCCCAGACATATTTGCCTCTCTCCCCACCAGAGGGGTTTTACCTCTGGTAGGGAGAGGCAAATGAGGTATTGACAGAGTCGACAGCACGTGAGGGATAACCCTGGTATTCAAAATGTCCAGACGTCAGAGGATTGCAGTGAGTGGTACCGGTACCTAGGACACTGTGGGTCACTAGGACATTATGGGTCACTGGGACACTGTGGGTGACTGGGACGAATGCGTCACTGGGACGCTGTGCGTCTCTGGCACACTGTGGGTCACTGGGCTCTGTGCGTCACTGGGACACTGTGGGTCACTGGGACACTGTGGGTCACTGGGACACTGTGGGTCACTTGGACGCTGTGGGTCACTTGGACGCTGTGGGTCACTAGGGTTTACACTGTGGGTGACTGGGACGCTGTGAGTCACTGGGACGCTGTGTGTCATTGGACACTGTGGGTGACTGGGATGCTGTGGGTCACTGGGACACTGTATGTCACTAAGATACTGTGAGTCACTGGGGACTATGGGTCACTAGGACACTATGGGTCACAGTGAGACTATCACTAAGACACTGTGGGTCACTGGGACACTGTGGGTCACTAGGGTTTACACTGTGGGTGACTGGGACGCTGTGAGTCACTGGGACACTGTGTGTCACTGGGACACTGTGGGTGACTGGGATGCTGTGGGTCACTGGGACACTGTGTGTCACTGAGATACTGTGAGTCACTGGGGCACTATGGGTCACTAGGACACTATGGGTCACAGTGAGACTATCACTAAGACACTGTATCACTGGAACATTGTGTGACCATGAAAATCTCTCACAATGACATGTACAGCAATATTGAGTAACAGACCACAGCCACCACGCATCGGTAGCCACCAATTAACACGGAAAAATTTGTGCAATTATTATTACAATACTACAAGTAATTAATGTGTTTGCATCTTTTGTTCACGGTGAAGTCATAGTTTGTGGAAATCTTTCCTTATGAGTAATAATTTCTTGCATAGCTATGTATCTTTACCTTTATGGAGACATAATTAAAGAGGAGAATTTAGTTCTTCCCCGACGAAATGTAGAAATATGTTGGAGGGTATTGTTTGATTTTTGCATGAGGCAGAGATTACAATATACCTCGTTTTGATGTGAAAATGTCCCCTATGGACAGATGTAGAATTCTGACTAGTATGAAATTTTCAAGCAATCTTTAGATTAGGGTGATGAAGTTAGTTAGAATGCGAGGGTGGGTCGTAGGGTTAGTAGAAAAATTTACTTTTGTTTTGAAAAATGTGCTAAATTAATAAAATTACAGGATAAAATTGCTACAGAATTAATCTTATTGGAACAAACAAGTTAGCCTGTGATCTTAGTGCAGAGTACATACAAATCATCATTGTAAGTGAAGACTGGGGAAGTTTTTACATGTGGTAGGTCAGGTGGTAATACTCTGTATTGGGTGGTAGGACTATGTCAAGCCTGAGCAGTCTGCCTGGGTGAATACCACCGTTCTGCCGATTTGAAGGATAAGGTAACTTTTAGCACAATTAGATGGATGAGGCATTTCATATGATTCCTCACAGTAACATTGGCTAACAATGCACCTGCGGTTTAGCACTTTTGTTGCCTGCAAGTCCTTCAACCAGACAGTTACCGCTTACCATCAGGTAGGCTGTCTGCTCGTTTGTCAGTGTGTAGCATAAAAAGAAATTCAGGCCAGGCCTGGTCATTCATACAATAAGCTGCTTCACAAAAACTGTAACTACACATTGTAGAGGCATTGTTAAGCCTCTCACACGACCTCGAGGACACTTCTCGCTCGCTAAACATATTGTTGTGTGGAAATATTGCGTTGTAACCGCAATTATAATCTAATTTGTATGCTCACCAATTACCACATAAAAACCAGTATATTTCACCAACCTGATGCAGCAGCCGGCCCTGGAAGTTGTCGTCATCTGGCGACAGATCCATTTTAAAGCATTTCACCAAATATTTGCGGTAAAGACACTAGTTTCCGGGTGAAACTGATGCGAAGCGGAACGAAGTTTACTTTGCCGCATTATAGTGGTTTATACCACTTTACAACACTACAATGACTAGGGAGGCACAGTTTTTATAAATCTAATTCACTTGAATGCGTAAATACAATCAATAACTCTTAGAAAACTAAAGAAAACAGTGAATTTCCATTGGAAAACAGTCGATCGATCTCACTTTGCCATTATTTTGAAATGACAGCTGTAGCTACAGTTTTCGTAGCAAACCAGCAATGGGCTGGTTACTACACCACTAAAAATTATGGAAGCGCAAACTCTAATAAGACGGCAATGCCGTGGTGTAAATTCGAACTCAAATTTGCTACAAAAACACAACCATTGTGACATTGACAGCTGTCACCCACAGTGGTACTACAGAAGAGATGGGCGTGGAAATGGTTACTATGATTACTCGCCGACTTTCCAAACAGTGCCAAACACTGATGATGAATTGAAGACAATACGTTTCCTATTTTAGTTGTAACTAACATTACGTTGTACTCTGACGTTATAATAAACTAATTGGAAAATATTGAAGACCAAAGTAAAGCATCGCAAATTTTTACAAATCGTTCCTACCCTCAACTCAATCAAAACAAAGTCGACCTAAAAACCCTCATCGATGTATTTCCACAGTGTGTTTCTTTCGATAAAAATATTATGCTGAGATACGATTGGGAGCACGAGTGGAAGTGTTACTGGGAACGCCGCACAAATTTGGTCCACGGATTATCCATAGAACCACCGCGTAAGTGACTTTCATTTATTATTTCCAGCACTTTGTGCGATGCGGTTCCAAGTACAGAAGGCAGCATATCAACCTGCTCATCACCAGTATAAAAAGAGTTAGCATTACTAAACTAAACCGGTGACCGGACACGGTCCAAGTCCAAAGTTTAAGTAAAGGTATGATACTGTCGTCTATATCTACTATGCTCGTAATTTGATATGATAAATCCATACGATACCAAAATTCCATAATTTTAAAGAAAAAACTGTCTTCCATTTAGTTCAATTCATTTTTGGGGACACCCGATTCAACAACGCCTACAAAATTTGTTTAGGCAATTTTATTTGTGTTGATTTAGGGTAGTAGAAATTATTCAGGCGCTATAATAATAACAGATAATTTATTCACATCGATGTCACCTGTTGGACTTTAGCCTCCCCCACATCTGTGGAGGGCATTATCATAATCGCCACGATTGGCAGGTGGGTTGGAGATACCTGTTTTTAAAAAACACATCAGAATACTTTGTGTAATTCTACTGTATCGGATACTTACGTCGTGGATCGTCCAGCTTCGGGTCAACTTTTATAATGCGTACGTCTAAGGAATGGAACACGTTAATTGCGACTGTGTTCCTTGATCATTATAATTTGGACGCCTTCAAGGCTAGGGTGAACATGCTTTTCCTACACAGGCATGCTCCTTCTTTGGCCGCATCTCGGTCTTGCCAAGCTAATCGAATAAAAAAAATCCTTCTAACTTTGTCAAACAGCTGCCACCATCGGCTGCCTTTCGTCGCTCATTTAAGTGCGGCACTGATAATTGCTTAGGTATTGTAACTCTTACCAGGTCGTAAAAACTAAAAAGCAAAATGTCACACTGACAGGTGAATATATAAGGATCACGTTATGTTGCAGCACTCAGTCCGATACCAGAGCATCAGGAGCCAGAAGAAGCAACACCAGCATTCCTACACAGTCCTACACCCCCCTTGATAATAAGAAGAGAAACTAAGAGGAATAAGCACGACGAATCAGAGGAATTTTACACCGAATTGCAGCGTAAAATGAAGAAGTACTATCGAAAGATATTCGAGAACGCCACAGACGTCAGCAGCGATGAATTTGATGATGATATCTATCGGTATAACCTTGATTTTGATGAATCATCCAATACTAGTGAAGACGTAGAAGTGGTACCTCAAGATAGAAATGCTAGTGAGCATATAAATGCCCATGTCCCAAGTGATGATTCACTAGAAGATATGGTATTGACGCAAGTTGTAGAAGCACAAATAAACGAACCAAGAAATCCTTTTCGAGACAGCTCAAATGATTTTGAAACATTCGATTCGAATGAATTAAAAACTTCGCAAGGAAACACATTTAACATAAGTGAGACACAGCAATCTGTATTACCCCAAAAGGATTCCGATGCTCATAGAACAGTGGTTATTATCAGTGACGATAATGAGAAAGCGAGGAGTTTAAACTCAAATGATGAAAATGTCGTGGACAATACGGATTCCAGTAATAATACTAACAGTAACACAGCTAATAATGATACCCGAACAGACAAACAAGCGTTTCATTACAGAAGAGAAGAATTCTACAATAATTATTCTGACAAGGATAAGTCCACTAAGAAACATGTAGAAGAATTAAGTAAGAATCTAGAAGAAGACCAAATCACGTCCAATAGTATATATCATACTCAGGACAGCAATAATGAAGACGAAGATACGAAAGATGTGGAAGAAGAAGATGCAGAAGAACCGTCAAATACCTTTAAAGAGTCCACAAACGAAATTCCAGAGCGTCTAGATACCATCGAGGAAGTAGATGACGAAACAGAACGTAAATCAAGTACGTGCATTTGGGGCAAGTACTTATTATTTTAAGACAAATAAGCGGACAACTCGGTAAAATGCCAGTAACTTAATAATTAGGTATTAGTATCTACTGGGAAAAGAGGAGCGTCTCGGTGGCCCAGTGGTAAAGGTATGCGTCTCGTAAGCGAGAAGTACCGGGTTCGTATCCAACTTCCGCCATGTACCAATGACTCTTTTAACACTAACCGGTTACGGTGAGGGAAAATATCGTGATGTACCTCAACGTTCAGGCGACTGAATGTGTAACCATGATCCAATGTGGTCAGGTTTCCTTGTTTACAGGAGATCAGATGGCAGTCACGCCACTGTAATTAGCTGATCTGCCAAATCCTAGGTCATTGCCAATTCGGAGGCCCTCGCACGCGAGAACACAATCTGGTCTTAAACGCCAACATGACCATCCTATCCTACTAATCGTAATATACTTCTTTCTCTAGGCTTTCAAATTTAGAATACCGCTTCGATATCGGGTGATCCGTTCGGTAGTTACGATGCCACAGACAGACACACAACACAAATACACACATCGAATTTATAACGCCCCTCTTTTTTCGTCAAAGTTACAAAGCTCCTCAAATAAATACTCTATAACATTGACATCGTTTTGCAGATTATCCTGACACCGATGACCAAAACGAAGCCACCAACGATACTTTTCGTCAAGAAAATGCTGGTAAGATATGTTCTATCCCCCCCGGGGATGTAGGCTGGAGGGGTGACGTCTCGGGGTTGTTTCGGGCTTTTTATGTTGTTTTTTTCCTCTATTCTTTATAATCTTAACATATATGAATAAATAAATTACTGTTTTTTGTGTATACGTATTAAACAAAACCGCTTCCAGCCGTCTGTATCTATTAGTTTAAACTACGCAACAACTTTTAATGCGGTTTTCAATAATGGACAGATTGATTTAAGAAGAAGGATTTTTATCTTTGTCAGCAATATAGCTTATATCCCAGAAAAAGCTAACGGGTTAAATATCGCAGGTTGTAAGTTCAGAAATGGAAAACACACGTTTTTAGCCTTTGGAGACTTAAGAACTTTTGCCTCGAAAACATTAGTCGCCTTGTACGACGCCCACGAGTGTGAGGGATTGGTGCTATTATGCTCTGTTGGACACAACACGGCAAGCTCGGCAAGCTGGTACTTAATAATTTTAATTGTGTTTACCGATTTTACAGATGACCGAAGTAGCGACCCTGGCACCGATGAACAAAATCATACCCCTGAAGAAAGTGCTCGTCAAGAGAATCCTGGTAAGAAAATAGAAAAAAACAGTATTTTACCTGTAATAAGCCTAATCTACCTATTATTTATCTATACATAGGATAAATCAGGGTTTCTCAAACTTATGGCTCCACGTACCC
Source organism: Blastobasis adustella (assembly GCA_907269095.1). NCBI lineage: Eukaryota > Metazoa > Arthropoda > Insecta > Lepidoptera > Blastobasidae > Blastobasis > Blastobasis adustella. The sequence goes on from OU026141.1 coordinate 10,920,339, forward strand.
CTGTTAGATTTTTAGTTTGCCCATACCCTTCCCCATATAAAAATAAGTTAATTGGCTGTATAAAGAAGACGACAAATACAGTGCCAAAAAATCTTATTAATATTAATGTGATAGGTGGGCCTGTTGTAAATTATGTAAATTTAGAAGTTATTTTGGACAATGTTGACCTTAATTCTGACTCAGCATATAGCTGATTTCTGTATTTTGTTTATATCATGCGTGTGAAAACCCACTCTCACATGTACCTTGTAGCAAAACGTAAAAGGAAATTCACCGCTTTGCGCCAACTCGCATGGCGCACGCTCCTGCCAGTCATACAGCCAGCCATACGTAAATCTTATCGCGAACCCCCTACCGTCGAATGGCGAACCCCTAGGGGCTCGCGTACCCCACTTTGAGAAACCCTAATATAATTATTTGATATGTTTTACAGATGAAACCAACCACCCTGTCCCACACAGTGAAGAAAATAGAATATGTGAAGAAATATTTCGTCAAGAAAATTCTGGTAAGGAAATAGCTTTCCTACTAGTGCTAACAATTGTTTTTTTTTTTTTTTTTATGTTATCCGGCAGACAAACAGGCATGCGGGCCACCTGATGAAAAGTGGTCACCGCCGCCTATGGACATCAGCATCACCAGGGGTGCTACCAATGCGTTGCCCGCCTCTAAGGAAACCTCTAATATAAGGTATCTAATATACCTCTTGATCGATCCCATGTCATAGTCCAAAGGAAACACTGTGGCTGGAAGCTCATTCCACATCCGAATCGTACGAGCGAGAAACGTTCTCTCGAATTTTCGCGTGGACACCACTAGAGGGTCCACGTAATGGGGATGAGTACCCAGCCCACGGCGGGTGGTGCGATGGCGGAATTGTGCTGTGGGCACCAGATCAAATAATTCCTCAGAACACTCCCCATTGTACAGCCGGTAGAACACAAACAGAGAGCCAAAGTCCCTTCGATCAGCCAGTGGTTCTAACTTGCCTGTCAGTATGGTATCGACGACAATTCGTACGGCGCGCCTCTGTATGGAATTCAAGTGATTAAGCAGGTCGGCGGTTTCCCGGCCCAAAGATGGGAACAATACTCCATATGTTGCCGCACCTGTGCCTTATACAGCAACAGGCGCAGTTCTGGGGTGAAGTATCGCTTAGACTAATAAGGAAATAGGAGAATTATGGGGCTCTATCATCCTTTGGGCCCAAGCCAACCTCACCTGCACGCGGCCTCCCTGCTGACAGACTCCCGAATGACTCTACCCAATATCTTTGAACTCTACATATCATTCTCATTTAAAATCTATTGACATGTCATATTTTTACAGATGAAAGTAACCGCCCTGTTGCTGAACAAGATCGAATCGCTGAAGAAATATTTCGTCAAGAAAATGCTGGTGAGAAAATATTAAATAGATGTTTACTTTTTAGAAAAATATAATAAATCAATCTCAAGGCGTCAATATCCCGGTTGTGCTCTCGATTGGCCCAGGGCATGATCCAGGATTTGGCAGGTCATGTTACTACAGTGGAGCGACTGCCATTTGACCTCCGTGACCCAGACATAACTCAGAAAAGTCACCGGTTAGGTTATATATACATATATGGGGATCGAACTCACTACTCCCGCTTACGAGTCGGACCCCCCACCGACGCCACCAAATATATTAGTGGCATCATAACACTTTGTGCTACGTAACTTTTTACATTCGTATGTACAATAAAATGTTTAATCTAACTGGATAGATATAGATACGTACTATGAAAACAAATTAAAGTCGTTTTCCGCGTCTGTCTGTCTGTATTTCCGCTAATTCCACCTAAACCACGCAACAGATATCGATACAGTTTTCATCATCAGTTAGTGAATTTCTTCGGAAAGGTTTACATATAAGCGATAAGGCCGCCTTTGCGCGCATGTAAATTGTTATATTTTTCTTTTTATGTATCCTTTACTTTTGTGTGTGCAATAAAGAGTTTTTGCTTACTTACTTACTTAAATACGTGCATATTTTAGTAAAGAAAGCTATAATGGGGTCGCTAGTTTACAATAGTTATCTTCCGCCACCATGGACTTAAACAACTTATAAATAAATATAGCTAATATTAGAAACTCCTCACTGCAGTGCAGTGTTTTCGCAGCGTTCGTTGCCAGGAACAGAACTTTAATTAAACAACAACAGACATGTATAAACAAAACAGAGATGAAAACCACAAACTAAAATTGAAATACCCTTTTTAGGAGTTATACTAACCGTTCTCAGCAGCTTCCACCCGCGCGCAGTTCGGATCTGTAAACAATCATTTTTCCCCCGAGAATACTTTAATTTTTACGGGATAAAAAGTAGCATAAGTTACTAAGTGATAATGTAGCATTCAAATAATTTTTTAAATCGGCCCTTAAACAGAAATTTAAATTATTTGTCGTTATAATATTATTATAGAGTCAGAATTATTTTTGGTACAAAATATTTACAAAACCATAACAAATAAACTAAAACTAACACACTAAACATAAAAAACAAAAAAGTCATCCACATCGCTGCCCCCCGGAATGATGCCCAGAAAGCTGGTTACGTTGCCTTGTTGGATAGCATAACTTATCCTCTGTCCGAGGAACGAGCCAGCTCTTCGTTCAGTATAGATAAGTCTATAACGATGATCCATGTTTTTCAGATGACGTATCAAGAAGCGCTCCAAACGAGATCGAAACCGTGATGTCCCAAATCCCACATCCATTGACTGTCTCACTAGAGAATGCAGCCATAGAAGAATCTCCAAGTCCTGTCTTCGATGTTAGACCACGGGACCTTCACAAGACTTACCAAATTGAGAATCAAGACACGGAAGCAAACAATCAAACGCCTGCAGAAAGTTTGTTGGCAAATGTTTCTGTGGATGATTTTGATATTTTAATCAGAAAGTCAAGTCCTCCGCATAATAATTTAGGGGAACCGATAAGAGCATTGAAAAGGACTTTCAGTGATCCCTGTCCTGCGGCCAGAGGCAAGAGGTTGAAGATTTTCAAGGCGACAGCCACTCAGACTGCCGAAAGAAACCCTGAAGCCGAAAGGGACCGAAATACTCGACAAAGAAAAGAAAATAAAGAATTCGGGACACAGACAGATTTAGACAGAGGAAGCGAGGAGAACTGCTTTATGTTTCGCGAAGGCGCAAAGAATTTTTATTTTTTGTTTTGTTAGTTTTTGTTACGATAAAAACTACCTATAAAGGTAGATAACTATACCCAATTATGTACCGATATTAATGTAACTCCATACATACTTAAGTCTAATATACTCATTAGTAATTGATAAAATGTTCATTTGTAAGCATTTCATAAAGGAAACGTCACAAGGATTAAATCAACTATGTAATTAACAAAAGGTAATAAGAATTGCTCTACTTTGTACTTTGTAATGATTATATGCCCTAGATTGCTTTATGCGCTGTTTCATTTGCCAATAATTTTACAGATATGTATATATACTATAATTAATTACTTAATTCCTTTACCAATGTTATCCTTCTGCAGGTATGTACCTAGTTTATTAACTAACACTAACGACATCTACGTATTTCCAATAAGAAACTTACATTCATGTAAGTTCAACTTATTGAGTTCAGCAACACATAAATCCCGTAAAGGAGGACAAAAGTGCAGTAATAATACCAACAACGAGAGTAAATTGAGTGAAAGTGCCTCTTGTGTCATCTAAAATAGCATCACGAAATAATCACGCTTAGCAGAGGCGCCATGGTTTGAAATAATCGTTCGTATATAACCATCTCTCTCCAACTGCCCTGCTAGGAAAGAGAAACCAATCGTGTCATGTTATCGTGACTAACTTCACACTCTACATTATAATAACAATGGGCGGGGTCTTCTGATACGAAAGCGTTTCAGCGCTTTATTATTACTGCTATAGTTAGACGATCGAATGGTAAGGGCGTTATGCAAGCGCTCAATGCTGAATAGCAAACGCAATACGAGTTGTGTAAACTTTTTTTATTGAGGCTTGCGTATCGTGACTCTCGTGTCGTCCGGACGGGGCGCATAGCGGTCCAATTTAACAGAGATATTTCACATTTTCCTGTAGATTTTTGGTGTTAACACGTTTATTTCTTGCTTTGAAACCTTCGGACTTGTGTTTTAGTGTGCAAATAGTGTGAATTAGAGAGCTGTGCGTCAGCCCGTGACGACGACGAGATTGGCTTCTGATTCACATTAATTATGTGAACGGTGACGAACCATTTTAAGTGCGCGATAACACGCCCTTCCAGTGTTCTTTGCATAATGCATCGTACTCTTGGCTCGTGTAAAATTTATAACATCGCGTGTGAACCGCTAATATAAAATCAATACTCGCTACTCTTAATCCGATCTGCGCCGAACATTTAGCACAGACGAGCCTCAGTTCTCCGCAAACAGTTTAATTAGCATTTTCGCTCGCAATACAGTGCTGTGAAAAACGTATTCGCACAAAAAACTACTGGGAAATAAAAAATAAATAACATTTCGCGGTCGTTTTTGAACGGATCGCTAAAAAAGTAGAGGTCGCTGACGTGCGCGCTTGCGCGAAGGGGGGGCTAGCTCGCGCCAACTTCGCGTCGCTGCAGTCGAAACCAAAACTCTGCTGGGGTTGCGTCGTATCTAGTGAAGTCAAAATAGAAAATAGTGTTTTTATAGTTGACAAGTGTCGCAGTGCAGTGTTGGAGTATAATTGTTGTGCGTGCGAGTGTGGTGACGGCGCGAGCTCGCCGACAGGCAGTGGATCGATATAGTGCGCGTGTGCTATGGCGTACTAGGAATGAGTCAAGGAGGTTCCCGACGACCGTACTCCCGTGGCGGGCCCAGATGGCAGCCCCGCTACAAGGAGTACTGGGATTATGATCAGAACTATAGGTACGTACCCCATTCAGCCCCCCCGCTGTGGTAACAGCGTAGAAATACCAGTAAAATCACCAAGTCACTTTCATTGGATGACGTAAAGACGTTACGCCAGCGTTCTTGCTCGTGGCTGACACAAATTTTGTGTTTATCATTGTCGGACGGGTGTGCGGGCCGAGTTTCCGTTGTGGCTGATAAAACTATACATGTCGCACTGTAATACGTGCTAGGCCACGCTTTGGTGCAAGTCCTACATTGTAATTCCCAAGTTATGTAACGACCAAGTTTTGTAAGCTGCCAAGCGGTATTTTGTCGTATGCTGACTGCAATATCGCATGATAACTAATGTATTTATAGACTGCAGTTATGTGTGTGGACGAGAAAGTCCGGAAATCGTTCCTGGTTTGTAAATAAACAAACATAAAATGTGTAGGTATCAACACTATGCCGTAAACACCTGAGTATGGACCTAAACCTGTTTGTATTATGAGCTAGGTAGGTATTTGTATAAAGCTAGCTAAAGGTATACATTATGCATGAACAGTGTTGTTCTATTTACTCCAAAGAGATTGAATAAGTTTTATCCTTTTTTCCAATTGGAATCACTGATTGATTTCTAGTGTATATTAATGTTGCTAAAATATGTTTATTATTATTGTTATTTTGGTTTGTTGCTACCTTGTTATGGAATGCAAGAATTTATGTAGCAATAGCACTTAATTTGAAAACTTTTATAGTAGGAATCTTATAAGATTTTTTTTGGTAATGTTTTAGAGGATTCACTCTTTTTAATTCAATTAATTACAAAAAGCAAATTCTTTCCAATAATTCAGTTCTTTTTTCTAAATTTCAACCCAGCATTGTTGAATCGGGTTGAAATTTAGAAAAAATAACTGAATTATTGGAAAGAATTTGCTTTTTGTAATACTTATCAGAATTAAATTGTGTTTGGGACAGAGTAGTAAACCTTTGCCTAGCCTAGGAATAAAATATTTCATGAAGTTTCAGTGGATTATTTTCAGTATCTTCTGTAATCGGGAAGTTAGAATTCATGGGATATCCCTGTCATATTGGACAAAAAGAGTGATCATAAATATTTTCTGCTAAATTGGTGTAATCATCATTAATTCTGTTTGAGACAGTTATTAAACTACCACAGAGGTTATCAGATGGTATGTAGATACCAAAACATTTGCCAATTTTTTTATTTTTCATAGCATTAACACCACTTAAAACTTTTACATCTGATATTCGTAAATAACAGACACCCAGTAACAGATTCTTACTCTATAGAAGTAAATTATAAATAAAAAGTTACCATTACAAAAAAAATTGTTACAACAATTCTAATCTTCTGTCTGTGTGTGAGTGGGTGTAAGAGAGAGAGAGAAAGGAGATAAGGAAAGTGAAGCATACTGATTTCTGAAGTTCTACTAACCAAAATGCATTTTATCTTATTTTGGCAATATATTTTACTGTGATAGAATAAATAGACTGAAGAGAAATCTTTGTTGTAATTTTCGAGGTGATGTAAGTTTTTCACACAACCAACCAATCCATTTTGACCTAATGTCTTTAGTCTGAATACCAAATGGTAGGCCTCTTACAAATTTGAGGCTTCCGCCAGTGTGATTACCATCACCTTATCTATTTCTGCCGCCAAGCAACAATGCTTACATTGTTGGGTTCCAGTTTGAAGGACAAGGTAGCCAGCACAATTACAGGCATGAGGCATTTCATCGTAGCCCTCACAGTTACAACACACCTGCTGTTCTCATTTTTTGTTGCCTGCAACCTTAATGGTGAATCATAGATGTTACGGATGATAGTTACCAGGTGGGCTGTCTGCACATTTGTCATTGTGTAGAATAAAAAAAATACAGTTTACCACAGCGTTTTTGCAACCTCCAATCTGCCTGACGACTGTAATTAATGCCATACCCTCTACCGGTGTGGAGGAGTCTTAGGTCCCAGGCAGCAGATTTATAATGTTCTTATTATATACTCTATAGGGGTGGCAGGGATCCTTATGGGATATTGTGTGCCGTGTGAATGTCATATGTATGATATTCACACGGCACACCCTTGGATAGATACTCATTGATTTTTATTTTATTAGATAGGTTTAGTAGGGAGCGCATCCGTGACATAACGCCGAGATGATGATGATGATGATGATGATGATGATGATGATGATGATGAGATAAGTTATTTTACAGTTGCGCTCATAAGTACATTACCACTTTTAGAGGATAGATACTTTTCATTACACATCATAAAGTTATTCCAATTATTCAACTTAATTACATGAATTACCATTTTAAATTACGTAATAAATAAAATGTGATACAAAATTGTAATAATTAATGGAATTACTCATAAAAATTAATACATGACAAGATTATAAACAAGCATATTATTTTAAATGTCAATAAAATAGTAGTTCTATCTAGCTAATAAAAGTAGATACAAAAAGTCATTCAATAATAATTATAATGTCATTACTTATTTATATGTAATAAATAAATAAATAATCCCTATTCAATATTGCATTATATATCATCAATTATTAATTAATATGATTAATTAATAGATATTAGGTGCACCACAAAAGATTGTGGTGTGAAAGTTGTGATATGAACGGCATCCAGACCAAAGTAAGGTTTTCGAACTAACTACCTATTTGGAAAAAAGTAAATATTTATGGTAAAGGCAGAGCTGTTTCTGTCTCCGCACACCGAGTAAGTTACATTGGAAATATCGGACAAACATGAGACGACAGACGGAGAACAGATCATGGGTCTGTATATCCTACTGCACCCCCCGTCCCTGACTAGTTTTTACAAGGTTGCTGACATGGATGTGATAACCCTGGGGCCTGATATTGCATACTAACAGCCAAGATATCGGTCTTGGTCTTGGCTATTCTCAGCTAAAAATCCAGCCGGTATCCCGGTCTCGGTTCTCGGCTAAAATCAGCCAAGATTCCTGCTGAGACGATAGTCACCAAACAGTGACTTTAACGTGGCTGAAAAGTGAAAAAATGTATCTTTGAAAATTGTTTAGTTGGGTCATATAAAATCTCTGGTGCTCTATCGGTCCTTATTGCAAACGGCCATAGGCAACAGTAACCGCTTACCATCAGACAGACCAGCTCGTAAGTGATATATAAAAAAACACTGATACTGCAGCGTGACGTCACCGCCCAGTCACGCTGCCCGCATCCGTACTGTATATTCAGGGCCGCATATTTGTAACGTATTTTAGATATATATTTGTTGCTTAGGGGCAAACGGGTACTTCAGATGGATGCTTAAATACAGCATGGATCTTGAAACTATCTTTTTTTTTTATTTAATGCGGCAGACAAAAGGCATGCGGGCCACCTGATGGTTCGTGGTCACCGCCGCCTATGGACGTCAGCAACACCAGAGGTGCTACCAATGCGTTGCCAGCATCTAAGGAGACCTCTAATATACCTCTTGAACGATCCCATGTCCATGAGTCTAAAGGAAACACTGTGGCAGGCAGCTCATTTCACATCCGAATCGTACGAGCGAGAAACGTTCTTTCGAATCTTCGCGTGGATACCACTAGAGGGTCCACGTAATGGGGATGAGTACCCAGCCCACGACGGGTCGTGCGATGGCGGAATTGTGCTGTGGGCACCAGATCAAGTTCATCAGAAGACTCCCCATTGTACAGCCGGTAGAATACACACACGGAGACAAAGCTATTATATAGTATAGGGAATAACAACACTTTCACCAATTCGAAGAGTATTTACTCACTTTTTAACAAAAATATTTGGAAAAGCACACGACGCACTATGAACACTACAAACAACGCACTCCACTTTTGTCTATCTGTCACTGTCACTTTTCGCGAAACTGCGGCAAAAGCTTCCATTGGACGGTCCCCGATGATCTTCTCAAGATTCGTTCGGGAATGATAACACGTTCGGTAATGCTATATTTAAAATAGCAATGTTGCTAACAATAAGGGAACGATTATGAATATCTCTATCATCATCATCAATTTGAAAGCCTCGCTCCTGTCGCTGGAGCAAGCGCCATGACATTCCATTGTTCGCTTTTGATCACTGATATTTTATAGATATTATGCTAGCATTGATACTTGCACCTCGGTACGGGAAGCGACTGCAGGTTAAAACATCGTAAGGACATCTGCACATTCAGGGGTCTGAATGTCAGAGTCTAACTGTGATCCGATCTGGTCAGTTTCCCTTGGGTCACGGAGGTCAGTCGGCAATAGCTCCGCTGTAATTACCTGATCTGCCAAATCCTAAATCATGGTCAAGGCGGACCCCGGGCCCTCGCGAGAGCACAACCAGGATATTATCGCCAAGATGACCACGCGTACCTGCCAACTCCCCGTCCCTCCCGTCCTCTCCCGCCAGTTGAGTTGTGACGTCACTGCCATGCCAGCCGCGTATATTTAGGGGCGAGGTCGATGACCCCGAAGGTCGCTACCTGGGCTGCGCCGGCGCAGAGTTGCGTCCGGGTTGCGGCGGGCTCGGGCGGTGTGTTTTTCTTTTCTTTTATTATGTACAGAATGCCGAGCAGCACTGGTCTAGTGGCAAGTTTAAGCTCGCAATGTGCAGGAGTTGGATGGGTGACCGTTTCGTAGTTTGAGGCTGGTCGAACTTCGGCACGGCAACGAGCTCGCCACTCGTTAGGCGGGTCTCCTAATCCTGTTGGCGAAGCTGGGGACCCTGGGACTGGTTGAACAGACTCGGGAGCCGATTAACACCATGTTTATTTAAAAAAAAATATTTATTTAAGTAGCTAGTGACGGAGGAGTTTAAGAACTGTATAGTGATTTCGTGACGTATTTTAAATAGTATTGTGTTCCTGCTTTTGAGTAGGGTCACAGGTGCTCTGTGGGGTTGGGACTTGGGTAACCGTGGCTTTGGCAGTGGACAGGCATTTGCTTATTTGGTGCCATAGCAACGTGTTATAGTGATGAGCAACGCGTTGGCGATACCCCTGGTGTTGCTAATGTCTATAGATAGGCAGCGGTGACCACGCACCATCAGGTGGTTTGCGTGCACCGCATTAAAATCCGTTGCGTAGTTTAAAAGATCTAGGCGTACATAGAGACAGACGGCGGAAAGCGATTTTGTTTTCTATGTTCTAAACAAGCAAAGATGCACAACTTTGTAAAGTGTTATTATACTTGGAAGTGGAAGTGGAATTCGATTCAATGTAACACGTTTGCTACGAACGAATGTATGTGTTTCATTATAATTTAGACGCGGCAGTGTACTGTGCTATTTCTAGACAGGCATGTTCTATCTTTGATCGCTTCGCTTGACACTTTATCAGAGGCGAACGGAGTCGCTAGCAAACTTGCAACAGCTACTTACATTCTTAATTTTTTATTGTACACAAACATGGTATAGTAACCTGTTATTGACTTATTGAATCTTACATAATATTTATTATGTTTTATATAGCTGTTGGTACTCCAATAAATAAATAAGTAATGTAGTAAAGAACTGTAGAATGGCAAGCTTGACTCAACAATTGAGTTTACTGCCAGCAAACCTTAGCGGTATTAAAGGTCGAATTCCGGCCGAATTGAAAATGAAATAATATTACTTTATTCGCTTAAAATGTGGTACAAAATAGGTGGAAGTAATATAAACAGTCAGCCCATTGCGCTACACAATAGCATGCAAATATAAAATAAAGTAGTTACTTTAAAAAATGACAATTGTGGATGTCAAATTGAAAAAGATACGAAGAAATGACTAAATAACAATGTCAGATACACATAATGTCTAAGCGTTACATTTTAAATACCAAGTATTTTGGTATCTGGTTCAGTTATAGTTGCATAAACGGTTCCCCTCCTCCATTTTGTCTAGTAGCTTCTCTTGCATCGCCTACCTTTTTCTTTACCCAGTATCTCCTGGTGGACTGGCAGATAAAGCTATTTTAGCTTTAAGTCCGCCATTGTACTGTTTTGTGCATTAAGATTTAATAAATAAATAAAATAGAGTCTTGCTTCTAATCATCACGTTCTCTTTGCTGTAGGCCTGCTGGGAGAAATTTCTTCATAGAAATAAGTAGTGCCCTTTGTGTCATATATACATTTGCCTTGTATCTGTTGCCATTATTGTGTACAATAAACTAATAAATAAATAAATGAAAGAGATAGCAGTATTTATGTCGCGCCTTTTCTCGCCTTTCGCACGCGAGTGCATACTAGCGCTAGCAGTGTTGGTGATTGCTAGCATTTCACTTTTCACGATGCACCTACCTCTATACATACCTATGGTTATGTTCATACGTATATATAGTATATAAAACACATATCAACCCAGCTGGCACTGTCCGGGAATCGAAACCCGGCACCTGGCACCACAGGTGCGCCGTGTGAACGTCCTGCGTTGAATGGCCCGTTTTTTGCCCGATTACACGCAGGGGAGGGTTATGGTCTCGCACTTCCCGGTTGGGGTCGATGGCTTTGCTATACTATTGCTATGGGGTACGTGTGTGATGACACTTGTGTGAACAGCTTTTCTTTTAACATATATATGTAGGCACATAACGACATAAGAGCGTCGGTGGCCTAGTGGTTGAGGTGTTCGACTCGTATGCGAGAGGTACCGGGTGCGGCCAGGTACCATGACTCTTTTCTGAGTTGTTGCCATATTGGTTATTGCCATAATCTCCACGCTTGGGTTGGAAATCACAGTATTATAAATATGATAATGAAAAACGCTGCAGCCCATTTTTCAGCCAACGGTAACTCTAGATTTTTTGCCTCCAAAGCATTAGTCGCCTTGTACGACACCCACATATGCAAGGGGTTGGTGCTATACTACTCTGCCGTACACAACACGGCTCTAATTAATTATTTATTTATGACCGCGAATCGAACCCCGCCAGTACAGTCACCTCGCCGGCGACCAGCGGACCACCTTGGGACACCTGTTTCACATTATCACCTTAATCATTATTGTGGGTGATCTTTGCATACTCGTGTCGTTAACATCTGATGTTTACGTCGAAGGTAAATAGCACGAGTAGTTTATAATTTTGTTTTCTTGTGAGTTCGATTCGGATGTGGAATGAGCTATCAATTGAATGATATGGCAATGGAAAACGCTGCTGCCTATTTTCCAGCCTACGGAGTCTAGATCTTCTCACACAGTCCACTGCAGGACTTAAGGCCTCTTCCACGAAAGGGGAGGTCATTGAGATAATCACCACGCTTGGCGGGCGGATTGGAGATCGCAGTGTTATAAATATGACAATGGGAAACGCTGCTGCCCATTTTCCAGCCTACGGAGATCGTTTGCCTCGAAAACATCAGTTGCCTCGTACGACACCCGCGAGTGTAAGTTGGTGCTATTCTACTCTGCCGGACACCACACGGCTCAGGATCTACGTCTTAGCAAGTAATAATCATCATGTCGTTAATCCCGGTTATGCTCTCGAGAACGAGGGCCCCGTGTCCGTCTTGACCATGACCAAGAATTTGGCGATCAGGTAATTACAATGCAGCGACAACCATCTGACCTCCGTGGCCCTACCTACCAGGGGAACCTGACCAGATTGGATCTACGTCTTAGCTAGTAAATAGTGAAAACAACCGCCGAGAACACAACGCAGTGGTTCAACAACCGGCTTCACCCGACCTATGTAACCTTACAAAGAGTGCCAGATGTCGTACGGCTTCTTGAGTGCACCTGCTACACTTCTGTCGTGCTATCGTACGCGACGATTACAATGTGTGTGTTCCAGAGGAGTGTCCCCCCGGGCGGGCTACATGCAACATGAAGTTTGATCATGGGGTCATTTAAATTCGGTATTTGTTTTGCCTGAGAGCTGTACGGGCTATTTATGGTCTGAGAAGTCGGGATTCCTTAGGGCAATTATTTAAAGAAACGAACATTTTGACTGTGCCCTGTTAATATATTTATGATTAAAATTAAAATAAATATTCGTGGACAAATTCACACAGCGCCATCTAGCCCCAAACTTAGCAAAGCTTGTACTATGGGTGCTAGATAACTGATATACTACTTAAATACTTTTTTTTTACATACATATTATACATACAACATCCAGACCCGTAACAGAAATTAAAATTCATCACTTCAATTTCTGCCCGGCCGGGAGTCGAACCCGGGACCTCTGCGTGGCGACCGTTTCAAGTTTCCGTGAGGTCGTCAAACTCGTTTAAAATGTAATCGCTTATACCCTGTTACATTGGTCAAGAACAGTGGCAAGTGACATTAACAGTGTATGGTCAAGCCGGACTCCGGGCCCTCGCGCGCAATACCACAACCGGGATGCTGACGCCACCATGATTATTTATCAAATAGAATACCACACGGCCAATGGTAAATAATAATATTAGTACCAAGCAAGCCCAAAGCGATCGAATTCCACCGTTCAATTCTGCTCTCGAAGTTTTTGCCCCCCGAAGCAGGTATCCAAACTAAAAGGTGTGTGAACAGAATACTCGATTTTGTGCCCCGATTGCCAGAAAAAACGTGGC